>CM057459.1:610815000-611440000 GCA_016271365.2 Neoceratodus forsteri
TATTATCTGCACTTCACACTTAAATTTGCATCATCTTGTTGTGGATGCATCCTGCTATATCCATGCCAAAGTACATATTTTGCTTAAATGCCTTTCGGTGTTGCTTGTTATATGATGCTTAGTTATGTTTTTTTTTTTAACTTCCATGTAATTACTTTCCTAATTGTTATTCATAACCCTCCTCTACCCTTCCCCCCAGGACACATCTGGCAACAAGCTGTTACCAGCTGAGTATGTCTTTCCTGGTGAAACTTTTAAAATAAATAAATAGATAAATAAAACGTGTTTTTACTAAAACAGTAAATGATACCATAAACCCACAGTGGGGAATACCATACTACAAGCAACCAGTACCCACCACCCACCCTTATTGACAGTATTCCTTATGGACAGTTCCAGTACCTTAAGTGGAACTGTTCAAAGGACATGGACTTTGTCCAACAGGCTGAGGAACTTGCCACAAGATTAGTACAGAGAGCCTATAGAGAACAGGAACTCAGATTGTTCCTGGAAAGGACATCTCAACAAACAAAAGATGACCGTGTGACCCCAAAAGTGAAAAACATGGGAGAACCCCTTACTTTTGTATTAGAAAATATCAAACTTGCCCTAAAATTGAACATATGCTCCTTAATAACTGGGACATTCTACAACAGGGTGAGAAATGAGGAGTGTTTGATGCCGTACCAAGGGTTATATACAGTGGGGTGCCAAATCTTACACAAATTCTAGCACCCAATTGCTTGCAGACAAATCATAAATCATATTTGAACTCGACTTCCCATTAGACCATTTGGCTTACATACTTGTAGTCACTGTTCATCTGCAAATATATAAAAGTAGGAAAAGAATTCCAGCACGCTACACTGGATGTCAGGATGGAGTACAAGGAATTTATGAATTGTTCTACAACCTTTGTTGCACATGTTTTTGATTTGTAGCTGCCAGATGCTGTATGTGGGAATGATAATTCAAACTATATGTGAAAGGCTGCAGGAACATATCAGAGACATAAAACATGGAAAAAATAAAGTCCTCTGCAGGTGCTCATGTGTTTGCAACACCATAGTAAGGAACCAGCTGGTTTAAAATGTGCAATATTGGATCATGTCCCTCTTAATCCCAGAGGAGGCAACAAAGTGCTGCTTTTGCTGCAGAGGGAAACAGCATGGATTTTTAAAATGCAGTGTCTGAGACCAAAGGGCAAGAATGAAAACATAGACTTTACTGTGTTTTTATGATGCACAATATGTTATGTTCATGTCTCTAGTGATATCAGTTCTCCTGATTGTGTGAACTAATAGACATTGAATTGTGCCAGTCATGTTAAACAACTCTGTTTAAACATTATGTGGATGGTGATATGATGTAAAGTTCCTCTTTTTTCTTTGTATCTTCTCCCCCCTTACCCCTCCCCCATAACTCTCTTATACCTTCACAGGCATACACTTGGTTTTACCCTTGTTTTTCTCCCCTCCCCTCCCCCATCTTTCTAAATTGTATGGTTGTATTCCTACTGTTTAGCACTTGGTCAGTCTTTTAGGCAGCTTAAATGCATGTAGATCACATTCAAATAATTAGCAAATCCACTTTCACAGGCATTACCATGTTTCACCATTTTCTGTGTATAACTTAGCTTTTATGTCATACCAGGTACAGAATTAGGTAACCTTGCTTTTAAATAGCACTAGCAACTTTTATTGTTTGTTGCTAATGACTGATTCAATGTCACATGATTCAATGTCACACAATATTCTTGGAGGAGCATTTAAGTGGTAAAGAATGCTGAGCTCACCAAGTACAGCTTCGTGAAGAAGGGGAAAAGCAACCCGAAACTCCGAAGCATATTACCTCTGCTGATTACCATTTGTGCTGGTTTACTGTTTCGTTATTTTCAATAAAGTAAGTTTTGTATGTTTTCATTTGGGCCCTGTGCACAGTTTCTTTGCTTTCTGCATTGGACTGCCATACTTTTACTGCTGTGGGGGTTCTCTGGAAGTTTCCAGCTTTTCTGCCAGCACAGCTGGTAACAGTTGGCTTTATAGAGCAGAAGTCAGTGTGCAATTTTGTTTTCTTGTGTGCTGTTTTGTAGCACCCAGAAAGCAAGGACAAAATGTAATATGTGTTTATCCAAAATAAAATCAAAACTATTTATTTTTATTATCAAATATCTGGCCCTTTTTAGCAAACAGTTCTCAGTGAAGTCCAGAGCACCCATACCTCTCAACTGTCCTCATTTGCTTGGGACATCCTGATTTTCAGCTGTTGGTCCTGACATCCAGAATTCCCTTGTCTGTGTTCCAAATTTTGTGCCACATAGCCCACAGCACTCCGATAAGCCATTGTCTTGTTTCCCAATGTTTCTTCTGTCGTGCTGCACAGACCAAGCATGCATGTGTCAGATGTGCTGACATGAATGCACCATTTAACCAATCATGGGGCACTCACTTGCACAGCTCAGTCTGTTGCTGTTTCAGTATCCTTGTCCACTTCACCCTGAGCTTTCCTGTTCCCCTTCAGGTCCACGATCATAGTTTAAGTACCCACTCTGGTGCTCCTGGACCTCATACAGCCAAGAAGAGTTCCACAGCACCAGAGAAGAAACTGCATCAGAAGCCACCAAAGTCTGACTGAGCAGAGCCACCAAATCAGTGGAGGGCACTGCTGCATGCCGCAGCAACCTCACACACTGTGAGCCAGCCTAACCCAGCCTGCCATCAGCCACAAAGGGCCATTGCCTACTGTAACAAAAGAGCCAGAGCTCAGCTGCTGCAGCCTGTAATTCACAATTTTATTTAATAAAATAAATAAAAATAAAAAAAGAACTTACAGCTAAATGATTTTCCACTGCACCACAGCAGCACCAGCCAACAAGCCACAAGTCCAGTTTAGCACAGGAGGAGACAGAAAATCTGAGAAACAGACTGCCAGTTCCAGGTGCCATACCAGCCAGTGTGCCCTTTCTTTTGAGGTAAGACTGGTCCAAATATGAAGAATATGATGTGCTTTAGAAGAGTAAATTTAATGCCTCTGATTTTTACCCCAGAAACCATCAATTTAAAATTCTAAAAACAGGGAAAGGCTAAAAGGCTCAAAACTTGATTGCTGATTGCTGCTGACCTGTGAGATGGCTTTGTATCATGAGACAGGCTCCAACAGCACATTTTATTTTATTTTTAAATCAGTGTGCTTTGTGCTGGTAATTCTGTCTGTGTTCAATATCTCCATAGTAACCAGAGAGTGCACAGGAAGCAGGAAGAGAGTACAGTTATGGAGTGATTCGTTAGACAATTCTAAGAGCTCTGAATAAGATTTTATGCAACTTGCCTAGTGTAATAACATCTTCCCTGGTTTCACAGGAGACATTTAATGCCTGAAACCTGTTTTTTAATCTGAAACGAGTTAATTCTCTACACGGAAGATAAGCTGACCTCGGAAGGCACTTCCGGGTTGGGTGCTGCATAATTACTCACCCTCTGTGAGCAGAGCAAGCAGGAGTGGGGCGTGCACATGGTAGAGCATGTGGAAACGCACGCAGAGACACAAACTTTTTTAGGGCGTGTCTAGCATGTCAAGTGGGACAAAGGGATAAAGGGCCCCAAACCTACATCTAATTGACTCTGGGTGAGCTTTTGAAATATGAACCATATGTAATAACCTGACTCTGTTTAGGATAACTGAGTGCTATAGTACTAGTAAAAATGTCAGGACTTGTGATTTCCTGATATTGCTTATATTGGGGAGAATAACTATAAACTAGGTTCTGGGTGTATTTGTACTTGTCTAGTAAAGCACCTTAAATATACTAATATGGCACATACTCAAGATCTAAGTATCCACATTATTGATCCTAAGGGACACACAACACATAACACACTTATATTCTGTTTTCATTGTGGGATGTATGCTAATATTGCTGACTGTGAATCCAATATGGCTACCCATATATGTACAAAATGTGAATTGTTGGGAATGTTTCAAGCAGAAAATGCTAAGTTAAAAGCTGAGATTAAAGAATTAAAGGATATTATTAATATCCAAGAATTTGTGAAAAATGTTGACAAGGAGACAGATGTACTGTCAAGTAGTAGAAAAAGGATGATAACTACTATGGATAGCCCAGAACAAATCCTGTGAGCAAGCACCAAATTCCAAAAACCTAAAAGGGACACCATCAGATACAGCACTACATAAATCTCAGATCACAGTCAGAAAAGAAGGGAAACAAAAACCTAATAATACCATAACCTTGACTAACCATTATGCAGGCCTTGATGAGGATGTAACACCAGGCTACAACCCTACCCCCACCCCCCAAAAACATAGGTATAAAGCAGCAAACACCATCTAGAACACATACTAACTATCATGGTATGCAACTAGAAGCTGACTCCTCTCAGGGTAACACCAAGAAGGATGAATCATTTACATTTATATTTGGAGACTCAATTATAAAACATTGTGGTAGCTGTGTATGTGGGGATAGAAAAGAACAGGTGATGGTTTCGTGTTACCCAGGAACTAGAATCCATGACATTGCTAAAAATGTGCCCACAGTAACAACTCTCAATCATTCTACCATCACTCTACATGTGGGTACCAATGGTGTTGGTAAATCCCATGAGAAAGACATTTGTCATGACCTGATTTCTCTAGCAGACTCGGTACAAAATCAAGGGCACAAAGTTATTGTATCTCACCTACTGCCTATCCCAAGGGCACATAGAGAAATAAATTGTACCAGACAGCGTATTAACGCTAGGCTTGGTAATATGTGCAGGGAGAGAGAGGGATACAAATGATAGACAACTGGCCTGTTTTTATCAACAAAAATGAATTATATGCCAAAGATGGCCTACACTTGAATAAACAGGGTGTTAAACAACTGGCAGCTAATATCAACTCAGTTATGGGCACGGGAGTTTTATATGGGTAAATAGGGGGATGGGTAGATCAACAACTATTTGATATGTCACATCCCAGATAAGTCATTCTGATAAATGTAATAACAAATTATCAGTACTTTATTTAAACGCAAGAAGTCTTAACAATAAAATGGATTGTCTTCAAGCTCTAATAGGTTTACACACTCCAGATGTAATAGCTGTTACTGCGACGTGGAGAAAAGAGGATGAAGACACTTGGAGAAGTAATATTAGGGGGTACTCACTGTTTGAAAATACAAGAGCCAATAGGAGAGGAGGAGGGGTGGCTCTGTATAAAAAAAATACCTTAGTAACAATTGATATTACATCAAAAATCAAGACTGACATGAGATTCAAATCTGTTTGGATTAGGATACAAGGTGGGGTTAGTAAATTAGTTGTTCTTGGTTGTACTTATCATCCTCCTGATAGTTCCATAGATTTATCCCAACAAATAATGTCTGAGATCGGTAGGGCTGGTGACAAAGGAGAACTGATAATTATGGGAGATTTTAATATCACAGGAACTGACTGGAAAAATATAACCTCCAAAACAAACCTGAGTACACTTCTTCTGAATACATGCGGTGAACAAAACTTGATACAACACGTTCAGGTACCCACTAGAGGGAAGGAAATTCTAGCTCTTGTATTAACTTCAGCCACTATTTCAGTTAATGAATGCATCATTAATGTGCCAATATCAAATAGCGATCATAACACTAAGTTCACTATAGATTACACTTATATACCTAGAAAAAGCTGTACTAATAAATTCATGTTACATAAAGCAGATAAGGAGGGTATTGTAAATGATCTAACAGCTGTGCCCTGGGAAGAACTTTTGAATGATAAAAGTGTGGGTGATAATTGGGATGATCATGAAAAATAAAATTCTAAAAGTCGCATATGATAATATTACACAAACAGTAAAATATCATGCATACAAACAACCACATTGGTTGAATTATGACATCAGAAAGTTAATCAAGAAAAAGTCTAAAGTTTATAAACAATATCTTGAAAATCAAAGCACTAACACTTATAATAATTATAAGAATATTCAGAAGAAGTGTAAATCAAAAATCAGACAGGCCAAAAGGAATAAGGAAACAAAACTTGACATGGAGGCAAACAAAAATAACACTAAACAGTTTTATTCTTATATCAATTCATTGAAGAATCCTAGAAGTGAATTGGCACCAATAAGGGAGGGTACTGAAACAATAACTAATAATGACTTGATGGCTGAGGCCTTTAACATATATTATTGCAGTGTAATTAACAATGCCCCCAAAACACTCTCAATCCAGTGAAAAAAATCACATTACTATGGATTAATCCCAGGAGAAAACTGAGATAGCAAAGACAGAAACTGAACAGAAAATCAAAAACCTAAAAAGGGAATCATCTCCAGTTCCAGATGGTATATCAGCTGGAATTCTGCAACTTATGGCCAAACATCTCCTGGACCCACTTCAATTACTTTTTAATTCATCTTTAAAACAATCTAAAGCCCCTATGGAATGAAAATTAGCCCATATAGTTCCCATCTTTAAGAAGGGAGATAGGGAACAAATGCAAAACTATTGCCCTATTAGTTTAACAAGTGTAATTGGTAAAATGATGGAAAGCATCATTAAAGATAGAATATTAACTCAGACAAATGAATTGGATCAGGATCGACATGGTTTCATAAAAGGCAAAAGTTGTACAACCAATTTACTTATCTTTTATGAGCAAATTAATGCATATCTAGACAATGATATACCATGCAATATAATTTACCTTGATTTCACAAGGGTATTCGATCTAACCCCACACTGGGCATTAATTAAAAAAAATTCAAATCTGAACATACGTTCTACCATTGTTAATTGGACAGCTGACTAGCTGACTGAAAGAAAACAATGTGTCACAATCAATGGGCATATTTCCACCGAAGGACCTGTTGCCAGTCGAGTCCTACAGGGCTCCGTTCTGGGACTGATCCTTTTTAATGTCTTAATTTCTGACATGACAAAAAATGTAGAAGGTATAACAATAAAATATGCAGATGATACTAAGCTAGAGGGGCTGTGCAGTTCATTAGAGGAATCAAGTAGATTACAAAATGATCTGAATAACATTGTATCTTCGACCCAGAAATGGGACATGAGACTGAATAAAGATAAGTGCAAAGTTATGCACTTGGGTAGATCAAATAAGAATTATAATTACTATCTTGATGGAATCCCCATTTGTAAGACCAACTGCAAAAAAGATTTAGGTATACACATAATGAATTATCTCAGCGGTGAACAACAGGTTAGTGAGGCCACAAATAGGGCTAAGAGAGTACTATGGTCCATAAAAGAAACATAAGATCTAGATCTAGTAGTGTCCTTATTCCTCTCTATAAATCATATGTATGACCACACCTGGAATATTCATCTCAGGTTTGGAACCCTTATAAAATGTCAGAAAGAATGAAACTTGAACAAGTTCAACGACGTTTCACTAAAACAATCAAGGGACATTGTGATTTCTCATATGAAAATCAGTTGGAGGCTCTATGCCTTATGTCCTTGGAAACTCGCAGAGCACGGGGTGATATTATGTTTCTGTATGATGATTTACAGGATCGTAATCTCATGTGTGACTTAAATATTGCGTATAAAGACATTAATATAGAAACCAGGGGACATCCCCTGCAATTGAAGGGGAAGTGATTTAGAACCAATAAAAGGAAGTACTCGTATACTGTAAAGGTTGTAAACCTGTGGAATTCCTTGCCATTGAATATAATACTGGCCAAAAGTAAACAAGCATTCAAAGCCAGTTTACATAAATATATTCTTAATGGTGTCGACTTAAGGTGTTATGTGTAATGGCTGGAACGCAAATGGGATGTATGGCCCCCTGGTTCCTATTCTTTCCTTAGTATGATCCTTGATTTATTGAAACTGGTTGGAATTCTGGAAGATCAAAATATAGTTAATTTGCTAAAAAGATTTCTAGTGGGAGACAGGTGAGGAAATGCAGGTTCTTTCTGATCAATTGCTCAGGACAATCACAGAATTGCTAGTCCAAGAAAGATGATTTTATTAGCACCTGCAAAACTGAAATGGGTAATGAAGAAGGTTTGATCAGGAATTGATTTTTAAGAAAACTTGGAATGCAACCATTGGGGTTACACAGTTGCAGGTTGGGGGGATGAAGAATCCTTCTTCCTTCCCTTATAATTCTTATTCCATATATTCTATGCTGTTTCCTGATTCTGTGAGGAAGCAACAGGGATTCTAACCCCTGACCCCCCCCCCAAGACTTGAAACTGTGTAACTCCATACAAAGCTATGAATGTCTGGTCTTTAAATAGTTAGGTGTAGTAAGTGCCTGCTAATAGGCGACATCATGCACCAGCATCAGCAACAACCCATCAGAGTACAGCTAAGGTCAGCTATGTGCTGATGTGGTACTGGTAACTTTAAAAAAAAGCCCATCACAGCTGTTTTCAATGTAGCATGCAGGAACTTAAAAAAAAAACCATCAGTTGTTTTCCTGTCGCAAGCCCCAAGATGTTGATTAGGGGCTCCCCCTCAGGTACTTCTCCACAACATAAAAGGAGACAACCTCCTGGGCCAAGCCATTACTCTTCCTTGACTTCCAGACCAGTTCCAGAGCACCAGTGGAAAACAGCAGGTTGAGTCCCATACCCGAGAGAGAGACAGAGAGAGAGCGAGAGAAGATGGAGAGAGAGAGAGAGCAGCACAGCCTACACCAGAGGCAGATTCAGGAGGGCAACCTGTCTGCTCTGACCTCACCTTGACTCACCCTGCAGAGCACACTCCAGCCACAGCAGATTTATAGCCGCCATCAAGGGTCACAAAAAGGGCTACATAATACTGACTGCTGTGCTTTTGTCATAAATAATTTCTTGGGAGTTCACTTTGTTCCTGGTTGTCCCCACAAAAAGAAATGCAGCAGCAACAGACCATTTGAAAACTGGAGACTGCTAGAAGACCAACAGATCCCCTTTTTCCCTACTTGGCAGTGGCAAGCTAGCTAAGAAGTGAGTGATGCTATCAGTCATGCTGGGCATGTGATCATGTTTTTAAGAATTAGTTTATCCTTGTTCTGTCCTGAAAATGTGGCTGCTAGGATAGGATGTCCCAGCCCGCACACTTGAAAACTGATTTGAAAGTTAGTTTGTTCTTTTTTTTTTTTTCATTCTTTGGTAGCTGGGTCAGGCCGGTATGCATATCCCGCAGCGAAACCTCTACAGCGACATATGTTGCCACCAACAACAGTGCCAGGTCACTGTAGAGGTTGTGCCCAGGCAACACCTTCCCCTGACCTGCACCCCTTCCCCGAACCACCTCCAACTTGGAGTTGGTATATATAAACACAGGGGATGCGGGGGGCAGAGCCCGCTGCAGAAAAAACAGTCCCTGATGTGCGCGGATTCCTGCTGACTGCAACTCGCAGTCGACAAGGAGCCAGGCGCTGCAATGCTGATCGACGAATTAGTTGTCGACTCGGCATCATAGATCTGGTAAGGCCCACTAGGCACAGGTGACTGTTTTCAGGTGTGACCCAGGAGCTCTGGGATGGTTAACTGACTTTCTCAGTCACACAGTATGCAAGTGGAGGTCATAGGAATCAAACCCAGGTGGTCTATTGGATGTACCAAGCTCATTTACAGCTCATTACTCTAACCTCTAGGCTATTTTGCCAGCCCCTCCCCCCAAAAAATGGATTTACAACTTAGTTTGCTGATTAGCTCTTGTGTGGTATTTGAAATTTTGTAAGCCACAGAGAAAGGGCTCTCTGGCCCTAGAAGAGCAATGGTGAAAAGCCGTGCTGCTGTGTCAAAGCCCTCCCCAGTGGACTCTATAAAAAAAGAGGAATCTGTTTTGTTTTCTCCCTGGAACCTTGCCTCATGCTTTAGTTGTCTGGGGGACAACTGCAGCACGCCAGAGACAGCTCACTACAAAATGTGACATAGGTCAATTTTTTTTTTACTTTGTAAGGCACAAGGACTTTCCCAAAGTATTGTGATAAAGTATGTGATTCAGCCAACATTATCAGCTTCTTAATTCACAAGGATTCTTTTTCGTTGCAGCCAGAGGCGCTGCTCTCTGTCACCTCTCTGGATTTTTTCCTGTCTATGCTGCTGCCTCTGGCTGCCCATTCCTTCTTATCACATTTTGGCTCCTTTCCTTGTGTCATCCTACGAGTTTCTGCTCCTTGGCTCTGCCTGCTGGGGCTGGTGCCTCAGTGAGCCTTGCTGCTCCCCCCGTCGTCTTCTCCTGTTTCCCTGGGCATTTGCATCCACCCCATCCCATTTCCTAGTTCTCACTTTCACCCTGTCTGTGCTTCCCTCCCTCTGCTTCCTTTCCCCTGCCTTCCCTGCTGTTCCTCCATCTGTCTTTAGCTCGTTCCCTCCCATATCCTTGTGTCCTCCTTTTGCCCTCACTCTGTCCTCCCTGCCATCGTTCCTCATACTGCCGGCTCTGCAGTGCTTTGGCATACCTCCTGTGCTTTCTGCTGCTGCCGCTTCTTATGACTCCATTTCCTCTGCCTCTGTTGGTCTAACTTCTCACCTCTTCCTTCGGCTCCGTGTCCATTCCCCTTTGTCTTGCAGGATATCGTGCGACCCTTCAGTGCATACTTCAAGGGGTCTGCATGCATTCTCGTTTTTGCTTCCAACTGGTCGACTGATCTTCCCATTATTGTCCATACTGTCAGTACTCCTGTGATTTTCAATCCTCTCGACTGCAGCAGTATTTCCTTGCTAGGTCTGTATGCACTTGTTACTGCCTGTCTCTTGCTGTACTGTGTGTTTTCCATTACTTTGTGTATTGTACTATTTTTTCAATGCTTTTCTACATTGCAAGTGCCGTCTCTCTTTTGCTGTGTTTCTTATCTTATAGCTGCATGTTTGCAGCTCTGGGCTACACCTGTACTTGGGCATTTGGCTCAGTGTACTTACCCCGGCTATCGAATCAGTCACTCAGTCCCTCAATCGGCTTCATCTATTCACTTGATCAGTGACTTGTTACAATCTAACTAGTTATGCTTTTGTGCATATCTGAGGCCCTCTGACAGACAGAACATAGGACTATGGCTGCCTTCCAGCTGCTTGACTCCTCCCGCTTGCCTTCGGTTGTCCATCTGTTTCTAGGGCTCCTTCTGATCAACCCGAGCCCTCCTTCACCTGGACTGTGTCCCCTCTTTGCCTGTTAATCCATTCCCTTCCTTTGGCTGTCACTAGCGGGCTCCGTCTACCCCGTAGGCTGTGTTTTGTTGTGGATGTCGCTTGCTCTGCCATCCACATCATTGGGCCATCTCTGGCCGCCTCAGTCTGGTCTGCAATCCCTAATTCTCTTTGGCATACCTGTCATGCCCTCTCCTGCATCATGTTCCTCCTGTGGTTCTCCTCCTGTACCAGCTGCAATCGATAGTTCTTTTTAGGCATAACTATCATTCCTCATATGCCCACCTCATCAATCAGCAGCCCTCATGCCACATGTCTGAGATTCCTGATTCCATCCATCATCAGCCGTCAAGGATTCACTCCAGTCATGGTTTCTATATCTCATCATGCCACGGTTTTTCTATTAGCTTACTCTACCATTCACATTGTTGGACCACCTATGGTTGACCCCATCTGGCCTTCCATCAAACCTGGCCTGCGTACCACCTCATCCAGCTCGCCCTACTGATGTTCTCATCCTGTATTGGCTGGGTCCTATGCTACCCCATTGATCTCCCTCCATCCTTTGTCCTTTCATACCTCGCTTTCCTGTACCAGCCTCCATGGCTTCAATCCATCATTGTACCTCACCCGTTTCCTAATTTACCTTCCTTGTCCTAGCGTCTTTTCTAGTACCAGTCATCATGGCTTCACTCCACTCTTAGCTTCACTCCTCCTCATCATACATCATCCAGTTTGCTCACTCCTCATCATACCTTATCCAGTTTTGTTCCTCGATCACTCAACCTGAGTTGCCTCTGGTTCCAGATCTACCTTCTTGGCCTCGGAGTCTACCTCCTTTCGAGGAGCCTACTTCCTTTTACTTCCTTCATACAAGTTCATTTTCAAGTTCATTCCTGTCTCCTCCTCTTCCAATTCCATACTGGCCATCCAGGATTCACTCCACTCGTGGGCTGCTATCGATATTCATTTTTGGGCATACCTATCATGACTCCTATGCCACCTTATCAACATGCAGCCATCCTGCACATGTATTGAGTTCATAACTCCAGTCATCATTCACTCAGCCTTACCTCAAGGTTCATCTATTTACATCGCTTACTCGAACATTCCTATAATTGAATCCTATTATACCTCATCGACTACAACCTCAGGGTCTAATCATTCAAAGTCTAATCATTCACATCACATAATCAAGCATGCCTCTTCAGCCTCAGTGTCTACTCACTCGCATTGCTCAATCAAACCAGTCTGCATTGTCCTCGGTCTTCTCATCAGCACATCTGGAATCTCCTTGTGCGCACATCTGGATACCCCTTGCTCCTCTGATTTCTACATGGATTTACTCCTTCCCATCGACAAAGAAAGTATTCATTATTGCCTCATGTTCCTTATTCGATCTGTGTGTAGCCTCATGTTTCTTCTTGCATCTGTGCTCTCTTTTGGGGATTTTCCCTATTCCATCATCATCCACCCTACTTGTATTCCTCTCGTTACTAAACCTTTCTTTTCAATGACATACATCTTCAAATCAAATGTCGTCAGCCTGGAGGGAAGGTGACCTAGGCCTTGGATCCCCAGAGGTTTCCTCCTCAAAGGGGGTTTTTCCCTCTCCTCCATGCCAATGGTCATAGTATTAGTTAGAGTTAGTGCAATCTTTGGTTAATCAGTTAGGTTTGTTGGTGCTTTCTTCAATTAGTTAGTTAGTTAGGTTCTGCTCTTGGATGGAGGTGGATGGTGACCCTGGCTTTCCCCTCTCTCCTTGGGAAGTCAGCCCTTCTCTTCTGAGAATTCATTAATCATCCTCACCTCTTGGAAGCTCAACATCTTTGGGTATTCTTTTTGGGCTTCTTCCTAACCTACCTTTAGCTGACGCATTCATTCCCAGCACCTGTAGGAGAGAACCCTCCTCTAGGGTTTCTTGCGTCGTACCCACGCAGGGTGGTATATCCCATGCATAGAGAGGTAGAAAGCCACACAGCAAATCAAGTTACACAAGCATCATCCCATATTATCCCATCTTGTTGCGTAAGCACGTCGAATGGAAGGGCTTTAAGCCCGAGGCTTGATGGGTGGAGCAACAAAGTCACTCCTCCATTGAGCTTAAAAGGTCACACCATCCTGGGCCTCGCCAAGATTCTTTTTTGTTGCCCACCATCCACCCCCTCCTCCTCCAGCGGCTTGTCTCTCTTACCCGTGGGCTTCTTCCTAACCTACCTTTAGCTGATGCATTCATTCCTGGCACATGTAGGAAGGGAACCCTCTTCTAGCGTTCCTTGCATCGTACCCCTACAGGGTGTTATATCCCATAGATAGAGAGGAAGAAAACCACAAAGCAAGTCAAGTTACACAAGCATCATCCCATATTATCTCATCAAGTTGCGCAAGCACATCGAACATACGGTTTTGCAAATTTTGACTGTGCTACTCCTTAAAAAAAAATCCAGAATATTTTTCCACCACTAGGTGGAGCTGTTATCTAAATGATGCTGCCTGCCCAGGCTCCCTTGATTTTTCATTGTTTCACTACTGTCACTACTGCGTCCTGTGTACTGTGATCTTTGACAGCAATCCCCTCAACAGCTGTTCACCTGCCCATTTAACTGGGCTGTATTTCAGGTTTCTTTCTTTTTTTTTGTTCAAATTATTACTGTTTGTTTCTGTGGTGGCCACTGAGATGCTCAGTGACTGTACAGCACAACACTAAAGTGTGCACATGGCAAATGATTTTGGAGAGGAGAAGATGGAGAGAAGAAGGAGATGGAAAAGTAATTTGGTGTCATGACTTCAGTTTGTTTTTAGTTTCCCTGGTGAGTATGGAAGGAGCAGGGCGGAGATGGAGGATGTGTGGCAGAGGTTAATTTCAGCATACAAAATATATTTAATTTTCATGCCAGTTTTTTTCCCAAAACTGAGTGGCTTCAGTGAATTGCGTGACTGGCAGTTACGGTCTATGCGGTTCATGGAAGCAACTCAATTTGGGGAATAAACTGGCATGAATTTTTTTTTTATGCTGAAATATAGTATTTGCCATGACTTGCAGTGCAAGGGATGGAACTGGCATTTGTAGGGAGTGAAACCACGACGGCTTAAGTATCCATTAATATGTCAGATAACATCACAATCTCTAGAGCAGTCTGACCAATCAGAAAACATAAATTATTCATGCCATTGTTTAATTAATATTATATACTGGATTTTGTTTCTCAGTTGCAATTTTATTAGGAAATGGAATATGACAACACATTGTCCAAAGATGAAGTCTGCAGTGGAGCCGATATCAGCATGACTCCAAACAAGAAGACAAAGAGGAATGCAATGTCCTAGAGTGCATGGAGGTATTTGTCTGAGTGGGTAACAGCCAGCAAAAAAGGACCCCTGTACGCATTCTGGAAAGCGTGTGCATTTGACATCAGTGAGAGCCATCGTGGAAGAAATGATGTACACCACCACAAATCATTGCAAAAACATCAGCAGAATGTGAAACATGCCTCTGGAAAGAAGGTGAGCCATGTTTTTCAAGCGCATTCTTCATCACAGGTTGTGGAGGCTGAGGTGACCTTTGTAAAGCTTCTGACAGAGAACGACCTCTCCTTTTCATGTGCAGACCACACCTTGAAATTTAATAGGAAGCACTACACAGAGCAAGAAGTGACCTGTGGATCAATCAAGTCTGCCTGTAATGAAAACCCTGGAGTAGTTTCACATCCTACTAACAAATCTGGCTGCATTCCCATCAGATAATGTTTCTGCTATGATTGGAAAACACAGTTCTCTCCTTTCTAAGCTGAAGCAAGTCTGTCCAAACATCATAAACATAGAATGGCTTTGCCATCTGGCAGACATTTGCATCAAATCAGCTGTAAAAGCAATTTCATCACCTGTGGAGGAGTTAATTTAGTAAGCAATAACCCACGACAGGGTGTGGGCTATTGGGGATTATTATATCATGGACATAAGTGACTAGCCAATGAAGTGGTCAGACTGGCAGTTTACCACCAGTGTAAATCATCTGATAATCACTGGCTGTTGATGAGCAAATGGTCATCTACATCCTAATCCTCTGAAGCCCAGGAATAAATACAATAAAAATAAACACACACAGCAACCTCTTTAAAAGTTGTATTTTATTATAGTAAAAAAATTAACCTTGGTATAATCACAATAAGCCACTCGGAGGATGTGGGTTATCGGGCGATTTACCATGTGCCATGGGCAAACCACTCCAGATGTGGTAAATCTCCTGATAACCCACACCCCCTCATGGCTTATTGCTTAAATAACATGAGTTATGTTTAAACAACAAACAAATGTCCAGAAAGATGTTTGCTGTTTACATAGCAAGAAAGGTAATGTATCTTGCCAACTTACAAAATAGTTCCTAACAAATAATGCATACTGCATTGTTGTTATGCACATACCATACTGAGATGATCTGTGACATTTCTTGTGCATAATAATGTCTGCTACATTGCCTACCATGTTAAGTTTAGCCCCCCCCCCCCGCAAACACACCCACATCCTCAGATCCACATACATAGTACTGAGGAATGACCAGAACTGATAATATGCCAGTGACATGCACATATATTGAGTCATGGGAGGGTTGCTCCCAGTTGCTATTCAACTCAATGTGCAAAGTGTAGCCAGGGCTTTGGAATCAACATCAGGAAAAAAGGCAACTGCTTAACCCACCATGCTCACTCTCTATCTCCACACAGCTGAAACTGGTGGTGTGTAAGGTGCTCAATGCAACTTTTTAACTGCTGTACACTTCTGTTTCCCTGTAAAGACATTCAGCCCTTGATGATGCTTTTTGCAGCATGGCTACTTTTTTTATTCACAATAGCAATGGAAGATGTATTGCACAGCAGACTGGGTGCTGCACTGTGTTCTGCTTGGTAATTCTGCCACTGCTGCAGCACTGAAAACAACATTGCTCTTTGCTTAACAGATTACACTACAAAGGGGAGAAATGAGGTGAGATTCATTAACTTTACTTTCAAGGAGTAGGATATCGCAATGGCATACAAGATGTGTCCTACACTCCCAGTCACCATCTTCACCTCTTGTGTTACCCATGTCTCCTGCTCTGCCTGCTCTCTCATGGACTCTGTCTCGGGTGCTTGGGGGGACAGAAAGATAGAAAGACAGACAGAGCACTGCAGGAATTTACAGCTAACAGTTCCATTGTCGGGTTGCCCTTGCCATTAATTAACAGTACTGCAAACACACAAGACACCGGATCACACACAGGAAAGGCTGACAGACACCAGAACGCAGATAGCAGGAGTCACATTAGGGGAGACAGCTGTCCAGCACTTCATAATTTCTCTGTCATTGCCAGAATGTTGGGGAGCTTGTGGGACAGCCGGAGTGTCATTCTGTGTGTGTCTGTGTTTCCCAGCACACGTTGACCAGCTCCATATCACTGCTGACCTGCTCGCAGTATGGAGGGTGGGGATACTGTCTTTCTGTCTTCTCTCTCTCTCTCTCCTTCTCACACTGTGTCTCTCTCCAGACAGGGTGAAGCCACTGGCCATGGATCACATTTGGGGGTTGTGTATCGGGGGGATAGAAGGGGCATAGGCAATCTGGCTGGCCGTGGACCACAGTCAGGGGATGTGTATCATGAGGGGGTGTTGATGGGGAATGGGCCATCTGGGTGGGGGCTCAGCACAGGATCTTGGAACAGTCCCCAGGGATCCTATTGTTTCCTGAGTCCTCACACTGCACGTCTTGCTACTTGCTATCATGGTCTCCCATTTTACTCATGTTTACATGGCTGCCATGCTATTTCACTTTCTGCAGGACAAACGAGTCCTGACAGCACTTTATGGAGTTGATCTGTGAAACCGTGCAGTAACAGAGCTATTTAATGCATGGCTATGCAAGGGCTCTACACCAATGGGTTTCCATGTTTCTGACAACCCATGTTATAAAGACATTTACTGCCACTTTTCTTCATGTTCCCAGAGGCAACAGCAGTTGCAGGAGTTCAGCATATTTGTGGACACCGAGCCCTTGAAAATTATTAGACATGTGCCTTCAAGATGGCTCAGCTTGAGCAAAGTGGTTCATTGAATGGTGGACATGTGAACATATGAACATACAAAATGCCAGCAGAAACAGGCCTCACGGTCTAACAAGTCTGCTTGATTGTGCAGCTAGCCCCTCAACTTGCAGCTGCTCGGCCCTCTCCATCCCTCTTCATAACCACCCTCTCACTCTGTCCCATCCTCTTTTAAATCCTCCCACCATTCTACACGGTACCACCTCCTCAGCAGAGTTTTCCACTTATCTATCACCCTTTCCATGAAAAAGTGTCTCCTGATTTCCCTCCTGATCCCCCCCCCAATCTCATGTGGCCAGTTCTGCTCTCCTATTTTGTGTCTTGTGAGCCAGAGGAACAAAAGTCAAATTGACTGAAAATTGGTTGAGCAATCAAGAAATGAGAAAGGTTTTTCTTTCCCTAAAATATGCATTGTAGCCCCTCTGCCAATTTATCAAAAAGTTGCAGAGCAGGGAGAGTCAGGAGATGACTCTACATGGGGAAATAAACTTGTTCCAAAAACAGAGTGCGCACACGGATGCATGGTGCTACTATGAACAACAGAAATTGAATACGAATTTTCAGAGCACTTACAAACCCCCTCAGAGATGCTGAGAAAGATTACTCTAAAATCATTTAACGCAGATGAGACATATGTTCTTGCCTGAAGCCACTTCTGGTTCTTTTTCAAAGGCAAGATGCCTTGAAAAGAAACCAGGAGTTCAAACATCTCAAGCAGAGACATATGTCTGCATCCGCACTAAATGATTTGTGAGTAACATTTCATCTCAGCATCTCTCTGCAAGGTGTTTTCGAGTGCTCTGAACAAAATTTTGGTATGGGTAAATAAGCAAAGTCACTCAGCTACAGTGGTCGACTTGCTATAGAAAAGTTGCTCGGTACCCCGGCGTGCCGGTCGGTCGGTACCTGTCTTGCCAAGCAGTGGGGAGCTTCCTGCTCTGTGGTAGAAAGCTGAAAGCTAAGTGGTATCCTGTTTATGCAGTAAATTGCAGTTGTTTTTCATTGCGCTTAAATGCGTTTCCCTGATTAACCACTGGGTGGCTACCATGTACTATCACTGCAGAACAGGTGTGATTTCATGTAAAATAATTCTGTGCCCCCCCCCCAAGTAACCTGCAGATTGTGACAGGTGTTGTTAACAATTGTGTGTATGTGTGTAATTCCATAGTGTCACACAGGTGCTAAAAATAGGCTAAACAACTGATGCATTTTGGATATTGCTGTTGATTCTTGTTACAATTCAAAATGCAGCAGGCGTCTGTCCTGTTTTCAGTATCTGTGCAGCACAATGGAATACAATCAATCATTTTGATCATTTTGATAATTAGGACTGCAGCACCCATAGGCATAATATATGGCACATACAGTGTGTTGACATTGAGACACTGAGACCACCCAAACCCCCTCCCATGACTCCCCCCCACACGCACACTGCCACAAGACAGGATATAGCGGGATAGTGCATAGGTTGTTGACATTTCCATCCCCACCAGGTTGTTAGTTCACATGGCATCTAAAAATAGAGAGTCTTGCCGTATAAGACATGTATTTGTATGACTCCTTTCCTGAGTCACAAAGGTTATGCCCTGGTCCAAGATGCTAATGAAGGGAATCTCCTGACAGTATTCAGTCAGTGGCTGTGGTTTTTCTTACGGTTGTTCATGATTTGATCTCCAATTAATTAAATTACTTGTACTGAGCTCTATATAATATATATATAGTGTCAGAGTTAGTGCAGTGATCGTTCATGTTCCAAGTTTAATGATTGCTATTGGGCATAGTGTCATGGCAGTGCATTATGTTTTGAATGAAATCACATTTTTAAGTGTCATGTCCCAGAGACCAAGTAGTCCATGTCTGCCACGACCCCTATGCCCAATAACCATGATCAGACTTTGAGCATAATCACTACACTAACTCTGCAGCAGTATATACAGAAGAGCTCAGTACAAGTAATTTAATTAATTGCAGATCAAATTGGAAACCACCGAAAAGAAAACCCACAGCTGGTGACTGAAAACGATGATATAGCATACTGTAATTACCACCACATACAGGTACTAATGTACTGTCATTCACCAAATTACTAAATCACAGAAATAATTTTCCTGTGACTGCTGACAGAATAACATCGCTGTGTCATTGCTTCAGGAGAATACATAACAGACTAAATTATTCAGTCTGCCTGTAACACTATTACAGTAATTTTGTTATTTATGTATGTATTTCGCTAGATTTTTTTTAGTTTTAACAGCAACTATGGTGTCCCCTCAAGCCTAGACTTCTTTGTGTGAAGACTGACAGCAGGCAAGTCAGCACTGCTAGGAGAGGCTGACTGCATCCTGGAAACAGCTCATCCACAATCCCGCTTGTGAATGACAATGACAATGACAATGACTGTTAGCAGCTAATAGAGACATTTGCATATATGGGTCTGCAGACTTGGCAATGCAGCCTGTTGTGATAGTCAGGTTATGTGGTACCATAAACGCCCACAGTACCATCACATTTGTTGACTGGTCTGAAACCACCTTACCCCACCCCGATTTCATCACAACAAAAACTAAAAGAACAAGAAAAAACTTGACAGAGACCCCACTTTATTTACAGACTCCACCAACAGCTGATTCACAAATAAACTGAGGAATTTAAATGATAAAGTAAAGACAACAAGCCTGTCATAATTTTTACTATGTGTTTGTGATGTGATGATTATATGGAGAGCACATAAAAATGATACAGGTCCCTTGTTTTGCTTTCTGAGCCTTCCTCATATCTGATGATTTTCAAATGTGTACTATGTGTGTGAATGTTTCTACTGCCTGCTAACTTCATTCACATAACAGTCTTTTTTTTAACACTTGTTATATTTCATTATTTCAATCCCTTCCTTTCCTAGTATGGATACTGGAAAGGTATGGATTTCATGTGGAAATCAAATCAATTTTTATTTCCTCAATTTCTGGATGGGACCGTGATCTGTTTGCTGGATGAATTTATTTTGTGTCACTGATCCCTGAATTGTGGTACAAGCCGGGGGGAGGGGAGTAGACTGCTACAGCCCAGGCTACTGAATCAACAGGCTGATGCTAATGTATCAGGTAGGGGGTGGGGGTCTGTTAACTTTTATGTTGGGGATGAAGGGCCCCAGTATAAAAATGTATTTCTTTCAGTCTGCAACTGCCATTGAACTTGAAATTGCCACCAGTTATGACAGGGTATCACACTGAAGCTCTGTTTCCTTACAAATGTAGGGATAACAGTTAACTACAGGCAAGGATTACATTATGGGTGCTCTTGAGCTACGGTACCTCAGATCGAAGTGATATTACAGAACATTAATGTCAACAGAAAACTCATTTTACACACACATCAGTAAATGTCAGCATGGCTTGAACAGACAGCAGACAAAGTACAAATAAAAAAGCAGCATGAAAATTCTGGCAATAAATCTTACTAGTTCAATGGCTGAAACTATGTAATTATTCAAACAGTTTTGCATGACCAGTTAGAAGTGTCAGTCCTGCGGTCGACAAAAACTGTTCACAGCAATCATTCCCTAGTGATCTGCAGACAGTCTCTGATAGTACTATGGACTTTTAACTCCTCATTAAAAACTGTCTTTGAATAGTTGCATAGTTTGACCTGATGCACTAGTAAGATTTATTGCCAGAATTGTCAAGTTGCATTTTGATATGGTGGCTGTTAAATAACTATGTCTGTGCAAGTAACGTAGCAAATTTATCTTAGCCCAACCCCCTTTTGCACATTACCATACAAATCCATCATATAAAAATGCAGGCATCAGAATAAGCTTGGCCACCACCGACAGCCCACCAGGTGTGCGCTGCCCAAAATTTTTCATCCCACGACCCACACCCAATCTATGCATGCTGAGTCACAGGCTGAGATGAAGGAACAAAGTCCAATACTACTGGGTTCATTCTCCGCCATAGCCAAGATGACAAACCCTTAGGCAAAATGCTGTTGGTCTGCAAAGTTTAAACCCAATTGCCCTGGACCCTGCCCCAGGCTACTGAATCAACAGGCTGGTGCTAAGGTCTCAGGTGGGGGGGGTCTGTGTACACAGTACCTTTTACTCCTACATGTTTTACTGCGAGTTCTAGTTTTTGCTAATGCATGGCAAAATATTTTCTAATTGCTACAGTAAATTTCTGTTTTAGAAATACTGTGAATGCTTGTTCATTTTTCTTCTGGCGTACAGTAGTTTGCACATCTGCAAATAAGAAGTAGTTAGTTCTTTAATGAAATACATGGTAATTTATTTGCTTGAAACCCTGTGCTCCAAATGAAAAGTAAATAATTTTCTTCAAAATCACAGCTTCCTCTACACAAAATGGCAGCTGATCTCCTTAGTATTGTATACTGATTACCATACTGTAGACCTGGTTACTGAAATTATCAAAAATGATGTGAGGCTCACTGTACAGATTATTTTAGGTTAAGCCCTGTAATTAATGTTTACAATTTTTTTTTGGGGGGGTGTTATCAAATTTGCCTTTCCAGGTGACCACACCCTCTTCTATTAACAATACAGACATAGAATAAGTTAATGTGACTCATGGGGAAGCATGGCAGAAGGTGCTGAGAAGCTCCAACCCTTGCCTTCTTTAACCCATACCTCTCACAAAAGTACTGCAACTAGGAAGCTCTTGTGCCTTTTCTGTAAGTTAAGTTTGATACTAAACTAGCCAGTACTTATATTAAAGCACTTAAAACTATCAAGCTGCTAATATTTAAAAAATGAGGAAGCCTGCATCTCATCCTCAAAGAATGCTGTGGTGAAACCTAGAGGAGGCCATCAATAAATCAGGTTGAAAATTGAAAGAACTGGATCTAAAAAACAGTGTCCATAATGCTGGAGTAGGCTGTTGGTTAACTAGGATCTGTAGATTATCCAATAGGTAGGGAAATGGGCAGACTGGGTGGGCCAAGCAGTCCTTACCTGCTGTGAAGGTCTGTTTATATCCTAGTACAAGTGTAAATAAAGGAATAACAAATTCCCAGTATTATAATAATACAGGTTAAACAAATAATAATGGCGAAATGGGGGGTGGATATAATCTAAGCCCCCCTACTAATAGTAGAATTGCGCAACATATTGAATAGAAAACTAAATAACAAGAAGTCTAAAAACTAGTATATAAAGGAGGGAAGAAGAGAGTGGACTTAGGTTGTAAACCCCATAGGGTAAGGACATAAAGTTAGTGAGACATTATGGAAAATGTAAATGACAGAAAGGAGTAAGCAATAAAAAGAAAATAGAAAAAGAATAAGAACAGAAAAAAAGAGAAGAACGGTAAAGTAACTAGAACAGCATGGGGAGCATACATCTAGTTAGAGCCAAAGACAATAGTCCCTATACGGCAAAAAGCAAAATGTGTATAGATAAAATACATACATTTCCATTTCAGTTCAGTTTATCGGTTATCTTTATCATAATGAAAGACAGTATCAACAAGCAAAGACAGCAAGCCTAAAAACAAATAAGTATCCGGTAAGTAAATTGCACTGTCATTCATATTGGATTTAGTGTATAGCTTAAAAATAATAATCATTTATATTGTCAGTATATGGTCAACACCACCCTAAGGCAGTTTAATAAAAATCAAAAACTACAGGTGGGATAGACATGTTGACAGTTATAATGATTCACAGAAAAAAAAATTAAAGCTGGCTGACTGGTATTCAGTACAAGCCTTCCTCCCCATCTTCTCTTTATCAAAGGAATCTGCAGTCAAGGCTAGTGTCACCGAAGAACAGTCTCTCATAGCAACTTAAGATGCCAGCAATCATGTGGCTGGGTTTGTGGAGAAAAGGAAGGTGTCTGGCTGGTATTCATTACAAGCCCCCACCCATCACCACAGACACACCTTGTGTTAGTCAAATGAATTTCTAATCCCAGAGCTGATTTTCCAGGAGGATGGGGGAGGAGTGAGAGCTGAAGTGGGAGGGCTGGATAGACTCTATTCACTTCAGAGTTGCTGAATGCCACTCCAATAGTAGCTACTTAAGGCTTGATTCCCATAATTACATAACCTCTTTCCCACTCTCTTGCTCATTTCCCCTGCCTCCACACTCACAGCACTAGCTCTTAAACAATGCTGAAGGTACAGAAACATGGGAATAAATCATTCAATAAGGAGCTTAAAAAGACACAAAAATAACAGCTACGAAAAGTGCAGCGCCTGAGCAGTACTATACACTACAACAACAAACTATTCAACTGCAGGACTGCATTGCATAACCAAAGTGTATTGTACTGGATCCCTTTCAGCCCCTTACTGAATGTTTTATGGCCTTGTTTTTATTCTAGTACCTTTACTTAAAAGTCAGTGCAGTATGTTCTTATGAACATCACACCCTTTGTGTGCTGTAAATTGTCCCTCCTCCCGACCCATTGACTGTATCATATTTTGGTGGTAAGGATCTTAGGTACTGTAAATTGTTCTCGATACCTTTCCTAGACATTTTTTTTCTGATAAACCTTTTGTACAGTATACAGTATGTTTACAAATCAGGGCTACTTTTATTCACCCATATTTGGATATCATTCTGAAGTCCAGAAATGAACGGAACAGTGATTATCAGGTCCAAGACTTGCTGAATGATTTTTTCTTCCAGTTGGATCCCTTTGATTCCTAGATCGGTTAGCTGGATGAATAAATCTTTTGGAGTATTTAATCTGTAACTGGATCGCTGGATGAAATGTCATACTTTTCTCCTTTTCTTTTTCACTAAATCAATGAAAATGTTGCAGCTCATGTCTTCACAGGATCTAGGAAGCACAATCCTGTTTCTCTACTACTGATCTCTGGTTTCCAGTACTGCAGAATGTACAGTAGTGTGTAGCAAAACAGGGTAAACAAATCACCCACTGTGGTCCCATGTACCCATCATGATGGAAATAGGGTGGACCACCATCATCCACATCATTGAAACTGTCCCACAAGTGTATGTGAGTGTGGGGGGGGGGGGACTGGAGAGCCCTATGAAATGTGTCTAAAGTACAGTATTGTTCAATGTGCATTTAAAATGCTATTTGGCATCACACAAAGTAAAACAGAATGAGCATGAGGAAGGATGGTAGACCCAGGAGGTAGACCCAGGACTGAATCCTAGTTATATTAGGAATAGTTACACTTGTACAGCAGAGTGCTTCCTGTGAGCAACAGGACTGAACTGCATCTAGGCCTGATAGTAATTTACTATGGCTTAAAGTGTCAGCATTACATCATTGGCTGATGTCAGACTGTTTTAAAGCTTGCTCTTAAAATGGTAGTAGTGAAAGTGCTTAGTGCTCACAATAGTACAAAAACATAAAAAAACTGAAGTGAAATAAAGTGTAATTAAAGATATAAAAAGAGATGTAAAACAATGTTAACAGCAACTAGATAACAACAGGTATGGTACCATAGGAAAAACAGCAAGCATAAAAAAAGGGTTGCTACTGTTTCAGAAAAAATTTCTAGACCAAAGTTTTGACACCTAATGTTTACAGTGCGAAACTCCAGATGGTATGACTTGCTCAAGATGATACGACACCATCTTAATACAATACAGCTCAAACCTGTTGAACACAATTAATAGGTTGTCTTAGAGGTATACTGTACATAATTTATATTCATATTATAAAATGCAGTTTGCATTCAGTACGAAAATTCATTCATTTCAGGATATCTGGACATAGACACAAGAATCTGTTTTCCACACTGAGAACTCATATGGCAAAAGGCATTCTTAGAAATACTGGATAACGAAGTTTGCAAAAAAAAAAAAAAAACAATTAGCAGTACCTGTGAGCCCACAAGGTACTGTATATGAGTTACTGACTAAAACTGAGTTGAAAATTGCACATAAATAGGGACAAGTGAGGTGCAGAAAGAAGAGAACAAAATAGAACCAAATGTGTTCATAAAGAGTGAAATCATTCTTTAAACAGTATACAAATAGCTAGATCTACTGTAGTATGCATTGTTTAAGTTAAAAATGATGGTCAGAAATACAAGTTTTTCACAAGTACCAGTGATGCTGCTCTAATAAATTTGTTACAAAAAGGAGTAATAACCAATAATAAAAGGAGTAATAACTGATAACCAGTGTGTGGGGGGGCGGGGGTCAGAGGAGGTGGTAGGAAGGCTAACGGGGCACAGCTACAGTATACTATATAACCCTTTCTGTGTTTGTGTATGTCTTGGTGCCCCCCCCTCACACAGTAATTACCGATGCTTGGGTATAACTCATGGTGGACCTGTGGTCCCCACCAACCTTGCCCGAAATCCTATGTCTTCTCTCATACTAACTGCTGTCCCTATGGTATGCTTCTCCACCCACACACCCTCAAAACCCTATCACAGATCTTCTAAAAAAAATTACTGGTGAGCAAGTGGCAACCCGCTCATTGCACAATCACTCTGAATCCTTCTCCCCATTAGGCAGATCAGTAGTACAACATCACTATTGAGAATTTATCTGGTGATATTTAAAGCGGCAGTCCCTCCGTTCTGTATTGAGTTAAGTTGTGTTTGCTTTGTGTGTGTCTGATTTTATTTTATGTGGAATACATGAATAGTTGTCCTGTGTCAAAGTATGTATTTTTAACCTTTTTTTAGTTCTTACTGTCTGAGATAGCACTAATCTTCGGAGATTGCCAGTGAGAGTTTTACTTTTTAAGTGCAGTTGCAGCTGAAGTAATCTAAATTGAAGGCCTGTAGTGCAACAAAGTACATTCCTTTTGCAAGAAAAATGGTCAGATGTATGTATTCTGTTTGGATGTCAGCTGTTGTTTCTTTATTTTTTAAAATTCTGTTCCGTCAGAATCAGCCTTGTGGAAGGGTCCTGCCAGTATGCTGTCCTTTGACAGATCTGGATTTCTATGATGCTGTTGTCCATGAAGGTGTATCAATTCTGGTTGTCACAGTCTGGTTTGGATATTTCTGGGATGGCTGTATTCAAATGTGTGATTTTTCCCCTCCTCATCATGCACCCCCAATGAATTTACCAGGAATTAACTTTAAGCGTGTCCTTTACTGAAAACCAGAGTTACTGTTACAGTGCAAGGACATCCATTGTTTCTGAAACTGCTTTTCATTTACTTGTTTTGGGTATCTGCAGATTTGTTCCCCATTAGCAGTATGAACTGGGTTACATGGGAGACATGGTGAGTCTGTCCATTCAGTGTTTTTTTTTCTCAGTGGTGGTGGTGGTGGGGGGAGATCCAGAAGACAACACGTTTTACATCAGAGGAGATGGGAATAGCTATGCATGAAAGCCTCAGTGACTGATCTAGCTTGGCAAACATGTTATTGATTGTTGTCATGTTGAAGGCATCAGTTCTGCTACCCCCCCCCCCAAGTCATGTAGCTTAGTGAGAGTGGAGGTCTGCTTAGCCCTAATACCTGTATTGATCTGCTATATCTTGAGTGTAGCATTCTTTCTGATAGGCAGACCTTGTTTGTAGTCAGTTTTCTGCATGGTTCCATTTTAGTGATCCCCAGTGTGTTCAGCATTTTCTCGGTATAGAAATCATTTTTTTATCGTGTCTGCGCAAAGTAGCACAGTGTGATTTTTGAGGAATACACTGTGTGTTTGGCATGAGCTGCACCCCATTTCAGCAGCTACATTTGTCAGTAGATGTTCCAGAAATATTTTGCATTCTTTACTTTACGATCAGGGGATGGGGAATGCTTACATCATCTGTCACTGTCAGTGTAGAAAAGGCTACGTAGTCTGTGTGCCTAGTGTGTTTAGTTTTTGTTTTCTTTTAAAAGAAAAAATACAGTAATGTAATGTCCTTTGTTCTTCTCCCATCACATCCACTTGCAGGTAGTCACCGTGGTCTGAGTTTTTGTGACACATGGTCCCACTGTTGTAGTGTTATGCTTACTTAGAAATAGATATATTGCAAAGGAGCTTGTAGGGGGGAACTATCAAATCATATAATACATTTAAAAATGGGAACACCAGACAAGGAAAAAAAATCACAACCAGTAACGCAGATGACAAGCGGCCAGCCCAACACCTTACAATCCCAACTCTGCACAGAAACAGTGAATGCATGGAAAACAGTTTGCAGCACATGGCAGGCATAAACACAGCTGGCACAATTAACAGTGATGGATGTGGTACCTCACACCAGGTCACTCGTGTTGTCTTTCACTCTACATGGCGGCAGAGATTTTTAAAAAAATCCAGTTCTGAAAGTGTTGGGAAAAACCTGCTAACCCAGCCACAGATCCCATAAAGGAACACATGTCCACAGATTTCTGTGGCACCTGTGCAAAAGCAAAAACTCAGCAATACCATCTATGCTGCTCTGTACACTAGCTCTTTAATGAATACCACTGCCAGGCTGCCGCATTAGGGAGGTACTGCTCAGTAAACTGAAACACAAGCAAAATGTAATCAGGAACAGTGCCACCTGGCACACTGCAACAAATGTTGATGGGGATTCAATTAACATTAAGGAGGTACTGCTCAGTAAATTGAGACACAAGTAAAATGTAATCAGGAACAGTGCCACCTGGTACACTGCAACAAATGTTGATGAGGATTCAATTAACATTAAGGAGGTACTGCTCAGTAAATTGAGACACAAGCAAAACGTAATCAGGAACAGCACCACTTGGTGCATTGCAACAGACGTTGATGGGGATTCAGTTAATTATGGGCTTAACACATACCGCAGTCCACACTACTGCACTGCCGCATGAAGGAAGTAATGCTCGGTAATCCTTGGTATACCTCTCGTTAATACCGCATCTGCTGAGGTATATTGCAGTACTGAGTAACTTTTATTTAGCGACCGCTGTATATGCTAGTAGAGTTCTTCTTCCCGAAGCAGCAGTCAGTTTATTTAATGAATGCAAAATATAATTTCTGGATAAGGCGGAGAATTTCCTCCCATTTCAGGAAACTCGGGCTGAACCAGAAGTTGAACCAGAAGTGTAAGATTTCACAAAAGAAAACAAAGAGAATATTGTTGGAATAACAGCTGAAATTAACATATACAGGAAGGCAAGAGCTTTCTACACAGCAGTTCTGTAACACATGCTCACACAATTTCCATTAAACAGAAAACTCTTGAAAAATGTATCATAGAAACATAGAAGTTGATGGCAGATAAGGACCACAAGGCCCATCCAGTCTGCCCATTTTTTCTACCTTATGAATGTGCCATAAGCCTGTACTCTGTCAATGGCGAATCTATTCATACTCATCTGTATTGCTCCCTTATGCCTATTCCATGCCTGTTTGAAGCCCTGAACTGTATTCATATCCACCACTTCCTGAGGTAGGCTGTTCCATGCTTCCACCACCCTTTTTGTGGAAAAGAACTTCCTCACATTACCCCTTAATCAGCCTCCCTCTAATCTCATGTTGTGTCCTTTTGTCCTGCTATTTTTCTTATATTAAAACATGTTAGACTCTTTCACCTTGTTAATGTCCTTAAGATGTTTGAATGTTCCGATCATATCACCTCTCTCCCTCCTTTGATCTAGAGTATACATATTGAGCTCCGTTAATCTGTCCTCATATGTTTTCTGATGCAGTCCCCACACCATTTTGGTTGCCCTTCACTGGACTGCCTCCATTTTGTTAATGTCCTTGTGCAGGTGTGGCCTCCAGTACCGCACGCAGTACTCCAGATGGGGCCTAACCAGAGTCTTGTAAAGAGGGATTATTACTTCCCTCTTATGACTTGCGATACCCCTACTAATACACCCCACATCACTCTAGCCTTACCTACTGCTTTAGTGGTCTGCTTAGAAGATTTCAGGTCAACTGTGATGATGATGATGATGATGCCCAAGTCTCTTTCTTCCCTTGTGATTGCCAGCAACTCCCCTCCCAACCTATAGGTGGCTTCAGGGTTTCTCTTCTCTATGTGCATGATCTTGCACTTCTTTGCGGTAAACCCCATTTGCCACTCTTCTGACCATTTTGCCAGTTTATCCAGATCTCTTCTCATTCTGCCCACCCCATCTGGATCATCTACTCTGTTGCAGATCTTGGTGTCATCTGTAAACAGATAAACCTTACCCTCCAGTCCATCTGCAATGTCACTGATGAAGTTATTGAAGAGGACTGGCCCCAGGATTGATCCCTGAGGTACCCCACTTGTGATTTGCATCTCTTTTGACTGTATACTGTTTATCACCACTCTCTGTTTTCTGCCCACCAACCAGTTTGCCACCCAGCTGACCACCTTCTGACCCACCCTGAGTCTACCCAGCTTACTAATCAATCTTTTATGTGGAACAGTATTGAAAGCTTTGCTGAAGTCAAGGTAGGTGACATCAACTCCTCCCCCTTGGTCCACCACTCTGGTTACCCAGTCAAATAAATCTATGAGATTAGTTTGACAGGACCTTCCTGTTGTAAACCCATGCTGTCCTGGATCCTGTGCTCCTATGTATTCCAAGTGTTGCATCATCCTTTCCTTAAGGAGTGCCCCCATAATCTTGCCCACTACTGATATAAGACTGACTGGTCTGTAGTTCCCTGCCTCCTCCCTGCTACCACTCTTGTGGAGAGGGATCACGTGAGCCCTTCTCCAGTCTTCTAGGACCTCTCCTGTGCTCAGAGATCACTAAACAGTTCTGATAATGGCACTGCTAGTTCTCCCCTTCACTCCTTTAGTACCCTGGGATGTATGCCATCAGGTCCCATTGCCTTGTCCACCCTGAGCTTTACGAGCTCTTGTAGGACCCATTCTTTTGTGAAGGAACTAGTGCACAGCTACCTCCCCCCTGTGTCCATGGTGCTGAGCTGTGGGCCCTGCCCTACCTTCTCCCCATTAAATACTAAGCAGAAATATCTATTTAGGATAGATGCTTTTCCTTGGTCCTCCTCTAAACACTCCCCCTTATCCCCTTTGATCTTAGCAATACCCCCTCTGGACTTTCTCCTTTCACTAATGTATCTATAGAAAGTCTTGCCCCCTTCTTTTGCTGTTCATGCTAGTGTTTCCTCAGTTTGGGCCTTTGCCTGCCTTACTGTCTTCCCTGCTTCCCTTAGGGAAGTTTGGTATGCCTCCCTATCTTCGTCCTGCTGCATTCTCTTATATTTCCTGAAGGCCAGTCTTTTGGCTCTGACCTGTTCTGCTACTCTTTTTAAGAACCAAAGTGGTTTCCTCCTTCTTTTGCTCTTGCTTTTCTCTCTAACACAATGGGATGTTGCTTTAAGTACTGCATCCTTAATGCTTGCCCACTTTGCCTCTACCCCCTCACCTGTATTTCTTCTTGCCAGGGCTAGCTTAACTCTGTTGGCCATCTTGTCAAAATTAGCCCCTCTGAAGTCCCATATTTTTGCCTTTGAATGGGATGATTTAGTTATAGTGGCCAAATTGAACCATACCATATGATGGTCACTGGCCCCCAGGTGACCTTCTACCTGGAGATCTGTGTTCCTTTCCCCGTTAGTCAGTACTAGATCTAGGATAGCCCTGTCTCTTGTGGGTTGTTCTTCCAGTTGTTTGAGGCCTTCCCTCTGCAGGGAATCCACTATGTGTCTAGTTTTGGTGGTTGTTCCTGCTGGTATTACCCAATCTGTATCTGGCATGTTGAAGTCTCCCATTATCAGAACCTCCCCTTTAGCTGTCATGTTTTGTATATCTTCTAACAGTAATGTGTCTATGTCTTCCCCCTGGTCTGGAGGCCTGTAGACAACCCCAGTTCATATGGCTGTCCCAATTCCTGTTTCCAGGGTGACCCAAGTTCTTCTGGCTCCTTATGTGTATTCTGAATTTCTGTAGCTTTGATATTTTCATTGACATAAAGGGCCATCCCCCCCCCCTTTTTGCACCTTGGTTTTTTCTGAATAGTACATACAGTAGCTGGGTACTGTAGTCTCCCAGGTGTGGTTACTGGTGAACCATATCTCGCTAATGGCTACTGTGTCCAGTTTAGCCTCTGTCATTGTTGCCTGCAGGTCTGGGATCTTGTATCCCAGACTGCAGGCATTTGTGTACATGATTTTCCATTGACCAGATTTTGGTATGTTAGTTGTTGGGCGAGGTCTGGCGTTTCCCCTGCGTGTCATATGGGGAGCCAGACCTTTTTCCTTACCTGGTGATGCAAATGAACTACAAACATGCTGAACTCCTGTTTGATCACTAGCTGAGGGGTGTTCTTCCCTTTCAATGTATCGGGTGCTGCACCCCTCTCCCCATTTGCTAGTTTAAATATTCTGCAAAAATGTCAAACTTCTGCCCCAATGCACTGACTCCCTCCTTAGTCAGATGCAATCTGTCAAATTCACTCTGCTTAATCCATCCTTAAAGCTGAGGATGTCAGGGATGGCTGCAGTGGATTTAGGAAGGTGGCTGGGCATTTGTACTACATCAGCCGAATATGACCAACTTCTAGATGAGTTTTGCATATATTAATTTGCAGAAACATTTCAGGAAGGACAGCAACCAACATTTTCCACCAGTACCTCTGCCCTAAAATACTGGGGGTAGGTTCTTTGTCAACTCATTGGAATGTGTGAACAAAACAAACCAATGTTCAGATGACTAGTACAGGCAGTCCTATGCTTACCACATTCTAATGCTGAACCAGAGCATGCCTTCAGCATGGTAAGGAAGGTCAAAAACAGAACTCAGGCAGTCTTTAACTACTACAAAAACTCTAAATTCCTTACTTGCTATAAAGATGAATGAAGATAGCGAAAGTTTTGAGGTGCAGCACTCCAGGGATGTCCTTGAATCAGCTATGAAAGCAACACTTTCTTATAACAGAGATCATCTCACCCACAAATGAGACTAAACAAATGTATAAAATGCAATAGAGTGACACCCTCTCACCCCTTTGGGATGTGCAATACATGGGAGTGCAATAACTTTGTTGGGACTTTGGAGCTGAAGTAATTGTAGTGCATTGTGAAATCTTTATTATGAATTATGAAATACTAAAGCAATACTAAAAGATAAACCAACAATAAATGTATTAGGATAAGTGGGCTGTGTGGATAGAAGTGCAATAGTTAACATGGATCTAACAATTTATGCTCAATAATGCTACTGTATAGAGATGTGTTTCTATTTTCAAATTTGTTCAGAATTCAGTGTGTGATATTTGATATTTAAAAGGTGGGGATGGGACATGGGTAGAGGTGTTTAAATTAAAATTGGGATATGTGGGGTGAGTGGATAAAGGTTCAATAGCTTTTAACAGTTTAATGTGCAATAATGCAATATAGATGTATTATATTATGGACTTTGATCAAACTTCTCTGAATGTATATTTGATATTTAAAACATGTATATACTGATACTGTGTTCAATAAAGTTTTCCGGATACATGCATATGTCTATTTGCTTCAGTGGAAGGACCCCCTCCCCCCCTCATTCCTCACTACCATCTGCAGCTGCAGACCAGCATCAGTTTCCCTCTCGGCTGATCATTACCGGTAACACGGTAATTTAAGGTCAATAGGGACTTTAGGACACAGTCATGTCACCCCTTCCCCCCACTTCATCATAAGAAGGGATTCTGTGCAAATGTGCACATTTTTTTAAGTTATGTTTACTCAATTTTTCAAATGAACAAGTACTGAAATTACAGGAATCCAAGTGTATAACAAGACAGATCAATAATCTTACAGCGGTATAAGCTGACTCGTCTTCATTTGATGCCCATGTGTCAATATTCAAACAGTTACTGTGCCTCTGTTTTAGTTCCCCTGTACAAATGGTCCTCCGTGCATGAGGCCTAGAGCATTAAAAACCACAGTGCACATGACAGAGAAGGAGAAGGAGTTTGCCTGGAGTCACCCATGAGTCAACCGTCATACAGCCATGCTGCTCCTCCAGGCTGCCTCCTTTAACCTCTGCTGCTTAACACCATTACACTGTAAGTGCTGCCACTTCTGTCAAGTGATAGTTTTCTCTTGACTGATCTAACTTTGATAACGTAGCCAAGTTATGCCACTTGTCACTTAATGCATAAGGAACTAAAAAGGCCGAAGCCCAAGTACAGGTCCCTTAGGTTAAATTATAATATATCGTGTTACCTCCTTCTAATAGGCATTTGTCCAGGTTTCTTTTAAAACTGTCTTTACTGTCACTTATATTTATTTGTCCTGGGAGTCAGTTCTATAAGTTGGAGACTCTTTGAGTATAGAAGTTTTTTCTTCTATTTGTTCTAAATTTTCTAACTATGACTTACAATGGATGCCCCCTTGTAACTGAATTTTTATCCTTGTACTCTGTGTTTAGTTTTTTTATCAAGATCAGATCATTCATAATGTATAGTAAAAGAGAAGAACACCTCTCTTTCTTCTCATTTCCAAACTGTGCAAACCAAGATACTCCAGTCTGATTAAGTATGTTTCTGCATGGAGGTTTTTTGTTATTTCTGTGTATCTATGTTGTGCCCTATCTAGTCTTTTCACCTCTTTCCTCATATATGGACTCCAAACCTGGCTACAATGGTCCAACAATGGTCTGACATAAGACTAATATAGTAGCATTATTCCATACTCTGTCCTACTTTTTATATTTCTTTTAATTGATTCAGTTGTTCTATTTGCTTTCAATACTACTGTAGTACAATGATATCTAAAGTCCAACTCATTGTCTACCAATACACTCAGGTCTCTTTCTGTTCTTTTTGATTGAAGTGTAAAATTATTTTTGATGTATTTATTTTCAGTGTTTTTTTCTTCCCATATGTAATACATAACGCATATATAGCATAAGGACTTCTATTGTGTATACCTCTTGTATTATATATTTTTTCTTTGTTGTTCTACATTTTATATCTCCTGTCTATGTAATTGCGAACTGTATGTGTATGTGCCTCAGGACCTCCTTGTGAATGAGCTTGCTCAACGGAGTCTTTCCTGCAATAAACGTGAATTTGAACTTGAATAACATTTGTCAGTGTTAAGTGACATTTCCCAGTCTTGTGACCATTGTACTATGATATCCAGATCCTTCTGTATGAGTGCACATTGATCTCTTGTATTACATATACCACCTAGTTCCACATCATCAGTGTACTAGATGATGTAGATTCATATGTTTTCATCCATGTCTGGTGAGAAAAGCTGAAATATGACCAGACCCAGCACTGACCCCAGGGCACACGACTGGTCACCCTGCCCTCTGCTGATAAATATCCCTTAACTGTAACCTTTTGGGGTCTGTCATGCAGCCTGTTTTCTACACAAACTACAATATGTTTATCAGTACCATATCTCAAAAGTTTCTCACCTATTGCCCAGTAGGTACAGAATCAAATGCCTTACTATAGTCTAAAAATATTACATCATAATTGTCCCTTTTACAGTATCTAGATGCTTGCCGAAATGTTCATAGAAGCAAACTAAGTTTGTTGTACATGAACGCCCATGTCTAAAGCCGTGTTGCATTACATCAAACATAGGATTTTTGTCAATATAATTCTGAATTTTGTCTTTGATAATGGATTCAATTATTTTACATGTTACCGGAGTTAGACTTATAGGTCTGTAGTTTAATTTATTTTGTTTGCAACCTTTTCTATGTATAGGCATTATTTTGGCAATTTTTCAATCGTTGGGCTCTTCTCCTGTATTTAATGATTTCTCAAACAGCATTTTAAAGGGTATAGAAATACTATTTTTCATCAAATGTAACATTGCTGTAGTGATATTGACTAGGCCTGGTGCACTACAAGTTTTTAAGTTTGTAATTTTGTGAATGATTTCATCAGTTGAGATTTTATGTTTCCCTGCTGAAAATTTTGTTTTGGCAACCCCAGGATGTGCTTGGTGGTATTATAAATTGAACAGAAATAAGTATAAAAAATATTGGCCATGTCTACCGGATCAGTGATCATGATGTTATTTTCTTTTATTGTATTAAGCTCTCTATCTGTTTTCTTAAGTGAATTTATATATCCATAGAACTGTTTTCTATTGTTTTTTGTTTGCAGTTGCTGCCATTTTTTTCTCATAATGTCGTTTTGCTATATTTACTTAACTTTTACACGGTTTTGGAAGTGTTTTGAATCTTTTCCAGTTTTCCTCTGTGTTTTGTGTCTTAGCTATACCATATACCTTATTTTTTCTTTTTATTGATTTTATCATACCTTTGTGGATCCACTTTGGTTTTATTCCTCTATAGTTGCATTTCTTTACTCACCTTACATACTTATTTATTACAGAGAGATAACGTTTTTAATAAAGACCCAGCTTTCCTCCCTGGTTTTACCACTTAAGGTTGAACTCCAATTTATATTCATTATATCTGCATTTATTCTTTCTATATTGGCAGACTTGTTTTGGTATAATTCTGTGCATCCTTTAAGATGGACATAATAATTTTGTACTTCAAAGGTTACACTGGCGTGGTCACTATTACCTAAGGGAGCTTTTACTTTACATTCTGCAATATTTATTCTCTCAGTACAAACTACTAAATCTAACAGGTTTTCACCTCTTGTTGGGGCATTTACATGATGTATCAAATTGTTAATCGAACACATTTCTAAAAAGGCTATACTTTGTTTTGATGTGGCCTTCTTTTGTTCCCAATTAATGTCTGGGTAGTTAAAATCACCTGTTAGGATGATATCGCCACATTCCATGGCTTTTGTTATTTCATCTGGGATTTCATTATTTCCTTCCTCAGATGTGTCTGGTGGTCTGCAACATAATCCAGTGATATAGTTCTTAGCACTACCATTCTGTACTTGTACCCATAGTGTGTCTGTGGTAGCAGACTCTTTTTTAATTTTTGAAGTTATATCTATAGTTTGTATCCTTTGTGAGGTATAAATAGCGATACCTCCCCCTTTCTTTCTCTATCTATCTAATCTTATGAAGTTGTAACCTTTAAAGTTTTATTCCAATCATTCATTTTCAGTCCACCAAGTCTCTATCAACATTGCTATGTCTATATCCTCTGTAAGTAATGTAGTCTGTAGCTCTGCCATTTTATTGTTACGGCTTCTAGTATTACTAAGTAAACATTTGGTTGTTTTCTTGTACAGGTTTTATTAGTTGTTTTGTTAGACTTTTTGCTAATGGACACTTCACCCATCTCCCCTTCTTTATCAGTTTAAATGGATAGTTTCCATGTGTTTTTTGATTAAGTTTCCAAGGATGAGAGCTCCTTGGTTATTCAGATGTAAACCATCTTTACTATATAAGGATTATTTTCTATAAAACTGACCCCAAGAATCGATAAAATGAAAACCTTCCTTATGAGATCTGTTACTGAGTCTCACATTTATTCTCTGTATAGTGTTTTTTTTTTCATGTACCGTAGTTTGTACCAGGAGTAGGCCTGAGATTAACACATGTGCACCCATATCTTTCAGGCCGTTTGCTATTTCAATTAGTTCTTCACAAAAATGTCTTTTTCATGATTATAACCCACATCATTCATCCCTGCATGGATAGTGATGACTGGGTTTTTTCCAGTGTTTTTTAGAATATTTGGTACAACTTTTGTAATATCCTTCACCTTAGCACTGGGTAAACAAGAAAGCAGGGGGACAGTACAGCACAGTGGTTTAAGGCTCTGAGCTGCAAATCTGGAGACCTGGGTTTGAATCCCACAGCCCCCACTTGTATACTGTGTGACCCTGAACAAGTCACTTAACTTCCCTGTGCTCCCAGATCGCACCTGTAAACAAGCTTTCAGCTTAGTGTGCTACTCCTGGTTAAACAATTGGAAGAAAAAAAGCATTCAATTATGTGTTTCTGGGCTGCATATAGTTACATCACATTTTCTAATGATTGAATCTCCCAGAATAATCATTTCTCAAGGTTCCAAGTTTATAGTATTTGTATATGGATTATTTGTGGTAGTGTCCATAAGAATCCCATATGTGTTTTGAGTCTGTAATTTGAATGTTGAGATAGCCCTTCTTCCTTTTTTATTGACTTGACCACTTTGTACTACACTCCAATCATTGCTTTCCTTACTTATTTGCTTCCTACTTTATTTTTGTGACTGCTAGTATATGTGTCTTGGAGGTCCTCCTCAGATAGACCTGACTTTCTAGTTATTTTTCTCCCAAGACATGATGCATTCTCTACTATGCTTGTTTTTTCCTTGTTTTGTATAACACTACCCTGTTCAATATTCATTACCTCACGTAGGTTCTTTAACACATTAAAGGCATTATGTAATTTATAACAATCTGTACCATGTTGCAAGCACCTATTACATTTGAGTAACCCCCATATGGGAGCAGATTTCTCAGCGTACATGTTGCATTTGCTACATTGCATTAAGGTTCTCTCCTGACACAATCACTATACAATATACTGCTAACTGTAATGAGTTTCTTTAGTGTAAAGCATATGAGCTGTATTATATCCTGTGAGTAGTTTTTTTTTTTCCAGATAATATGCTTTATTAAAATTTTCCAACAAAATGACAGGACATCCATGGCAAAAATGAAAGGTAGTGATGAAATACAACCAGGTGCAGTTATGCTGAAGAAAATAAGATGAAAATGAGACAAACACATTTCCAGAAAACAAACAACAATCCCATCCTCCTCACCATCCACCCCTGACCCACCCAGCTTGGAATACATTGGATGATATCATCTAAACCTTCAGGGGCACAGCCTAATTTGCTAAAAAACTGACAAACAATAACCACTATCTGGATATTAGGGCTTCAAGGGACTGCCGACGGTCCCTGTATAGCTCAAATTTATTCAGACAGCTCGCTATGTGCTTTTCCACCTCCAAAACCTGTGAAAGTTCACTATGTCACTTGTGAAGTATTGGAACAGGATCATCCAGCCAATGGTGAAGAATAACTAATTTGGCAGTTATCGAGATAAGAGCCATATGGGCTTTACGAGGGCCAAATAACACCTGTGAGTAAATACCCATCAGGCAGACCTGAGGGTTAAAGAAGGAGTCCAACGCCAGCCAGGGGTCAAGAAAATTATGAATGGATGCCCAGAATGGGGCAGCTTTAGGGCAATCCCAAAGAATATGTTTAAGGGAGCCCTCCCCAGTTCCACATTTCGTACATTCCGCAGTGGGTCTATGTCCCATATTGCACAACTTCTGCGGGGTGTAATAAATGTTATGTAATATACAAAATTGTGTTAGGCAGTATTTATCCTGTTTGATCAATTTATGTACCCGAGCCCATACTCACTGCCAATCCCAGGGAGTAAGGTGTAAATCCAGAGAGTGTTGCCAATAAAAGCAAGTACCCTGTAGGCAGTTTGGATTGTTTGACTGGAAACAGGCATGGAATTTAGAGATGGAATGCAGCTGCTCCACCAGATTCAGAAAATCTGACAGAAGAGGGTGCGTTTGGGAATTGATGTTCAGCGAACCCAAAAAACTCATGATCGCATGGGACAACTGAATATGTTTAAAAGGATGATAAATTGGGATGGAATATGGCTGTTGTATTATCTGGACAAGGGCAATCTTGCCATTAAGGAAAAAGGACCACAGAGAGGCCTGCCAAAGTGGAGGGCAAAAGGTAAGGGGAATGGATTGTCCTGCAAAACTGAAATTCGGGTTACCAACCAGTGGTTGAGATGAATCCTTTGACCAATCTGCCTTCAGGAAAGAGACGATCTGCTTCAAAGCTTTAATGGACCACATCAGCAGAGTATTTCATAGTTGTGGAGGAAGAGAAGATGGGGAAACAAAAAGGAGATTAGGAAGTTGTAAACCATGTTGCAAGCACCATTGGGCTTGCAAAGTTGACCTCAAAGGGGCATAGGTCTCCTTCTGGGAGGCATCCAGGGCATGAGACCATTGAAAAATCTTGCAGCTATGAAGAGCACAGTAACAGAGGAAAAAATCAGACAACCAGAGACCCCTCCTCACCTTTGCTTTAGAGAATGTCAGTTTCTGGTAAGCCTGTCAGGGAGCTCCACCTTTCCATAAAAAGTCTGAGAGGAGACTCTAAAGATGAAGAAACAAGACTTTAGGAAGGAAAGGGCCAATCATCCCCAAGGGATATAAGATCCTGGGCAAAACATTCATTTTAATGGTGCTAACTCCTCCCCAAAAAGACAAAGGGAGAGCTGACCATCTGCTAACTGACAAAAGTAGGGTGAGAAATTCCTATCCACCAGCACTGAAAGAGATCTACAGAGTTGAATGCTCAGATAAGTAAGAGCAGTGAGTGCCCAGCAAAGATCCAAGTCCAAAATGTGCTGTTTAGAAGCATGAAAGTTCAAGGGTAAGACCCGAGTTTTATCAATGTTGAGCTTGTAGCCCACCATTAATGAGAACAGATGAATATCCTCAAGGGTTGACAGGGTTGCCGGAATTGATGTAATGGGGGATTCCACATGCAGAAGGAGGTTGTCAGTGTAAGCCGATAGTGAGTACTGGGAACCACCTACCAGAATGCCCAAAATTGCTGGGTTACCCTTAAGTTTATGAAGAAAGGGTTCTAAATATAAATTAAATAGAAAAGGGGAAGAGGACATCCCTGCCTGGTGCCCCGCCAAAGTGAAACCGGAGCTGAAAGGACTTTGTTACATTGAATTCTTGCCATCGGATTATGATAAAGTACACTTTCCCAACCACAAAAAGCATCTGGGTACCTGAACTTCCGAAGAGTAGCTAACAGGAAAGTCCAGGAGACCCTGTCAAAGGATTTTTCCATGTCTAGGGAGACCAACACAGCAGGTGTATTGCTCTCCCCAGACACGGAAACAAGATGGAGAATTTTGTGAAGATGATTACTGGAGTGTCGCCCAGCCATGAACCCCACTTGCTCAGGAAAAATAAGGTGATTCAAAACCTAAAGTAACCAGTTAGCCAGAACCTTGGATAGTATCTTCAAGTCAGTATTAAGGCAAGAAATAGGTCGGTAGCTACCAGGAAGGAGGAGGTCCTTTCCAGTCTTGAAGATCAGGGAGATCCAGGCCTGAGTAAGGGAAGAGTCAGTTACTTCAGAAGTGAAAAGATAGTTGAACAGATGAGTCAACAGAGGGGCATGGGTATCCACAAAAGTGAAATAAAAGGAGTTGAGAGAGCTATCAGGGTTCGGAGCTTTCTCCGTTGGGAGATGCTCCATCACTAGGCGAACTTCCTGCAATGCAATAGGTGCTTTGAGATGGTCTTGCTGTTGGGTGGATAAAGTAGACAGTGCAATAGGGACAAGATACTCTTCTGACCTGAAGTCAAAGATAAGGGATCCTGGAAATATAGCAAACTATAAAATGAATGAAAGGCACTTGCAATGTCCCTAGGATCTGATAGAGACTCCTGCTTTTACTATGAAGTAGATCAGCAATCCAGGCTTTGGTTTCAGGGCTTCAGGCTTAAAAAAAGAAGAAAATAGAATAAAAACATATCTAGCTGTTGCCTGTAGCATGGCTTTCATCTGTCTCATAGGTCAGCTCTCCCACGCAATTAAACACATTCTTATCTGTGCTCTAGTTATTGTATAATTCCCCAACCAATGTAACTCCTAGATACACCCTATCTGGGTACACTAGTTATTTTGCACTCTGCACTTGTTTTATCCCTACATTATGCTGTTTCCAGCTACTGTAACTGGAACCTGAGAGCATGTAGTGTGGTTGGCTGGGGAGGGAGGCTACACCTGGTTCTTGATGGTAGACAAGAGGAGTCCTGCTACAGGTGGCAGAAATGGACAGAAATAGGAGCAAATGGGAACTGAACATTGGCACCAGGGAATTTGTTTTCATCAAATGGAACAAGTTAATGGGGGGAGGACAGAACTCAGGCAAGCTCAAAAAAACTACTGACCATTGTCACTGACATACACTGCCCCCACCCCCCAGGGGAGACAGCAGTCAGCACTTACCCTCTACTATAGCCTCCATCTCAGGCAAGTAGTTACATGCGTTATACATGTAACTTTATGATACTGTAGTAACAAAATTATAAGACAAGTAACTCTACTTGTGTGGGACAGTGGCCAGCAACAGGGGTGAGTGGAGCTTATGTGCCATGTGCTCTGCTGCCACTGTGTGGTGCCACATGTACTGCTGATTCCACACTGTGCTACATGCACTGCCAACACTGTGCAGTGCACTGTGCAGTTCCACATGCACTGCCAACACCACACAGTTCCACGTGCACCTTGCTGTACCATGTAGTCTACTGCCATTGTGCTGTACCATATACAGTGCATTGTGCCACGTGCACAACCACCCCAGTGCATTGCCATGTACACTGTCATCACTGTGGTGCTACAGGCACTGCTGACTGTGCTGTGCCACATTCACTGTTAACACACAGTGCCACATGCTCTGCCATCATGGTGTACTACCACATGCACTACTGTCACTGGGCAGTGCCATGTGCCTTTCCAACACCACAGTGCCACATGCTCTGTCATTACTGTACCACTTGTAGTTCTTTCACTGCACTCCCAGTACAGCACTGCCATAAATGCACTGTGCACTTGTACTGTTGTTAACTGAACTGTGCCACATGCACTGCCATCACTACACTGTGCCATGTGCATGGACATCAGCTCTCTGCCAGATGCACTGCTGACAGCATTGCATCATGTTCATGGGTGAGACAGCACTGTGCCGTTTGCATTGCCAATGCCGCACTGTGCCACATACACTACTGACACTGCACTGTGCCACATGCACTGCCTGTCACTGTTGAGGGCGTATGGCTGTCATTGCACTGTGCCACATGTACTGCCTTTGCTGAACTGTGCCAAGAGCACTGTCAACACTGCACTACATTGTGTCACATGCACTGCCACCACTGTGCTGTGCCATGTGCACTGATGTCACTGCACTGTCACATACCTCCCCTAAACAGCATGTTTGTTCTCCAGTGGGCAACAATGTACTTGTCCCAAGGGGTACTGCCATTCTAACCTTGCTTCTAGTTTTGCATAAGGTAGTGGTTCTTACATTGTACTATGAATTTCCAGAGTGTTCTTTGCATGTATCAACTGAAAGATCAGCATTGTGAAACTGCAATCCTTCAATGAAAACAGCACTAAAGATTACAATGTTATTGAACTACAACTTCCATTAAACAAAACACGTGAATTTATATGGATTGAAAAAAGCAAACAACATGGAAGCTTGTGATCAGTCAGATGTGGGTATTGTACCCTGTGCCCACTGGCAAGGTGCTGCCCCCAGAGACGCACTCACGTCCAAGTGGCCAGTCCCTGCTAATGGGCCAGCACCAAGTGTCAACTGGTCAAGCACTGCCCCATGGCAGCATCTTGCTCCAACTGGCCAGGCTGGGCCACCTCCAGCCTATTCATGTCCATCAAATGTGGGTTCCAAAACTGCACTCAGTACACTAGGTGTGGTCTAAACCAGGATATACACAGGGGCAGTATCACCTCCCTCTTTCTGCAAGTAATCCCCTCCCAGTGCACCCCAGCATCTGATCTGCCTTTTCCACAGCTCTATTACACTGTGTGATACTTTCAAGTTCTCTTATATTAGCACCAGTCCATCGGCGCGGTTGTAGTTCTACCACCCATGACTCTGGCAACCCAGGTTCAGGAACAAGTCTGGGTCATCAAGGCCCGGCCATGGGGAGGAGGTTTGCATGTCCCATAGTATACTCTCCTCCTCTGAGGGGGGGAAAGGCTGTCACACCGCCCCATTGCCATCACCTGTGGATGCATGGGTGACGGTGCATGTCTCACAGTGTGGAGAGGAAAGCATGCCATTAGGTGCTTGGCTGAGATGTGCGCCAGCATGTCTACAGCCAGGACTTTCATCCTTTGTGCCAGTGTCCTCAGGGGGAGGGTTTCAGGGTCCAAAAAAGCAACAGTAAAAATACAAAAAACTCCAGCCACCACTGCCATGCTGCATGATCCCCAACAAACTGGATGGGGGACAGAGCACGGATGTTCAGCACTACTGCTACCGAGTCCTGCCAGCAGTGGGAGATAAAAAATGTGATGTAAATAAAAAATTCTCTGATATTATCAACCCCCCGGTCCCTTCCCTCCCCTCCATTTTTACCCCGCCAATCCTGTATTCTGATCATGGGTTCTTGGTATCTACATGTAACGGCCCCCCCCCAATACTTTACTCAGTAGGCACCCCTGGCACCCATACTGGGCACAGAGTTAAACATTTAGAAATGCTACCACCCCTAGCTTTGGGAATTTATACCAGGTTCATTCTTCTAGAGAGCAAAGGGTTGGGGGTGTACAAAAGCATAACTATTTGGTATTTACAAAACCAGGTCCTGGGGAGAGAATTTTTGCTAGGCATATGTTAGACCTATGTTCTGGAGGGATACCCTGTAAATCCACACAGGAAGCAATAACATAACTAGCATTCAAAAGTATAAACAGGCTCGCAACCACTGTACTAAACAGATCCGCTTGATGAAGAGCTCCTACTTCAAGAATGCCCTCTCCAACTCCTGGGGCGAAGGGAAATCATTCTGGGACAACATAAAGAATATCATGGGTCAGCAGTCCAAATCCTCTCCTACAATAATGAATGTGGATGGAACCACTACATTAGACCCAGAGATCATTGCAAACACCCTAAATGATACCTTCACGGACCTTAGTGGTGTCCTCTCATCTGATTTCTTTACTGATGCTGACCCTCCAATTTCTACTTCTACTACTGCCTCTCCAACCAAACCACCCTTCCATTTCAAACTAGTAAAGGCACATGAAGTCCATAAATATGTAAAGAAGGCCATTTCTAAGTCCCGAGCAAGCAGCGACACTATTGACCTTAAACTTCTGTCCCTCACTCTGGAGGAAATACTGCTCCCCCTCACAAAAATGTTCAATCTCTCCCTCTGCTACAGCCAATTCCCTAGGAAATGGAAGGCTGCAGTTGTCACTCTGGTGCACAAAAGTAGTGATAAGTCACTGCCTGGTAACTATCGCCCGATATCAATACTACCACCTCTCTCTAAGGCCCTTGAACGCTTGGTGGCGGACCAACTTTCAGACTACCTGGAAAAGCACAACATCCTATGCACGCAGCAGCATGGATTTAGGAAAGGGCACAGCACATCGACTGCCCTACTTGAATTCTCAGGAGCAATCTACAATGCCATGGACAAAGGAAACCTAACTGGAGCAGTCTACATTGACTTAACCAAGCATTTGATACAGTTCACCACGGCCTACTTATCAAACAACTTCTATCCCTAGGGCTCTCGCAGGGTCCTGGTGACTGGGTAAAAAATTACCTTGCTCAGCGCTCTCAATCTGTAAAAGTAGCTGGAGTTCTCTCAGACTCAAAACTGGTTCGCTCAGGAGTTCCCCAGGGATCCATCCTGGGCCCCTCCTTTTCAGCCTTTTCCTAAACTCCCTCCCCAAATCCTGCCCTGAACAATTAATCCTCTATGCCGATGATGCCGTGATTCTTGCCACTCATAAAGATCCGAACCTCTTACTCTCAACCTTCAGCATGCTTTTTCCAAAGTTGCGATGTGGTTCCTTGAAAATAAGCTGGTTCTAAACCACAAAAAATCTAAATCCATGCTCTTCTCTAACCCACAAAACAAGAAACAGCAAGTCCCACTCACCATTAATACATACCTGGGAAATACCCTTGAACAAGTGCCAATTTTCAAATATCTTGGAATCAACTTTGATCAAGGCCTCAACCTTGCAACTCACATTGATAGTACAGCAAAACTATTAATCAGCTAATTGGGATTCTGTATCGGAACCGACAGCTTCACCCATTCTGCACTGAGGATTGCCATCCAATCTTCTATCATCTCAGTCGTTGACTATGGCTTAGTTATATATGGATCTGCCACTACTACAGCACTTAGTCGCATTACAACATCCCTAAATAAGGCCTGTCGGCTGCTCTCTGGTGCATCGACGTGCCCACACATGTGAACTCTATGCTGACTCAGGTTGGTTGCAACTCTCAAACGGATAAGTACCTTACCTGCCTGATGGCGAAAAAATCCCTCTGGGCCTCACTCCACCCCTGTATCCAAGACCTGTTATGCCCGAGCGCTAGCACCCGTTTTACCAGAAGATCAGAACACCAGCCTCTCCGAGTCCCCCGATGCTGGACTTCTCAGGGACAAAGATCATTTGCCTATCGTGCCCCCAGCTGGCTAAATGCCCTCAGCACTCATATTACTGCCTCCACCTCTCTAAGTATTTTCAAATCAAGGCTTTTCTCTCACCTTGCCACCTCCAGCTCCTGTGACTGCCCTGATTAAACTTCGTATTTTCTCACTACCCACCCTGTTCCGTTATTTGACAAAGACATGTTTGGGAAACCTTTTCTCCTGCTATTGTCTGCTCCCACACCTTTCACTTAACCTCTCTGTTCTGGACTTTTCACTATTTGTTTCTCCTAATCTGGCATGACCTCTTTCTTGTAATAATAATGTGATTATTGATATCTCATGTCCTTTTGCACAAGTGATTTGATATGTATTTGTATATGTTTTCTTGCTCTTGACACAACACAAATTGTTGTGTTATCTATGTAACCTTTTGTACTGTACCTAATTGACGTGGAACCTTTGTAAAAGAGCCTCTGGCTCAAAGGTAGTAATTCCTAGAACAATAAACTAAACTAAACTAAACATAACTGTCCAGACCATAGTTGGGGTTCTACAGTGTGACTATTCCAAAAGATGTTTTCTAAAGCAAGGATGGACCCCCAAGGTTTATACATCATGGCACTAGGAACTTGCAGTACAACAAAATCAACTGTATTGGACAGAAACTCTTTGTATTCCCACCACAGTAGGACATAGGACACTTTTGGTTTGTATTCACACGTCGTAGGACATAGAAGTACTTGGACTTGTATTTCCACATGTTGTAGGACATAGAACATAGCTTCCAGTGGCATATTGGCCACAACTGAAACACATTTTGCTAACACTAGCACCATTCTTCATAACCAGAGAAGAAACTGTAACCCACTCCAGGGGGTAAAAATATTCTCTTCAGACATTTGGCCATTTGTCTAAAGTAACCAGCCACCCTTACTGAACCTGTTAGTCCTGAACTTGTCACTCCAGGTGGGGTTCTGCCCACCTTTTGCTCTCAGATCCATACTCAGCCATTCTTTGAGAGTTACACCTTAAACATTTGGAAAAACACTTTGAAAATGCTTAATGAATGAAACTTGGCATCCAGCATTCGAATCGCTACAGCTGGTAGTGGAACAGTTAAAGTCCCGGACAATGTGAGTATAGTCATACCTCTGGACATCACACACTTCAGCCAACTTTAAATTAGAACAGTCTCACACATCTAAATTTATAGAAAGGTTGTGCCTTTCCCTTTAGGTCCTGAACACATTAGTAGTTTTAAAACATTTTAAGCTGCTTGAAATGTTTTAAAACTGTGTAAAGCTCTTTGCAGACACACTGTACATAGAAGCAAACCATTTTTAAAAACCGTTCTATAACTCTGAAAAATCTTTAGGGCCAGATTTTCAAATGGTGGCACAGGGCTTGGACCAAGCCCTGCACCAGGGGACTTAAGCTTTTGCAGTGTGCCAAACCAGTTCACCGCAGCTGTGTCCAAATTTCAAATCTTGGGCATATTCGCGGCAATTTCCCTGGTTTATGGCAGCTTGCACCACACATCTGGTGCAAGCACCATGACTTTGGTGCCCGGGAGTGGCACAGATTAGACCACAATAATGTGGTCTAAGGTACTGCATGTGGTGCAAGGGATGTAAAATCCTGACTGTGGGCAGAAGAATGGCTCAAGCCCCATGCACCATATGTTCAGTGCACCAGGGGCTTTCAGTGTTCTTGACTGTCCCTTAGTCTTTAGCACGTTTTTTTAAAGTGGCTTAACTATAGTGCAGTTTACCTTTGTGAATGTGTCCACTCACACCCAGGTCATTCCTTAACATGGTCCGCCAGTTTCCCACACATGACTTTTCATTCCATGATGCATTGCTTCTTGTCACCCTGGAAGTGCGAAGCATGGCTATTTTGAAGAGAACCTGCTGTTTTCTGTTGTCAACTGAGGACAACACATTTGTTATGTTGGCTTGCGCGCATGCTCAAGCAACATCTTGTGATAGTAGCATATTTCTGAGGTGTGTCAGTGTTGTGACAAATGCAGGGGATGCTTTAGTGGGTGTGTCCCTCAGCCACCAACCAGTGAGCATGCTGCCAATGACAGCAGTTTCAGAGAGAGCCACGGAGTTGAAACGAATATGCTGCTGCAATCAGAGACTGGCTTGTCATTGCAGCAGCAGATGACACACCTTCATTACATGCCTTTCCTGGTGAAACATTTCAATAAATATGGCAGCTCCTGTCATAAGCCACACAATCCCCAGAAAGCTGACATCGGGGTGCCCAATCCCTGTGTTGGTATGTTCCCCCCCCATTATGTGGCACACCATAACATGGCAGTTCCTGCCGCCCTCCAAACACACTCCTGAAAAGTCAACATTGGGGTGCCCAATCTCCATGTCGGTATCCCCCCACTTGTGTGTCTTTCCTCTTAGTGTGTCTTTCCTGTTTAAACAGTTTCCCTTTTCCTTTCTGACACCGGGATGCCCACTCTCGGTGTCGGATGCATCCCCCCCCATACGCCTTGCCAGCATCGGGGTGTCCAATTCCTGTGTGGGCATCCCCCCCAGAATTGTGGCACACTGGGAGGCCATTCCAGTGTGCCTATTTTTTTTGTGTGTGTGTAACTTGTAAATGAAGAAAACCTTCCCTCACTGCCTTTTCTTCCCCTGCAAACAAGAAAATAGTCCACCGTTGTCTCCCTCGTCCCCCGCCCCCATCCTCACCCTCTCTCTGCACTCCCACCTCCCCGCACCCTCACCCCACCCATACTTACCCTCCAGAGGTTGGGAGCTGCAATCTTTTCTGAACTGGGACACATCTGCACTCTTCAAAGCCGAACTGCGAACTGAAGAAATGACGGTAAGCTTTATAATGGGAGGCAATGGAAGGTTTCAACTTTATTTATTTATTTATTTATTGCATTCTAGGAATTAATACCTTTGAGCCAAGGCTCTTTTACAAAGGTTCCGCATCAAATTAGGCTGATATCTCAGCCATTTTTTGGAATTTTAGCCCCAAATTTTCAACATGAGGTTCTTGGGACCCCACCTCATGAACATGTCACTGTCATTTAGTTTCTCAGTCCTGAAAGGTGATTTTCGTGGTCACTGCGTGGAATCACCTTTCAGGACCGATTAATGAAATGACAGTGCCACTGTTCATGAGGGGAGGTCCCAAAAAGCCCATGTTGCAAATCTGGTGAAAGAATTCCAAAAAATGTTACATGCGTCCATTGCGCAGTTTCAACGCATGCACATAACTTCGCTAATTTTTTACATTTTCTCTCCAGATTTTCAGCATTGCCATTTTTCATACCTCCTTATGAAAAATATAGCTGTCATTTTTCACACCCTCCCTGAAATGTGTTTTCACACCTGTGGCGCAGAGTGGCATGATCGCTGTAGGAAATCAACTTTCAGGACAGATTAACAGAATCACAGTGCCACTGTTCATGAGGAGAAGTTCAAAAATGCCCCTGTTGAAAAAATTCCAAAAAATGATTGCGTTACATGCGTGCTTTGCTCAGTTTCTATGCACATTTGTAACTTCACCAATTTTTCATGTTTTCACTCCAGAGAATCAGCACTGCCATTTTTTCATATCACCTCATGAACAGTACAGCTGTCATTTTTCACATCCTGCCAGAAATGTGTTTTCACACCTGTGGCACCAAATGGCACAGTCGCTGTGCAAAACCACCTTTCAGGATTGAGTAACGAAATGATAGTGCCACTGTTCATGAGGTAGGGTCAGAAAAATCCCATTTTGAAAATTTGGAGTGAAAATACCAACAAACAGCCAGGGTGTTAGGGTTTCTGACCATAATGCACTACTCTGTAGAGACTGACAGGCATGGGGGGTGTGACTTGGGATCGTCAGCCATAATGCTCATGCCATTCCACCCCCACCCTGCAGCCAGTGACAGGCATCGAGGTGTGCCTTTGGGTTTCTGGCTCCAACGCTCACCCCATTCTCCTATACCGCTCCCATCTCGGCATATTTCCTTATGGAATAGGGTGATTATGAGGCTCAAAGACACCAAGGCACACTGCGACACTTGTCAGTGTCTGCAGGGTAGGGTGCGGTGAAATGGCATGAGTGTTATGGCTGATGACCCAAAGGCACATCCAAATGCCTGTCAGTTTCTGCAGGTTGGGGGTGGGGTTGGCAGCAGTTCAATTCTTCATTGCCATTCCTATTATGCATCTCTCTAACTCCTGTACTACCAATGCCAATGCCAGCAAGCCAACATTTGGCATTGACAGATGCTTCTTTTTTAAAATAATGTTTGATCGGGCAGCCAGTTGGTCTGAGGAGGCAACTAAACTTTCAATTGATTATTGGTCACTAGAAGCCGTAAAAGAACAGTTGAATAATTTTATTTGTACTTCTTAGATATATGAACATATCTCAGTCCATCTTATTTCACGCGGTCATGATCACACTGTTAAACAGTGCCGTGAACAAATTAAGCAACTTAAAGTGCAGTATCATAAGGTGAAAGACAACAATTGGAAATCAGGATCTTGTCAGATTACTTGTCCCTTCTATGAGGACTTAGATTGCATACTATGTATGAGACCAACATCTGCACCAGCTTTTGTAGTTCAAAGTAGTGACGGGTGTTGTGCAGAGGTCAAGAATATGTCATTTGAAGATATGACACACAAGGTTTTGCAAGTTGCTGGTATGTTTACATCTCATCTTGCTTGTTCACTGAGTGGCAACCATAACACGAGGGAGCACAGTCTTAAGCTGGAGGGTGGGAGGTTTAGGAGGGAAGTCAGGATGCACTTCTTCACAGAGAGGGTGGTGGACACTTGGAATGTGCTGCTAGAAGAGGTAATCTTATTAAAGACAGTGGGCAGCTTTCAGAGAGGCTGGGACAGGTATAGGGGGAGGGTAAGGGTCATGGGTAGGGTGTATTGGAGGAGTGGGGAGAGGGGACAGGGACAGTAGCTCGAGTTATGAACCCTGCAACATAAGCAGACTTGATGGACCAAATGATCTTCTTCTGATGGCTTCTTCATAGGTTCATATGTTCATATGTTTACTGCATCTCATGTAATTGTTTCATCTGCTGCCCAAGAAGACAGCTGATATTAACTCATCAAGCTAATTTCTTTGTTGGATTGAGGCTGTGTGGACTGCTTAAGTAGCCAAAAACCCCCCATTGTAAGACTAGTGACCTTCATTTCAGTGATAGCATACATTCTGGTGTTGAATTTATGTACTGTATTTTCACAGTTACACTGGATGTGTGCACACTCTCATTCCCTGTAAACCCCATGAGAGATGTCATTCACATGTACTATGTGTTCCTTCTACTCCGCCCTCTTTTACCTGCTTCCCACATTGCAGGCAGCTGTTGCAAGTTGCATCCCAGTGATCTGATCTGTCCAGTGCGTGAGACTGCAGCAATCTCACCTTTGTGACAGTCATTCATCATCGATGACGTTACATGCCTGGTGTGGTTTCCCATCGCTGAGGAGAGAGGGGTTGGATGTGTTGATATATCCCCAAGATCTCTACCATAACTAGTCTCCAGTCACTGCTTGCTTTGCAAAGGATGCCCACCTTGGCTCCCTGTTTGAGTCATGTGGCCCAAGGCAGATTATATTCAAACCTATTTGAGCCTGTGTCACTCCCCCCCCTCCCCTCTGCTTGGGAACTACATGAAAGCCGTTAGGCATTAGCAGCTATGGAACCCTGATTATAATCATTATAAATTAAGTTTGCTTGGCTATACCTTTTGTCCTTGTTCATTTTTTTTGGCACACAGGGCTGTAGCCCCTTACGCCAACTTGTCCATACATGAGTCGACTTGTAGATTCTATGAGGTTTCCCTATGCAAATAGTATTTATTAGTCCTTGAATTATAAGATGCCCACACAGACAACTGACTGACCAAAGGAGCCATAAGTTCATACAGAGCAGGAGCTTTTTTTATTTTGTTATTCAACCAGCAAGGAGAAAAGAGCTTTTACAACATGGATGGCATTAGCATGAATTGCACTATATTTCCAGAATATGTAGCATGGTAAGAGGGCTTGTGCCTAAAGATGGACCTCACAGGCCCACCTAGCTCTCTAACCTCAAAAATCATAATCTCAACACTGCCAAGTGATCCGTTCTATAAAAAGAATTTGAAGGCAAAGTATGCAATTTATATATGTGGACAAATTATGCAACTTACATTGGAGGCAAAGTATGCAACTTATATTTGGGGTGTTTAGGGGTGAACAGCAAAAGCAGTTTTACTACACTTTGAGATCACTACCTGGAGCTTGTAACTAACTATTGAGATGTTGCAGCAGCCTAAATTACATGGTAACGTGGTGCATGTGTGTGTATGTGTGTGTGCGTGCTCGCACGTGCTTTTTCCCTAGTAGGATGATATAATTACCCATCAGTTATGACTAGTTAGTGACAACATTCAAACTAGCCAAAAAAAATAACAGATACTGATAGAATTTCTTCCCTAAATTGGTGGTGGTGATGGGGTGGCGTAGTATTCAGGGAACAATTGCAAAACAGGTTTTTCCACACACAGAATAGCCAGACTAGGACAGCTAAATTTCTTTATGGCCAATTTAGATAAGTATGCATGGGAGAGTGACCTAAAATGTTGCTACCACAGAGTAGTAGGAAAAAGCACCAGTGAGATATCTGGCTTGATTCCATGTAAGATTTCTGTATTTTTGTTAAAAAAAGACCTAATAGTGTTGTAGTAGCTTGCTTTGCAGAACAGCAAGAGTTAATTTTTTTTTTCTAAATGTCCCGCATCTTTGCTGTGGGTGAGACTTCATTAGAGCATGGCACTCAAGCTGCTGATCTCTTACCGATATTTCACCCTTAATAAGCCAGGTCTTGTCCTTAAGACTGAGCACATGCTTATAAGGCTGGGCAAGTAGCCAAAAGCCACATATTTAGGTGTCATGTAGAGAAGATCATGTTGGTCCAGCTGCATATGGCAAGTGGCCTCACATACCATCCCTAACAGAAAACCTGCACAATACACCCAAAATATTTACCAGAAAGGAGCTAAAGATCACACTTGGGTTTGGAGCAGCCTGCCACACTATAAACACATGACCTGCAGCAGGACATAGGATTAGTTCAAATTCCTTCCAGTACAGATGGTGAAGCGTCATAAAATTCAAATTCATAATTCTTTACACCAATTATATCGGGAAGACTTAGAATTTTGTCATAAAGCAGTGTGGTCAGAGCACCAGCATAGACCGAGGGAATTGCAGTTTCAAACCCCACAAGGGCCAGATACTCACTGTGTGAACTTAGACAAGTCACTGAAATACATAGTATTCCAGTCCACCCAGCTTCAGAAATTGGCAGAATCAGGACCCCACTGGACTTCAGAAGTTGCACCACAGCTGGGCTATCTTGGGTTGTTGACAAACAACTTTAATATCCAGTGAAATGAAAGAAATCAACAAATGCTGTCATTAATTACATCAGTTAGATATGCATGAGGTGTACACAAGGTGATGGCGAGTAAATTACAGGGACAAAGCAGTTTGCATTCAAGGGTACGTGGGTTGTAGGATGTAACAGAGGGTACTCTAGCAATGATTTTACAGCGGTCAATGGAAACTGGTTAGGAGTGTGTGGACTTGAGGAGTGCACATGTGACATCTCTGTTTTAAAAGGGAACTAGAAGAGACCCAAGTTACTTTGTGGATGAACTTCAAAAACAGTATCCCCTGTGTAGGTGGGTTTGTGGGGGAGGAGGAGGATGCACCCATAATCCTAATTAGAAAAAGGTTACATTTTAAAAGTTTTATGTGAAATATGTATTTACCTGAGGTCTATTTTTGAAAAACAAGCACTGTATTGTAGATGCGATTTTAACACAGGCATGCATAATGTCTATACTGATGTGCATACCCAGACTTATAATTTCACTTGTCTGTCAATCATTTCCATAGATATAATGCTGGTACAGGGCTCCTCACGCTAAGATGTACAACATGGACTTTGAACACCCTGACAACATACTACTAGCTAACATAATAAATCACTAACAGCAGAATTTAGCCACAGGATTCCCATTTAGATATGTATTGATATTTTTTTATATATATAAATAGTTGAAATTGCAGCTTACAATTAATGAAATTCAATTTTTATGTTGTCTTCCGCACGCGCAAGCAACATCTTGCGGTAGTAATAGCACAACGAGAGGTGTGTCAATGTCGGCGAATGCAGGGCATGCTTTAGAAGATGCATCCCTCATTCCCAAATTAGCCAGCATGCTAGCACTGACAGAAGAATTATATAAAGTGCCACCAACTTGAAAGAAATGTGCCACTGCAATCAGAGAGAAGCTCGTCATGCAGCAGCAGAGATGACACCTCCCCCATATGTTCCTTTCCTGGTGAAACATTTCAATAAACATGGCGGTGTCTCCTGCCACCGCCACACAATCCCCAAACAAAGCCAACATCGGGGGTGCAATCCCTGTATTGGCATGTCCTTCACATTGTATGGCACACTGGGAGCCCACCCCAGTGTGCCAGTGCTACACAAAGCCAACCGAGTTGGCACCGCGATGTCCAGGTCTGGTTTTGTACCCCACCCCCACATTGTGTGGCACATTGGGAGCCCACCCCAGTGTGCCGCTGCTCACACATAGCTGACCATGTCGGCACCACAATGTCTGGTTCGGTTTTGTCCCCAACCCCCCACATTGTGTGCCACACTGGGACCCCACCCCAGTGTGCTGCCACTTACACAAAGCCAACCGTGTCGGCACCACGATGTCTGGATCCGTTTTTTTTTTTTTACTTGAAAAAAAGAAAACAGTCCCTTGTTGTCAGCAGCACCCCCTTCCCCAACCCACACCCACCTCTGCGACTCCACCTCCCCACACCCTCTCACCCATACTTACTCTCCGAGGTCCGGCGCTGCAATCTTCGGTAGAGCGGGAACACATCTGGACTCTTCAAAGACGAACCGCAAAATGAAGAAATGCCAGTAAGCTGTATAATGGCATCAATGGGGGGGGGGGTCAACTTAAGTGGATATCTCAGCCATTTTTTTGAATTTGGGCTCCACATTTTCAACATGGGATTCTTGGAACTCCATCTCATGAACACATGCACTGTCATCTTTTTATTCTGTCCCAAAAGGTGATTTTGCGGTCACTATGTGGAATCCCCTTTCGGGATTGATTAAAGGAACAGCAGTGCCACTGTTCATGAGGTGGGGTCCCAAAAAGCCTATGTTGCAAATTTGGTGAAAAAATTCCAAAAAATGACTGTGTTATGAGCATGCATTGCACAGTTTCCATGCACACTCGTAACTTTGACAATTTTTAGTATTTTCACTCCAGATTTTCAACATTGCCATTTTTTCACACCTCCTTATGAACAGTACAGCTGTCATTTTTCACATGCTGCCCAAAATGCGTTTTCGCACATCTGGCGCACAATGGCACAGTCACTGTAGGAAATCAACTTCTGGGACAGATTAACAAAATCACAGTGCCACTGTTCATGAGTAGAGGTCCCAAAATGCTTATATTGAAAATATGGTTAATAAAATCCCCAAAATAATTGTGTTACAGGTGTGTGTTGCGCAGTTTCTATGCACACTCATGACTTCACCAATTTTTCATATTTTCACTCCAGATTTTCAGCATTGCCATTTTTTTACACCTCCTCATGAACAGTACAGCTGTCTTTTTCCACATCCTGCCTGAAATGTGTTTTCACACCTGTGGTGCCAAATGGTGCAGTCACTGTACAAAATCACCTTTTGGCTAACAAACTAATAGTGCCACTGTTCATGAGGTGGGGTCACAAAAAACCCATATTGAAAATTTGGAGTGAAAATACCAACAAAAGCCTGGGGCGTTAGGGTTTCCAGCCATAATGACCCACCCTGTAGAGACTGACAGGTGTCAGGGGTGTGACTTGGGATTGTTGTCTGTAATGCTCAAGCCATTCCACCCCCACTCCCACCCTGCAGCCAGTGACAGGCATCGAGGTGTGCCTTGGACTCTTCAGTGTATTTCCTTATGGAATGGGGTATGAGTAAGGCCTGAAGACCCCAGGGCACACTGCAACACTTGTTGCTGTCTGCAGGGAAGGGTGAGGTGAAATGGCATAAGCATTATGGCCGACAACACAAAGGCACACCCCAATGCCTGTCAGTCTCTGCAGGGTTAGGGTGGAGTTAGTGTCAGTTTAATACTTCACTGCCATTCCTATTATGCATCTCTCTAACTCCTGCACTACCAATGCCAATGCCAGCAAGACAACATTTGGCATTGACAAATGCTTGTTTTTATTTGGGTATGTGCAGTATATCACAGCCCATACAATATGAAGTGTGTAAGTGAATCTAGCATAATTTGGCTGGTTTGTCTAGGGAAAAAAATGGCACCAACCGTTCTATGTTTTACATTCGATTTTCTTTATTTTAAACCAATCAATGTGTTCAATAAACATTGATATGTCACTGTTAATGACCGCAGTTAAATGTTTTAACAAAAAGAACGTTTTTAACAAAACTAATTTCCAATACTTATTTACTAAACCATACAAAGGCACACCCCTGGAAGAGTCCGTCACACCTGGATAAAATCTGAAAAAAAAAAAACATACCGTCTGTGCCGTGGGTGAGAGCAAGAATACCCATTTAACGTTTAGGATGATTTTTTTGTGTGTGTACTTCCTGAAACTCCATGCCTCCAAACCAGTACAAGATGCCTTTGTGTAATTTTTCCACTTCTTTCTTGTACTAATATCCTGATCACGCATGTCAATTATTGTGCTATCCTTTTAATAATTAGTACAGTTATTACTGTTCAGATAAATGCATGAATTAGTACATATTGCTCAGAACTGACTGAAACAGTTATTCATTAACTGATGCCCATCTGATTAAAAGAATCTTCTGTACAATAATATGCAGTTCCACACCACACTGTAACCATCAGTGCAGTGTGCTTGTACTCTGACGGCTTAAGCTTTGGAGTTCTGCAGATTGCAGATACCACAGTAGGTGCACATGGCATACTTGCTTACCAAATATATTTTGTATTGATGTAAAGGTAGATACAACTCTGCGCCATCCAAAATAGTACGTTACCACAGGGCAGAAAAGTAGCAATACAGTCTACTGGATGAATATACCTATTACTCTCTTCTTATTTTAATTCATTTTAGGTTGCATATTTAAATGCCATTTTATAAGAACAGTAAGACACATCATGGGTGTGCCATTATGGTGAAATAATCACACTTATCACGTGCATTGAATGGCGCTCAGCTGAACCTCGTACCTAATAACGCACCTGAGGCGTGTGATTATTTCACCATAATGCACACACTGTCATGTCTTATTGTTTACCTAAACATAGAAACATGTATGTGGTGTGAAGAAAGGTAGATAGCTGACAGGTGGAATACATCTTTGTAGGGTATATGACACATTATAAAAAGTGTCTCAGAGATGCTGCAACCTGATTGGCTGTCAGGATTACAACAGCCAAACATTAATCCGTGTTATATTGTCATTAACACCCCAATCACCATGTCACATAGAATACCAATAAGGCACTCCAACGAGTTAGATTAACAGTTAAGTTAATCAGCCCCTGGGGTCAATATGACACTCATCTGTGTCTCGAGCCACATTACACCACTAGCGGGTGTTTAGCAGTGTGTCAATGTAACCCTTGCTCATGTGGTATCACTTAATTATTTGGCATAATTTGGGAATATTTCTGTGGATTTGGGAATTCTAAGAATATTCATTTCTTTTTTTAAAAGTTGCACTTGGGCCCATAAGCAAGTATACATGGCTGGGAGTTGGTGATAAGAAATGACACATATGAACATACAAAAACTTGCCAGCAGAAACAGGTCTTTTTGGTTTATCAAGTCTGCTCGTATGTACAGCTAGCACTCCTATATTGCAGCTGCCCTAACCCCCCAACTCACCTCCTGGAACTGCTCAGTGTCCTTTACCTAGCACCCTTTCCGTGCCCTGTCCCATGCCCTTTTGAAACTCCCACTGCCCTGCATGCCACCACCCTCTCTGGCAGAGTGTTCCATTTTGACCCAACCCTCTCCATAAAATAATGCCTTCTCATCTCCCTCCTGAACATGCCCCCCTCCAAACTCAGCCCATGCCCCATCATGATCCTTCCCTTCCTCTGCTTAAACAGACCCTCTGAAACAGGTTTGTTGATCCCCCTCAAGTATTTGAAGGTCTCAGTCATGTCTCCCCTATCTCTCCTCTCCTCCAGGGTGAACAAATTCAAGTGACCCAGCCTCTTATCGTAGGTTCTACTCTCCATCCCCTGTTTCAGTTTCATCACCCTGTGCTGCACCCCCTCGAGAAGCTTGATGTCCCTCCTTGGGTACGGACACCAATATTGCACACAGTACTGCAACTGCAGCTTGACCAAGGTCCTGTAAGGGGGCAGGATCACTTCTTTGTGCCTGGACGATAATCTCCGCATGATGCACCCCATCATCCTATTGGCCCTAGCCACTGCCCTCCTGCACTGAGCAGAGTTATTCCTGCTCCCTGTTACGATGACCCCCCCCCGTCCTTCTCCTCCACTGTGACCCATAACCGTACCCCACCCAGCCAATATTCCCTCCTCTGGTTCCTCACCCCAAAGTGCATAACTTTGAATTTCTTTGCATTAAATCCCAGCTTCCACCTCACTGACCATTCCTCAATCCTGGTGAGGTCACCCTGTAGCCTCTGCCACCCCTGACATATACAAAGCTTGCTCCATAAAGGAACTCAATGTACCATATAGTCAGCCATCCCCCCTCCATAAAGGCATATTGTTAGCGTATTATATTACGTATGAAATTGAGGCTTACTACATGAATTCACACTACTTAGTGAAGTTCAGTACTAGAGAGTAAACCTTTTTTTTTGTCATTTAATATTAGACGTTGATGACCATTGCCCGAATGATACATATATCCATGATACCAGAGAACAAGATGAGGCACATGGTACTGGTGTCACAGAACCTGATGGGGAGGCAGTGCAATCAAAGGAAATGCCAGCATCATCTGGAAGCATACAGTCAGCAAAACAGTCTTCTCATGAGCCACTCACTAATTTATGTAAGAAACGTAGAAATTCCAGAGTACAGGAACTGACTGAGTTTGTGTTTGAGCCAACCAGAAATCTGATCCAGGAGCAGTTCAACAAACTAATAAGATTTTGAACATCAGTAAGCAGCCACTGAGAGAGAGATGGAAGAGAAGCTACGTAAAGAGGAGGCTGAGCAACATCCTAAGTTTCTCAACACTCTGATGCAAATAATGGCACCACCTACAAGTGCTCCACAGAGTGTACCCTCCAGTTCAATCTAAGCAGAAGCCTAGTCATACTTATTCTGGAATGCATAAAGCTAGTTATCAGCCACTCAATCAGCATGTACCTATATCCTATCAACCCCATATCCAGCCTAGTTCCTCCACTCCCAGTCAATCAACCTGTTATTTATTTATTGTTTATTGCACAATTCGGGAAAGTACCTTTGAGATGAAGACTCATTTACAAAGGCTCCACGTCACATTTAGTAGAACAATACAACAATAAACACACTTCCAAAGCAGTACTCAAACAGACTTGTTACAGAGAATACAGTAAATGGCTAACAATCTAATCCAGAGTATTTGGACAGGTCAAAAGCTTGGTAAACTGTTCCCGGTCAGTAGCTGAGCAGGCCGCTTGGGGGGGAGGGGGAGAGCTGGCCAGAAGCCATTGTCAGAGGAGGGGCAGGTAGCTCAAGGACAGTCGCAGGGGTTGGAGGACTGAAGGTGGTCTTTGAGAGTGGCTTTGAAGGGACCAATTCTGGTTTCGTTAGTAAGTGCACTGGGCAGACAGTTCAACAAGGAAGGGGCCCTGTGGCTGAAAGATCTTTGGAATTGGGAGGTTCGACACCTGGGAACCGATAGGAGCATCTTGCCAGTGCTTCTGGTGTTTCTATGCATCAGGGCTGGTTGGATAATAGGGGTGAGGCCAGCGGGTGAGTGACCCAGGGTGATCTTTTTTGCCATAAGACATGTGTGGAACCGTATTCTATTGTCAAGGCTCAGCCAGTTAGTTGCAGTGTATAGAGAGCATGTGTGTATGAGACAATCACAGCCAAGGACTAGATGGCAAGCTTTGTTCAGGGAGAGCCTGAGTTGGCCTAGGGCAGAAGTGTTTGCAGCTCCATAGATAAAAATACCATAGTCAAGGAGGGAGAGGACCGAGGAGGAAACAGCGAGCCAAAGGGCTTCAGGAGTAAGACAGTGCTTGAAGCAGTAGAGGAGACCGAGCTGGACGTTAAGGGCAGTAGACAGGTGATGGATGTGCTGGTGGAAGTTAAGGGCTGGGTCTAGAGTTATGCCCAGACATTTGAAGGTAACCACTTGATCTAGAGGGGTTAGACTGGTGGTAAGGATTTGAGGGCAGAGCGCCTTCCGGGAGTTCAGGGGATGTGAGAAGTACATGACTTTAGTCTTCATTTAGCTTAGTGTAAGACGCTGTGTGGAGAACCATTTTTCGGCATCAGAGGAGGATTGGAGGGAGATGTGTAGTAGGGTGGGGCCTGTGTTGGAGGAAAAGAGGACAGCATCATCCGCATATAGTAGTAGATTGCCAGAGCAGGATGAGGGAGGGAGTTAAGGAAGAGACTGAAGAGTAGAGGACCAAGGATGGACCCCTGGGGCACACCAGAGCAGACTGGTAGTCTGCTAGATATGGCGGTACCAATTTGGACCTGTTGGTACTGATCCAGCAAGTAGTCTGTGAACCTGCTAAGGGCATCCAGGGAGAAGCCGATGTTGGAGAGAGTGTTATATTACATTAGCTCCTAATCAGAGATTTACTGAGTAGCTGTTTAGTGAAGACTATACATGGACAGAAATAGAGAGTGTTACAATTACATTTATGAAATCCTCACATTCATTTTCTGTTAATCAAATGCAATAGTTTGCATACATTGTTATAATAAGGTGCAGCAGATTGTAGTTTTACATAGGCTTGCAACCTAAACACTTTTAAAAAAATAAAAACCAGCTTATAGGTCTCTGTGCATTTTATTACGGTAGAGCGAACCTCTAGGGAGAGGCAGTACATTGCTACGCCATTGCCTAGCAACTGGAGTCTGCTACGAGTGTAAAATCTACTTGTAGCAGAAGGAGCTGTTTTGGCAGCATTTGTCCTTGATAAGAACTGTAATATTGCACAGCATGAGGTGCTTGTAGAGACTATAATATTATTTTTATAAAATAGTGCTTTTTTTATTGTGTTGGGCTGAGCGAGGGAGTTTGGAAATTCTACTTCCATATTCTCACTGCTTAAGTGAGTCCCCGAGTGAGTGGGTCGAGCTTGAGTGGGGCGCAGTGTGAAATCACGCATGAAGATGCACGCAGATCCACATGCGTCTGCTGTGTCCGCTGTAGGATGCAAGGAACAAGGGCATAACAGAAGGTAAAACAAGTAAATTGTAAGTAGGTGCAGTTATCAGTTTTAAGGTTAGGGCAACAAGATGGAACTGTAATATACCCAATGTAAGGGGTGTATGATGTTTGAGAAAGGAAAGTATGAAAATGGCTATATTTGTACTAAGTGTGAGCAAGTTAAAGGCCTCATAAAAGAGATAGAGGAATTAAAGAACAGGCTGGAAACAAAACAAAATATAGCAGCTTTTGAAAATGTTATTGATTCTATGGCCGAAGAAATAACTATACAGGAAGTAAGTCATGATGAGGATATGCAAGAATGGGCTATAGTTAATAAAAATAAAGCAAAAAGTAAGGGTAAACAAACATATAACGGTACTCCTGTTCCAACACTTAACCGCTTCAGTGTACTGGATACTGCAAATGAGATGAGAGATGGGATGAACCCTAGCACAAATACAAAATCTGAAATAAATAAAAAAGCTTTGTCAAGGAATAAAGACAGACAAAAGGATGGAGGAGTAACCAAAATAAACACTAGGCCCCAAAATTGCAAAACAGTAAAGACACAGACACCAGTTTCAAACAAAACACAAAAATCAAAGAAAAAAGACATAAATGAGGATGATGGAAAACCAAAAATAAATACCAGGCCCCAAAATCCTAATGCAGAAAAGACTCAGACACCAGTTCCAAATAACACAAAAAAAAAACTAAAGAGACTATAGTACTTGGAGATTCTACTATAAGAGGGATTGATGCAACTTTTTGTAGAGACAACTATACAAACACTGTGGTTAGCATGTTTCCAGGTATAAAAATTCAGGAATTAAAAGATCTATTGGATGGTTGTTTAAAAAATACTGAAAATCCTCTGGTTATCATACAAATAGGGGTAAATGATATATTAACCATAAGAGAGGGTACCTTGGAAAAATATGAGGAATTAATCCTAGAAGTAAAAAATACGCAAATTATATTATTATATCTGGTATTTTACCTACCTTTAATCGTTATCAATACAAAAATTGGGAAATTATAGAGTTAAACATTAAGTTATGGGAATTGTGTCATAGAGAGGGGATTGGGTATATAGACACACATATTTTTTTCAGAAATGGTTCCTTGTATAAAAATGATGGATTACACTTAAACAAGATGGGGTCAAGAATCCTTGGAAACACAATAAAGAGAATTATAGTGAACCATTTAAACTGGTCACGGGGGTAGAAAAATGAATGACAAAATTGAGACAGGAACATCACACAAGGGAATGCAAATTAAAGACAATACTAACTATGAACCAGTACACTGCCTATTGGCAAATGTCAGAAGTTTGGATGGCAAGTTTGAAGAGTTAGAACTTCTCATGATAGATAAAGATATTAAAATTGCAATTTTAACAGAAACATAGTGGAAGGATGGTGATACTTGGGGAAAGGACATAAAAGGTTATAACTTATATAAAAAATCGAGGAAATATAGGAAGGGTGGTGGCGTGGCAATTTATATTCATAAATCATTACAAAGTTTAGAAATAGGTGAGGAAAGCTTACATACAGAGCTTCTGGCAACAAAAATAATTCCTATGGAAATGCCAAAAAATATATTAAAGGTATTGTATCGCCCACCTTCAATTACTAGGGAAAATGACCAGGAAATCTTAGATTATTTGGAACAACTGAATCCATCTGAAAATATTACACTGGCAGGAGATTTTAATTTGACAGGTATAGATTGGGAACATCAAACCACCAATTCAAATATAGAAAGGGACTATTTGAACTTATTTAATCTCAATGGGCTGGTTCAAACAGTGAAACAAAACACTAGGGGAAACAACATATTGGACATCATCTTGACTAACATGGGGGAGAGATTAATTAATGCTAGGGTAGGGTCGCCATTGGGAAATAGTGACCATCGGATTGCCTATTTTCAGTTAGTAGATCTGCCCCTGGAAAAGACTGGGGAAACTAAAATTCTGAACTTTAAAAAAGTAAATTTTGGACAAATTAGAAAGGCTATGAAAAAAATTGGGATTGGAAAAAAGCTTTTACAAATTTGTCTGCAAATGAAATGTGGGATTTATTGATAAATAAGATAAAAATGGTAAAAAACAAAAATATTAAATATAGATCTAAATATAGTAAAAAGGAAAAGAATCCAAGATGGTTTAATCATAAACTCAAAAAACTTATAAAACTTAAAAATAGAATGTTTAAACATTTAAAACAAAACAAAATTACTCATTCTACATACAGGGACTACCAAAGGAAAGTAAAAAAAGCTATAAAGGTGGCTAAGGCTACATTTGGGGAGCAGCTGGCTAAAAACAGTACCAATAATTATGAAAGTTTCTTTCCATATATAAACAACAAAAAAGGAAATAAACATAGTATAGATCATTTTAAGGACGAGCAGGGGAAAATAGTAAAGGAAAAGGACATGGCAAATATACAAAACAAATACTTTGGTTCAGTATTTAATCATAAGGAACAGTTGAATAAAGATATCAATTACACCAAATCAAGAGCAAATCAAATTGTAATAGATATAAAGGATGTAACAATTAGACTAAAAAAAAAAATTAGAATAAATCACCGGGGCGGGACGATATCCATCCTAGAGTAGTTGCTGAAATTTCAACCGAATTAGCTCCATCTGTGGCATAGGTATTCCAGAGATCATTGGACAGTGGGGAGGTGGCTGATAAATGGAGGGAAGCCCATGGTGTACCAATTTACAAAAAAGGAAAAAGGGACTCCCTTGAAAATTATAGACCAGTAAGCTTGACCTCGGTTTTGGGGAAGATTCTTGAAGGAATAATTAAAGAACATGTTCTCCTAATATTACAATAATAATATAATATAACAATAATAATAATAATATAAAAATAATACATTTTATTTCTATGGCGCCTTTCAAAAACCAAGGCGCCTAACAAAGTTTAAAACACATCAGACAACTCAGTGTCCTAAAAATATAAAACAGCAATAAAACAACTAATACGGTCAGGAGAAGAATTTAACCACCAAACACTTGCCTTCACAAATAAGTTTTCAAGGTCTGTTTAAATCCTTCCACGGTCACGCACTTCCGTAACTGATGGGGTAGAGAATTTCAGAGGGTAGAGGTCGCAAACATAAATGCCTGGGCCTCAGAAGATTTTAAACACACCATTGGGATCTCTAGCAACCCCTCGTCAGCTGAGCGGAGCGATTGCCATGGGCAGTAAGGAGCCAGGAGCTCTTTCAAGTAGTCAGTGCCCTGTCCCTGTAGGGCTTTTAAAGTCAGAAGACCGACTTTAAAGGTGATTCACCACTGTAGTGACAGCCAGTGCAGTCCATGCAGCACTGACAAGCTGTGACTGGATTGAGAAGTATCTGTCAAAAGCTGGGCCACTGCATTCTGCACCAGCTGCAGGTAGCAGATTTCCACCCCAGGTAGCCTGGGTAAAGGGAATTGCAAAGTGCATGGACACAAAGGCATGGACCAGTGTAGGAAGATCGCCAGACGAAACAAGTTGCTTAATCCTGGAGATATTACTCAGGTGACAGAAAGAGGATTTGATGATGGCAGACACCTGTGAATGCAGAGTTAGCCCTTCATCAAAAATTACCCCAGGTTCCACACCTGTTCAGTGGTTGGGAGTGATAAGTCCCTAAGGTATAGTCCTGAGGACAAACCAACCCCTGAACCCCCTTTCCGCTACGCCAGATCCACAACCAGCACCTCAGTCTTATCCAAGTTCAACTTCAGCCAACTCTAGTCCATCCACTCCTGGATTTCTGTGAGGCAGTTGTTAAAGACTGAGAGAGTTCCATCCTGGTCAGGTGCAGAAGAAAGGCAGAGCTGGGTATCATCAGCATATCAGTGAAACCTCAGTCCATACCTTCTTACAAAGTCTCCGAGGGGCAGCATGTACACTGCGAACAACATGGAGGACAATACTGAACCCTGAGGAACCCCACAAGACAGAGAAACTGGGTCTGAGGAATAAACCCCAGACACCACTCTCTGTGTTCTTCCAGTGAGGTAAGATGTAAACCACCTGAGAACTACACCAGATAATCCACAGATGAATCTCAGATGATTAAGCAATACCCCATGGTCCACAGTGTCAAATGCTGATGAGAGATCTAGGAGAACCAAGATGAAGCAGCTCTTCTGATCTCTAGCCATCAGAAGATCAATGAGCACCCGAACCAGTGCTGTCTCAGTACTATGCCTCTTTCGAAAACCGGACTGGAGGGGTTCATAGATGTCATGGATGGTCAAATGGTTCTCCAGCTGTATGGCCACTACTTTCTCAATCATCTTCCCAAAAAAGGGAAGATTTGAGATTGGTCTGTAGTTTGCATGGCAGTCAGGGTCCAAAGAAGCTTTCTTCAAGAGGGGTGTTATCACCACCTCCTTCAGGGAGCTATTAAACTCACCTGTTTCCAAGGAGCACCAGACTATCCGTGTGAGGACCAGACTGAAGGAATCAACACAACCCAAAATCAGGGAAGTTGGTCCAGGATCCAAACTACAGCACATAGGGCACATGCTCTGGATAATCCGCATGACATCTATGAACTCCGGTCGGTCGAAGGTACTCCAGGAAAGCTGAGGAGCAGCAGCCACACGCTGGTCCAGAGCAACACCCTTAGAGTGTGCTGGATGGAGTGCCGCCCTGATGTCGGCCACCTTATTTGCAAAGAATCGAACAAGTTCATTGTACTCTGCTTGCGAAAAGGCTTTTCAAACTTGTAGGCAGGCTGGGTTGCACATTCTGTCCACAGTGCAAAAAAGCTGAACTGGTTGATTCTGAGCAACAGCAATCTCCCTGGACAGGAACTCTGCCTTCTTACAAGAGATTGCAGATTGATAGGCTTGATAATGCTCCATTAATTTAAGGTGGTCGGCATCAAGGGAGGATCTCTGCCAGCAATGCTCTAACCTTCGTCCTAGTCACTGCATCTCCCTCAAGATCCCATCAAACCATGGGGACAGAGGGCGAAGGGAGAGAGAACGAACATGGATAGGAGCAACAACATCCAGGGCCACCAATATAGCCATATTATAGGCTACCATGAGGGCCTCTTGGTCGCTATTTGCTACTGGAAGGGATGATAGGTCAAGTACCGCCGCCAGGCCTTCAGAGCTAATATCTCGTAAAGGGCGATACCTGACCACTTCCACAGGGGCAGGTCTACGAGGGGGATGCTAAAACTAAACCCCACGGTGTAGTAGTTGGACCATCCAACTGGTTCCACCCCTAAATTAGAGGTCTCGATCCCCAGGAGGAAGACTAAGTCAAGGGAGTGACCATGTTTATGGGTAGCAGTGGTAACTATCTGTGTAAGGCCCAGAGATGACATTAATTGGAGGAAGTGTTGTCCAAACGGTGAAAGTTTGTCATCAACCCAGGCGTTGAAGTCACCCAGAACCATCAGTTTGGGCGACCCAAATGCCATGTCGATGACAAAGTCCACCACTTCCTGAAGGAACCGCGTCTCATCTCCCAGTGGACAGTAGATGAAAGTGGTCCTACAACCTACACCTGCTACCACAGCACACTCGAATGACTCAGTCTCCTCAACTGGTACACTTGCAAGGTTAAGTTCAGTCTTGAAACAGACCGCAACCCCCCCATCCCCGTGATCCAATCTCGGGCAGTGGATCACTGAGTATCTGGCTGGAGTCAAAGCCTCCAAAATGGGGCCAGAGTTCTCATCCAGCCAGATCTCAGTGATGCAAGCCAGAACCACCGTTCCTACAAGATCTGCAATAATCACGGTCTTCTTTTAATGGACCTGGCATTGCATAACACCACCCGAGATAGATGAACCTCAAGAGCTGCCAGAACCACCTGCCCACCAATATTGGTAGTGCCCTTGGGTATAGAAAACAGACATGGTGAACCACGTTCTTGGTTCCATTTCGCCCTAGGGTGTCTCCTGGACCTCACAACCCTGATGTGATGGCCCCGCTCATTCACCCTCCACTGTTCACACCCCCCAGCTCCCCTTCCGAGGGATACTCAGCACCCTACAGTGCTAGTATGTTGTAAAATGCAGTGGGGGAGGAAAATAGGGATGGAGAGCGTGGAGAGCAGAGGGTGAATAGTGAACGACCATGGGGGTAGGCCTCTGATACATTCTGGCAATCACTTAATCAGAAGACTTAACTAATTACCAAAACAAAATTAAATAAAATAAAATTACACAAAACACCACAAAATATAAATCCACACTTAATTAAAATCAAATAGCCCAAAACACCTATCCCCTATCACAACACAGATAATCTTCAGTAAACCCTCACAAACATAAAATACTAAACGAAAATAGAATATGAGCAATTCGGTATCTTGGGCTGAAATAAATCTGATTAGTCTAATTTTCTGTCACAAATGAATAATGAACTCTAATATTATAATAACATCCAAAACAAAAACAAATTAAATAAAATAATCAGTCAGTATCTTCAGAAATATCTTCAACTACTACTAGAAGAAAACCAAAAACTGGACCAAATGCAACATGGTTTTATAAAGGCAAGAACTTGCCAAACCAATCTATTACAATTTTATGGAAAAGTGAGTAAGGCTTTGGATGAGGGGAGCTCAGTGGATGTGGTGCAATTGGACTTCTCAAAGGCTTTTGACAAACTAGCGCATCCTGAATTAATTAGAACACTTTACAAACAAAATATACAGACAAACATTATAAATTGGATAAGTGCATGATTGAATAATAGAAGGAAAAGGGTTGCTGTATATGGTGTACTATCTGATTGGATTACAGCGTCAAGTAGGGTCCCACAGGGATCAGTTTTGGGACCATGTTTGTTCAATATGTACATATCCAGCTTACAGTGCAAAATAGATAATATTTGGATTATCATAGAACTATAGAAGATGACTGCAGATAAGGACCGCAAGGCCCATCCAGTCTGTCCATTTCTTTTTCTACCTTATAAATGTGCCATCGACCTTTGCTCTGTCAATGGTCTACCTATTCATACTCATCTGTATTGCTCCCTTATGCCTATTCCATGCCTGTTTGAAGCCCTGCACTGTAGTCATATCCACCACTTCCTGAGGTAGGCCGTTTCATGCATCCACTACCCTTTCTGTGAAAAAGAACTTCCTCACATTACTCCTTAATCGGCCTCCCTCTAATCTCATGCTGTGTCCTCTTGTCCTGCTATTTTTCTTACATTGAAACATATTAGACTCTTTTGCTTTGTCAATGTCCTTAAGGTGTTTGAATGTTTTGATCATATCACCTCTCTCCCTCCTTTGCTCCAGGGTATACATATTGAGCTTAGTTAATCTGTCCTCATATGTTTTCTGATGCAGTCCCTGCACCATTTTGGTTGCCCTTCTCTGGACTGCCTCAATTTGGTTAATGTCCTTGTGAAGATGTGGCCTCCAGTACTGCAAGCAGTACTCCAGATGGGGCCTAACCAGTGTCTTGTAAAGAGGGATTATTACCTCCCTCTTCTGACTTGTGATACCCCTACTAATACACCCCAACATCCCTCTAGCCTTACCTACTGCTTTAGTGGTCTGCTTGGATGATTTCAGATCATCGGTGCTGATGATGCCCAAGTCTCTTTCTTCCCTTGTGACTGCCAGCAACTCCCCTCCCAGCCTATAGGTGGCTTCAGGGGTTCTCTCCCTATGTGCATGATCTTACACTTCTTTGCATTAAACCCCAGTTTCCAATCGTCTGACCATTTTGCAAGTTTATCCAGATCTCTTCTCATTCTGCCTTCCCGATCTGGATCATGTTGCAGATCTTGGTGTCATCTGCAAACAGACAAACCTTACCCTCCAGTCCATCTGCAATGTTACTGATGAAGATATTGAAGAGGACTGGCCCAAGGACTGATCCCTGAGGTATCCCACTTGTGACTTGCATCTCTTCTGACTGTATACCATTTACCACCACTTTCTGTTTTCTGCCTGTCAACCAGTTTGCCACCCAGTTGTCCAACTTCTGACCCACCCCGAGCCTACCCAGCTTATTAATCAATGTTCTATGTTGAACAGTATCGAAAGCTTTGCTGAAGTCAAGGTAGGCAACATCAACTGCTCCCCCTTGGTCCACCACACTGGTTACCCAGTCAAAGAAATCTATGAGATTAGTTTGACAACACCTTCCTTTTGTAAACCCATGCGGTCCTGGATCCTGTGTTCCTATGGATTCCAGGTGTTGCACTATCCTTTCCTTAAGGAGTGCCTCCATAATCTTGCCCACTACTGAGGTAAGACTGACTGGTTTGTAGTTCCCTGCCTCCTCCCCTCTACCACTCTTGTGGAGCGGGATAACATGAGCCCTTCTCCAGTCTTCTGGGACCTCTCCTGTGCTCAGAGACTCACTAAACAGTTCTGATAATGGCTCTGCTAGTTCCACCTTTAGCTCCTTTAGCACCCTGGGATGTATGCCATTAGGTCCCATTGCCGTGTCCACCCTGAGCTTATCAAGCTCTTGTAGGACCTTTTCTTTTGTGAAGGGACTAGTGCTCACCTCCTTCCACCCTGTGTCCATGGTGCTGAGCTGTGGGCCCTGCCCTACCGTACCTTCAGTAAATACTGAGCAGAAGTATCTATTTAGGATAGATGCTTTTTCATGGTCCTCCTCCTCATACACCCCCTTATCTCCTTTGATCTTAGCAATGCCCCCCACTGGACTTTCTCCTTTCACTAATGTATCTATAGAAAGTCTTGTCCCCTTCTTTTACTGTTTGTGCTAGTGTTTCCTTGGTTTGGGCCTTTGCCTATCTTACTGCCTTCCCTGCTTTCCTTAGGGAAGTTTGGTATGCATCTCTAACTTTATCTCGCTGTGTTCCCTTATATTTCCTGAAGGACAGCTTTTTGGCTCAGACCATTTCTGCTACTGTTTTTGAGAACCAAAGTGGTTTCCTTCTTCTTTTGCACTTCCTTTTCTCTATAACACAATGGGATGTTGCTTCAAGTATTGCATCCTTAATGCTTGCCCACTTTGCCTGTACCCCCTCACCTGTATTTCTTTTTGCCAGGGCTAGCTTAACTCTGTTGGCCATCTTATCAAAGTCAGCTCCTCTGAAGTCCCATATTTTTGCCTTGGAATGGGATGATTTAGTTGTAGTGGCCAAACTGAACCATACCCTGTGATGGTCACTGCCCCCAGGTGACCTTCTACCTGGAGATCTGTGATCCTTTCCCTGTTAATCAGTACTAGATCTAGGATAGCCCTGTCTCTTGTGGGTTGTTGTACCAGTTGTTTGAGGCCCTCCTCCTGCAGGGAATCCACCATGTGTCTAGTTCTGGCAGATGTTCCTGCTGGTATTGACCAATCTGTATCTGGCATGTTGAAGTCTCCTATTATCAGAACCTCTCCTTTAGATTACAAAATTTGCAGATGATTGCCACGTGGGAAGTGTAATAAAATCACAAGAAGACCAAAATAAACTGCAAGAGTTTCTTTCTTACATTGAGATTTGGACACAAAAGTATAAGGTTAAGCTAAATGGTGAAAAGTGTATAGCTCTTCATTTTGGAAAGAAGAATACCACATATGAATATAGGATTGGTACGAATATGCTTAAACAATCTGTGGCTGAGAGAGACCTGGGTGTCATTATTAAAAATGACCTTACTTTTGGAATCCATTCTGACCAGATGATAGGAAAAGCTAATAGAATATTAAACTGCATCTTAAGGCATGTTAAGTGTGGGGCCAAAGAGGTTCTGATGCCCCTGTATGGGTCTCTGGTGAGAACACAACTTGAGTATTGTTCTTAAGTATGGGCGCCGTACAAGAGGGGGGAGGCTGATAGGGTGGAGAGAGTACAGAGGAGAGCTACTAGAGCAATAAATTTAAAGTTCAAGTTTATTGTAGGAAAACTCCTTTGAACAAGCTCATTCACAAGGAGGTCCTTTGACACAGACAGGTAGTTACAGATTGCATAATCAAAAAAACAGTACAAATTCAAGTACAGAATTATGGGCAAGCATTAACATGTTGCATAAAAATGACAATGACATAGAAAAATACAAGTATAGGAAAAAGGTATAAAGTGCTTGTTTCAGAGTATCAAGGCAGCTAATTTCTAAGTAAGTAAGAGGAAGCAGTGGGCTAGGGTTAGAGCAGTGCACTGGGATTTAGAAGCAGCTGCATGTGTTTTTAATTTTTGATGCAGCCAACCTTTTAAATAAGCTGACAGGGACAGTACCGGAAAGCTTCAGTATGCCTTGAAGCTGGTTCCAGATAGTTGGGAGTACGCTCGATATGGCCCGCTTGCCGAGTGAGGTACGAGTTCTTGGTACATCGAGGAGGAGGAAGTCATTTTTCCTAAGAGAGTAGGCGCTATGGGAAATATTGAAAAGGGCTGTGAGATAGTTCAGGAGCTTGTTCAGGAGTAGCTTAAGAGTCCAGATACCGGAATGAAGCATGCGTCAATTTAGAGCGATGTCCAGCCAGCAGCAAGGTACAAATCACAATGGTGAGTTCGGTAGGGTAGGCTTGTCATGAACTGTATGGCACGGTGGTAGAGGACATCTAGTTTGTTGAGTCCTGAGGCCACTGCAGAGGAATAGATTAGATCTCCATAGTCGAGTAGCGGTAAGAAAGTTGCCTGGACCAGTCTAGTTCTGGTATCCAATGAAAAGAGGGACTTGTTACGGAAGAAGAAACCTAGCCTAATTTTTAGCCTCTTTGCCAGATCGTCAAAGTGGTCATGAAAGGAAAGCTTGTTGTCTAGCTACATACCAAGATATTTGAATTTGGAGGTGATTTCAAGGGGTTCACCTAGGGAGGTAGTGATGAATTCTTTGTGCTTGTTTGCAAGGGAAGTGGAGGTGGTGTTTGGAGCAAAGCTCATGGCCTTAGTTTTCTTGGCATTGAGGAGTAGTTTGGCATTGATTAGATTGATTTCTAGTTGTGCAAAGTCGACTTGGAGTACATTCCTCACTTCAGCCAGTGTAGGGCCTGATGTAAACAGTACAGTATCATCAGCAAAGAAATGCAGATGAGACTGGGATATATGTGCATCAAGGTTATTGATGTACAGGGAGAAGAGGATGGGACCTAATATGGAGCCTTGCGGGCCTCACCTGACAACTGGGAGGGATGCAGAAAAGAACCCACCAGCTTTTACTTTCTGGGTCCTTCCAGATAGGTAGCTGGTAAACCACTGGGCAGCAAGAGGGGTGGAACCTACTTTTATTAGGCTTGAGACTAACAGATTGTGGTCAACAGTGTCGAATGCTTTGCTGAAATCTAAAAATACTCCACCAGTAACTTTCTTGGAGTCCATGGCTGTGATCCATTCATTGGTAACTTTGGCTAGAGCAGTAACTGTACTATGGTTGGTACAGAAGCCAGATTGCACAGGGCTGAGGATTGAAGATGATTCAATATGGAGTTTCATTTGGGAGTAAACTAGCCTTTCAAGGACTTTGGAGAGGACAGGTAAGATTGAAATGGGCCTATAGTTGTTTAGGTTGCATGGGTCTCCTGACTTGAATAATGGGGGGTCATGGGCAGATTTCCAGCAGGAGGGAACAGTGGCAGTGGAAATGGAAAGATTGAATATGTGGAGGATGGGGCAGTGAGGCCGCGATAGCCTAGTTTAAGAAAAAAAGGTTCTAGACCATCATCCCCTGCACTTTTTCGAATGTCTGTGTTAAGAAGTGAATCTTCAACTTCTTTATAGCTAAGCGGCACAACTGAGCGAGCAGGTTGAAGTTTGCGAGTCAATGTTATTACAGTCTTGGTCGCTACCACAGGCTGCATAAGGTGAAGAGTCAAAAGCTAGGCCAGCAGTTACAAAGAGGTTGTTGATTTCCTTGAGGATTAGGCAGCTGCTTTGCACAGCCCTACCATTGCTGAGGATCTTTAGAGGGATGGAAGGGGCTACAGGCCGACCTTCAATGGACTCGAGTGTCTTCCAGATTTTTGGGGAATTCCCTTTTGCCTGTTCAAGTGAGGAGACACAATAGTTGTCTTTGCTTGCACAGATTTGTTTAATGCAGGTGTTTCTAGCTGCTCTGAATTCTTGCCAGTCAGCTGGGCTTTTGGATTTTCTAGCCTTAGCCCAGAGTTTATCACAGCATAGGAGTCTAGCCTTGAGATCTGATGTAAACCATTGGTTGGATGATTTATGCACCCTGACTTTGATCAAAGGAGCATGCTTGTTGGCCAGCACGGTGAAATTGTCATTAAGAACAGTGACTGCTCATCAATTGCTTTGGCAAGGTAGAGGGCTTGCCATCTAATTTTGCTCAAGTCAGATAAGTAGTCCGATGCATTAAACTTGCGAAAGGACAGCTTAGTTATGAGTGTTGGTTGCTGTCGGGTTATAATTTGTGATCTTGTACAAACAACCACCTTATGATCACTCATGTCATTGTGGAAGACTGCAGAGTGAAGAATTTTGTGGGGATGCGTAGAAAGTATAACATCAAGGAGAGAACTCTTGTTTGTATTGAATGTATTGCTTCTAGTGGGTTCACCGACTAACTGGGCTAAGCCAACTTCATCACAGAAGGATTTCAGGATGTGTGACTTGAGGGTAAGCTAGTCCATTTTAAAGTCCACAAGTATTAAAGTTTCAGTGTTGGCAGAGGCAAGTAAGGATTTTAGTATGGTGAGGATATCAGTGCCACCAGATGGGGGCGATAACCACCAATAATAGTGAGACATTCAGAGGATGGAGGGTGTAATTTGAGAGATATAATTTCATACTCCTTAGGTTTAGATTTGCAGTGACTATCACCGACTGTAAACCTAGATTTAGTGTAGATGGCCACACCACCCCCTCTGGCTTTCCTATCTGCCCTGTGCAGATTGTAGCCAGGAAGGGAGACTTGTTGATCACTGTTTAACTTTTTGAGCCAAGATTCAGTTATAATAATGAGGTCCGGCTCAGTAAGGGCAGCCCATACTTGGAGCTGATCAAACTTTTTTGTGAGGCTCAGTATGTTGTCTAACATTAACTTAAGTCCAGGTGCAGATGCAAATTCTCAGCAGACGCAAGTGGTAATGGGGGTCCAGGGTTTAACTTCACGTTACCTGAACAGAGAAGGAACAAGAGAAGCAGTTTCTTGATCCAGTTTTGTCAGATAGGACCACTTTTTTTCTTTGCAACCTTCCGCAAGGTGATGATGGGTGCGACATAATGCTAGGGCCCTGGGGAGATAAGGTGAGAGGATGAAATTAAATAGCAGGCTTGGAGGGGAGGGCAGTCAGAAAACAAAATAGAAATGAACAGGTTTGGAGGGGTTGAGAATTAAACAGAGACAGTTTAAGCAGGGACGTCCTGAAGCAAGTTAGGGGTTGGGGAGGACACTGCAATATGCTCAACAGGAGAGAGCAGTAGCCTCAATACAATTGTGGAAGGGGCCCTGACCAACACTGGGGCACAGAGCTGAAAAAAAAAAAAGAACAGGAAGGGAGATTCTGAAGCAAGTTTGGGGGGGGGGCACTGCAGCAGCCCCAATGGGACACAGAGGTCAAGGGTGCAGCCCACAGACTTACAGCTCTAAGAGAAGGGGTACAGGGCTCGGGGCAGATAGCATCACACTACCTTAAAACCTCTCTCAAAACTTAAATCAACTCTAAGAAAGCTCTACATCAGACTAAACATTACTTAAAGTGAGAAATCAAAAACATGTCAAGCAGGGGTCAGTTCTAGTTTTAATTTCTTGGCAGCAGTTCCTAGAAGACTTCTGAATTGCTGCACATAGTATGAGAAACACTGGCAAACAGGAGCAAGTGAGATTCCTCCAGGGGCAGATGCCAAAATTCAGAGTTCTAACCTGTACCTTGCTTGGAGGGTAAGCTTCGCACAGCTTCTCCTAAGTCTGTTTATCAAACTACAGAATGCAGTTTGCTTGAGAGAAAACAGCCCGAAAGGGTTTGGATAATGCGACATATGAGGAGAGGATGAGAAGTTTAAATCTTTACTCATTAGCATATTGACAGTGGAGAGGGAACATAATATTAGTTTGTAAAGCTTTTCATGATCATAGTCTGAGAGCAGATTTAGGACGGGAAGCTAAACTAAAGACCTATAGAACTAGAACTCATGATCTACAGATAGATTTACAAAGGTGGAGATAGTAGAAGTGTAAATATCGGTTTAGTCAAAGGGTAATACCACATTGGAACGCACTTCCAATAGCAGTAGCTGAAAGTCCGTCACTAGAAAGTTTCAAAGAAAGGTTGATGCTTATACTGTAGCAAAAATAAAATATATGAGTTCTAAATTCAACATAAATTGGGTAGATAGCAAGCAAATGGACACAAGTTCAATTAAGCTTTGTATTGACTATGATACTAGGATATCATATGATTATGTGCAAGACAGTTAAGTCTTGAAAATGTTATTCAATTTCTAATGCTGACTTAAAAGTATATACTTCAGACTATTCCATATAACTAAGTCGATGTTATGCATGTACTTGTTTTAATGCCAGTGGTCGAAGAAGTTGACGTTATATTATATTTATATATTTGGAAAGTCTAATATTTAGTTATGAAACTTATATTAATAGATATGGTACATGTGACACAAAAAATATGTTCAAATTCTAATCTGATTATAAACATACATACACAAGTTTATTAACAGTGGTAAAGTGAATAATTATTACATGTCAGAATGCTTTATTTTTCAACAGTATATGCAAGAAGTCTATTTTTATCTGTAAAGACAAATATTTTTAAATAAAGATAAAGTAATGGATCTTCATTATATCTTTAATTTAATAATCTATATTTATGGTCATGCAGGAAATAATAAAATATAATATTCTGTATACATATAGTGATAACTATATACAAATTTAAACAGGTCAACATGATTTGCATTTGCATATTTCTACAACTGTATTGGTGCTAATTATTCTTAATGTTCAACGTGTCATAACTTCAATCTGAATTTTTACATGAATGATTTCTTAAAATTATTCATTTCATATTTGTTAGTAAACAAATAGAACATTAATAAAAACAAATGTGCAAGTTACGCATTCAGTCTTTCTGTTTTCTGTGTAACAATAATATATAATGTATGGTAAGTGCTTATTAACCACCAGGAGCGTAGGCAGGGAGGGTGTTTAGGGTGTTCAAACACCCCCTGAAATTCCCTCAAAAACTGTAATAAAAATTTACTGTACAGAGCATGCGGTCCCTTTAAATTGGCACTTCAGCGCCTGTTTCTGCTGTGCTGTCAGTGTCAGAAGCCAAGGTACAAGTCAAGTATGGAACTTAGTCTATGGGGGGGGCTGGCTCTCTCTTGGTGCGCAACTCGCGGTCCTCCAGCTCCTCCTTGCTTCTGCCTCTAGTCTCAACAGACAGCCAATTAAGTCGCACAGCGTGTATTTGGCAGCTTGGTGCACCAACTCACGTGCTGCTGTTTCCTTCAGATACAGAGAATGAGCAAGTCAGCCAGCAAATACAAGTACCATGTGTGAAACGGGAGTCGTATCTGTAGGACTGTGCTGTGGCTGCCACTTGTCATCATCAGTGGCTGTATGTGTTTTGTGGAGCTGAGGGCAGGCAGAGTTACTGTGTTATCACGGGTGTATGTAGTCAGAGCCAGGAGTCACGATCGCGAGTAGAAGCCACAGGGCCCAGGCCTGTCGCTGACAGGAGCGAGGAGAGAAAGAGAGAGAGCATCCATCCAGTGACCCAGCCACCTGGCCTGCTGCACTGTGTTCCTGCCTGAACAGTTACATGTCAGTCCCTCTCGGATGGTCGTCATCCCCCCCATCTGAACTTTCTTCAGAGTCTGGACCAGAGCCTGGAGGTGAATTGTAGCCAGGTAAGGAATTGCCTGAGTGTCACTGGCAGGGGAGGGGTGCAAGTACCAGAGGAGCTGTCAGAAAACTATTGTTGTGAGACCAGATGATGATTCTACAATGGCTCGTGTGTACAATAAAGTAAAAAAAAAAAAAGTGTAGAAATATGTTTACAATGATTTTTTATTTATTTTTTTACTGCATAGGTGTACATTCTAATAAGATAGTACTGCTCTGTCATTTGCCCAGTAGGTGGTTCTGGTTTTATACAGTGGGCTTGTTCCATTCCTCCACCAGTACCCTCCCTTACTCTCTAGGTAGTTTTAATTGGCCCTGTCCTGTCGTCTTCCCTGGGACCGGGTGATGTGTTTTTTTTTTTTATTAATTTTTTTTTTTTTACTCTATGTGAAAACTGCAAACTGCCATCACACTGAGTAGCTAGCCTCACTTACAGTTTCAAGTCTGTGGCGATTTAACTAAGGAAAGGAGTTTAGTGAAAATTTTGTTTTTAAAAAAGGAAAACTTATTTTATTTGTTTTATGTAGAGATGCCTCCTGAGGTTGTTCTTGGGGGAATGACTGAGTTACAAGGGACAAGCACGTGCTAGGTTTCTGACAGAACAGTTTCAAATGTCGGAAATGTTGTTTGTAGTATCGATGTGACGTCAGAACAATAGTACAACAACATTTCTGACCTCTGAACTGTCTTCCCATATACTGTTTATGCAATATACCCCTCCAGGGAGTGGGTATACTGGCGGATTTACCACGGCTGGTGTGGTTTGGTCACGAGGCACAGAAGTGGTAAATCCACCAGTATACCCACTCCCTGGAGGAGTATATTGCTATTATACAATGGGCCCATTTTTTTCTTTGTTTGAAAAAAAAATATAGAAATACTTTTTGTTTTCCTTTTTAATGATTTTTTTGTTCATTTTATTGCTCCACTAAAAAAATAGTTCTTTGTTGCTAGGTAGAGATATCCCATGAGGCTTCAGTTTTTTTAATCACACTGTGTTCTGTCTCAGAAGTGAGATATGTTTCTTTTTTAAAAATGTGATAGGCAGGATTTACAGTTAGTGTTGTGTTTTTATGTTTGTTCACAAACTTCACATGCTGTGAACTCTAAAGGGCTGCAGTGTATGACCTCATGCTTCCGGTTCACTGTACGATCCAGAGAGAATTTATTGGAAATGGCAGGGTGCCGGTGTGTGAAAGTTTGAAGGCTTGCCATTTGAGAACTGCGGAAGGCTGACTGGTGTATTTTTGTGATGGAGTGCAGCCGGTATTCAAATGTGACGGACAGCAGGTAAGGCTGTTGCGAACGGCTACTGAGGAGCTGTTTCAAAAAAATATAGTTTGAATTTTTTAGATGGTTAAGAGCGGGAACTGCTGGTACTTTGACCGGTTATGGAATTGAGCTCAGCACCGTACTGTGTTTGCAAATGTTTGGTTTATGGCAGTTGGAGTGATTTTTGTGAGGGTTCATGCTATGGCTGACTGGCAGCTGGCACCTTTTCCAGTGGGTACACTGGAGGTTTACAACACTGAAAAGGTGCCAGCCAGCCAATCAAAATGCAGGATTTGGTGTGTTTTTTTGTGCCCGTTGTATAATATCTTATGGTGTATAGTGGAGTGTTGTTCTGTACAGAATTACATTCCTTTCAAAATGCTGCTCTACTACAGTTCCAAGGTCATGGAATGTGATTCTACCCTACAGTGGTACAACAACATTCTAGATCCTCTAGAGACTGCATGAATCAGTTTCATTTTGAAAGCAAAAGAACTCACAATACACATATTTCACACGGTACTATACACCATCAAAAATATAGGATGAGCAACTCTATGCATAATCAGTGTGTTTTGCCACTTTGGGATTCTGATTCCCATGGACCTCTTGAGCTTCAATCTCGAGGTCAGAGGGAATCAGACCCCTCTGTGGCAGAACACACTGGTTTTACATAGTTGCCCATCCAGCAGTTCTCTAGTTCCCATCTCTTTCTCTGTATTGTTGGAAGCAGTAACAGTCATACCTAGGTTCTTATGTTGCTGAGTACCAGTGATCTGGGCTATCGGGGGTCATGGGAAGGATACTGGGCTGCTATGGATGTGGGCTGGCAGTTTGGATAAACATATTGTGGAGACTGGGGGGTGTCCAATCTGTTACAGGCTGAAAAAACCCAAGGAGGAGGTATTGTGGCCTGGTAGAGAGTTGGAGAGGATAGAGGGTGGAGCTGGGGCAGGAGGGTCTAACTCAGGGAGTGATATGAGGACACTGCAGTGGGGGGAACATCAGATTGATGGAGGGGATGGGGAGTGACATGAGGACACCACATGGGAGGAACATCAAATTGAGGAAGGGGATAGGGAGGGTGTGTGGGGGCAAAATGAACAGGAGGCCTGGCACTCAAGGGACGGCTCCAGTCAGGAGGAAGGAGTTAATTAACAGTATTGCAGAGGGGGCAGGTAATAAGTTTGAAGTACTTGCAACATTGGGGGAGGAGGAGGGAGTGAAAGTTCTCAAGAAGGGGCAGGATAGGGAAAGGGGGAATGCACAAGGGATGGTAGTAGGTCAGAGGAGGGTGGCAGGAGAAAGGGGCACATGCCTGCACATTAGTAACATGGAGGGGACAACTAGGACACCATGACAGAAAACATGGGTGACTTAAGGAGGGTTACCTGGTGCTGGTGGCATGACATGTCACCATAATCCATGTACATAGTGGTACAATGCTTTGTTACCAGGCAGCATTACTAACACTGCAGGTAGAACCACGTGGGTAGTTGATCGCACTGTTAGATAACCAGTTGTTCACAACCATTGGAGGTTCTTTAGACTGTTATGACAGCCAGAGTCTCCCACAACCCTGATTCCATGTGGAAAAAAAAAATGTTTCCCATGAAATTAGGGGTGGAGAACATGTAACAAAAGTGTGTTTTTCTTCAAGAAACCCCCAAAACTCACCACAGAACATGTACACCCCCAGAGTTCTAGGGCCTAGGCCCCAGACCCCGGCATTTATTTGTCCCTTTTCAAAAATGTCAGATTTAAACACCCCCCAAAACAAAATTATGGCTACGCCCCTGTTAACCATCATAATCAGCAGTCACACAGCTTTGTTATGTACTGTTTAGAATTTTAAAAGTTGTTAACCACACTTCGGAACTTCAAAACAGTGGCATAACAAAAAAGAATGCACCAGAGTTCCATAATTCTCACATGTAGAATGCAAACAGTGTTTTTTTGACCATACACTATAAAAGATGATGGCTGGGGATCAGCTGACAACCACGCTGAAATCACCTCTCGTAGTTGCTAGGGCTACAGTAAACCTTTCTAGCTGCGCTCTCGAGGTTTACCATGTTGCCCTAGCAACCACTCAAGGTGATTACAGCGTGGTTATCACCCGATCCCCAGTCATTATCCTCTATGTTGCAATACAGTGTCAATTCACTCTTGCATAGCAAAGTAATCCACTATTGCATCATGGATTGCATTTGACTGTCCAATCTGTTTGGGTATTGTGTAGTCATCATGACACAGACTGTCATTTTCAGGTTGTTGAAAAGCAGTTAGCTCTCTTTCAGAAATCCATAAAGTGTCAAACATTTCTCCTTTGGTTTCACAAATGTTGTGCAAAGCACAACATGCACTTATCACCATAGGGATATTCTCTATGTAAAAGTCCATGTGCTTCATCAGACAGCACCAGCGTGCTTCAAGTCGTCCGAAAGCACATTCTACCACCATTCTAGCCTTGCTGAGTCTATAGTTGAAGTTGCTCTTCTTGTTGTCAGAGATGTCAGCATAAGGTTTCATTACCCATGGTAACAGTGAGTATGCAGAATCCGCTAAGATTCCCCAAATTGGGTGCTGCCTCCAGCACAAATACTGTCTCTGCTGCCTCCTGAAGCCTTGCCTAGTTGGTCGGCTCTAACTAAGCCTCCACCTGTGCTGCTCAGCTGGTCTGCCTGGAAGAAAGCTCCTCTACTCTGCAAAGTGCAGGCCCAAATTGGGTGCTGCCTCCAGCATGAATACTGTCTCTGCTGCCTCCCGAAGCATTGCACAGTTGGTCGGCTCTAACTAAGCCTCCACCTGTGCTGCTTAGCTGGTCTGCCTGGAAGAAAGCTCCTCTACCCTGCAAAGTGCAGGCCTGAATTGGGTGCTGCCTCCAACACGAATACTGTCTCTGCTGCCTCCCGAAGCCTTGCCCAGTTGGTTGGCTCTAACTAAGCCTCCACCTGTGCTGCTCAGCTGGTCTGCCTGAAAGAAAGCTCCTCTACCTTGCAAAGTGCAGGCCCAAATTGGGTGCTGCCTCCAGCACGAATACTGTCTCTGCTGCCTCTCGAAGCCTTGATCAGTTGGTCGGCTCTAACTAAGCCTCCACCTGTGCTGCTCAGCTGGTCTGCCTGGAAGAAAGCTCCTCTACCCTGCAAAGTACAGGCCCAAATTGGGTGCTGCCTCCAGCACGAATACTGTCTCTGCTGCCTTCCGAAGCCTTGCCCAGTTGGTCGGCTCTAACTAAGCCTCCACCTGTGCTGCTCAGCTGGTCTGCCTGGAAGAAAGCTCCTCTACCCTGCAAAGGTATGGCAGGACTCAGCCATCAGGTTCAATTTTTGGCACATTCCATAGCCACATCCTGATTGGACACTGCCCTCTGTTGCTGCATCTCGAGTGGCTTTTCCCCTGGCTAATTCTTCCTGATGACACTATTGCTCCTTATACTTAAAATTACTGTTTTCTGATTTTTACATTAGCAGGTTATACAAATCTGCTACTAGAGGGATCTTGTTCTTTCATTTAAAAAAGTCTACCCTCTTAAAGTCACAGTTGCTTTACTTGCTATATACCTTCGTTGTATTGCCTCCCTACTAAATCCTATTTTGCTGAAATTTTCTCTTTTAACTACCTCTCCCTACCTATTTCTTTTTTCTTTTCTTTTGCCCTACACCAGTGAGTTCCCTCCCCCACCTGCTCCTTCCCCTTCTCTCCCTCCTTGTCCTTCATCCCTTGTTCTCTCCCAGGCCCTGCCCCCACCCGTACCCACTACCTACTTAATCAATACCAGTAGTACCTTGGGAATGCTCCACTTCTTGACCAGTCCTCCCCATGGGCCTCCACTTGGAAATATCGGGCTGCTTCTTAACACCACTAAGATTGGTCTTAATGCCAGGCTATCCCTACTGTACCACATTGCATATCATTGGGGCTGTCATATGGACTCTACCTACTGCCCATACGCTAAAAGAAAACACAAATTATCACTACTGGACCTGCGCCTCTATTCAATGAAGCTCCTCCTACTTCTCCTACTAATCTTGAGCAACATCCATCTGAACCCTGGCCCGAGCTGTTCAAGCTTTCTGAAAAAGGCAGGAGCCCTCACCATCGCAACCATCTACATCTGCAGCCTGTTACCAAAGCATGATGCACTCCAAGCCTTTATCAGCCAACATAATCCTGACATCCTTGCTGTAGTTGAAACATGGCTGACACCAAAAGTTCCTGATCTAGCCAGCCCGGTGGCGCTGAGGGTTGAGGCGCTGGACGCCACACCTCGCACCACGCTGGCGACCCGGGTTCGGGACCGGACTTGGGTCATCGGTGGGTCGGCTGGGGGTAGATAGGCTGGAGCGTCCAATGACAGCTCGCCTTCTCCGGGATTCGGCTGATGCCCAACACTTGCATGACCCCGAGTGGAGGCTCGAGGAACTGCATGCTCCATTTGGGGATGGGCGGCCATTGAGCAGCATGGATGTCGGCGCGCACGTCATGACGTCGGGGGAGGTTACTTGCTGCTCGGGGAGGGAGAAAATGCAGAAAAACAAGCCTGCCTCAGCCGGGAAGATGGGAGGACCATGGCTGTGCCCATGATTTGCCCATGCCCGCCCAGCAGACCTCAGACCGACGAACTGTAAGTAACGGGGTCTGAGCCCCCTGCCTCGTCCACGCCCAGGGGGTAATCTGTGGCTCCATGGGGCCTAGGGATCTGCTTGGGTAGGGTTCCAGGCAGTGGGATGTCCAGTTGTCCCCCCTGAAGGGTCAGAGGTGGCAGGCTGGGGAGGAGGAATAAATAGTAATTTCAAAATAAAAAAAAAGTTCCTGATCTGGCAATTACCTTACAGGGCTACAATGTTTTCAGACTGGACCGTGTGTCTAAAAGGGAAGGGGGCTGTGCCATCTACATTAAGGATAATCTCCTGGGGCACCTTGTTCCAACCCTTGTCCCTGCCTCCTCGGCCCAGCTTCTACCCATTAAAATTCTTCTAGGTCCCAATCAAAAAGCCCTCACCATCATCTCTGTATATATTCCACCTCAAGATCAAGATCTTGGCATCAAAGAAGTTCTTAACTTCGTCAGCTCCCAACCTCCTGGCTCTGAACACATTCTGCTTGGTGATTTCAATATAAACTGGCTCACATCTGATGTCTACACTCATAAGGATGCCCTTGCAGCTGCTACCTCTCACAACTGGTCACCACATCAACTCAGATAAATTACAAAACTGGCACCAGTACCCTGCTGGACTGGGTTCTCACCAATCACCCTACCAGGATCTCTCATACCTCCGTTCTCCCAGACTCTCTCAGTGACCACTCTCCGGTTATATGTGAATGGTCTAATACATTTCTAAAGCCACCCCCTATAATCATTACCAGCAGAGTCCTCCCCTGTGGTCAACTTACCCATCTCAAACAGTACCTATCTTTGCAAGACTGGCTGCCCATCTACAAAGCGACGGATGTTAATCTATCCCTCGGCTACTTCATCACCGCCTTCAATAAGGCCTGTGACCTCTTCTCTCCTTCAAAAAAACAGAAAACAACAGCCTTCTGTAACCCTTGGATAATTGCGGAGCTCCTTTCCCAGCTGAAATCTAGGCTCCACCTGTGGGCAGTGGCTAAAGCCACAGGCAAACAATCTGACATCCAAAAATACAAACATGCCCGTAATGCCTGCACACAATCCATTCGTCTCACGAAAAGCTCATATTATAAGGACGTCCTCACCAACACCTAGGGAAATGGTCATGCTTTCTGGGACAATATCAAGGACATTACTGGGAAACAATCAAAGTCCCCTCCAGCCAAGTTAATTGTTGAAGGGTCCACTACCCTTGATCCCATGGTCATTGCAAATACCTTTAACACGGCTTTTACTGACCTCAGTACTGTTCTACCACCTGATTTCTTTACAGGCAGTCACCCCCCCCCCCCCCCAACACACCCTGCACTATGTCAAACCACCCTCATTTCTACTTCAGGTAGATTAAGATGAATGAAGCTCGCCACCACATCGCCTCAGCCATCTCCACTTTCAGAATCAGCAGTGACACCCTGGACCTTAAGCTGCTATCACTTACACTTGATGAGGTCCTCAGTCCCCTAACTAAAATTCTTAACCTCTCTTTCCACACCAGTACATTCCCTGAAATATGGAAAACTGCCACTGTGACCCCGGTCCACAAAAGTGGGGACAAGACCTGCCACTCTAACTACCACCCCGATCTCCATATTGCCACCACTATCCAAGGCCTAGAGCATATTGTTGTGGACCAGCTCACTGATTATTTGGACAAATATAGTATTCTGTGCACACAACAGCACGGTTTTAGAAAAGGGCATAGTACCACCACTGCCCTGCTTGAATTTACTGGTGCAGTGCATAGTTCCCTTGATAAAGGTCTTCTTACTGGGGCTGTCTTCATCGACCTCTCAAAGGCATTTGACACGGTCCATCATCGGCTGCTATATGACCAACTACTCCTTGCTGGCCTCGCACCAGACTCAGCCCGCTGGCTCAGAAGCTACCTTGACAACCGCTCTCAAAGAGTAAAAATTGCCAATCCTATCTCAGACACCTTGCCTGTCTGCTCTGAAGTCCCTCAGGGGTCCATACTGGGCCCCTCCCCTTTTCAGTCTCTTTTTAAACTCCCTATCACAATCCTGCTCAGAACAACTCATCCTGTATGTGGATGATGCTGTTGTCTTTTCTACACACAAGAATCTTTCACCACTACAACACAGCCTCCAACTCGGATTCAGTGCCGTTGAAACATGGTTCTCCAATCATAAAGTAGTCCTCAATCACAAGAAAACCAAGTCATTGCTATTCTGTAGTTCACATAACCATTGTAAGCAACACCCCCTTGCCATCTCCACCAAGCAGGGGACTGTCCTTGAACAAGTTTACTCATTCAAATACCTAGGGATTCTGCTTGACCCCAATCTGTCCTATATGGCTCACATTGACAGTGTGGCTAAAGCTGCCAGCACACGCCTTGGATTACTCTACAAGCACAGGCAGCACCACTCCAGAGGCTCTGAAGGATTGCCTTCCAGAGCTCTGTGGTGTCATTATTGATTATGGCCTCATTATCCATGACTCTGCCAGCCGACGCCCGTCCGACGATAACAACTGCACTTAACAAAGTATGCCAACTCAATTGGTGCCCACCGCCTTACACACCTGTGCCTCTTTATGAACAATCGGATGGCTCCAACTCTCCAACCAGATAAAGTATCTCACATGTGCTAGTGGCGAAAAATCAACCTTAGCCTCACACCCCCTGGTGTTACTGCCTTGTTACATCAAAACACCAACCGACAGAACACCAGGAGCTCGACAACCCAGATTCTACAAGTTTCTCGCTGTCGAACTATGCAGGGCCAACGCTCCGTCGCCTACAGGGCCCCTCTATGGATGAATGGTCTCAGCCACACCATCTCCTTTGCCTCAACACTAGGTCTGTTCAAAACCAGGCTCTGGGCCCATCTCATTGCCTCTAGCTCCTGTGACTGCCTTTCCTAGATGATGACCTACACAGCTTTAATCCTAATTTACATACTGCTTAACCCCAGTCCCCACAAGTCCCCATCCCCCCAGCTTCTGAGGCACCACTTCAAATCTCAGGTCTTCATGCCACCTCATTAGTCTCTCCTTGCCCCATTATAGCACTTATTTTCCCCCCTCATCAAACTCCCTTTTTCTCTTCTATCACTCCTTCCCATTTATTTTTCGACAAATGCCTCTGGCTGCATTTTCATCCTCCCTCTCTCCTCTCATTCCTCTTTCTCTGCCACCGCCGGGCACCTGATCCTACCCATTCCTTGTGGGCACATGCATCCTAGCTGTGTTCACCATATTACTATAGCTGCCTCTGTTAACTACCTACACATCTCCTCCTCCTCTACACTTTACTCTTCTTATAATTGACCCCTCTCAATAGCACTGTTGTACATGAATTGTTTACTGTTATTTCACTGTTGCTTCCTTGTTGTTTGTTATTTCTGACATGGAACCTTTGTAAAAGAGCCTTGGCTCAAAGGTACTTGTAATCCTAGAATAAATAAATAAAATAAATAAAAATAAATCATAACCGGGACACTGATATTGTCAAACAGCCAAATCAATAGTGGAAGAAAAGTGCCTTCTTGATCTCTTTGAAACAGTGAACTCTTCTTAAATACTCATGCATCATGCAGTTTTCCTGGCCATCCACCGTTAATGTCCGTGAAACAGAATCGGTGATCAACAAGTGCTTGCATCAAGACTAAATAATAACATTTGTGGTTGTAATATTCGACTGCTTGACTAGGAGGACAGAGAATGGGGAAGTGTGAGCCATCAACTACCCCATCACAGTTTGGGAATCCCCATTCACACTCAAAACCTTTCCCGATGTCTTCCACCGCATGTAATTTGATGACTTTAGGCATTAGCACCTTGATGATGGCCTTACATATATCAATTACAATCTGTCCAGCTGTCATTCTACCACATCAGAACAGATGACCAAGTGTTCTATTCTCAGTGTTCATTGCCAGTCACTATAACGTTATGGCTACTCTCTTCTGGACTGGTAGTGCTTCTCTCATTTGAGTGTCTGCTCTGTAAATGAAAGTACACAGTTCATCGCATAGCATGTTGAATGTTGAGCTTGTCATTCTGAAGTTTGAGATGTATTCATTGTCATTCCAATTCTTCATGACAATCTCCTCCCACCAAACTGAGCTGCTCTCACTTTTCCATGTTTTTCAGTTTATCGTGCCGGGCACGTAACTGCAAGTAATAATGTCATGAAGCATCAGAATTAATTTTAATGTCCTGTGCATACAAAACAACAACACTGTGGTCTTCAAAGCCATGACCTGACAATGTCGTCTCAGTCTCTTATAATTTTTGTGGAGCAGACATCTATAGGAAACACCCAGTGCAGTGATAAAGGTCGAGCAATTCTGGTTCTTCATTATTTCAGATGCACATACTCATAACCCGTAATCTTCCTCTGAACCTGCAAAAACAAACAACAAGAAAAAAATCATTTAGTAAACATGATACATGTCCGTATAGTAAGTACAATAACATTTATGAATCCGCCGTCTCAAATCTTTCCCCTACCGCTGTTGGAGTCCCCCAAGGATCTATTCTTGGCCCACTACTTTTCTCCCTTTTTATTAACAACTTGCCCTCCCTTCCCTGCTCCTCCTTGTTAATCCTTTATGCCGATGACATGGTGCTTCTCTCCAGTGGTAAAGATCCCTTATCAGTAAGAGCACATCTTCAAGCAGACTTCAACTGCTTGCAGGAGTGGTTACTACAGAACAGGCTCCTAATGAATGCTAAGAAAACTGTAACTATGCTTTTTGGCCCCCCGTGAAGAATCAGATCTCTTACTCCAGACTTATTGATACATCCTCTTGAATTCGTTACCTCCTTCAGGTATCTAGGAGTCACTCTCGACCCATCTCTTGACTTTAACCTCCACATTGCGGCTACATGTAAGACAGTTTACTCAAAACTTGGTCTTGCCTTTTAAAATTAGGTCCTCCCTCAATGATGCTGTCCGGCTTGCTATTGCACAAGAATTTCTCCTCCTGCTCTAACATATTGCTCTCAGGTTTACCTTAAAGCTAGCAAAGGAGCACTCCAGAAATGGAGCACCTGCTATAACAGTATATGCAGATTTGCTTCTCTCCGCCACAGACTTACCTATCATTGCCTGTTCTACTCAAAACTAAATTGGCTCTCCCAGACTCGCCTCAGACACTATTCTGAAGGCTGTACAATTGATAATATGATCAGAACGGGGTCCCCTAAATACCTTGCTGAACTATTAACCAGCCCTCCCAAGCATACCTCCTCAAGGCATCTGCTCAAACCCAACTTGAAATTCCCAGATATCTCACACAAAAAGGAGAACGATCCTTTGCCATATCTGCCCCCCACTTCTGGAACTCCATTCCCTCCCACATCAAACTCTCCAAATCCCACAGGGCCTTTAAACTGAGTCTTCGGGCACACCTATTAGAATCCGACTGCTGCTCTTGTGCTGTAACTTGAGCTTCTCTCCTAGCATTTTCTCCTCCTTATGGCACTTACTGATTTCCTACTGGTCTCCAAAATCTGAAAGTTTCCCACATCCAGCAGAAATCCTATTGTTATAATGCTACTTCATTTAAGTTTTGTTTGCTGTTTGTCGTTTCAGTTTAGTCATTGATGTATCATCAGATGAAAATAATTAATGTAATGTTATCTGTTTCTCTTTGTTGTTACTGATAATGACTGTACCTGGCTGTATACTGTTCAAATGTTTGTTCTCACCTCATGCTGCATCATGAAATACTCTTTAATGTTGACTCTGGTCTCCCCTGTCTGTACTCTCCCGGGTCGTGCCTGAATATAGGCAACATTGTTGTCTAGTGTACTTACCCGGTAAACAAAAACCAAATAAATAAATAAATTTATGTGCCATTTAAGCATTTCCCAGTCAGTCTCACATCAGTGGTGGGTAAAGTAATAGAGACAGTATTTAAACAAAGGGTGGTTAACTATTTGAAATAGGTGAGGCTACAAGACAATTGACAGCATGGCTTTACTTGGGGTTGGTCATGTCAGATGAACATGATCGAATTTTTGAATGAGGTGATGAGGGTATTTGATCAGGGTGGGGCAATGGACATGACCTACATGGACTTTGGGATGGCCTTTGACATGGTGCCCCACAAAAGACTGGTCAATAAATTAGGGAATCTATGGGTGGAGCAGAAAATAACCAGATAAGTGGAGAGCTGGCTGATGGGTAGAAACAAAGGGAGGTGGTCAATGGGACGCACTCTGGGGAGACAGGGGTGATGAGTGGGGTTGCACAAGGGTTGATGCTGGGGCCCATTTTATTTAACATCTGTGTCGGCAAAAGCACAGAAGGGCTGCAGGAGAAGCTCTATCTTTTTTCGGATGATACAAAACTCAGAACTGGGTGTACACCCAGGTGGGGGGGGGGTGAATGAAGAATGATGTGAGATTACTGGAACAGTGGTCGGAAACATTGTAGCTAAAATTCAATGACAGGAAATGCACAGTGATGCACTGGGGGTGGAGGAATGCAAATGCCACATATACATTGGTGCTCACTGCAGAGTGAATGAGGGGAACATCTTACTCTGTATTTTTTAAAGAAACTACCTGATGCACTGGGGTTTGCCATGCATATAGACACCCACAAGTCTGAAAGAATAGTTATTTTTTGTCTTTTTTTATGATATTCAAGAACTTATTTTTTTTTCTGTGGGTAAAGATTGTTATTGTTTTTCAACAAAATTATAAATTGTACATCTTACATCTTTCAGGAGGAGCCTGAAATACAACATACACAAGGAGTCAGTCCTCGTGCCTGCTATTACTGTAGGGATCAATCTTGAGTCTGAAAATCAAACTTTATAACTGGGTTCTCAGGGTTCCAAAACTGTAGGTGGGGTGACTTCTTAAAAACATCCCAGTCTATCTGGTTTATTGCCCCTTCCTAATGGTATAATGGCATACAAGAGACACTCCCTAGGGTGTCAGACCATTAAAACAGTATGTATGGCCTACCTGGTAGTGCCAAAATTGTACCGTCACTGTAGGGGTCGGTCCTTTGTGACTTCAGAGGAAACTGGGAGGTCACTTTTTCTGGGCCTCCACCTGCAGCAAGATAAAACATATGCATGCACAAAGCATCTACTACTTTACTGTCAGACGACTTCAGACATAGTTCTTGTATGAACTATAGTAAGGTCTTATCAGTTAACCGCTGCCTATCTGCTAATGTCTAAAAGGACCTGTATGTTGACCTGCCATTTGTAGATGGGTGTCTGCCGTAGGGTATGGGTACCTGCCCTCTGAACCTATGCTCTTCCTAGGCTTCAGAAAAGTTATAAGAGGTTGCCAAAGGTATTGTATAGTGGGAGGGTGTTCGATACTACGTATGTCATTCTGGACAGATTGGCTACTTGAGTGAGGTTGTTGAGCACTTCTGCGAACTTTAGAGTATCTTGAGTTCTCCACCTGCATAACAGCTTTCATTTCACTTGCATACTTAGTATCGCTAGCCCTTTTTTGGTCTAAGAGTGTTAGATGTGGGTATGAAGTGTGTATACCCAGAATCATTACCTTTGGCGCCAAGGGAACTGTCTTCCTCAGGATATCATAACCCAAAGCACATGTCTTCTGCGAGATTGGACATATCTTTGGGCAGTTCCATAGGATATGAATCAAATCCCCCCATCTACCTGGCAGTGCCAGCAGAGGTCATCTGCAAGGCCACTGATTTACGGTGATTCAAACAATGAAATTCCATTTTCAAGACTTCAGATTCCGGAATTGCACCGGTGATTGTCACTCTAATTTCCGGATTTTACGGGGATTCTGCTGTCATTCTTTTAGTATTTGTTTAACTAATCAGAATAAAAGAAGGCTTAATATACTGAGCATTAAATAAAGCAAATTGAAAATAGTACAAGAAGCAATTATAAGAAAAATATAAGTTTTGTAGATTTACTGATCTGGTAAAAAATGTCAGATTCCATGAAATCTTTGTTTTTATCAGTGTTCAGGCAGCTCTAATTCTGGAATTTTACTGGGATTTCCGTTAAAAACTGAAAACCAGTGGTCTTGGTCATCTGGCATTACTTTTGCTTTGTAGAGGACGGACGGAGTCCTGTACCAGGAGTGGAGAATCTTGTTCTGTACCAGGGTGCTTCTAGTGTCTGGGTAGGCCTTGTGAGCCAGCTTCAGACAGGCTTTCCACTCTAGGTCTGAAAATTGTCTCTGTAATGCTGTTTCCCATTTCTGCTTGGAGGACAGGGATTGGGATGGGAGGTGAGACCTAAGCATAGAGTATATGTGGCTGGTCTGGCCTCTCTTTAGGGTGAGCCATTCTCCAGCTGTAATGAGGGTGCCATTGGAGTAAGCTCCTTGGTGTATGATGTAACAGCACTTCTTAACTGGAGGAAGCACCAGAAGTCTTGAGGGGGGAGGTTGTGGGCTTTGGCCAGTTCTTTAAAGGACTTTAAAGTGGAGGTGCCTGGGATGTGCAAGTCCCGGAGGGTTTCCAGGCCTGATATCCACCAGGCTGGCCAGTTTATAGGTTTCTAATCCACCATGATGTTCTTATTATCCCACAGTGGAGCAAAAGAAGGGGAACTGGGTCTAATGAGAGCATCTTATGCATTTTACCCCAATAACGCAATGAAGGGCCGATTGTAGGGTGTAAACGGATCCCTTTCAGGGTCGGGTTATATAACAGTAATCTCAAGTTAGTTACCTTACTTATTTCCCTTTCCGTACCTAGCCATTGTGGGGAGTTAGCAGTGGGGGCTGAAAACCATTTGAGCATCTGCGTGGACTGGAAAGCCCATTTATATCCCCCAAAACAGGGGAGGCTCCAACTACCCTCGGACCAGTGGGCTCTCAACTTATTCCTACTGTATCCAGGTCTTTTCCCTTCCCATATGAAGACACCCACCATAGAGTCTAATTTATTGTACCATATGGATGGGAGTGTCAGGGGAATATGCGAAAGTATATAGAAGATTTTGGGTGCTTTGACCATCTTAATAACTGAGATCTTCCCTGCCAGAGTTAGTTGGAGGGGCTTCCGCCTACCCAATTCTGTCCGTATTGTATCAATGAGGGGCTTCAGGTTTCTCTCCCACATTTTGGAGGGGTCAGGAGTGATGCTGATCCCCAAATATGTAATTCCGTCCGGTGCCCATCGTATCCTGTGGGCTGTGGCCATTTGGGAGGTGCATCTGCCATTGAGGAGTAGTACCTCTGTTTTGGATTGATTCAATTTCAGGCCAGAAAAGGCGGTGAAGGTCAACAGAGTCCCTAAAAGGTGGGGATAGCCTGTTCAAAGTCAGACAGGGGAATGAGCAGGTCATTAGCATACATTAAGGTTGCGTATTCTGTCCTCCATATTCTCACCCCTTGGATTAGGCAATTCTGCCTTAAAGCTTCTGCCAAAGGTTCCACTACTAACACAAACAGTAACAGGGACAGCGGGCATCCTTGTCGAGTTCCCCTGCCCAAGGGCAATGGGGGGCAGAGCATGGAGTTGGTGAAGACTCTGGCTGAGGGGGCTGTATAGGTCATTCTGATCCAGACCTTAAACTCTTCGCCAAACCCCGTTGAGGACAGGACGAGTTTGACGAAATCCCATTCCAGGGAGTCAAAGGCCTTTTCAAAGTTGACTGCTATTGCTGCAGCTGGTGAGTTGAAGGATTTGGCCTTGTGTATTAAATTTATCAGTGAGCTGATGTGATCAGTGCTAAAGTGGCCCCTTTACAAAGCCCACCTGGGAGGGGTGGATTAACTCAGGAAGAAGGGGATTGAGTCTCTTTGCCAGGACATTGGCAAGAATTTTAACATCTGCATTGAACAGCGAAATGGGCCTGTAGCTGGCTGCCTTTTGAGGGTCTTTCCGTTTTTTGGGGAGGACGGTGATGACTGCCTCCCTAAATGTGGGAGAGAGGGCTCCGACCACTAGGGCCTCAGTAAACACCCGCTGAAGAATCAGGGAGATTATGGGCTGTATGAGCTGCCAGATTTCCACTGGGAAACCATCTCCCCCTGGGGCTTTGCCTTTTTTGAGTGACAGTATCATGGAGGCTATTTTAGCCACAATTAGCAGGGCTTCCAGGGTGTTGGCCTGCGAGGCCTGCAGGGACAGAAGGTGTAGGTCTGTGAGAAATTGAACCACTCCTTGGGGGTTAGGCCCTCTGGAGGATGAGTAAAGTGTGGCATAGAAATCAGCCATCGCTGTGTTTAAGCCCTCAGCCTTAGTGTGGATTACTAGACCAAACAAGAATGTAGCACTCGTACCAGCAAAGTCCACTAGTAATAGTGACACAGAACACTAGTGGAGCCTTTTAAAAATTTATTTAGTCACAAAAGGACAAGAACAATCCACAGGTGTAACACCTAACACACCAAACAGTCACCCAGCGCTTCGACTCCTCGCAAGTCTTCCTCAGAAAAGGCACAAAAGGCTCCACTAGTGTTCTGTGTCACTATTACTAGTGGACTTTGCTGGCACAAGTGCTACATTCTTGTTTGGTCTATTACTACGAGCTGGCTGCTCTGTTGTATGCACCGGGCCAATTAGACTGATTTGCGGCACCTTCCTTTTGTTGTCGTTTATGTGGATCACTCCTTGTGCATCCGCTAAGGCCGGAATGTGTCTTACTGCTTGCTGTTTTCTCAGCCTGTATGTAAGGACCTTACCTCCCCTTTCACTGCCATCCCAGTATTTGTGCTGCAATTGAAGTATAGATACTTCAGCCGTCCTGGAGAGCAGTTAATTCACCTCGAGCCTCAGAGCTGCCACTTTCCAGCCTGCCTGAGAGTGGGTTGCGGGGTTGGAGAGGGCTTTAAAGTCGGCCTCCAGTTTCTTTAATTGTTTTTCCAAGGAGGTAAGCTGCAGCTCCCCTTTTTTCCTCCTTCTATGCACGTATCTCATGATGGAATCTCACAGGGTTGCTTTGAAAGCCTCCCACGTATTATCTGCCGATGTGTCGGCTATTAGGTTGCTTTGAGAGAACATGGAGGCTTCCCGCTGCAACCAAGAGGGGAATTCTGGGTCTCTAAGGATTAGGGGGTCCAGCCTCCAACAGGGAGAGGATGGGGTATCAGTGCCCTTTGCAAAGGTTAGTTGGACCAGAGCATGGTCAAGATGACCAGCAGCAGGATGGTGACTTCCAATGCATTCTGGGTAGAGCATGGGGAGGTCAACCACAGGTCTATCCTGCTATGGGAGCCATGTAGAGGGGAGTAGAATGAGTAATCTTGTGCATCTGGATGGAATATCTGCCAGGTATCTGTGAGGGCCACATCTTGTTGCATCTGGTGCAGGGCCCTTACGCCCCTGACGTGGAGCTGTGTGTTAGAGGGATTCCTGCCTATGAATGGGTCAAGAGTTAGGTTAAAGTCACCCCCTTTCAGCATTGGAACTTCACTGGTGGATAGTGTGCCTAGTTCTTGGGCCAGCTTATGAAAAAAGGTTGGGGAGTCCTCACTGGGGCCATATACATTCCCCAACAGCAGTGGGCCCTCTGGCATGTCCATGAATGTGACCACCCACCTCCCCTCTAAGTCTGTAACTTTTTTACTCAACACTCATCGTAGGGGCTGGTGGATTTGAATAGCCACCCCCCCTTTCCTAGTGGGGACAGCAGAATGTATAACTTGTCCCACCCAGTCCCTCCTTAGTCTGGCCTGTTCCTCGTTTGTTAGCTTGGTTTCCTGCAGGAACACCACACCCGTCCTCAGTCTTTTAAGGTGCGCAAGCACCTACTTCATCTTGTTGGGGGTGTTGAGCCCCCTTACGTTCCACGTTATGGCTATTAACTCACCCATTTAAATAGAGGGGGTATGTTTGTAAAACAAAGGTGCAGAACTGAGGAAGCCGAGGTCGAGAGCGGGGGGTGGGAGTACCTGCAGAGGTAACTAGTCCTTAGGCAGCATTCTGTGTGCAAAGGGGACATACAGTGGTCTTCCAATCACAATTACCTCCATGTCATAGTAGAATTTGTTAACTGCAGTTATGCATGAAAAAACAACTTTAAACATCTCAACAAAAATATAACTATTTACACTTTTTACACCTTTCTGTTTCCTTTGGGTTTGTAGAGGTTTATTATCAGCCACAGCACCCTGCTCGTGGCCAGCCTCTATTCCCAGGGTGCTGTGGGGTAATACAGGGGTCTCTGGCCCATATGGGCACATTAGAGTCTCCCTGACTGTGCAGGGTGTACTCTGAACCATAGTTGACCTCAATAGGTCCAAGTTACAGGGCTCCTTGTAATCATTGATGGGGTACTCAAAGTCTAGCCAAGGGTCAGAGGGGGCTAGTGCAGGTAGCAAGGGATGATTCACCGGGGGACAGGGATGGAAAGAGGTAGGAGGATGGGGGGTTCTGCTAGCATAGTTTTGGTCAGCCTGGTTATGAAACTTGGATCAAAAATTTCACATATGGGAGGGTTGCACACAAAGTAGAGTGAGGGGGCATAGTCTCCCTGGGGTGAGGGTGGAGGCAGTACTCAAGACACCCCATAAGTGTAGTACCGACTCTTCTAGGACACTATTATTAGAGAAGCATGGACACATTTTATTTATTTATTTAAATTGTGGTAACCGGGTAGGCCCACTGAGACTCTGACAGTCCCTTTTTCAGGGGCGACCTGGGATTAGTTACATGTACCTAGAGGGGAAAAGAAAACCAATGCTTTTGATTGTACTACAGTATATGGTTCATTGATCATGTATATGTGTCGCAGAGATAGACATTACTACAGTTGACATAGGCGAGTTTACGTACGAACAACCTTGTTAGTTACACACATTCATGAGTAGATCAGGCCCTAGTTGTGCGGAGGTGGGGGGTGCCTGGTACTGAAGGGGGTGCACAGGAGGGGGGGAGCCACACTGAGGCTTGTGGGACAACCAGAGGGGGGGTTAGCTGCAATTGCTGACGGGGGATGTGACAAAAGGCTCAGGAGTACCTTTAGTGCATCTGAAGCTTCCGCATGGCAGAACAAGTTGGCTGGGCCATGTTACATGGCCTCAGCTCATTTAGAGCTGGTAGACTCCTGCCTGCATGGCTGCTAGGCCCTTGCTAGATAAGCAGCCCCCTCTTAACTGCCATGTGGTGTGTCTGCCTTGCCCCTTTGTGGCTCCCCACCCTCCTCATTAGCTGTATATACGCAGTTTTATTTCAATGCCTACAACAGTTACTCCATGAAAGCATACAACAGTATATCGACCCCTGTGCCCTTAAGCCCCCAACCCCAGAGACTTCCACAAACTCATGTGTCACTTAAAAACTTTGGGTGAGCCAAGGGAGAGGTTGATGCTCTCAGGGAAGCGTTCATTGAGAATTGCAATCCTAGATCTCCCTCGGCTTGCCTCTGGTGTTGATCGTTTGAAATTTCACCCCTGTTCCAATCCCTTCTGATATGGTAGTGTGGCTGGTTAAAATCGATCTCCCCTGGAACCAATCTGGGCCAGTGGGGAGGGGGGCGAGTGCGAGCAATCACTCATGCAAACTCCAGCACCAGACCCAGTCTGATGCAGTTAGTTAAGCCACCCATGCTTCAATAACTCGCCACTTGCCTCCCTGGAAAGTACTCCCCCAACCCGGTTTGCTGAAAACTGACTGCTCACAAGTAATGCAGAGGATAACCAATCAAAGGAGACAAAAAAAAAAATTACTCATCTGATCCTGTCGAGTTGCGGGTCTTCGTGGTGGGGGAGCGCTGAATGGGAGGGGGCTCAGACCTCAAACTTCTAGGTGGGCTGGAAGGTCCTTCTTAAATATCCTATGGCCTGGACAGAATATTTCTTGGAGATGGGATTCCTGCAGTAGCGAAGGCTGAGGGTCATTCCTCCTCAGCTAAGTAGTTTGGATATGGCAGAGAGTTTTCTGTGGAGCCATGCTGTGTGTTGCAGAGTGTGTGGTGCGTATCCGGAGAGGCAGGCCACAGAGCTTTGATGTGATTGACCGACTGGAAAGCCAGGAGAGGGTCCAAGGTGGCGATTTCCATGGGGCTGTTTTTCTCAGTGTCCTGGTGGACCCTCTCGGATGGGTGATCCCATCGCGTGTGCTTTTTGCTGGCATCTCTCTTCCAGTTGGTCTTAGGAGGAATTACTCAATTCTTCTCTGGTGGCTCAAACCATTCTTCTGTCCTTTTTTCTTTAAGGGGGGACCTCATGTTTAGCTCCGCAGCTTCCACTTGCGGGGTGGGGAGCTTGTTCTGGTGGCCTCTAGGGGTGTTACAGAAAGCCAGTTTGTCCTGAGAAAATCCGATAGGGCCTCCAGTGCTTCAAAGTTCACAGGCACTCCATTGTGGATGACTCTCTTGGTGGCAGGGTATCGCAGACAGAATTGTAGCCCTACCTTGTGCATCACTCTTCTGGATTCAGTGAACCCTCCTTCTGTCTGATAAATCCTTCAAGTAATCTTGATAGATGCTGATTCGGCTGCCCCCCCCCCACTGAAGCAACTTGACTTCTCGTGCTCTGGCCATTATCATTTCTTTTTGACAGTAGTCCAGGAATCTGGCTACAATGGGTCTGGGGTGTTCATTTGGTTTTGGCATGGGGGCTAAGGATCAGTGGGTCCACTCCACCTGTAGCATATCAGCCTGGGCTTTTTGTATAAAGCTCTTGGTGTCCCTGCCCTCAACCCTTTCAGGGAAGACTACCAGCCATAAGTTGCTGTGATGGCCTCGGTTCTCGAGGTCGTCTAATTTTGCCTGCATAGCCATGATAGTGTGCTGTTGATCTCTTAGTGTTCCTGCAACGTCCTGTATTTTCATTTCCATAGCGTTAATCAGGCATTCTGATTGAAAAATTCTGGATTCTAAATTTTGCAGCACCTGTGTATTTCTGTTTGTGGCCAGTGTGACCCGGGCCATTTGTTCACGTAAGTGTGCAAACATCCCCTCCACTTATATATGTTGCCAGGGTGCTGCTGGTTGGTTTTGGGCCATGCTGCCAGGAGGGGTCCCACTGGCCATGGTGTTTGCTAGTTGATATTTTCACTGAAGTCTGAGCTGCTGCAGAAATAAAGCGATCTGTAGGATCCTTGTAATGTGCAGTCCCTTTTTCAGTATTTAAAATCAATATCTGATTTCTCTGATGCCTGGATGCTGTAGGATATTTCCCTCAAAGGTCAGGGAGCCTGTGTCTATGCTGCCATCTTGGGTTAGGATCCCTAGTGGCAGTCCTCAAGTACTAATTTTTTTTTTGTGTTATGTATTTATCTCCCCTGCAACTCCCCTACCACTCCTTCAGGCCAATTGCTCAAGGACACTCACCTCTCGCTCAGTTCTGCCACCGACTCGACCCCACATTACAGCCACCACAGGGTACCCCGATGTAACCCTTGCATCAGGTGGGTCCTCCTCTTCTGAGAAGAAACGGTCTATCGGCCTAGGCATTGGACCTGGGTGCTGCTGTGGTCGGGTCAGCTGCCATGGGTCCCGAGGGGGCACTGGTTCAGGCAGCCGTCATCCAGCAGGAGGAGATGCCATTTTTGTTTTTTTCCTCCTATTTCCCCCAGTTGCGCGGTCTCTGAGCTTCCCCTTGTCTCCACCAGGGGCTGCTGCAGAGCGACACCAATCCCCCAACCCACCCCAGAAGAGGAGAGCAGTCCTCCGGACACTCAATCCTACTCCTTCCCCTGCCAACCTTCCAGCGCCCGAGTCCATTCCCGAACCCGGGTCGCCAGTGTGGTGTAAGGTAAGGCGCCAGCGCCTCAGCCCTCTGCGCCACTGGGCCGGCAAGTACTTATTTTAATTAAACAATACATAGAGAATACTGGATGAACAACTATGCACAACCAGTGTGTTCTGCCACAGAGGGGTTCTGATCCCTTCAGACCTCAAGAGCGAAGCTCGAGAGGTCCATGGGAATCAGAACCCAAGGTGGCAGGATAAAGTGGTTATGCATTTAAGGTGCTCATCCTGTGTTTGTTATAGTGTATAATATTATGTGAAATGTGTGCTTTGTGATTTTTGTTTTTTTACTTTCACAATGAAACTGATCTGTGCACCCTCTAGAGGTTCTAGAATGCTATTGTACCACAGAAGGGTACAATCACACCCCATGACATTTGAACTGTGGTACAACAACATTTTGAAAATAATGGAATTTTACACAAAACAATGCTCTACTATGCACTATTCTCCGATATATTACTGTACTTACTTTTTTTTCTTATTCCCTTTTCTAAATTTGATATATTATGCACCTTGACGAATTCTAGTTAGAAACAGGGGAAGGAATTCAGTATATAGGCATGATTTTAGGTATTTTGAGAATTGTTTCTATATATCGTTATGCAACCTCACCACAATCAGTTTTACAATGGTGAAAGAAAGGTAGGGAACGAGAGGTAATAACTGATGGGTGAAAAAACAATATTATTGAAAAGTGGATCACAATCACTTTGCAGTCACAACATAGAACACTTTCTTTAACATTATGGCTCCACTAGTTGCACAGCACTACTCTACACATAAATTATCTGACATTCCAGAGTATATTCTGCTACATTTATACCACAAGTTCCTTCATTGGGTACTGACTATTATGCAAACCCATTCTCATACAGGCTCTCCCATTCTTCACTTATCTGCATTTATTTTTCATTTTTTATTTCTTAGTATATGGCTATCATTTCTCAGTCATGACTGAGTACTGTCATTTTCATTTAAGAAATAATAAATGAATGGCACAGCCTGACATATCTCCTTTGCTAACGATCCTTGAAGTGAACTCTAAACCATTTATGACTGTACTGGAGCAAACCTTGTGAATGTGCTGATTTACATAGTTTTTTTAACAGGTGATGGATGCTCATGGGAGGGTGGGGGGTGGACTTCTTTTCGTTCTACTGTTTCTACTCAATTTTGGTTTGACAAATTGGTGACTGTGATGTCAATTCCGGCACCAGACAACACTATGGGTTTTATCACCCTTTAGGTCTGTGTAGATGCTTGCACTTACACAATCAATGCATGCTGATCTCTAGATAGCAACCTTTTACCTGGCCAGTCTGTCAGTCCTGCAGTGGCTCTTTTTCCATTATATCCTACACTGGAAATACAAAACCTATTTAATTTTTCGCTAACTCATGTTGAGCTTTCTTACTCTATATAAGGTTATCTATGTTTTTTAATCAGACTGCTACTGTATTACTGTTATGCTGCTTTTCTTTATTATATAAATTTCACTGTGCAACTATTCTTACAGTATGATGCTAAGCACCACATACATTATCTAGAAGGTATTCAAGTTTTTAAAAAAAAATTAACTCCTTACATGAATTATTTACAAAGGTGTCCCTGATCTCTTCTAGTAAGATGTTTGAATCTTTACACTAATTATAAAGCGTGTCACGAAATGGAACATCAGAACTTGCTAGCATGTCTATGTGAAGGAAAATTTCTGATACATGCAGGGAAATACAGTTACAGTGCATCAGCAAGGATTACATAACTGCTAGGTGCATGTGTAACCATCAATGCAGCTGCAAGGTGCTTGGAAATAGTCACACAGTGAGCATCATGAATGAGACTTGGTTACTTTAAAAAACATGCTATTTTTTTCAATGCTGTTCAGCAAAGACATGCTTATCTAGATACAATATGCAATATTTGATTATAAATTGCAGTATAATTTATTCAGCAAAGAACACCCTATTGAATTTCTTATTTCATCAATTGATGCAATTGTGCTCAGTTGAATACACTGTCATACGCCTTTATTCTTCTTTCTGCCCATACTATTCTAACTCTCCTTGTAGGCATGAGGCAGTTCCATTTGAAAAAGACATGTTGAGCTTTCTGATTCTATATAAGGTTATCTGTGTTTTTTAATCAGACTGCTACTGTATTACTGTTATGCCACTTTTTATTATTATATAAATTTCACTGGGCAGCTATTCTTACAGTATAATGACATGAGCCACATACGTTGTTGAGTAGGTATTCAAGTTTTATTCAAAAATTAACTCCATTCATGATTTACTTGCAATGATGTCCCTCTTCTCTTCTAGTTACACATTGCTTCTTTGCACTAATTATAAAGTGTGTCATGTAATGGAACATTAGAACTTGCTAGCGAGGTCCATGAACTTCTGATGGATTTGGAATCAGTATGGGAATTGATAATTAATATGACAACTACATGGTGATGATATGATATGCACGACACTGGTAAAAACACAAATCTCAACTGTCAACAAAGAAAAGGCGCTTCCGTAAAGGCAAAGATGACCATAACAGAAGAAGAGATACCGTGTGCACAGACTTGCGATGCAAGTGCAAAGTTTAATACACATAGGGCCAGATATTCAAAACTTTGCCCCGGGGCTAAATTAGCACTGCCCAGTGGGCAAACAGCCCAGAGCACAAAGCAAGCTATATTCAAAAGGAAATAGCCTGGTGCAAAACCATCTGAATATAGCAAGCAAAGGAAACTGGGCAAACAGGGCCAGGAGTACAGGGCAAAAATTGCTCGGGAATAAGACAGCACTGAATATAGCAACAAGGAAGTGCACACTGCAACTGCAGCTCATTAGACTCTAGTGTTGCAGGTAGAGAACATCATGAGTGATTACACAGAGATGTCTGACATCTACTGCAAACAACAATGTAAGCCACACACTGCAAAACTGTGGTATGCTGAAGTAAGGTGTGCCCCGGGCTAACCTGATTGCACAGTGCTAACACATTATCCCAGTGCAAACTGGTTAGCCCAGGGCAAACGGGAGCTGTATTCAAAGCTCCCATGCAAATGATCCTACTTAGGTAATCTGTGGGCAAACAGGCACATTTGCATCTCATTACGTGCTGCTTAGCATACATTACCATGCAGTTAGCCCGGTGCTACTGCACGGAGCACACATTGGTCGGAATGGAAGTACAGGCTGGATGCTGCAGGCAAAGGCATGCCCACAGCATCCGCTGTTGGTCGGAATAGAAGTACAGGCTGGAAGCAGCAGGAACTGTGTGGTGGCAGGCACAGTCGGAGCACACATACCTCACAACCCCTTGCCTCCTGAGACGGGACAAAGCTTCAAAGGATCAGGGACAAAGACCCATAATCAGGGACAAAGCTTAAGAGGTATGCACTCTGAATGCTGATAGAATAAGGGGATTTGTGTTAAGAAGCAGTTTCAGAAGCAGAACCAGTCTGTAACAGTCATGTATGACATGAATGTGTGAGGTTAATCCCCACTGTTCTGTTACAGTAACACATATTCTGTGAGGGACAGAGGAACATTTGGAGGCTAAATCAGGGACCACCCTGAATAGTAGGGACAGTCAGGAGGTATGAGTGCATACAATGCACCCATGCATATGTGTGCTTGATACACACAAGTGATCCTGGTAGTCCACTGAACCCCCCACACCCAAGCAAGACTCCTGACCCCCATTCTACCATATGACATTATTTTTCCCTGGTATTCTACTGCATACCTTTCAACTGTCCCTGATTTTCATGGAGGTCCCTGATTTTGCCTCAAAATTGTACTCTGTCCCTCCTAAAAATTGTGTTTCCATGACCAAACAGTGGGAGTTGGAAACACAAAATAATGTCAAACATTAAAGTTAAAGAGGTGTTCTTCCCTAGAAAATGCATTTTGCACTAAGCCCCATATTCTACCAGCTTCCTGAACGGATATCATCAAGTTTGAAGATGTGTCCCTGAGTTTGGTCCTTTGTCCCTGATTTTTTTAAGCCTTGTCCCTGATTTATGAAGCAGGAGGTTGAGAGGTATGGCCTAGTGCCATCCCCACACCCTAAGAATGATCCCTGACCCCTGTAGCCATGGTAATTACAGAATTTCCCTGGTGTTCTAGTGGCCCCCCTACCCCCAAAGCACAATCCCTGACCCCCTTAGCCACAGTAATTAAACAATTTCCCTGGTGTTCTAGAGATCCCCCATCCCCAAGCATGATCCCTGACCCCTAGCTGCTGTAATTACAGAATTCCCTGGTGTTCTAGTGGCCCCCACCCCAAGCATGATCCCCAAACCCCATATGTGTGTAATTACAGAATTGCCCTGGTGTTCTACTGGTCCCACACCCCCCAACCATGATCCCGACCCCCCATAGCCAGAGTAATTCAAGAATTTCCCTGGTGTTCTAATGGTCCCCCAACCCCCACGCATGATCCCCAGACCCGGTAGCCCTGAAAAGACAGCAATACCTGGCGGTTTAGTTGTCCTCCCACCGGAAGTGTCGCCAACATCCTCCAACTACAGACTAGGTACGGCGCCAGGTGACTGCCCAGCCTTTCTCTCACCACCATGGCTGGCCACCGACTGCGGTATGCATGAGAAGAATTAAGAACTGAGTGCAGAATTCCTAAAAGCAAGTGGGTGAATGGAGTAGTGCTCATACATACTGCAGTCGTCGGCCAGCCGTGGTGGTGAGAGGAGGGCTGAGCCGGTCGCCAGTGCCGTACCTAGTCTGTGTACTGGAGGACGGGTGGTGCACTTCCAGGTGGGGGCAACCACTACACTACCAGGTATTGCTGTCTTTTCAGAGCTACCAGGGGTTGGGGATCCTGCTGGGGGGGGGGGGGACCACTAGAACACCAGGGAAATTCTTGAATTACCATGGCTACAGGGTCAGGGATCATTTGGAGGGTGGGGGTACCTGGAACACCAGGGAAATTCTTGAATTACCACAGCTACGGGGTTGTGGATCATGCTGGGGGTGGGGACCACTTAGAACACCAGGTAACTTCTTGAATTACCGTGGCTACAGGAGTCAGGGATCGTGATTGGGGGATGGGGTAACCACTAGAACACCAGGGAAAGTCTTGAATTACTATGACTATGGGGGCTGGGGATCATGCTGGGGGTGGGGGGACCACTAGAACACCAGGGAACTTCTTGAATTACCGCAGCTACAGGGGTCGGGGATCATGTTGGGGAGTAGGGGGACCACTAGCATACCAGGGATTACTGTGCTTATTGGGGCTAGTGGGGCTCAGGGATCATGTTGGGGGGGCACCACTACATTACCACCAGCTTTTTGTCGGTGGTATTTAGCACTGCGCTACAAGTCATGCTAATGCCTGTAGTGTGGCACTATACATTTCAATATGCCGCACAGCTGGCATTCATGGCCAGTCCCCTAACTCCCGCCCCAGCATACATTACTTTTAGTGTTGGTGCTATCACACAGTGCTGGTGCTATTAATGCTCCTGAATATTGCAGCCTGGCACAAATCCAGTGCCATTCAAGCACTAGGACTTTGCGCCTGGTGCAATGCTTTGAATATCTGGCCCATAGTATTCCATGACACACTGCCAGAACAAAAAGATCCCAGAACAGCATTTTAATTTGAAGTTGTCCAATTTAGTGCTGTTCCCCTTCTTAATGTTCAATAGTGGGACCTAATTCACTGTCGCATGACAACTAACCAAATACGTAGACGGACAGGTGGCCCTTCTTGGTAAATTATGAATGATGTCACCATTAATGAATTCACAGAGATGATGAACTATGCAGAGCACGGGTTGTCAGTCTTTTTTGGTCCGTGGCCACCCCCGGCCAAATGTCAGCAGTATAAAACCAAAAATTAAATTAACTGGAACAATATCACAAACAGTCACAAACTGCACTATCCTGATCTGATACCTATATATTAACTGGCACAATATTACAAACAGTCACAAACTGCTGACTTGCCATGGTGGGGGGGGGCACAGCACATCATTACACATACACTGTCCTGACACCTTTAAATGTACAGGTACAATATTACAAACAGTCACAAACTGCTGACTTGCCATGGTGGTGGGGGGGGGCACAGCACATCATTACACATACACTGTCCTGACACCTTTAAATTTATAGGCACAATATTACAGACAGTCACAAACTGCTGACTTGCCATGGTGGGGGGGGCACAGCACATCATTGCACATACACTGTCCTGACACCTTTAAATTTATATTCACAATATTACAAACAGTCACAAACTGCTGACTTGCCATGGTGGGAAGGGGGGGCACAGCACATCATTACACATACACTGTCCCCACCTTTACATTTATAGGGACAATATTACAAACAGTCACAAACTGCTGACTTGCCATGGTGGGGGAGGGCACAGCACATCATTACACATACACTGTCCCCACCTTTACATTTATAGGGACAATATTACAAACAGTCACAAACTGCTGACTTGCAGAGCTTTATTTCACAGTAATCCACCATTACAAAGACACTGTCCTGAAATGGTGGTGGGGGGGGGGTAGCTAGCCACATAATGACTAAATAGTATTCGTAAAGCCATCATCCAAATGTCCACAAACTAAAAGGGCTGGGGGTATGAACAGCTGTCCTGCCATCATGCCATTTTCTTTACACCATTTAACTCTATTTATAGTACTTGTAGTATTTTTATGTTACCTAACAGTTTAGCAAGCTGGTATCACAGAAGGACTAATTCGCCAAGTAAGAAGTGTGAGACCAGAGCCCCTTTAGAGCTGATCCTCACAAATGATAAACTGAAAAGCCAAGAATCTGTGAAGAAGTTTATAAAGGCGAGCAGTTAACTTGCAGGCAGGAGATATTGCAACTGAGCCACCGACTTGTGCTACAGAAGCAGAACTGGTCTGATTTTGTGCTTGCAGACACTTAGTCCAGCAGGGAGTGAAGCATCGTTGCTAAGGTAGGCACCCACAGATACATGGGACACTCAGGATTCATTTAGTGTTATCCGCGGACCCCCCCCCCCAGTAGTTGATTGTAGACACCTTGGGGGCCGCAGATCCCCAGTTGAAAATACTGATGTACAGGACTAGCATGAAGTACTTCATCCTTCAAGTAAGGGGCTGCTGTACATGTCACTATTTGCACTATTAAGCAGAAAAAAATCTTACTAAGAGAAAGGATTTCAATAATATGAACAAAAAGTAACAACTGGTTACTTTATAAGAAATATAAGAAGTATCAGAAGGGTGGGCAGGGTAAAGAGAGAGGTAGGAGGAGCAGGATGGTGGCAAATTTTTCTGCTATTCTATAATAAATAGGGGCACAAAATCACTCAAAACATGGGGGTAGCTATAGAAGTAAATGGGAAGTGATAACAGCTGAAAAAAAGGAAAAAGATACATCATAGAGGCCACATCCTGGGTCTGCAAGTTTTTAATAGAACTGCATTCGAGTAGAATATTAAACCTACTCAGGCTATGAACTTGTCCCAACCTGGAGCAATGGTAATGAGCTAAACAACAGACAATGTGTGTCTACCACAGAGGAAAACAGATGGGATGACAGACTGAACGTGCCAGGGCAAGATGAAGTGACAGATGCAGTGATCAATGAAAAAGTATGCCAAACACAATTCTGAAAAAAAAGATTATGTTTATTTTTTTAGAAAGGAATATGTTGTAAAGAAGTAAAGGCAGAGTATGATATTACCACAATCACAAACACACACACACACACACACACACACCAGATGTGAAAGCACAGCTGATTACCTATTTTCTATCACTATATATTGCTCTTCATTATGTAATTATTTGAGCACAGGATACCAAAAAAAAATAAAAAAACAGGGGTGACATGACATTTCAGTACTTTATCAGAAGGAACTAACAAGCAGTCTGCCATCAAGAACTGACTGAAAAATCAACAATTTGACACCAGTAGCGCAGTTTGTTTACAACATTTCCAGTGGAAACACATCTCATGAAGATTAAAAATGAGTGAGATGCAGAGAATTGTGGGTAGTGAGTGAATGCAAAGCATCATGTTAAGCAACTTTACTTAAAAACAAGCTAGACAACAGTTTTAAAAAAACATACAATCAACACAAGTGTACACAGTTTAAAACATTTTGTGACACGGTACATCTGCAGGTGTGGCTGCAACACCATGAAACATACAAAATGTTTCAAAAAACATATTAAAATATGCATTGGGAATGTGTCCAGGACCTTAGATAGAGAACACAACAGCACAGGTACCTGCTTCCTTTAGCAAAAGTCAGATCCTACTCACTGTTAGACATTTCAAGCAGCTTCAAACATCCTAGATCAAAAAGGGGATTGCCCCTTGGATCCATCCACTAGCAGTCCTTTTCACCCCTCCAGGGATGAAAATCAGGAAATCCTGATGTAGACAAGGTCTCCACCACTTCTCTTGGTGAGCTGGAGAATATCAGAACTAGGGTGAGAATGCAGGGCCCTTAACTCTGAGCCCACAGCTGATCAGTTCCCACTCCTCTAACTTCAGGCTGCAACTCTACTCTGCTGACACTGACTCCTGTCTCAACATTCTAACTCCCCACTCTACAGCTGGCACAAGGCTTATGCTGCTGTGAGAGTTCCAAATGAGCTCATCACTTCCATCTCAGCTGAAGACAAGTAAACAGAAGTGTGAGCAGGTGAAAAACCATTTAACTAATTAATCACCAGCTGCCTCTCCCTGCCTAGCACTGATACTGAGGAGATTCTAGTAACCCCAGGGGACTGGGTGGTTACATATGCGCAGTACCATGTGCACATCACTTTAAACTTTTTCATGTTAAATTTCAGCTGTCTCACCCTTGACCACCTCTCCAGTCTTTCCTTATCCTCCTTCTTGTCCACAACAGGAGGAAGGAGAGGGATCTCTGCACAAAAGCCTTCAACTCATGGTTGAAGAAATGGTGCAGAAAGGAGGGGTATGGCTGCATTGGGGATTGGGGGCCTACCTGGAGGAATATCAGCCTATACAGATGTGATGGCCTGCATCCATCTGATAGGAGAACCACAGTCCTCAGTGGATGGTTTAAATGTCACTTTGATGAACATTTAAACTAGCTGAGGGGGATGGTGGAAATAATCAGGGAGGCAGAAACTGCCCCTCCCCCCAAAGGCTGAGCTAGAGAGTAGGAAGATCCCAAAGGGAGGCAGTTCTCCCCATGATGCAAGTTAATCAAAGAAACAGAGTGAAGCAAAAGGAGACAGAGGGGAAAGTAAGCATTCAGAAGAGAAGGGGGAAGGTGGGGGAGCAAAAAAAAAGGGGAGCAGCAAAAACAGCTGATAATATCTGGAAGACCATGTATACTAATGTAAGAAGTCTGGGAAATAAGACCCCAGACCTAAAGGCCATCATGGCAGAGGCCGAACTGGATACTGTGACCATTACTGAGTCATTGTGCACTGACAGCCATGACTGGGTCATGGCCATACCAGGCTATACGATGTTCAGAAAGGACAGGGTGAAAAGAAAAGATGGGGGTGTGGTGCTTTATGTGAAGGAAAGCATAAGCAATGGAGATACAGGGAATTCAGGGGAAGTGGGGGTGTTATCAGTCACCCTCCAGTCAGGAAACAGAGCCATATTTGTACAGGGGTGAGCTACTGGTCTTCGACACAGGGGGAGGAGTTAGTTGAGGAAATTTTAGAAGTAATTGGCAAAATGGCTGAAAAGGGGAGGTGCTGCTGGTGAGCGACATCCTTCTGCCAGATGTAGACTGAAGCCTTCCAGCTGTGGCTTCAGCTAGAAACAGGTACATCTTGGACTACCTGCAGGGGACGTTTCTCAGGCAACTAATCAGTGAGCCCACTCATGATGGGCAATACTGAACCTGGTGCCCATCAACAGGGACGGTGCTGCAGATGTTAAGGTGGGAAGCCATCTGGGTACCAGTGATCACCATACAGTGTTGTTCAACATAAGGAAGGAGAGCTGCAGAATCAAACCACACAATGGCGAGAGTCCTGGAATTCGGAAGAGCAGATTTTTAAAGATGGATGAATGCCTCAGGAATGACCTGGGAGGGGAAGGTGACCTAAGGAGGTCGAGGAACAGTGGGCCAAACTAATGAGGGCATAGTGAAGGCAACAAACCTCTGCATCAAGCAAGTGAGCAAAAGGAAGGGAAAAAAGAGACCACTGTGGTTCTTGAAAGAGGTGGCAGAAAAGGTAAATGCTGAAAGGGTAGCATTCAGAAGATATAAGGAAACCCAGAGGGAGGAGGATAGGGAGGTGTATCAGAGGAAACAGAGGAATGCAGTACAAACTGAAGAACGAATAGCTCAGGCAGTATCAAAAGGGGACAAGGCATTTTTCTAGGTATGTAAGTGAAAAAAAGGAATACCAGGTGAGGGACTGTAAGGTTGCAGATGGAGGGGGAACTATACAGAAAGGGACCAAGAAAATGTGGACATCTTGAACAAATATGTCTTCTCAGTGTTCACAGTGAAAGGGGAATAGGAGGGACTGCATAAAAGCACCAGGAGCTTTGATGGGAGGGAAGTGAACACTAGTCCTTTTTCTGTGAGAGTCCGGGAAGCACTCACTAACCTGAAGGTAAACAAAGCTATGGGGCAAGATGGGGTGCATCCAAGGGTGTTGAGGCCTCAGGAAGGTACTGGCTGAACCCCTGACAGACCTAATTAACAGATGACTGGAGACTGGAAAGGTCCTAGAGGACTGTAGAAGGGCAGTCGTAGTCCCACTTCACAAAAGTGGTAGCAGGGATAAGGTGGGCAAGTATAGGCCTGTCAGCCTGATATTGGTGGTGGGTAAGTAAATGGAAACTCTGCTAAAATGAAAGGATTGTGGAATATTTTGAATCCACTGGGTTACAGGTTCCAAGACAGCATGGATTCACAGAGGGAAGGTCATGTGAAACAAATCTGATAGATTTCTTTGACTGGGTGACCAAGGAGTTAGAGCAGGGAGAAGCGGTGAATGTGGCCTAACTGGATTTCAGCAAGGCTTTCAGCACCGTTCCACATAGGAGATTGATAAGTAAGCTGGGTAGTTTGGGGGTGGGCAACAAGGCGGTAACTTGGGTAAGAAACTGGTTAGGGGTGAGGAGACAGAGGGTAGTGGTAAACAAAGTTTGCTCCGAGGAAGGGAAGGTGACCAGCAGGGTACTTCAAGGTTCAGTGATGGGATTGGTCCTTTTTAATGTCTTTGTAAGTAACATAGCAAAGGACCTGGAAGGGAAGGTCTGCCTCTTTGCAGATGACACTGGAACAAAGTGGGCACTCTGGTGGAGGTTGAAAGGATGGGCAGAGATCTGAAAAAACTGGAGGAGTGGTTAAGGGCACAGCAGCTGGGTTTTAATGCAAAGAATTGCAGGATTATGCACTTAGGCCACAGAAACCCAGAGGTGGAGTACAAACTGGGTGGAGTGTTGCTGACAATGACCAAGCAGGAAAGAGACCTGGGGTTAATCATATCGGATGACCTAGAGGTGGCCAGACAGTGTGACAAGGTAGTCAGGAGGGCTAGTAAGATGCTGGGGTGCATAGGAAGGGGTATCACCAGCAGCAGGTGGGAGGTGGTGTTGCCCCTATACAGATCACCGGTAAGACCCCACCTTCAGTACTGTCTCCAGTATTGGAGCTCACATCTCAGAAAGCACATAGGCAGAGTGGAGGCGGTCCAGAAGAGGGCAACCAAAATGGTGCAGGGTCAGCATCACCAGCCCTATGAGGAGAGGCTAGGTCTCAATATGTACACCCTGAAAGAAAGGAGTATGATAGATACCTTTAAATACCTCACACGGGCCTTCGAATGCTGTGCCTGGCCACCCAAAAGGAGATAATGGCAAATTGGTTATGGGCCTCCCTTCCCTACCTAGACTCCTGGAAATACAGGGTGGACAAAATTATGAGGATGGAAGAACTGACCGCAAAACACAGACTCACCACAGACAAGCGCAAAGAGCAATGGAGAAGGTGGGAGGTCCTCAGGAGCACTGAACAGTACATCAGGTGAGAAAATAAACCTAACCCTGGAGCAAGATCCAGGCGGTGGGCCTGGATGGGTTCAGAAGCCGGATAAGGGCAAGATAGCAACTCAGATGTTAAGCTCCCCTACACACACACACACACAGCACAGGGATTGTAGAATAAGTGTGCAGTGTGGTCTCTTCAACTCCCACAGGCTGACTCCAGTTGAGTCACCAAACATAGCTGGAAAAAATCCTATGTTGTTTTGTTTAAGGATTTGTTATAAAGAAAAAGAAAAAGAAAAAAGGGTATTACATGCAAACTATGGGCCTGACCTGAATACATGGGGCAATAGAAGACCAGCAAATGCTGCCATTTTGCAGGCCAAAGTTTTATATCACAGGTCAGAATAGATAGGACACTTGGCACTGTTCGTCAACATGGGAAACTTAGATAGGAAACATATATTTATATGCATTGTCTCTTTGTTTGAAGTTATGAGTGCACCCATGCATTGCTTGTCCTGAAGTGTCTAAACCTGAAATTATTTGGAAAGTGACTTTTATGCTTTGGTCGTTCAATAAAAATGAGTTAAACAAATGCCTCATGGGGGTAAATAAGGTACAGGTGGGGACTATTTTTCAGAAAAAGGTGCTCTAGTCTAGAACAAGGAGATATACTATGACGCCTGAGGGGGTAGATTCAGAAGAGATGTGAGGAAACACTTCTCCACAGAAAGAGTGATGGATTCCTGGAATAGTCTTCCAGTGGAGGTAGTGGGGGTGGAAAGAGTAGCGGGGTTCAAAAATGCCTGGGATAGGTACAAGGGAATTCCAGAGATAAGTAAAGATGGGGAGGAGGAATCATGTAGGGTCTTCAAAACAAAAACAAAAAAAATGAAGGTAGAAAAACAAGTGGGCAGACTAGGTGGACCAAGAGTCCTTTACTGCCATCAGTCTGTTTCTATATCTATATTTCTATGTTTCTATATGTTTATCCAGTTGGAACGGGCTATATAGGAGGATATACAAGGGCTGAATTGTAGGAATGAATGCCAGTAGAGGGCAGCGGTTATGTACAGGGCTCTGCTGAGGTTGTAAGAGTGTTTGAATGGGTGCATGGAGTGGGTAGGAGCTATTTAAGTGGACAGATGATGTATAGTATGGGTGGGCATGGGTAAATAGAGTTGGCAAAGGTCATATATGTGCTTGGTACAGATGAGGTGTGTGTGGTAAGTGTCAGTCAACCAAGGTTCTTTTTGTGGCCACATAGCACACAGGCAACATGTTCACAGTGTCTCACTAGAGCTGAGAACTACAACAACTTACAGTGTTGTGTTCCGGGACTGACAGGGTATATACTAAACTACATACAGGACAAAACTGCTGTGGTGCCCCCACCATTTTTTCCATAACAGTGCACTAGCTCTGTGAAAAAGTGTGGGGACAAATACTGGAATTAGAGATGTTATCCTTTTTCTGCTAGTATAAGTGGCAAGAAGAAGAGGAGTTTAAGGGAGCCTGTGAGACACCTGAGTGAAGTGGAAGGCAGGGAGGGTGCGGACAAGTGAAGGAGAGGAGAGATGGAAACCTTTATTTAGTAAGTAAGTAATCGTTTATTTATATGGAGCCCAATTCCGGGGGCTCTAGGTGCCTTATAGAAAGTGCATCGAGTGAACAGAATAATGACATTCAAACATACAGGGTATAAAATACAAGAGATAAATAAAATAATTTAAATATAATAAATAAGCAATAATTAAAAAAAACATATGTTTTTAGGATATGCTTTCTTAAACAGATGAGTCTTCAGAATCCTCTTAAATGCTCCCTCCGATGGGCCTCCCTCACTGGTCTGGGGGGTGAGTTCCAGAGGGCCAGGCTGGCCACCTCAAATGAACAGTCACCAGACGTTTTTAGCCAGGCCCTCGGGCCCGCCAGTAGGCCCTGAGTGGAGGAACAGAGGGAGTGTACAGGGATGGCAGGAGTAAGGAGGTCAGACAGGTAGCCAGGTGTGTCTAGGTGGTTCCAGGTGGAGGGGAGCAGGATGCACCTACAAAGATATTGGGAGTTAGGTAGGGGGTGAAGACCAGGAGAAGGAAGTTTGGGAGAGGAGCAGAGAAGGAAGAAAAAGGGGTGAGGAGAGGGGAAAGTAGATGAAGGGAGAGAAGAGAGGGGGACTAGGAGGGGAAGAAGGAGTGGGAAGCTAACATCATGGTGGAGAGGTGATTTGCAGCTGCTATATTTATTTATTTATTTGCTTTTGGTAACCGGGTAAGTGCACTAGGCACAAAGATGCCTATTTTCAGGCACGACCCGGGAGAGCACATTTAGAAATACAAAAATTGTGTATGTGACGCAGCACATGAAAGCAGTACAGTACAGAGTCAAGTCAAAACTTCAGGTAATAGGAGACAAAATTTTGGCAACAAACATGAATAGGTTTACACTGAAGGATAAAAATACAGCACAGTTGTACAGGGATCTCAAAATAAGGTTAAGTAGGAACATAAAATTAGCAATAGCAGGCATTCAAAGAGACAAAGTAACAAGTAGTAAAGAAGAGATGCGAGAGAGTGAGGGGGAGAGAGAGAGCAGAGAGACGGAGGGAGAGGAAACAGGATGATTGAAACAGAGCAACAGGGAAGGAAAGTGGAGCTAAGGCGGATTAAAGCAGGTGCAGGGGTTAATAAAGCGCAAGTGCTCTATGTGAAGTGACTTAAAAGAGGTGTGGGAGGCTGCTTGTCGAATAGTTTGGGGAATAGAATTCCAGTATTTTGGAGCCACGCTTGAAAAAGGCGGCACCCATATTGGTTCTGTGTCTGGGTATGTGAAAGAGAGCTTGGTTGGTCGAACGCAGGCCATAAGAGAGAGGCTGTGAAATCAGTAGGGATGACAGGGGTAGCGGGAGGCCAGATCTGATAATATTGTCAATTAATGAGCCGAAAGCCTGGAGTCTGTGAGCAGAGGGGCACGGCCATTTAAGGTCACTATAGAGTTGGCAATGATGTTTGTAGCATGGAGACGCGGAAGCATAGCGGCAGATGCTGTTGTAGGTGGTGTCCCACTTATGGAGGGATGATTTGGAGGCAAATAGGTAGGTGACTGAGCCATATGCAAGGGCTGGGAGAAGAAAGCCTTGGGCAACGGCAAGTCTGGCAGATGGGGTAAGGGCATACCTAGTTCGTAGCACTACCTATCTTGGCGTTAACTGACTTGCAGGTGGTTGTGATGTGTAGGTCAAAGTCAAGGGATGGATCAAGAGTGACACCAAGGTATTTAAAGGAGTTGGTGCTAATCAGAGAAGAGCCATCACGAGGGGATAATTAGGCATTTTGATTAGCTTTAAGTCTAGCAGAGGAGCCAAGAGCATGGAGTAGGTTTTACTAGAGTTGAGAATAAGTTTGTTATCGGTGAGCCAGGATTGAATATTAGCAAAGTCAACGGCGAGAGGGTGGATTAAGTCGGCAACAGTTCTGGCACTATGGTAAATAACTAGATCGTCAGCATAGAGCAGTGATGAACAGTTGTTTGCAATGAGTGGGATATCATTAATGAAGATGGAGAAAAGTAAAGGCCCAAGGATTGAGCCCTGGGGCACTCCAACGTTAATAGTGGAAAGATCTGATATGGCAGAGTTAAACACTACAGCTTGTCGTCTGCTGGACAGGTAGCTTTCAAACCAGGCCACTGCATCGGTGGTGAAGCCAAGGGAGTGTAGTTTAGTTAGGAGAATGGTGTGGTTGACCTGGTCAAAAGCTTTGGTTAGGTCAATGAAGACTGCACCTGTTAGGAGGCCCGAGTCCATGGAGGCATATATGTCATTGGTGAGTTTGAGGAGGGCAGTAGAGGTGCTGTGCCCTTTGCGGAAGCCATGCTGTGAGCTAGATAGAAGGTTGTACCTTTGGAGATATTCAATGGATTGGGTGGCCACAAGTTTTTCCAAGAGTTTGCCAAGAACAGAGAGAATTGCAATGGGGCAGTAGTTATTTATTTCTTTAGGGTCCCCCTTTTTTGGTATTGGTGTGACTTTGGCTGTTTTCTATATGTTTGGTACTGTGCCATGGCGTAGAGATAGGTTGTAAATTTTGGTTAAGGGAGAGGCGATGAGTGGGGCAGTGGCTTTTAGGAGCTTTGGTTCAAGTCCATCGGACCCTGTGCTGGTGTTGTCAGGAGTAGTGAGTAGAAGTTTTAACACTTCAGCTCTCTTTATACTCCAGAGCCTAAAAGGTGGGTGCGTGAGTATCGGACTGATATCGCCAAGGGGAATGGTGTTGGGGACAGGATGGAGGGAGGTGAGGTAGTTTGAGAAGTCTGAGAAGTGGAGATTAAAAGCATTAGCAATGGTTGTTGAGTTATTGCAGTGAATGCCATTTAGCAGCATGTCACTGGTGTGTGCCCTGTGGTGAGTACCAAGGAGTGTTTTTAAGGTGGACCAATATTTCCTAGAGTCGCCTGAGGCTTTTATCAGCAGGTCCTTACAGTAGGAACTTTTGGCTAAGCATATGTTTTTCTTGCATGAGTTTCTCAGAGAGCGATAAAGATTGTGGTCAGTTTGTAATCCAGTGATCTTGAAACGCCGCCAAGCCTTATCCCTGTCTTTTATTTGGCAAATAAGGCTTTTGTTAACCATTTTGTCTGGGTTCCACAAATCCGGCGGGTGACACGGGGAGCATGGATGTCTTGGAGAGGGTTAAAGCGGTTCAAGAAGTAGTCAAGGGCAGCCTGGACATTAGTTGAAGCATAGATTGGGGACCAGTCAATTAGTGAGAGGTCATAGGTAAACTGCTCAAGGTTAATATTGGCCAGATTCCGGAAGGTAATGAGTGTTGGGGGAGGAGATGGTTTATTGGTAGAGTGCCAGATGCAGTAGATAGGGGAGTGATCACAAATAGCATCTGCGAGGGTGCCGGCACCTGTTATGCTGTCTGGATGGTTAGTTAGGATCCAGTCGATCAGGGTACTGTTCCGAGGGGGAGCCATGACCCTAGTTGGGTCTGTGATCATTTGGTGAAGGTTGTGACCTTGTACCAGGAGTGAGAGGACTGGTTGTGGTACTAGACCAGTTCAGGTTAAGGTCTCCCAGAATAAGGACTTGTTATGACTGATGGTGCAGTCAATTAAGGATAGGAGTTCTTCAAGACCTTTATTGCCACTAGCAGGAGGGTTGTAGGTGCAGACTATGTAATTTCTTGAGCCTAGCTGTAGTGTGACATGGAGTGCTTCACAGTGGGATAGTGTAGACAGTACATTATGGGATAGCAACAGGTGTTGCTTATAGAAGATGGCAACCCTCCTCCACGTTTGGATGAGGGTCTATCTTGTCTGATAATATTGTAGGTTGGCAGGGAGCAGAGAGCATCAGGGGTGGAGGGTTTTAGCCAAGTTTCAGATAGGCACAGGATATCAGGGTGGTGTTGAACAGTCCATGCCTCAAGTTCAGTAATATTGTGAAGGAGGCTCCTAATGTTCATGTGTGCAATGCGGAGGCCTTTGGCATCATTCCAGATTGTATTATTTAGAGGGAGGGTACCCACTGGCCCCGGGTTTAGTTCAACATCCCCAGCTAGCATTAGGGCAAGGAGGAAGAGGTACCATAGCTTACGGTGAATGAAAGGGGTGGGCAGGATAAAGCTAGGCCCTGGTGATTTTTGCAGGGTAAAGGACAGGAGGTAGATTAGTTTGTGAGGGACGAGAAGAGAGAAGGTGTCGCACGGCCAGTATGAAGGTGAACCCAGCGTGGCGAGAGTTCCGTCGTCTGTGTGGGTGCTGTGATGATAGTGTCTTGGAGGATAATATAGAATAGGTAGCCATAAGGTTGAGAAGAAAAGAGATTAGTAGTAGCGTACCAATTGAGCTTAAAGCCATGTTGCAAATACTTCAGGTGAGTTATTTGGGTGGGATATAGAGTATGAGAAGTCCTGGCAAAGAGAGAAGGAGAACTGGTCTAGCCAGTCGAGCTGAATTTTTGAGCTAGTGTGAGAGGAGCTAAGACTTTTGGGAACACACTGGAGAGGGTAGAGGGTTAGGGGTGAGGTGGGTAGTGTTGAGGATAGTAACAGCAGCTGTCTCTTTAAATGAGAGGAAACTAGACAGAGAGAACTCAATTTGGTGCCAGCATGACAAGAAAAGGAAAAGAGAGACCGAATATCCACCACAGATTCAGGCTTTGCAGACTGTATGAGAAATATCCACCTCGGATACAGGCTTTGCAGACTGTATGAGAAATAGGAGCAGCTTAATTGGCACAGAGGCAGTCATTCAGTGCAGCTACTAATGAGGAAGTGAAATTTGTCCCGCCGGTTGTGAAGTTTTGGAGCAAGGGAAGTGCCTCCAACTGGGATTACAGTGAGGGTTAGGTTAAGCAGTCAGAGCACAAGCTGCTGAGGGGCTGACCTGAATGCACAACAGGCTGTTGCTTTTAGGCTGACTGAGTTTGGAGCTGTCCAGGTTGTACTAACAAGCTACTTAATAATGTACAGCTAAGCTTTGTAGGTTTCTAGTGATTCAGTGCCCAGGAGTTCAAGAGAATGAGATAGATAGGGGAAAAGTGGTGCTGCCTCAAGTGGCAGAAAGATATAATATGCAGGTGGGAAAGTGAGGTGATTGGTTCAAACGCAACGCGTCACGGCAGCCAGCCCTATATAAGAGAGAGCCGACCAAGGGTGCTGGTGGGGGCGGTGGGGACCAAACTCTGTCCTTCTAAATGCTGCAGCAGCACGTGGCTCGAAATCGTCCGTACCTGTAGCCAGGGAAGTTGCTTCAGCTGGAGGGGAGGGAGGGCTTCAGGAGCCTGCTCTGGGCGACTGGCCGACTCTCACTGCTTTGGGGGTCCAAGAGAGCGATTCTGAGGAAGAGGAGACAGATAAATGTAAGTAAGGGTCAATTGATTGGCACACAGGGGAAGGGGGTGAGAGAAAGGGGAAGGTTTCAGGCAATGCAGGAAAGAAAGAAAAAGATTTCAGACTTTGCACAGGTTTTTAACTATGAGCTAAGCTGGGTAGAAAAGGCGCCAATTTTAAAAAAAAATAAAGCAGGATTTGGCACCAGTTCACTCGGTTACGTGGCTTTACACAAGGCAGTGGCTAGTAATCACTTTTACATCTGTTAACAGAAAAGGAAAAGAAAAAATAGGTGCCAAAGTCCAAACTCTGTCCTTCTAAATGCTGCAGCAGCACGCGGCTCGAAATCGTCCGTACCTGTAGCCAGGGATGTTGCTTCAGCTGGAGGGGAGGGAGGGCTTCAGGAGCCGCCTGGCCCTCGCGACCATCGACCCGCCTCGCTGCTTGGTGGGGTCCAAGAGCGATTCTGTAGCCAGTGGGAAGTTGCTTGCTGGAGGGAGGGGAGGAGGCTCAGGAGCTACCTGGCCCTCGCATCTGGACCGCCAGCTGCTTTGGGGGGTCCAAGAGAGCGATTCTGTAGCCAGGAAGTTGCTTCAGCTGGAGGGGAGGGAGGGCTTCAGGAGCCACCTGGCCCTCACGACCGTCGACTGCCCGCTGCTTTGGGGGGGTCCAAGAGAGCGATTCTGTGGCCAGGGAAGTTGCTTCAGCTGGAGGGGAGGGAGGGCTTCAGGAGCCGCCTGGCCCTCGCGACCGTCGACCGCCCGCTGCTTTGGGGGGGGGTCCAAGAGAGCGATTCTGTAGCCAGGGAAGTTGCTTCAGCTGGAGGGGAGGGAGGGCTTCAGGAGCCGCCTGGCCCTCGCAACCGTCAACCACCTGCTGCTTTGGGGGGGGGGGTCCAAGATGAGCTAGGTGAGTAGATGTAAATGACTGAAAGCAGTATACTGCACCCGGAAAGGTAGCCTACAATGGAATGGATGGGGAGGAGTAATAACACAGGTGGACTGCTGGGATGAGTCCGATTTAATGAGGGAGAAGAAATGGATTGAGTTTATCCTGAATGACTGCCACTTACAGGGTACATGCAGCTGGGGACTCCCAGTCCCTGTAGCAGGGGAGAGGTTGGTGGCCCTTGGATGGGGGGAGAAGAAGCTGATGGTATGTGATCTCACTCCTTTCACCCCTACAGAGTCAAAGCTTTGGTGGCGCCAAGTCAGAAAAATTGCTACATACCTTCTGTGAGGGATGTATCCCCTAAATTAGAGTGCAACAGATGTCTTTGTATGGTGGCAGTCAGTCTGGCTACTAGCTTTCAAAATCTGGCAGCAAAATCAATATTTTTAGTGTTCATCATTATTAAGGGCTCAAAAATCACTTAGTTAGCAGGTAGCCAATTAGCTAGTGACTTTAAAAATTTGGTAGCCAAATCAAGTAGTGAGCAGGTAGCCAGTTAGCTGGTAACCTTAAAAATTTGGTAGCCAAATCAAGTTTTCTAATGACCATTGGCCACCTCACTACCAATGTTATCCCACCCTGCCCTCGAGGAATGTCTCCTGTTGTCTTTTAGACCTGTTGAGGAGTCTCCTGAAGTTACAAAGAGAAATACTGTTTGTGTGTGTGTGTGTGTGTGTGTGGGTGGGGGCACCCAGAGACTGGCAAGTTCTGTGACATTGAGCACCAGAAGGCAGAATGTGAAAGTTAGCACTGAGCAATTACAGTGGCAGATGCTCATGGAGGAGATCTGGATCCAGCCAATATGGGACAAGTAAGTCTGTGGTTAGACTGTGTTTATGGTATGACACAATGGGGAATGGATCTAAAGGCCGACATACAATGCAACTCAGCAAATATCCTGAACAAGGGGCAATGACCCTTCCTCCAGAGAGTACCCTTGGAAAAGAGTGTCCCACAGTCCCTGCAACCAACTTGCCCATGAGCTTTTGCTTGCTCTATCACTGCTTTCACTAATGAAATGCTTCTTCAATCAGAAACAACATCCTTGTGCTACTACAGAACCTATCGCCAGTGTCCTGTTAGTACATCAATTTTATCCTTGTGCTGTTACACAGCCTACCATCAGTGTCCTATCACCAGCCGGGTAGAGGACAGAGGTTCCTGAACTCTGGGCTGAACTGACAAGGGTGCAAAGGACCTTCTGCCCCACTCACGTGCCATCAAGTCTGCTGCTGCTTCCCCATGCATCTGACAGATGTATAGTGGAGCGTTGCAATGGCAGCTTTGGCATGGAGCAAGGCCATCATATCCGATGACTTCACGGTGGCAAGGCAGTATGACAAGGCAGAGGGCAGGGTCAGCGGAATACTGGGGTGCATGGGGAGCAGAATCATCAGCAGAAGGAGAGAGGTGATGTTACCACTGTATTGATAGTTTGTGAGACCCAATTCAGCTGACCACATATCAGAAAGGACATAGATAGGGTGGCGCTTGTCCAGAGAAAGGCAACTAAAATGGTGCAGGGGCTGCACCCTAAGCCATACAAGAAGAGACTGATGAATCTCAATATGTACTCCCTAGCAGAGAGAAGAGAGAAGGGAGAAGGGAGAGGGAGGACAAGATATAGACCTATAAGTACCTAATGGGGGTGAATAAGGTACAGGAGTGGAGTATTTTTCAAAAGAGAGGGAGCACAATAACAAGGGTGCATGCCATAATGCTGGAAAGGTGTAACTTTAGGAGGGATGTAAGGAAGTATATCTTCACTGAAAAACTGGTGGACGCCTGGAACAGTCGTTCAATGTAAATGGTGGGGGCGAAAACAGTGGTGGGCTTCAAGCATGCATGGGAAAGGCACAAAGGAATCTTGGTAGGAAAGAAAGAGGGGGAAGTAGCAGGATGTCAGGTAGGGTCTGTGGTGACAGTATATGAAAGGCCAAAAACTGGGCAGATCGGATAGACCAAGTGATCCTTATCTGCCAGCAAAATCTGTTTCTTTGCCTCAGACACTAGCCACACCATTTTCTATGCATAACACAATAGTAGCCCCCATTTACAGTCCACCTTCCATGAATGTCCCACAATGCTAATCCCCTTCCCTCTATGTGCACCAACACTACCTTCAGTTCCCACACAGATACAAACACTAGCTGCCTCTGTTCTCATCAACCAACAGTGGACGTAATGTCCTCCATGTACCCGGGTGACATCCCCATAACCTAACACCCTCTTTCCTTTCCTACTTCCCTCCAGAGCACCCATCACCCCTTTCATCCAACTCCCCCAAAACATCAGGCACTTTTTCTACATGGCCCCCTAAACAAGCTACCTTTACTGCATTGTCCCAAACACTGACTTAACTCCCCAAATCTCACCAAAGATGAGCCCCTGGTAGTCCAATGGTGCACCCTCACTAACCACAAATATGTGCAAACATCCCTTGATGATCTTGTCCCTTGCCAGTCTCTTTCCTCTGCTGTCTCTTTGGCTCCGATTAGACTTCTGTGATGGCTCTACTCCATGCCTGTAATAGTTCTACAGGCAAGGGCCATCCCCAAAGTGCAACTGGTTAACATGGGTCACCTTGCTGTTGGTGTATTGCACTGTGTGACAGGTGCATTGGGACCCTTCCTGGCACCAGCAAACTTTGATGTGCACTGGTGCAGAAGGAGCTATCAAGCCCCTTTAAACCTATCATGGTGGGTCACATAGAAGGAGCTGCTGTAAACTTGGCTTCGCAATGAGTTTGCAATGGTCCCATGCAACTGAGAAGTGAGCTCAAGGTTTGAATTTCAGTGCTAAGTATAAACAGTTCAAAAAGCAGCTATTTTTTCCCCATTTTGTGGTGTGATGTACGGGATACTTGCACGTTATTTTGTGGTGTGATGTATGGGATCCTTGCACATTATTTTGCAGTGTGATGCATGGGATCCTTGCACATTATTTTGCAGTGTGATGTACGGGATCCTTGCACATTATTTTGCAGAGTGATGTATGTGATACTTGCGCATTATTTTGGGGTGTGACATATAGAATCCTTGCACATGTGATGTATGGGATCCTTGCACAGTATTTAGCGGTGTGATGCATGGTATACTTGCACAGCAGCGTCTGTAACTAGCAAGTAATTACAAACTATTCAAACACCAACTAGAGGACAATCACGTAACTTACAGGAGTGCCGCACCTGAACTTTCAGCAGTCTGTTACACTGGGCAGTGTTACTGGAGCTGCACAGGGGAAGATATGGGGATACAAAGATAAAAGAAGGAAAACAGAATAAGTACATAAATCACTGGGTATCTGTGACCTCTTACTATAGCTCAATAGCCAGCCATAGTGACATGCAATGTATGGACCTAACCTGAAATTGTTTTTTTTGGGGGGGGGGGGTGGCGGACTGCATGAAAATTGAGATACATTTTTAAAATTTAAAAAAGGATATGGTGAAACAAACAATTCTTTAAACAGACTTAGATTAAAAAATGCAGGATCATGGAAAAGTTCTGAGATATTTATTATGAGAAACCTGAAACTCAAACATTCAGAAAATTAAAACTGAGGGAGGGGACAAAGAACATGATACCCATGCGATGTACAATGGTATTTACTCACCTGGTATAGGTGATTATCCCTCCAGCCTTCCTAGTGCTCATGCATTCTTCACAAATGGGTTATCCTCCATCATCCTATTGGCTGATGCACAATCTTAAATTTTGGACTGCCAGAAGCCAGTCTCAGTGAGAAACTTCCTTAGCAGAGAAACTGAGAAACAAGACAAGGACACACAAACAGCATAAAACAAACAAATGACCCAATAAGACAGTATTGCATTGTAAAGAGCATTTACTGAAAACTTAGCAGAAAGCTTTGGAATACAAAGGTATCTATCACACTGTAAAGCTGCCAGCAAAGTCATATGCCTAAATTGACTACCGATAGTAATGGCATTGAAAGAATATATACGATTATACATATGTATGTGTATATATATATGGCATATGGACAGAACATCACGGTGATAATCACCGCAGAGAAAACATGCCAGACAAAATGTTGAAATTAAAGGTGGTCGCCAATAGAAATGGTCGCAGAGCAAATGTAGCTTCCGCGGCCAAAGACCGGCGACTGCATGACTGTCTCACAGTGTGACGTTTTGTCCCTCTGCCTGAATTCTGTAAGAGTCTATATGGCTAAGGGTTTGTTTAATTTCTTTTCACTGCTAAACAACTTTACTGACAAATGGCATGGGGGATATTCGATATGTTGAGCGATGGATGTGGAGGACAGGAGGACAGGGGGAAGGAACAGGATCTGGAGAGCTTACGATCATCTGAGAACTACACCATCACTGGAGACAGGCATAGATGCACTCAGTGCCCCATATAGAATATTAGAAATAAAATGATACAGTAGTTAAAACTAAAGTCTTAGTTATGTCTGTCTAGAGGGGCTTAAAGGGTCGAGCTGTTTGTAGTGCTGGCTGGTGGGAGGTTATAAATGTGCATTTCAGTCTTTCATGGTGATTTCATTATTTACTTTAAGTAATGCAGTTAGTTTGTACTTGCCACTTTTTAATCCTACCAGACATATCTGCGTGGCTAAGACTCAACCACATACTGCAACCCGTTTCTCATCTTTGGCACATTTCACCAAGTCACCAAAGAAGTTAGGTGTAGTAGCAGTAAGGAGAGATGAAGGGGACAGAAAGTGAAAGATCACAAAAACTCTGAGTCTACTCCTGTGGCCAGCAGTGTAGTCGGGTGGGTTCTGACCGAGTCCTTAACTTGCGACTATCTGACCACTCCATTTCATTTGGGCAGCTTTTTATCCAGTGGAAAGATCGATTGATGACAATTGTAGTAGCAATCTTTTATCCCCAAGACATAATGTCCATGATGTATTGACCGCGACATTATGTCCAGCGACGGCATGTCTGTACATAATATATATATATATATATATATATATATATATATATATATATTTATACAATAGGGGTGTTGTGTATTCATTGAGAATAAAATCATGTATTCTCACCCCAGTGAGATAAATGGGTAATGACATAGCTGAAGTGAAAATAAATCCATTTACGCCTACTGTAGCTACGTCATCACCCGATATTCTCACTCCAGCATCAATCAGGCAGTGAAAGCTGGAACTTGTTTTAAATGTGAAACTGAAATGTTCGATCTACCTAATGACATACCAGCTGTATAGTGTGCATGTTTTGCTTGCAGTTTCTAAAATGCCAGAACCTGAAAGCAGTGCAGTTGGAGCAAAACTTAGCAGTTGAAAAAAAATAATTATACAATGGGGTAAATTCAATGAGCCAAATCCTGCATCTTGATTGGTTGGCTGGCATATTTCAGCATGGTAAATCCTCCAGTGTACCCACTGGAAAAGGTACCAGCCACCAGTCAGCCGCAGCAGAACCTTCCCTTTCAAATCACTCTGACTATATCCAAGTCAGCAATGGCAAACTCAGTGCCACTCACCGCATACAGCTCCTGCCCCGAAGATAACACTTGTAAACCGCATTCTTTTAACTCCCACTCTGAAATACCAACACTCAACACACGCTCCACTACTTTAACGGCTGACACACATAGCACCCCCCAAAAACCCATCATCAACGTTTTCCTATCATTACTATACCCAAAAGCAGAAAAGTGCTAGGTACAATTTCAACAAACCGCGGTACCGAACTACGCTCCAGCGCATGCTCACAATCAACTAGGGAAACAGTCCTTCTTAAATGAAATCGGCTGCATAACAACTAATTACCTATCCAAACTCCTAACAGGAAAAATGGAGGCTAAACACACTTAACTCATCACATTAATGACTGAATAAAGCATGTTCCCGACTCCAGACAAACCATAGAGGCTGCTTGTTGGAAAACAGTACAAGCACAACAGTGCCCCCTCCAGCACTATTTTTTGATGATTAGCACTAAAATCACTAAAAATAACACAAAACTCAAACAAAAGCAATGTATTTCTTTATTAATCAACACAAACAAATAATGCCCTTGTATAATAGCAATATACCCCCTCCAGGGAGTGGGTATAATGATGGATTTACAACCACTGGTGTGGTTAAGTCACTCAGCTGCGCCTCGTGACTGAACCACACCAGCCATGGTAAATCCACCAGTATACCCACTCCCTGCTGGGGTATATTGTTTAAATAAACCTTACTAGATACAGTATTTGTCTACGATGAGCTTTTCAACATTAATTCCTAAACCTTCAGAAGCACCACGGATGAATAAACTAAAATTACATCATCCACTGAAAACAATCAACATGGAACAAGAGATTTTCTTGAGCTGTTCTCAGTTTGAGAAGGATAACGAGCCACTGCTAGACCCATCAGAAGAAAACAAATAATAAATATTCTACTTTCTTTTCCATATGTCAACACTACAAGTTTCCTCCCAGAAGGCCATCAAAGCAGCTCAGCACCAACACAGACTCTGAATAACCAGTGAAGCTCCTCAGTCCCACATGTACCTGTTTTCTTCTGTAATCCTCGTATATTTCTGCCACATCACCACCTCCATCGATATCTTCAAGTTGACGTCTCTTGTCACAAGATGCACAGAGGGCTAAAAAACTAAAGTACTGTTGCACTAAGCACTACCAAAACAAAAAAAATAAAATCTCATAAATAAATAAATGTTATTCATACTGTACCAAAACAATAAACAGTCCCGGTTCACCAATGGTCACAGAAGTACTCCTGAAGTAAACATCCCACACACATCCCTCCCCCAAACCAATGAAATCACTCAGTCCCCCAAAAGACACCTAACAGCACCAACTAAAGAATAAACTCTGCATCCACTATGAGCACAACAAAGAAACCACTACACACCACAGCAACCAATCACAACAAAGGATTCAAAAGCATCACCAATCGATATCACACAGTTGAGCAGACTGACACACAGCAGCCAAATCACTGAGTAAGAACACCAACTTAAGAAGTAACAACTACAAAACAGACCTCAGCCACAATAATTAAATACCAAAACCATACAAAAACACTCCTTGCCTATTGTATAAATCGCACACATGATGGGCAGGAGTGGAATATGGAAAGTATTCTCACTCCTGCATCGTAAGGCATGGCTATCCCACTCATGTCTCCCACCATGAGAATTTTTGTCACTTCACTGCGCAAAAACTGTATGACTGACTGAAATGAAAATTGGTAAATGAAGATATGTAGCATACCACAACATGTACAACAAATGTTATCAGAATCTGTTCAACAGTTGCACAGCGTCACGCTGGGAAAACTGCGCAGGAGTGTCGAAAATAAAATTTTTGCCACTTCGCTACACAAGAACCATATAGGCGATGGAACCAAAAATTGTTAAAAGAAGACATGCACCGTAGCACATCGTGTGTCCAGAATTGTGTGCACATTCATTCAAAGGTCGCACAGCGCCATGAGCAAACAACATAACATGCACAATTCAGCAACAGTAAGCACCAATGACCTGAAAATTGTCGCAGTCAAAGATCTGTAACAAATCTTTGTACATTCCAAATGCCAGGAAAATCGGACACACGGTTCAGAAGTTATTGAAGCATAATGAATCAAATTTTCATTCATCGGAGTGACATAATTCCACACTTGTTAATGTTTTAGACACCAAACCACTGCAAGGCACATCCGTACCACTAGGGCTACCTACGCTATAAATTTCAAGCCAGTAGCACCATGCAGAATGCTATGTGCAAAACGTTAAATGCGCCACGCAGTATCTCTACAGTAAATTACTGTTCCAACATGTAAACAACATTATTCACATCTCCAGGACATCCACTCAACAGCCTCCAAATTTCATGCGAAAAGACCAAACCGTTCCAGAGATATTCAATTTTTACATTTCTGCACCTTTAAGAAGTCTTCCACCACAAAATGGCGGCAATCGCAGCCAAAAATGTGCTAAAATGGAGGACCTGGTGGACAAAAAAATATGTAACCACTAGAGGGCCAACTTTAAATGGCAATAACTCTGGAACAGAACAACATGTTTTCACCAAACAAAAACTGGCATGTTCCTTGAACAAAGATCTTTCTACTTGGCAAGTTTCAGATCAATCAACCATAGAAGTTGACGGCAGATAAGGACCGCAAGACCCATCCAGTTTGCCCATTTCTTTTTCTACCTTATGAATGTGCCATCGGCCTTTGCTCTGTCAATGGCCTATCTATTCATACTCATCTGTATTGCTCCCTTATGCCCATCCATGCCTGTTTGAAGCCCTGCAGAGTATTCATATCCACCACTTCCTGAGGTAGGCCATTCCATGCATCCACCACTCTTTCTGTGAAAAAGAACTTCCTCACATTACCCCTTAATCGGCCTCCCTCTAATCTCATGCTGTGTCTTCTTGTCCTGCTATTTTTCTTATATTGAAACATGTTAGACTCTTTCACCTTGTTAATGCCCTTAAGGTGTTTGAATGTTTCAGTCATATCACCTCTCTCCATCCTTTGCTCTAGGGTATACATATTGATCTCAGTTAATCTGTCCTCATACAGTATGTTTTCTGATGAAGTCCTTGCGCCATTTTGGTTGCCTTTCTCTGGACCACCTCAATTTGGTTAATGTCCTTGTGAAGGTGTGGCCTCTAGTACTGCACTCAGTACTCCAGATGGGGCCTAACCAGTGTCTTGTAAAGAGGGATTATTACCTCCCTCTTCCGACTTGTGATACCCCTACTAATACACCCCAACATCCCACCAGCCTTACCTACTGTTTTAGTGGTCTGCTTGGATGATTTCAGGTCATCGGTGATGATGACACCCAAGTCTCTTTTTTCCCTTGTGACTGCCAGCAACTCCCTTCCCAGCCTATAGGTGGCTTCAAGGTTTCTCTTCCCTATGTGCAAGATTTTGCACTTCTGTGCGTTAAACCCCAGTTGCCACTCTTCCGACCATTTTGCTAGTTTATCCAGATCTCTTCTCATTCTGTCCACCCCATCTGGATCATCTACTCTGTTGCAGATCTTGGTGTCATCTGCACAGACAAACCTTACCGTCCAGTCCATCTGCAATGTCACTGATGAAGATATTGAAGAGGATTGGCCCCAGGACTGATCCCTGAGGTACCCCACTTGTGACTTGCATCTCTTCTGACTGTATACCATTTACCACCACTCTCTGTTTTCTGTCCGTCAACCAGTTTGCCACCCAGTTGACCAACGTCTGACCCACCCCAAGCCTACCCAGCTTATTAAGCAATCTTCTATGTGGAACAGTATCGAAAGCTTTACTGAAGTCAAGGTAGGCAACATCAACCACTCCCCCTTTGTCCACCACTCTGGTTACCCAGTCAAAGAAATCTATGAGATTAGTTTGCAGGGCCTTCCTTTTGTAAAGCCATGCTGTCTTGGATCCTGTGCTCCTATGGATTCCAGGTGTTGCACTATCCTTGCCTTAAGTAGTGTCTCCATGATCTTGCCCACTACTGAGGTAAGACTGACTGGTCCATAGTTCCCTGACTTCTCCCTGCTACCACTCTTGTGGAGCGGGATTACATGAGCCCTTCTCCAGTCTTCTGGAACCTCTCCTGTGCTCAGAGGCTCACTAAACAGTTCTGATAATGGCTCTGCTAGTTCCACCCTTAGCTCCTTTAGTGCCCTGGGATGTATGCCATCAGGTCCCATTGCCTTGTCCTTCCTGTGCTTTATCGAGCCCTTGTAGGACCCTTTCTTCTGTGAAAGGACTAGTGCACACCTCCCTCCCTCTGTGTCCATGGTGCTGAGCTGTGGGCCCTGCCCTACTTTCTCTTCAGTAAATACTGAGCAGAAGTATCTATTTAAGATAGATACTTTTACATTGGCCTCCTCCTCACATGCCCCCTTATCCCCTTTGATCTTAGCAATACCCCCTCTGGACTTTCTCCTTTCACAGTGGCTGCCCTATGCGTCGTGGCAGGCAGTGCAGAAAAATAACAAAAACTTAATGTTTTGCACTGCGCTGCTCAAACGCAAAAACACAAATGGTAATGGTAACACAAACAGTGATGGCAACAGTGCAGAAAAACAAAACAGAAACGCTAATGGTAATGCAAAAGCACACGATGATGCAAATGGTAAGAGAAATGTAAGTGCAAATGTAAATGAAAATACAAATGGTAACGCAAATGGTAACGCAAACACTGACGGCAACAGAAATGCAAATGGTAATGAAAACGGTAACAAAAATGCTAGCGGTAACAGAAATGCAAATGGTAATGGCAGCAGTGACACAGAAGGAAACAGTAACACACTCAACAATGGAAACACTACCAAAAATGCAAACGCTAAGACCAACGGAAATGCAAATGGTAACGAACATGCAAACAGTAATGGTAACGCAATTGGAAATGCAAATGGTTACAGTAACACCAACAATGACGCCAAAGGAAACAGTAACGCAAACGGAAATGCAAGCACATATGCAAACGCAAACAGTAACGCACATGGTGATGCAAAAGTAAACCCAAACAAAAATGGTAACGGAAACGCAAACGGTAACAGTAACACAAATGCAAGCACAAACACAAAGGGTAATGCACAAGGTGACGTAAACAAAAATGCTAACGCAAATGGTAATGGAAATGCAAGCGGAAATGGCAACAGTAATGCAAATGCACACCCTTTTTTCCCCCAAAAAGGTGCATTCAGAAGCACAGTGAATGCAAAGAATGAATGCATAATAATGGCCCTCTGAGCAGAAAATGAGCACTTGGAATACTAAATTCCTTATATCTCAGGAATTGTACGATGTAGAAAAAAATGATAAATCTTATATTATTTATGACTTTCCAGGCTAGTTTTGTACTTAGCCCCCTGGTTGGGGACTAAGCATTCTTCTGACAAAAAGTCCGTATCTCAAACCGTTTTCGAGATACGGGCCCTGAAAGGCGCGGCGGACACCATAATGTTAGCCTATGGGAAAAATCATCAACTTTGGAGTGCCGTAACTTTGCAGCCCTCTACTATTTTTTCACCAAAAGGCACATCTGTGGGATCTTGGCTTTCTTTCTTCCAATTTTCAGCCCAAAAGACCAAACCGTTCTTTTGCAACAGGGTGGCAAAGATTCCCTATTGTTTTGGCCATAGCATCGCAAAGTACTTTTGCAAATCATGACACTTTTGCAAATGAAATCACAAAAGTGTTGCATATGCAAAAGTACTTTGCGACACTACATTTTACAAAAATTTCAAAACATATTTCTGGGGTGTTTAACCCCCAAAAAAGACATGGCTAGCAACCTCAGGGCTCGACTAGGTGAACACAAGAACTGTGTCCCTAGAGGGTTCAAAATTTAAATGCCAAGCATTTCTGTGACTGCCAACTGAAAACAAGATGGCCGATTTGTGACCCTACAAGGGTCATTTGCGAAAGTAAAATGTGCATTTGCGATACGTTCGCATATTTTGTTAACTTTTCCCATTGACTATAATGGGAAACTTGTTTTTTGAATAACTTTTGAACCGTTAAATATTTTTTCACGAAGTCTTCTAAAAGCACATCAGGGATCCTGGCTGCATATTCCCTGAAGGTTTTGGACTGGTCACACAAACTGTGCAGGCTGTAGGCACGAGCAAAGAACGCACAAAAATGTGTAACTTGTGTATTTTGTGGTGCTCTGTAGCTCCGCAACTGTACATCCGATCACAACAAAACTTGGCAGGTCCAGAGATCTATGTTACCAGACTTTGCATTCCAAATTTCAGGCAAATCCGTTTTACAGTGGCAAACATATTAAGCTGCCAAATTTCAGATTTAACCTTAAATGGGGTACTCAACCCTAACTATATACGTGCCACTATAATATATATATATATATATATATATATATATATATATATATATAGATAGAGAGAGAGAGAGAGAGAGGGAGAAGTATGAAGATGTAGGTGTAGCATAGCATGACTATATAAACACAAAAATAACTCAGTCCCAGATACGGACATGCACCAGAACTGGTTCTGGCTGCTTTGGTTCCATGCATATGTATAATCAGGAGGGAGTCTGAGCACTAGAAAGAATGCAGGAATAATCACCTTTACCAGCTGAGTAAATACCATTAACCTCTGCAACCCTTCTAGTGCTCATACATTTTGCACAAATGGGATTTTTGTAGCAGTACTATAAGGAAAAACTCCCCCTCCGGGTGGGTCCAGTTACACTGAACCTGAAGCAGCCTGAAGCACAGCTCTTCCAAACATAGCCCTGCTTGTTGATGCTACATTCAGTCCGTAGTGCCGGACAAAAGTACGAACAGAGGACCAGGCAGCTGTAGCACGGATGTCCTGCAGTGAGGCCCCCTCCTCTCTCTGCCCAAGATGCTGACATTACCCTGGAAGAATGTGCTCTAAAGCCTGCAGGGGGTTCCAAGCCCACTCCTTGGTATGCAGCTACTATTGCTGCTCCTAACAGCCTAGCAATTGTTTCTTTAGAGGCCACCTGGTCTGATTTTTTCCATGAACAGAAGACAAACAGCCTGTCTGACTTACGGAAACTTTCTGACATGTCCAGATAAGCCTTTATGATAGACACCATGTCAAGTGGATGAGTATCTGCATCAGCACTACCTCGGTGCATCGGCATGGTCAGCAAGTGACCGTCCTGTTCCAGGTGGAATGGAGATAACTCCTTTGGGACAAAGGATGGTACTGTTCTAAGAGACACCCTGTCATTATGGAAGGTAAGAAATGGCTCATAGCAGGACGGTGCCTGCAACTCTCTTTCCCTTCTGACCAAGCACATAGCCGTAAGAACTAACATTTTAATGGTAGTCCAATAAGGGGAGTCCAGAATAAAGGGAGGCTTATGAAGGCCATCCAATACCAAATCCAGTTGCCATGAAAGGCATGTAGGTCTAGTACGGGGATGCAATCTGAACCATCTGTAGCAGCCGGAAAATATCTGGATGTGAACCTATTTGTCCCACCCAGGGAGGGACCCTCTCATGGCCGATATAGCCAAAGCCTGGACCCTCAAGGAAAAGTATGCAAGACCTTTGTCTGCCCCATCATTAAGAAAATCTAGTATTTGAGGCAGGCCTACCACCGATGGCGACAGATTTTTTACTGTATACCACTTACAGAAGATTTGCCAATGTCTCTGGTAAGTCTTATTTGTTGTTCATCTCCTGGATTGCACAAGTCATTCAACACCTTGGAGGGATACCCCTCTTTCAACATCCATGCCATCAGCCTGAGGGCTTTGCGGTTGTGATACATGATTGGTCCTTGACTGAGAAGATCAGAGTGGTGTGGCAAAGGTCACAGGTTGTCTATCAACATTGCTCTGAGGAGGGAGTACCATGATCTCCATGACCAGTGGGGTGCTATCAACAGTACTGTGGCTTTGAGTGCTGTAATTTCCTGAAGTGCTTTCACAATCATCGGGGTGGGTGGAAAGATGTAGACTTTGTGGAAACTACTGTACTGTCATTGTGTCGAATTGCTCTGCCTGATTGTCAGGAAAGCGAGAGTGGAAGCAAGGCAGTTGAGTGTTGTGGCAAGACATCATCAGGTCTAGTTGAAATTAACCCAATCTCTCATTGAGTGTCTGGAACACCTAGGGATGCAGGCGTCATTCCACCTGATTGAGTTTCACTCGACTGAGCCAGTTTGCCTGTGAATTCATCTTGCCTGCTAGGTAAGTGGCCAAACTGACAGCAGATTCTGTTCCGCTCATCTCAATGTCTTTAATGCTTTTTTAGCATAGACCTGCTTCGAGTTCCCCCTTGTCTGTTTATGTACGTCACAGTGACCTGGTTGTCGTTTCTGATCAGCACGCCTGCCTTGTGACTTGATGGGTGAAGAATAGCAGATATCTGTACATTGCTCTCATTTCCAGTACATTGATGGGTAGACGAGCCGATGGAGACCATCTGCCCTGGGTTACATGATGGCCAAGTAACGTTCACCAGCCGAGGAGACTGGCATCTGTTGTAGGCACGGCCTTTGGCGATGCTGACAATGGCATGCCCTTCAGCAGGTTCTGTCTGAACGCCCACCACCTGAGACTGTGCAGACTTTCTGTGCATGGATTGATATTGTACTTGAAGTTCTGGGTTGACTGATACCATATGTCCAGCACATATATCTGGAGTGAACGCATGTGCAGCCGGGCCCAGGGCACCATGTTTATCATGGATGCCATGAGTCCTAACAGCTGCAGGTACATATGCACTGGTCTGTTGTGCTGAGTTTGTATCATTGTAATGAGCTGAGTCGTATTGTTGACTTTCTCTTCTGTTGGTGTCAGTAGTCCCAATGTCATGTTGATCCTTGCACTGGCGTGTGTTATGTCTTGGATGGACTTAGTTGGCTCTTGTCCAAATTTATGACCCAGCCGTGCTGCTGGAGGCAACAAATCATGGAGTCCATGTCCATCTGTGTCTGCGTTGGGGTCATGCTCATATGAGTCAGTTGTCTAAGTAGGGAATGACATGCACACCCATCTTATGGAGGAGCGTGGCAATCACCATCAGAATCTTTGTGAATACCCTCGGGGTCAAGGCCAGCCCAAACAGGAGACAAGTGTATTGAAAATGTTGGCCTCTGACATTGAATCCAAGGAAACTTTGATGGCTGGGGCAGATCAGGATCTGTAAATAGGCGTCTTTTGAGTCTATTGATATAAGGAAGTCACCCGACTGAATTGCCAACAATGTTGACTCGAGGGTCTCCATCCTGAATTTCTTGTAGGCCACCAACTTGTTGAGAAACTTGAGGTCCAGTACAGGGCAGGCACCACCTGTTTTCTTGGGGACCATGAAGAATATAGAGTATACTCCCTTGTCCTGCTCGGGGTATGGCACAGGAACTATAGCCCTGTTTCTGGGCAGATTGAGCAGTGCCTGCTGGATGGTTTCAGCTCTGTTGCATTGGAGGGGCATCGAAGACATCATCGGAATGTGTGTAATTATCTTTTGTGTGAGCTCTATAGTGTAGCCATCATTCATAATTTATCTGACCCACCGGTCCATTGTGGTCTGGGCCTATTGATTGGCAAACAGTCAAAGGCATCCCCCCACCAGAGAGTTGTCTGCCTGGGCCCACCTCAATTCACTGGCTCTTGCCGTTGAACCCCCCTCCCCTCTGTGACCAGTACTGGCCTTCTTACTTGAACTGCCTCTGGCCCTGAATTGTGTAATTCAAGACTGAGACTGAGATTTAAAGGCTCTGCTTCTAGATGACTGATTAAAGGGACAACTTTGATTGATCTTGTGAGCCTTTAAATTTGGGACAAAAAGTCTGTGCCGGAGGAAGATACGGGTCCTTCTTTGCCACCATCTGTTTAGTGCCAGCCCAGTCTTTGAGGAAAGGCATGAGTGAATCTCCAAACAGATGGCCCCCTTAAACAGTAGCTTGAGAATTGTGGCTTTGGACTCCCCATCTGCTTGCCACAGCTTTAACCACAGGGCTCACCTAGCATGGTTGGAGAGTACCATGGCTCTGGTTCTAAACTTCATGATATCAGAGAATGGAGCTGCTATATAGCATGTGGCCTGTAGAGTGCAATCCGCATTGCCCACCAGTGGAGAGGATTCAGGTATGGTGTCTGTGAGGGATTGCACCCATCTCAGCAGGGCTCTGCTGGCATACCACACAGCCGTGTTTGCTGCCAGGACCATCCCCACAACCTCATGAAGCATTTTTAAACTCTTCCACTTTTTTGTCCATTGAATCTTTCAGAGCAGCTGAGCTCTTGACTGGAATGACAGTACGTCTTGTGAGGGCTGACACCGAGGTGTCCACATTGAGGGCAACTAATCATGCTGCTTTAGGGGCCTTTCTGATCAGGTACATCAGTTGCGTGACCAACTTCTCCAGGAGTCTGGCTGGTTCTGCTGCCTCCAGTTCTTTGGCATGGATGGTATCCAGGGCTGGGCAGGTAGGAAAGTGCTGCTTGACTGAGCTCAGTGATGCTGAGAGGAGTGGATCCGTCAGAGACCGAGGCTTCTCTGGCTCCTCTGGAATTTGGAGGGCTTCCCTTATCATCTTGACCAGCCCAACCACAATGTCTCTGGGGCACAGCCATCCTTAGGAAGACTTGGGGTCTTGGTCAGGCTCCTTGTCTTCTGAGGTTTCAGTTGCCTCATCTGCCTGCCTGCGTCTCTCCTTCAGAAGGTGTGATGAGTGACCCTCCAGGCACTTGCTGGTGGTCCCTGGCTGGGAGCCTAGTGGATGGTGGGACTGCAACTTTCCAGTCTCTGGAACAGGAGGCCTGCCTGTGTGGCACTGAGTGTAATTGGTGCTGTGGGGGTCCTAGGTGAGTATTAAATTGAGGCCGGGGTTCCGAGAGGTTCCAGCCTCCGAGACAGCACAGACTGCACACAGCGCCTCTACTCCATGAGTCTGGCAGCTGCGTCTCATATTCAGTGAAGGCAGGCTTGGCAGGAAGTTGCTGTTCACTGAGAAACCTAAGGGGAACAGAGATAAAAAAATGCATTACAAAAATGTCCCCTTCCTGAAGCAGCAATTTTCACATGCAGTTGAGGGAGCTCAGAGCAGACAGGTTGCCAGGAGAAAGAAAGAACCTATGGGTTAACTTCATGGGAAAAAAGGGTCTAGTGACCCACTCAAAACAGCCACCAACCCAATCCTGGTGGACTGGCACACAAAAGATGGCTTCCAGGAATATCCCCATAAACCATTTATAAATCCTGTTTCTCGCAAAATATGGAAGCTGACTTGCCCCAAATGGCTGCCATCCTGCAACAGCACCAAGATGGAGGTCATTCCCATGAGACTGCCCATGAATATTGCGGGACAACATGGCCACGATCTCGTGAGAATGGGCATCCTGGCGAGATTATGCTGTCTCCTCCTGTTGGGGCCCGATTTACTCTCTGTGACCCGAACTTACGTCTGCAGTGACTGGGCCAGGCAAAATTATGCCCCCAGTATGCCTCCATTCCCCTATGGTGGGTGTGTGGCATCAAGAAAGCCCCGGGATGAAACGGGGCACGGTTCTCACGATATCTGCTATTTTCAAGATGGTGGCCACAAGATTCTGGGTGCTGTGAGCCGGGCAGGGAGTAGTGGATGTCAAACTGTGGGGGAAGTAACTGGTGGTCAAAGGAAACATCCCTTGTGGTGTTGACACGTTTACTTAGTGCGGGAAGTAGCAAAAACAATGGCGCTCCTCTCCACCTTCCACTGACCTTGGAGGGGGACAGGCAACCTCTGGGACAACCTTTGGTATGGGGAAAAACAACCTAAGGAGCTGCAAATCATCCCAGGGACTACCAGACACCTAGTAAGTACTGTGTAGGGTCTGTGAAGGTGGGGCAAGTTGCCCCTTAACATCCATTGAGAAAAGTGGGGCAATCCCACATCTGGGGGGAGGGCATCACCACCGGCTTCCAGATGCACCCCAGCATTAAAGAGATTGCAGCCCTGGCTAAACTGCCAGACTACTGCCCTGGGTCTTAGTGCTTTTAATTGCAGGGATCTCCAGGTATATGCTGCCTGACCGGGGAGTGGACGCTACATAAGGGTCCAGTCATCAGGGAGTGGCTGGTAGGGACACTAAATAAGGGATCCCAACCTGTGCAGGGGTGTAAGACAAAACACTGGCAGAGGGTCCAGCCACACTTCCTCCCCTGCCCAAATGCCCTGGGTGGTGATACTGTCTGCACTATATATTTTATATTGTTTGTTTTTTTTGCAAAGAAATAGTAAAGCAATGCAGAAAGTTAGGATAAAAAGATAGAGTTAATACGTACTCCTGTATGTCAACGTGCTTGATTAGAAAAGTCCAGAGTAAAGAAAAAGATTTGGTAGGACAAACTTACCTGAGAGTATGGAAGCCATCATAGATCATGACCAGCCTCTAGGGATGCACAAAGTGAACTGGAGACTGACTATGGTAGCCAGGGGCTTGGCTTCTGGCAATCCAAAATTAACAATTGTGCAACAGCCAATAGGGTGACGGAGGACAACCCGTTTGTGAAGAATGTACGAGTACTAGAAAGGTTACAGGGGATAATGGACACATACCAAAGCAAGTGTTTTTTTTTTTTTTCTAAACTCAGTAAAGGAAGGGCTTGCACACTGTGGTTGTTTGACTCTCCTTTCATGAAAACAGATTTATCAGATGAAAAATCTAAATCTTTATAGTTCCTTGAAAAACTAGATACTCATTTTAGTATGGCTGTAGTTTATGTATACACTATGTCTATACATACAGTACATATAAATGCTCAGATGAAACAACAGTGCATCATTCACGGCAAAGCAAGCATACATTGGTGTAGGAACACATACAGTATGTCATGTTGACATGACTTCTAGGTCAATTTTTTTATAACTTTTTGTGCCACAGTATCTGTCCGAGCAACCTTCAGGTCTGGGATGTTCTCTCAGCAGTCTCTCAGTCACATCACCCATCAGCTAAAATTCTCACCATCCCTCTAACAGGAACTGTCTGTGAAAGTCATTTAGATGGTATTGGTGGTTCCCCCTTTCTTCTTTCCAGATTGGCCCTCCCACCCATTGCTGTTTTCACATCCCTGGTGCAATGTAGTCTACAAAGGCAGTGGACCCCACAGCAGGGGTGCAAGCTCCCTGGCACTCCACTAGGGGACACTGTGCTACTGTAACCAATGAAACCATCCCTCCCATCTGATGCTGCCTAACTGCTGGCTCCCAAGTCTGCTCCCAAACCCAGTTCACCAGCATAGCAGCACTGAAATGGGCCACTGGCCACCTCCATAAGTTCAATTTTGGTTGCTCTCACTGACTGAGCTCTACCCTTTACTGACATTTAGATCCCTGCACTTTGTCTCAATTAAACATGTTGCTAAATGTATAAAATGAAGAACACCTATAGTCTTTTTCCATATACAGTAATATGCACTCCTTTGTTTCTATAGAGCTCTTTATTCCCAGGGTACAGGCAGGCTCTTCAGGCCCTGCTTGCTCCCCAACCGATTACTATCTCCCTTGGGACTTACCTGCCATTTTGTCATCCCCCATGGCTTGCCTCCATGACAGGGCCAGGGGGAGGGCCATCTACCACCCCATCCAGTCCCACAGTGCAGATCCAGTTCCTCTGTGGCAGTGGTTCCAGGGCAATGGAGTGGGTTGAAATGGCAGGTAGGGCTTCATATGCCGGTCCCAATTTCTCTCCCCTTTGGCTGGCGGCATGGTGACACAGTCTTGCATGCATGTAGAGGCACTGATGCACTATGTGCTGACAACCAGCCTATCCCCAAATGTACAGTGCTCCTGCTGGCCTGCTATCATGTCTCCATGTGGTGTCAGTGTTTGAGTGGTGCAGTGACTCACCGTCCCAGGAAGAAAAGAACAGTCTGTGGATGCATAATCCACTCGCACCCTGGGTGACCTGCAAAAGCCTGAGTTCATCACTGAACACAGTCTGCTGATGTGGTGGCAGGTAAGGCGCTGCACCTTAGCCTTCCATGCCACCTGATTGGTTATATGTAATCCTATAAGTATCCTACCTCAAGCTCTCCTTACCTAAGGAGATGGGGGGGTTTGCGTCTCCCTAACTTCCTGTTTTACTATTGGGCTTGTCACCTTTGTAAGTGTGGGAAATGGTTTTCTTTGGTTGAACTTTGTGTTCATCATGACTATGTCCCTATTTGGTTACATATAGAGTCTGACATTCTCACTACACATAATTTAGCTCCCTCTTCGCTCTGTTATACGCCCTTTAAAAAATTGCCAAAAGCCCTGCAGTTCTTTCTGATCGGCACCTCACTAAGTGTTCTCTCCCAAATGTTCAGCTTTTTTAAGGTACTCCCGAGTTCTGATCCCTCTCAGCCACTATATGCCAATTTGAATCTTAAAATAGGGGAAGTGCCCATATCTCGGTGCTGGCTATCTCTTCCTCCTGAGCTCACGGTGGCTGATTTCTACTCAAAGGGTGCTATCTTATCCACCAAGGAGATTCTCACTAAACTGGGTCTAACGCCATGGGCTGTCTTTCAAATTTTTCAGCTTAAGCACCTACTGGCTAAGGTAGTGGGGAAAGAGTGCAACCCCTCTCGTATTGAAGCTTTCCTCCAGCAAATTAAGACTTTTGCTTGTAAATCCCATGGCATTTCTACTATATATAAGCTGGTCCTCACCTTTCCTCAGCCTCCTTCAATTGCTGGTTCTCGGGTCTGGCAGGCTTCTTTCCCTGATGAAGTTATTAATTGGCATTCAGTATGGACAGGCCTATACACATATCACACCCAGGACCAACATAGACATACACAATACTGTATCTTAAGCAATATGTATTATACTCTGGTAAAATTGGCTCAAATGAAGAGGCTTTCCTCCAACACGTGTTCTAGGTGCAATAAAGAGGAAGGCTCACTCCTCCATATATTGTGGTCCTGTGAAAGGATATCCCCGTTGTGGAAGCAAATTGAATCTGCTCTAGACCCATTGCTGGGACTACAGGGCCTCTTCTCTCCTGTCATATGTATCGTGGGAGATTACTCCAGAATTCCAGTGAAGAAGAGAAGGTTTCATATGGCTTTAATCTCAATGGCAGTCAAAAAGCTAGTGCTTAGGCACTGGACGGATCAAGTTACCATCTCTTATGCGGAATGGTTGCATGAAATATCATTCGCGCTCCGCCTTGAACACTTAATTGCGAGTGTGCGTCATCGCCTTTCATCTTTTAATAAAAATTGGGGGAAATTATATGCCCTCTATTTGTCTTGATAGGATGTCTTGTGTTGAGTTCACAAACCTCTCCTCCCTTTTAATTATATCTTAACGACGATCCTTGCTGTTTTCTTGTTAACCTTACGATAATAAAGTATAGGAGAGTGCACCGTGGGGGGGGGGTTTCTCTTTTTTTTTTCTCAAGGTGGTGTTGATTTTATTTTCTCCGAATGTTCTTCTATTCTATTTTATTAACCTGTGTATGGCCTTCTTGCCAGTGTATATTGACATCAATACATTTACTTTCATATGCTGATGTATCAGGATATGCTTAATAAAGTATGTCAAATTAAAAAAAAAATGTAATCCTATAAGTACAACAAGGGTTCCACAAATGGGCAGGGTAATGAACAAGTATACAATATTTCATTAATTGAAGCTGCAGCTTCAATTACAATGGCTTGTTTTTTGCAGTGGATTCAGTTTTGGGGCCATTTCAATTTGAGGGCAGCTTCTACTAGGAAGACTATGGCAGCCAACTCTGACAGACTGTAATTTACTGTCATTCCATCTTCAGATCCAGCTGATTGCAATTGCTGCTGTAATTGATTTGCTCTTCAAAAATACTACAATGTGGATTTCAAACTATCTGTGGTCAAACTAGCAGAAGTTAATAGTTTCTTTACATTCGTTAATTTTACAGCCCGTGCACTAATAAAAGCTTGAACCGTACCCCAAATGTGTCAGCTCTTGCTGCTTAACTATCGATAACACAGTGAATGCAAAGAATGTCGAAACCACGTGGCATGTACAGTGTATTTCACTGAACTGAAGCTGAGCCTACCAAATGGGGGTGGTAATTTTTTTATTATATAACCAGGATAGCCCAGTTGAGATCAAGTATCTTGTTTCCAGTGGGGTACTACTTATACACATTACTGCAGCTGGGTGGACTTCAGCACTGAGATGTTAAGTGACTTGTCCAAGGTCACATAGTGAGTAGCTGGCTCTAGCAGAGTTTGAACCAAAAATCTCCTAGTTCCCAACCTGGTGCTCTAACCACTAGACCACACTGCCTCACATATTTACTTATACTCGTGCAAAACATTACGTTAATGCAGACATTAGGGTTGTCAAGAACACAAGAGCACAAAGTAGGGGGATGAAAAAATATTGGGGTTTTGGGTCTCTGGAGTCTTGGCCATCCAGTAGAAGGGTGTTCCTTGGAACTATCAACCCTTATATTCTCCCCTTCCCCTCAGCCTGTGGTCTACTGTCCAAGGCACAAGGCTCAGCTCCATGCCAGTACTTCATAGTGATATAATCTTCAGCAGTAGAGAAGTATGGCTTGCTACATGCTGCCAACAGAATCAGTCATATCTTTCTTCACACAAGGCCCTGCAGGGGCTCTGCATGAAGAAAAGTGATCACAACTGACTTTGTTTGCTCAAAGGAGGGGGTGGTAATTAGGGTTAACAACCCCGAGGAACACCATACCACTGATTCGTCAAGACTCCAGAGACCTAAAACCCTAATGTTTTTTCATTTCCCTCTTTGTGAGCTTTGCATTACTTAACCCTAATGTCTGCATTAACATAGTTTTTTCCAGTGCATTTCCATTCTTTTTGTGATAGCAGAGTCGTGTTCTCATTCAGTATATCTTCCATGTAATGAAATAAACAGAATACCGGAGATACTTCAAGCCCCATTTTTGCATGTCAATCCACTTTTCCCGATGCAGTACTTCATCCCATCAGGCCTTGACATGTACATCAACCCCTAATGAGGGAAGGCTTCCAAGCCTGCCACAAGGTGTCATCTGTGCAGTAGAACACTGCATAATCCCTTCCCAGGATAGAAGTGGTGGCATGCGACATCGCTGGCCCCTATCCTTGTGGTGCTCAGCTGGGTTCCCGAGCTTGTCCCCAAACTCAAGTCAGCGGCATGGTAACACAACATGCCAACAGTGACACTGCACACAATATTTCTTCATAACATTTTTTTTTTCACAGTCTATCTCCAAGTTTTCAACATACTGTAGTCCTTTTACATTACTCCTTCTGAACATGACAAGTATCATTTATAAAATACTGGCCAAAATGTAATTTCATGCCAGAAGTGTAAAAACACTTTCTGGGCAGGATTTGAAAAATGGCAGCTGTCATGTTCATGATATGGAGTAAACAAAATGGCTATGTTGAAAATTTGGGTCAAAATATTATATCCCAATCCAATGTGCTCAACTCGGCTTTTACCTATCTCAGCCATGTCCTGCCATCAAACTTCTTCGACCAACCACCCCCAGGTGCCTCTCCAAAGGGAACTCTTAGCCCGGATTTGGTACACTCACCTTTCTATTTCAAGGCAGTGACACAAAATGAAGCCAAGAAATACCTAACTAAGGCATTTGGGAAAACCAGATACAGTAGAGACACATTTGACCTGAAGCTCATACACCTCGTGCTTGACGAAGTCCTATCTCCCCTTACAAAGATCATCAACAAGTCCCTTATGCTCACCCAGTTTCTCAGCAACTGGAAACTAGCACTGGTGACCCCTGTACACAAGAGTGGTGAATGAGCCCTTCATGGAAACTACAAGCCCATCTCCATTCTTCCCCCTCTGTCCAAGGCACTCGAAAGAATCGTAGCTGACCAGCTGACTGAGCAAATGGAAAAGTATAATCTCCAGTGTCCTCACCAGCATGGTTTCAGGAAAGGTCACAGCACAGCCTCTGCTCTGCTGGAATTTACGGGCTATATCCAGCAGGCCATGGACCAGGGTCAACTCGTTGGTGCAACCTTAATTGATCTCTCCAAGGCATTTGACACAGTCAATCACCCCCTATTGCTGGAAAGCTTAGCAGATCTGGGCCTATTTTCTAACACCACTGAATGGTTTCACATCTATCTCTCTGGCCGAACACAGCAAGTGAGAATTGGAGATGTCCAGTCTACCAAGTTGCCAGTCCTATCCAGCGTACCTCAAGGATCAATCCTGGGACCATTGCTCTTCAGCATTTTTATCAACAAGTTCCCCGACTACTGCCCTGTACAAGTTCTACTGTACGCAGACGATGCAGTAATCTACACAAAGAACTCTGATTGTGCATAGTTAGTACAGTAACTACAGGATAGTTTCATGAAAGTAGAAGACTGGTTCCTTGAAAGGAAACTTGTACTTAACTACAAAAAAAAACAACAAATCAATGCTTTTCCACACCACCCACAGCAAGCATCAGTCAGTACCTCTGACAATCAGGAACTGCTTAGGCACCGCTCTTGAACAGACCCATTCTTTCAAGTACCTTGGTGTCACCCTGGACCCCACCCTGTCTTTTAATAACCACACTGACCTAGTCGCCAAATCAGTGAATACCCAGATTGGTCTCCTCTACAGGCATAAACACTGCCTCACTGATCAAGCCCTCAGAATAGCCATCCAAAGCTCCATAGTTTCGTTAATTGACTACGGGCTGGTGATCTATGGTGCGGCTACTATCACTGCATTAAGTAGACTATCCATGACCTTAAATAAGGCCTGCAGACTCCTTGTAGGGGCTGCACCTTGGATGCATAGCTGTAACCTCTATGAACAGGCAGATTGGCTGCAGCTGGATGGCCGTATCTTCTACCATATCAGTCTCACAGTAAAGAAAGCCTCCATTGGACTACTGCCCCCTGGAGTGCAGAATCTCCTTATCCCCTCACATAAGCTACGGCACACCAGAAGCTCAGACAACTCCTCCTTTCAAGTCCCCAGGTGTTGCACTTCACAAGGGCAATGGTCATTTGCCTTCAGAGCCCCAAAATGTTTAAATTCTCTGCCAAGGGAAATTACTGACACGGCTACTCTAGGCCCATTTAAATGCAATTTCCAGGATTACCTTGTTACCAGAGCCTCCTGTGATGGTTTCACCTAACCCTAGGTCCTTCCCATTCGACTACCATCTCCCACTCCCATGCCCTCACTAACCCCAAATACTGTGGCTTCCTAGCTACCTGTGCCTGTTATGCCTACCGCTTGGTCATTTTCCCCTTCTTTTCCCCTGCTCCTCCCTGCCCCTCCACTCCTTCCCATTATGCCTCCCTTCTCCCACCCCCTCACAATCTTCCTCCCCATTCTTATTTAATTCTTCACCTGCCATATCTGCTCTCCTGTTCGTTCCACTTCCCTACTACTCCCCAGATCCCTCCCTATCCCCATTCTAGTCGCCTCCCATTCCCCGCCCTCCTCTATCCTCCCGTGATCCCTCCCTCACAGCCACCTCTATCATCACTCACTTCTACCTCCCCTCTGCTCTCTCTTAACCCCATCTACCCTCTCATGCTATCCTGTCCACTCTCCCAGCTCTATATCAACCCACTGGTGGTGTCCCCCTCCTGTCCTCCATTCCTGTCACTGTTGTGAACCAGTGCATTTAGGCTGTGGTCCTAGATACAGCATCCTGCTTGACAATGCCTCTGGCTGTGCCATTTTACAACCTTGTGCAACTCACATGTGTAAAAAAAAAAAGAATGTGTTCCAACCTCATGCTGTTGTTTATACAATTGTTTTATGTTAAGACTTTACGATTTTGCTACCTGTATGTTTGAATAAATCCCTACCTTTTTGTACTGTACCCTATCCCCCTCAGATGTCTTTGACATGGAATCCATGTAAAAGAGCCTTTGGCTCAAAGGTGTTAATCCGAAATGAATAAATAAATAATCCAGATGTGCATTGTTTCACTTTTGTTTTGAATTGTGACCTAAATGTATGCATTCACTGCTATTGTACCTATTGTAACTATTCTGTATTGTTGTGTTCTGTATTGCTATGTTCCTTGTATGCAGTTACTACCTTGTACCTATTGTAAATTCTTTATACTGTTCAGTTTTGTAACTATTATCCCTCCAGGACATCCTTGAAAAAGAGTTGTCTCAATGGTGATGTCCTGGTAAAATAACAAGTGAATTGAATTGAATACTGAAAATTACCAAAGTTATGAGCAAGCATTGAAAACCTTCAGCATACCTTCATAACTTAATTTTTTATATTTTGACCCCAGATTTTCAAACCAGTCTTCTTATGAGCCCACCTCATGAATCCAGTCGGTGACATAAATAAAATCCTTCCCAACAGGTGATTTTGCAGAACAACTGCGAAATCACCTTTCAGGTCAGATTTGAAAAATGTTGCCTACCTTGTTCAGGAGATGGGGTCCCAAAAGGGTCATGTTGAAAATCTGGTGGAAAATATTAAAAAAATGATCAAGGGATAAGTAAAAGTTCAAAACACACTGAAATACATTGACAGTATTTACCTTGTTTCCTTAGTTTGCGGTCCAGCATTGAAGGAGGAGGATGCACATCCTGTCCAAGGAGGATTGCAGCATTGTAAGGGGTGAGGGTGCTGAGTGGGGGGTGGAGGTTCTGGTGGGGGGGAGGAGAACTCTGGCAGTTGCAAAACAGACATTGATGGACCCTTTTCTTCATTACAGGAACAAAACAAAAATATTTGTTGAGGGTCGGTTTGTATATCACAGGGGTTATGACACTTGGCACTGGGCACCACAGTGTTGGTTTGATGTTTAGTGGTGCCAGGGTGGGCACTCTGGTGTTGCACATGGTAAAGGGGGGTTGGAGCTGGCACTGAGGATTGGGCCCTTTGGTGTCACATAATCATGTCTGGTGGGTGGGTAACAATACCAGACTGGGGGGGTCTTAACTGGCACGGGGAGGGCATCGTGATGTCAGATATACAGCTGCATAGCTCTGCTCTCACTGAACAAATGCTGTTTGATAAAAATGGACACCGTGTGCAGCATGAGATATCACCTCATGGTAATGCCATGTTAGTACCTTGCCCCCTCAGACAAGCATGCATTTTTGTCAAACAACTGCATTTAGAAATGCGGTCATAAAAAAATCAGTTATCCTTGGAATGTTCAGTTTTGAAACTGAGCATGTGTACATTTTTTCCTTAATTTCCTAAAAACAGAGCAAGAGAAGGACATAGAAAAGTCCAAAAGCACACACCCTGGGGCAAACTATCAAACCTGCAAGTTTCAGGTTTGAAATTCTCCTAGTTTTTGAGTTATAGGTGAGCAAAAAAAAAGTCTTAATTTTGGCAATTTTACATATTTTGCAACTCTATTACTTTGCCCCCAGTAAACTGACTGCCATGAAAGTTTCAGGATCAAGGAACCCTGGCACAGTCTCTGAGCCTGCCAAATGTCAAGTAAATTGGCTGAATGGGGGCTGGGTTATTATAGGTGCAAAAAAAGGGGTTTAACATTAAACTGCTTACTCAACCCTAATATACAGGCAGTAATGTGCTTCTATAATAAGGAGGGGGAGGACAAAGAGGCTTCTGTTGAAGAAGTTATTTTCCTTGCTACGCTCTTTCAGTCATAAAGTGGATCCTATCGGCTTGAATACAGTACTTATTGCAGCATAACCATCCCTGAGTAACGTGCATTACTAAGAGATTATCTACAGCAGGCAGGAGATTTCAGAGCTAAGATTGTATATGTTCTCCAGTGTTTAGTGCTTCTAATTTTGTCCTTGACTTCCTCCTAAAACAGTTACAGTAAAACAAAACACTGACTCTTGTTTTTGAAATTCATCTCCAGTCAAAGTGAGGCTTTCCAGCTCTGAGCTTTCTGGCAGGCGTACAGCATACAATGGTCACAAGTCTTGTTTTGTTTTTGCTAAACCTGCTATACAGTTAGAAGACAGGAGGTGCTTTGGCTATCATTTTAATGTGATTCGCACTACTGCTAAATGAGTACACAGACATTATTAGAATCAAACATGTAGATATGACAGTATCTAAAGAGAAAGACAAGCCTTTACGTTGTACACAAATGAATCATGTTCTGGAACCTTCAGTGAAACACACTAAGAAAACCACAGAGTTTATCTGGCCAGTGATGTCACCACAGGGTGAGGATGCTGTAAAATTCCATTGATTTCTACTGAGCGCTCAGTAATTTTCCACTCCTCTAGTTAGGTTACAGTCACAGGGTATTTTGCAGGGCTTATATAGCAAGGTTTCATTTTAGACAAGCAATAATGCATGTACAGTATAACACACACACACACATATATGCAAGCAAAATGAGTGTTTATACCCCAAGGTGAACCTAATCTAAAAGAATGTTTTATCCCATCCGTGACTATTCAACAGTGTAAAAGGAAGGGCATTTTGAAAAAGCATTCTAATTTACTGCAGCTTTTGATTCATTAGCACGTATGAATCTTTGTAACCTGTTTAATGTTTAGTTAAACACAGTAATTTGAGCATCTAGCTGTGAGTTTGCATCCCGGACTTGCATGTTGGCTGCCAACTTACAATAAGAGCTAGTAAGCAGAAAGAGCTCACAAAGGAATGTTCTCATCTTAGTTACGCCAAGAAGGGCAAATAACGACTTTGCAGATTAGGAAGGTAAACCCATATTGCATTCCTCTGCAACTGAGTACTACTGAATCAGAAAGAGCTTTGGCAAGCAATGGCGGAAAAGAAGTTTGTACGTCTGCCAATCTCTCTTTTTTAAAGGGACAGTGTCAATCCTCCATGGGTCAATATTGGACCTTTTCAAATATTGTTTTGACTGTGTTTGACTTTGTAACACTAAGTACATGTCTGTGTTTACAGTAAAAACATCAAGATTCCATTTTAATTAAAAAAATAGCATATTACAACTGTTTACATGCAGGGAGCACTGTAGGGCTGTTTAAACAATGAATATTAATTCCAGAATACCATGAATAAAGGGGTACTTGGGACTAAATGCCAAGTCATTTTCATTATTCAGCCTTAAATGAAAAAAGAATTATAAAAGTAAAAACAAACAAACAAACAAAAAATCTCTGTCCCTCCCTGACTGGCCAGGGCTAAGTAGTTCAGTGGCACCCCTTTCAAGTCATTTCCTGTACTCCTCCACCCTACTACTTCCCCCACACAGAGATGGTTTGAAAATGTTTCCAGGCTTCTGAGCCAGGCACAGCAGCAACTTCTAATTGTATACCCCTTCCTTAGTATGACCCTTCCAAACTCCCAAAGGGCCAGTTATATCAATTGCCCCCTGACCTACCCAAGCCAGTCATCCCTCCCTAACCTGTAGCACACCTTTGTGTAGCGGTCATTTAACTGTAGCAGCATGCAGTGCAGACGACTGAAAGGGAGCAGGAAGGAGCAGTCCAAGTCATTGATGACTGACAGATCAGTATGCATAGTGTCATTAATAACACAAACTGCTCCTTCGCCGCCCTTCCAGGGGCTTGCTGCTATAGTCAGATTACTGGCTGGCTTTTAGCTGGCCCATCAGCACAGTGGTAGTGTTACTGCTCATGACACCTAAGACCCAGGTTTGTGAACAAGCCCAGGTCACTAGGGCTTGTGTCATGCGAAATTGGATCCCACTACAATCGGGATCCCGATGCTTACAGTGCACATGTAAATGTGCTCTATACAAATCAGTTTTGCTTCTGAAATGCCGCAATATTGGTTCCGTAACTAATGTGGTGTACGCAACAATAAAGTGTGTTTTTAAAAAAATGCTGTTCTTGTTTTTGGTCTTCTGTTTCATTAAAAAATTAAATAAAAATTGTGTGCTTTTTTCCCCTACTGTGGATGACATGTGCAGTATGACATCTTGTTTCCACCCCTTATTCACATACACCGTTGCCTGTCACTTTGAGTGTGCCCAACAGAAATGTTAGATGTCCAAGATTCTTTGATGAGATTTGCTTCTTGAGTGAGAAAAGATTGCATTTGATCTTATAAATTTATTCCACAACAAATTCATAAGAACTTCTTTAAAAAGTTTTTATAATTTTTATTATTCATTATCCTATTGACAGGTCTTTTGACTAACATACATTTTGAAACACTATTTAATTTTTATTGTGTATTTTTCCAAATTAAAAAAAAAATCTAATATAAATGCTGCCACTTCTGCCAGGTTTTCAGAGGTTTTTAATTATTTTACACAATTGGGGTACCCAGATAATTACTTTTTAACAGAAGAGAGCTCTTCAAAAATATGCCAAGAGTTTTTCTATAGAAGGTAATACTGCTAGTCCTATTTGTGTATTCCAGAATTAAACAAAGTAAGTACATGTGCTAAATTTTTATTTGTTAGATTGTGGCTCTGAGTGACAGTGAAGGGGATTGTGTATGGGCAGTATAGGGAAGGGAGCTATTGTTGGGGCCTGTGGATGGAAGTGGTGCAGTGTCAGGGGCAGCTAAGGGATGGAAGCGAGTGTCAAGATAGACAGTGTCTTTGGGTGAAGTGTGCTAGTGTCAGGAGGGACATTGAAGGAGGTGGTGCTAGTGTCTGTTGCCAAGGAAAGAGTTGTGGCTACTGCCTGAGGATATGGAAGGGTGGTGGAATGTATCTGGGGCTGTGGATGGTGCAACTAGTATTGGGTGATGCAGAGGTTGAGGGCTAATGTTGGGTGCTGTTGAGGGATTACTGATAGCATTTGTGAGCTGTGAGCCAGAGGTTGATTAGACTCTGCGATGATACCGTAGGTAGGGAAAAATGTAAGATGGGGCTGGCCAAGTCATTTTTACCTGCCGTCAAATTTTATGTTTGTTTGTTTGTGGGGTGAGAAAGAGGCCTAGTGTTGTGTACGCAATGTAGTAGAGTAATGTTACTTGGAAGGTGCTGGGCTAGTGTCTGGAGCAGATTAAAGTGGTCAAGCTATTGTCTGGGGAAGAGAAGGGAAGGAGGTAGTGACGGGGGCTGTGGAAGAAGTGGTAGCTAGTGTTGGGAACTGTGCTGAGAGAAGGTTATTGTTTTGTGCAGTCGAGGGCAGCTGGCTAGTGTCTGCGTATGTTGAATGATGGGGGATATTGTATGTAGCCGTGGATGGAAAGGAGGCTAGTGTGTTGGTCATGGAGGGAAGGGGGCTAGTGATGGTGGCTGTGGAGGAAAAGGACTAGTGCCAGTGGGCCATCAATGGGGGGATGGAGAGGGGGCTAGTATATTAGGGTGGGTTAATGAAGAGGGTTAGTTTTGTGGGAGTTGATGGAGAGAGGTGAGCTAGTTCCTGGGGCCACATAGTGGTGTGAGGAGACAGTATCTAGGGCTGCAGAATATGGGGTTAAAATTGTCGGGAGCTGTGGAGGTCGGGTACTAGTGTCAGTTGCTGTTAAGGGAGTGTGGATACTACTGTTGAGTGGAAGGGGTTGTAGTGTTGTATGGGCAGGGAACGGGAAGGTACCTATAGTGTCTGTGGATGAAAATGGAGAGGACTAGTGAATGGGGGTGGGAAATATGGTCAGCTAGTGACATGAGTAGGGGAGGGAGGGGGCTAATGTCTGGCACAGTTGAGGGTGTGTGTTTTGTGTCTGTGTCCATGGAGGGATGTGGGAGCTACTGTTTGTAGCCATGAAGGAAGGGGGCTAGTGATGGTGGCCATGAAGGGAAGGAGGTTGGTGACCAGTGGTGTTCTAACACGTGGGTGGTGTGGGTTGGTTAATGAAGAAGGCTAGTTCTGTGGCTGCTGATGGAGGGAGTGGCTACTGCAATGGCCCTGTAGAAGTGTAAGGATATAGTATACTGAGCTGTGGATGATGTGGTCACCAGTGCCATGAGTTGCAGATGGAGGCAGCTAGTGTTGGGTGCAATAGAGGGTGCTGGTCTTGTGTATGCATCTTTGGATGGATGCAAGACTAGTATTTGGGGCCATGGAGGGAACCCGGGGCACTGTTGACGGCCATGGAGGGAAGGGGGATATGGTGGGTGGTGGTAGAGGGAATGGGGATAGTGATATGGGGTGTTCAATGAGTGCGGAGAGATAAGGCTATTATCTGACAGGGGTGGGGAGTTATGGGTTTTGGTTAATGTAAAAGGATAATTTTGTAGGGGGTGATGGATGGGGTGTCTAGTGCAAGGGGCCCCAAAGGAGTGTTAAGGGTATGGTATATTGTGCTGTGGAGGATGTGTAGCTAATGCCGTGAGTTGGGGAGGGAGGGGGCTAGAGTTGGGTATAGTCAAGGGTGTGTCTAGTGTTTGCATCTGTGGAGCAATGGGGGGACTACTGTTTGGGACCATGGAAGGAATGAGGGATAGTGTTGTGGGTCATGGAGGGACAGGGCTTCTGATGGTGGCTGGGAGGGAAGGACTCTAGTGACAATGAGTGTTTGATGAGTTGAGAGAGGAGGCTACTGTCTGATGGTGGGAGAGCGATGGGCGTTGGTTAATATCACAGTCGCACTCCCAAACGTTTTCACTTCAAACTTATACCACCTGCACTCCATGGTACGCAACATTAGCACCCTTCTCTCTACCCAGCACCCTACCACACCATCCTGTCTCCCACAAGGCACCCAACACAAGACCACTTCCCTCCATAACCCCTTGACAAATCCTCCTTCCCAATATGGCACACTACACTAGCCCTCTTACCTCACCAACTCATATTAGCCCTCTTCCCTTCACAGAACCCAATACTTGGTCTCTTCCATTACCTGTCACCAATACTAGCATCCTAAACTGACACCCCTCCCTCAGTATACCAGCCACTGTCACTTTACCACAAACACTAGCAACCATCCCTTAACTTATTTCAAATTATTTAAACCTATAACTCCACCACCAACACTAGCATTCTTCTCTCTACCACCACTATCCCCACTAATACTATTAACCCACCTTCAACATATGCAGAATAAACACATTTTCTAACAAAAAAAAAGAATATACTACACCTGGGTAGAAAGATTGCTGGCTATGGATTGGCCAAGAAGTATTTTCAGCTGGGGTGCTGTCCCAGCACAACAGCCCAGCTGAAATTAGCTCTACAAAACTATGTTTAACAAGCATTTGTCAATGCCGAATGTTTGCTTGCTGATATTAGCATTGAAAGTACAGGAGTTAGACAGATGCAGAATAGGAATGGCAGTGAAGTACTGAACTGATGCCAACCCCACCCCCACCCTGCAGAGATGGACAGGCTTTGGGGTGTGCCTTTGGGTCGTCACCCATAACGCTCACGCCATTTCACCTCACCCTTCCCTACAGACACCGACAAGTGTCGAGGTGTGCCTTGGGGTGTTTGGGCTTTACACTCACCCCATTCCATAAGGAAATACACTGAAATGCGTGTAGTATAGGAGAATGGGGTGAACTTTGGGGCTGAAGAGTCCAAGGCACACCTCAATGCCTGTCACTGGCTGCAGGGTTGGGGTGGAATGGTGTGAGCATTACTGTTGACAATCCCAAGTCACACCCCTGACGCCTGTCAGTCCCTACAGGGTAGGGCATTATGGTTGGAAACCCTAATGCCCTGGGAGTTTCTTGGTATTTTCACTCCAAGTTTTCAATATGGGCCTTTTGTGACCGCACCGCATGAACAGTGACACTATCTGTCCGTGAGCCGAAAGGCGATTTTGCACAGCGACTGCACCATTTGGTGCCACAGATGCGAAAACACATTTTGAACAGGATTTGAAAAATGACAGCTGTACTGTTCATGACTAGGTTTTAAAAAAATGGTAATGTTGAAAATCTGGGTAAAAATATAAAAAAAAAATTGGTGAAGTCACAAGCATGCGTAGAAACTGCACAATACACACCTGTAATGAAATTATTTGGGGAATTTTTTACACCAGATTTTCAACATAGGCATTTTGGGACCTCTGCTCATGAACAGTGGCACTGTGATTTTATTAATCTGTCCCGAGCATTGATTTTCCACAGCGACCGCGCTATTCAGTGCCAGAAGTGCAAAAACACATTTCGGCCAGGATGTGAAAAATTACAGCTGTATTGTTTATAAGGAGATGTGGAAAAATGCCAATGTTGAAAATCTGGAGTGAAAAAATTATAAATTCGTGAAGTTACGAGGGTGTGTGGAAACTGCGCAATTCACGCTTGTAACACAGTCATTTCATGGACTTTTTTCACCAGATTTTCAACATAGGCACTTTAGGACCTCTGCTCATGAACAGTGTCACTGTGATTTTCTTAATCTGTCCCGAACACTGATTTCCCATAGCCACCGCACTATTCCGCACCGGAAGTGCGAAAACACATTTCGGCCAGAATGTAAAAAATGACAGCTATACTGTTCATAAGGAGGTGTGAAAAAATGCCAATGTTGAAAATCTGGAGTGAAAATATTACAAATTCACGAACTTACGAAAGTGTGGGGAAACTGTGCAATGCACGCTCGTAACACAGTCATTTTTTGGAATTTTTTCACCAAATTTGCAGCATAGGCTTTTTGAGAGCCCACCTCATGAACAGTGACACTGTCATTTTATTAATTGGTCCCGAAAGGTGATTCCATGCAGTGACCACAAAATCACCTTTTGGGACTGAATAACTAGATGACAGTCACTGAATTCATGAGATGGGGTCCCAAGAACCCCATGTTGAAAATTTGGTGCAAAAAGTCTGAAAAATGACCAAGATATCCACATGCGTTGAAAAAAAAAACTATTTGTGCCATTACACAGCTTACTGGGATTTCTTCAGTTCGTGGTCAACTTTGAAGAGTGCAGACATGTTCCCAGTCTATCAAAGATCATCGCGCCAGGCTCCGGAGGTAAGTATGGGGTGAGGCGGTGTGGGAGGTAGGGTGTGCAGAGGGTGACTGCGGGTTGTGGGAGGGGCACCGGACTCAACAAGAGACTGTTTTTCTTTTACAGAAAACAAAAAAAAAATAAAAAAACAATGCAGGAAGGTTTTCTGCTTTTGCAGGTACTTTGGCACTCTGGGGTGGGCTCCCAGTATGCCACCTGAGTGTTTCTTTGGGGGGGTCTGTAGCCAATGGGGATTGGGCACTCCTGTCGGCAGAATGTTATGGGGGTGGGCACATGAGCCGAGGGGGACTGGGCATCCCCTCGGCACACAACAGATGAGGGAGTATCATGCTGATGGGGACTGGGCTACCCCGTCAGCAAATGAACTGGGGAGGGGGCATGCCGACAGGGTGATTGGGCATCCCGTCAGCTGTAATGGGGACTGTGAGAGGAGGCAGCTGTCCGTTGGCTTCCGTGGGGACTGTGAGAGGCCAACAGAGAAGCCACCACATGTTTGTTTGAAATGGGACACCAGACAATGCAGCTCTAATTCACTGCTGCAGTCAGAGACCACCCCGCAAGCAAACACAGCTTATTGTTTCATGACAGGGTGCTCCCTGATTGCAGCGGTGAATTTCTTTGTGCACAGTGACAAGCTACATTAGTGTTGTCAGGGACAGCGAGATCCTCTATTCGTGCCACACAGACCAGCCCCAAAATGGGCTGCCTGCATTGGCAACAACACAGCCGAGCCTCCACAACCCACTAATAAAGGAAGCTGACGCAATGTGTTTCTTGCACGTGCGCACAAGCAAACACAAAAAAATACATCCAATTTACTAAAAAGGACCCATTTCATAACTGCAGTAATTTATGACAGGGGGTGAGACATGGTGGGCTAGTGATTCGTCCCGGGTGGTGGAAGCACTCAGCTTTGCCTCATGCTTCATCCCATCCAAAGCAGGCTGTTATCTCTCCATAATGCATCCTGTCATGCATTACTGCTTAAATTAAAACTTGCACAGCATAGTGTACAATAATACATTTAAAATCTTTATTTCAGATTACTGAAACATAATGCCTCTCCTAACACAAGAACCCTTTACTCTGCTCCCCCACACAATAAACTCTGCCTCAACATATGAAGAATAAACACATTTTTATTGAAAAAAATATGCTTCACCAACAACTGTAGTCTTGTACAGCATGTGATATAGTTATCCATTAATAATCCGAAAATTACCATTAAGATCGTTTAAAATAGAGCATCTGTATTATGAACTGATTTTGCATGTCAAACAAAATGCTACATGTGTGCACTAGTAAATACTTCGTACGGGACTAGGAACTGATTTGTAGTTGACCATGCCAAGTAAATTCTTACTTGTTCCTGCACATACTTAATAATTATACGCACATGGAGAACTAATCTGTGGTAGAAACACTTTTATACGACTTTGACCAGGGGAAGGTTGGTTTCATATGAGCCAGGTTTGTAAAATTTTTGGTGGGACCCACGGGTCAAAGCCCTGCTCCTAGCCCAGGGGTCAGAGGTCAAAGTTCCACCCCGAGCAGGGTTCCATGGGAGTGAAGGCACCTGTACGGTGACAAGAAGTCTGGGGGTTAAGCCCCTGCCATCCAATATGAGAATACTTTTGAAAATTTTATTTTAGGCTTTGGTAATCAGGTAAGCCCACTAGGCACAAGTGCCTGTTTTCAGGGGCAACTTGGGAGCACTGTGTAGTTAAGTGACTTACTCAGAGTCACACAGTATGCAAGTGGAGCTTGTGAGAATCAAACTCAGGTCTGGCCTGCTGGATGCACCAAGCTTGTTCACACCTCATTCCTCTAACCTCTAGGCTATACTGCCAGCCTTGTTTCTAAACTTCAAAGACGAGCCCACATTTTTGGGGTGGAGGGAAGCATATTGGGGGGTGATTTCCCTAATAAACTTGATATTTCATTTGCTGCTGCAGTCTGTCTGTCCATTTATGTCAGGGCCGGTTTTAGCTAGGTGCAAACTGTGCCCCTGCACCTTGGGGGCCCATACTTTTTTCTTGAAGAATAAACATGATTTAAAACATTTAAAAATGCCTACATTTTGTTAGAGATGAAAACGTTTATCAGCAAATGAAAGTAGAAAACAACTGGCACTGTTACTGTTATAAAAGGTGGGGGCAGCTTTGCTGCAGTGGAAAAGATTAGGTAGTGAAGTGTTAATGGTGTTAATGGCCACACTTGACACCTCCCAGGTTGACTGCTTTCCCAAACAAAGGGCTATATTGACAAGCGAACTTAGGCAGTTTTCTCAAAGCTCTCAGAAGGTGCAAAATCTTCCCTAAGTCTCCAAAACTCCCTCAGCTATGGAAAAAAGGGAGTTTGCTCCAGTGCTATTCACCCCCGCAGCTGCAGGAAAAACCACTATGGACTGTGGAAAAAGTGCAGCTGCGGAGTCCCTCAGGACAAAAAGTGGAGATCAGTGGAGCACAGCCCCTGAAAGGCTATTCACAGCCAGATTTTTCCCGCAGCTGAGGAAAAAATGTTACACACAGTGGAAAGAGGCATAACTCTCCGTCAGCACACTGCAGTAGTGCCCCAGTAATTGGAATCAATTAAGGTGGAGGTGTACCACAGGTAATAGCATCTCAGACAGTATAGCAGTGGCTGATGTTACAGCACTGAAAGCACACATTGCTATGCTGTGGCAACAGGCATCAATCACTAGACCCAGTGCAGCCCATGAAAGAGCCCCACAAGCAGTAGAGCCTGACCAGCCAGCAGCGAGTGCTACCCTCCGAGGCTACAGGAACACCTCAGGGAGGGACGGTCAGCATTGACAGTCAGCTACTGTGGTGCCAGGGTTTCACAGGTACCTGCGGTGCTGCTGTGGTCCCAGTTGGGGACTGATTGCTGGTCTCTGTGTGAGCTGTCAGCCTCATATTATAGCAGCACTGTTACAGTTTGCTGCTTCAGCTAGTGGTTCCCTATTGCTGTGCCTTCACAGCCTCCGCAGCTGCGGATTCGCAGCACTTGCGCAAGTCCTGCAGCAGCTAAATTGCCACACCTGCGGCACATTTTACAGAAATCCGCAACTGCGCTAGTTTTCTTTGAGAATACTGCGCAGCTGTGTTTCCGCACTGCAGCAAGTCTTTTTCCCGTAGCTGCGGGAATTTTGGCTTTCTTTGCGAATCCTGCCCCTTGTCTGTAACATGGACATGTAGCTGAAACAATGAATGATGTGACAATGATATGACAAAATCTGTTTCAAAAGTATGTGGGCACTCAAGATGGCTCAAAAACCTGACCAGCACAGAGCAAAACGGGATTTCCTGATAGGGACCATGAAAATCTGATCACCAGGTAAAAAAACTGACAGGTGGCAACTTTACAAGTGTGGTGTCCTATAATGATTCTCTCTATCCTCTGTCACTCACACCTCTAGAAAAGTTGTTTAACTTGTTTGCAAATCGGATTATCAGAGGTGTGAGTGTCCAGTGATGATGTCCCTTTCCTTACAGAAATGAATACGGTAGTAGTACCGTACTTAAGTTCTTGTTCCAGGCTCAGTCAGATTCATTTTCAATGCTAAAGTCAAATTATTCAATGCAGTCGATGGCACTAGTTAAAAAGATAGAAACGTAGATTTGATGGCAGATAAGGACCACTTGGCCCACCTAGTCTACCCATTTCCCTACCTAATGGATAAGCTGCAGATCCTAGTTAACCAACAGCCTACTTCCTCCTACCCCCCACTAGAATTGCCTTATGCCTGTCCCAGCATTCTTGATTTCCTCCACTGTTTTTGACTCCATGATCTCCTCAGGAAGGCTGTCCATGCATCTACAACCCTCTTCATGAAAAAATACTTCTTCACATTACCTCTGAGCCGTCCACCCTCTATCTTCAAATTGTGCCTCCTTGTTCTTGCATGTGTTTTTTTTGAAAAATGCTACCCTCTTGGACTTCTTGACGTACTTGAAAGTTTCTATCTTGTCCCCCCACTCCCTCCTTTCTTTGATGCTATACATATTAAGCTCCTTTAGTCTTTCTTCATATGTCTTCTGGTGCAGACCCTGCACCACTTTGGTTGACTTCCTCTGGACAGCCTCCTTCCTGTCTATGTCTTTGCCGAGACAGGGTCTCCATAGCTGCATGCAGTACTCTAGATGTGGTCTCACTAACTGTCTGTACACAGGGATAACAACTTCCTGTTTTCTACTGGTGATGCCTCTCCCTATGCATCCCAGTATCCCCCAGCCCTCCTTACTGCCTTCTCACATTGCTTTCCCACCTTTAGATAATCTGATATAACTACTCCCTGCTCTCTTTCCATTTATGTTATCAATATCTCACCCCCCATTGTGTACTCTTCCCCTGGGTTTTTGTTTCAGGTGCATTACTTTGCGCTTCTTTGTATTGAATCTAAGCTGCCATACTTCTGACCATTCCTCCAAACTTGCCCCCCACCCCGGTGTATTTAACCTTGTTACAGATTTTTGTATGGTCTGCAAAGAGGCATACTTTTCCTTCCCATCCCTCTGCAATGTCACTTATAAAGACATTAAAAAGGACCGGACCCAGTATTGAACCCTGCGGTACCCCACTAGTAACCCCGACTTTCTTCACTGTGGACTCCATTTACTATTACCATCTGTGTCCTGTTGTCCAGTCAATGTTTTACCCAGGCTACCACCCTGGGGCCCACTCCCAGGCTGGCTAATTTGTTTATTAATCTTTTGTGTGGGACTGTGTCAAATGCCTTGATAAAATCTAGGTAAGCCATGTCCACAGCCCCTCCCTGGTCTACTACTTTGGTTACCCAGTCAAAGAAATCAATTAGATTTGTCTGACATGACCTTCCTGCTGTGACTCCATGCTGCCTTGGGTCCTGTGCCCCACTGACCTCTAGGTACTCAACAATTCTTTCCATTATTTCCCCTACCACTGAGGTCAAACTGACAGGTCTGTAGTTTCCTGTCTCCCCCCTCCAGTCCTCAGGTACCACACCATCCTCCCATGATTTATTAAAAAGGGTAGTCAGGGGTCTTCCTAGTTCTCCCCTTAGATGTTTTAGAATTCTGGGGTGAATCCCATCAGCCCCCATTGTTTTATCCACCTTCAGTTTTAGGAGTTCTTTCAGAACCCTTTTATTCTGTGAAAAGACTGATATCAACCCCCCCCCCCATCCAGACTGCTTCTATTGACTGGATTAGATACCTCCCCCTCCTCTTCCTTTGAGAATACTGAGCAGAAGTATTCATTCAGTATTCCTGCTTTTTCACTGTTCCTCTCTGCCTACCCACCCTCCTGTTTATTCAGCCTCAGAATCCCTGCCTTAATCTTTCTTCACTCCCCAATGTACCTATAAAAGGTTTCATCCCTCTTCTTAACTGAGTTGGCTATCTTTTCCTCGGTTTGGGACTTTACTATTCTGACTGCCTTCCTTGCTTCCTTCTGCTTTAACTGGTACAGTTCTCTGTCCTACTCATTCTGTGTTTCCTTAAACTTCTTGAATGCTGTCTTTTTCTCCCTGACCTTCCCTGCCACTTCTTTTGAGAACCATGGTGTTTTTTTCTTTCATTTTGATTTGTATATTTCCTTCACACAAAGGCTTGTTGCCTCTTTGATGGCAGTTTTGATGTTTTCCCATTGTTTCTCCACCCCCCCCACCTTCTTGCCTGTTTGCTAGTGCTTTCCTGAGGCACTCTCCCATTTTGACAAAATCAGCCCTCCTGAAGTCTAGTACCTTCACATTTGTATGGCTTGACTCTACAGCTAAGTTTATCGTGAACCACACTGTTTGGTGGGCACTTGTTCCCAGATGGCTACCCACTTCTAGATCTGAGATCCTCTCTCCATCCCCATTTGACAGTACCAGGTCTAAGATTGCTCCCTCCGGAGTGGGTGCCAACACTAGCTGTCTAAGGCATGCCCCCTGTAAGGCATCGAGAATGGCCCTGCTCTTGGATGTGGCTGCAGCAAAGGTGCTACAATTAACATCTGGCATATTCAGATCCCCCATCAGCAATATCTCCCCTTTCTCTGCCATCCTAAGGATGCCTTCCATCATTTCCCTGTCCATTTCCTCCTCCTGAGAGGAGGGTCTGCATACAATCCCTGTGCAGATTGTGGTATCATTTCCAGTCTCCAGGGTGACCCACAGTGCCTCTTCTTCTCCTCGTTTACCCTTTAGTTCCATTGCTTTGATACCTTCCCTTACATAGACAGCTACTCCTCCTTCTCCTCTTCCTCTTCCTCTTCTACCCTCCCTGTCCCTCCTGTAGATTGTGTACCCTGTTATGTTGACATCCCAGCCATGGTTCTCTGTGTGCCATGTTTCTGTGACTGCCACAATATCCAGGCATCCCTCTTCCATCAAGGCCACCAGTTCAGGGAGCTTGTTACCTAGACCACGGGCATTGGGACTCATTACATTCCATTTTTTGATGGCCTTATCCCTTTTTGCCCCATCCCTGTCCTTACTGCCTTTGTCTTTTTCTCCATTTACCCCTGCCCTTCTCCCTAGTGACTGCTCTATCTTGGTGTTTATCTCACTTACTACCCTAATTTTTTTAAGAGGGAGCTTGGATTTCCCTTCTCCTTTTCAGTGCCTCCCCCCTTGGCTAGTTTAAATGCATGCTAATGAAGCATTTAAACCTATCACCTAGGATTCTGGTCCCCCTTCTGGACAGACGCAGACCATCGCGCCAGTATAGGCCTATATCCCTCCATGTGGAGCCCCAGTCCCCAATGAAGCTGAAATCCTGAGTTCTGCACCAGCTTTTCAACTATTGATTGAATCCCATGGTGCAGAGTACCCTAGCCTCACCCACACCATAGACAGGCAGTGTGACACTCATACAACTGGTTCTGATTAATTCATGATTTTTGTAATATAAAAATATGTTATTGAATGTCTCTCATGAGAGATGCTAACAGTCTGTGGAATGACACACACACACACACACAAACACACACGCAGGTTTTAGCTAATAGGTGTTACCTGGAAGGCCAAGAGATAATTACAGGCTAGAAGAGACTTAAAATTTAGGATCTCCTTTTGATGTGACTAATTGCAGGTTGCCAACTGCCAAGATAGATCATAAACATTTATAATGTTCAGAGGAAACACAGTAAAATTCACATGGTGAAACACAAGCATGTTGCACCTCCGTGAGATCTGGCAGAGAGACATAACAAGTCCTTTGATGTCCTGGAAAGGGGAAACTGCTCATAGATCAAAGAAAGTCATTTGAAAAAAAATAGAGTTTTGCCGAAGTCACAGAATTTTAATCTACCTTCTGAAAAAGACATCATGTAGATATATTTTGTTTTATATTCTGACAGGGAGGAGCTAGGTGACCTTATGCAAAGAAGTTGGCAAAGCCAGTTTTTAAACAGTATTCTGTTTTCCATTTACATGCAAATGTTTGGACTTTGAAAAAGCAACATCAGGCACTATTAGATGAATATACCTTAGAAGAGACAATTCTAAGAGTACTGTGGTAGGAGATTTAGACTGCACCTTTAAACCTGTTTTATTTTATCAAACTGGGAAAAGGTAAGAATTTATTCTGAGGTCTTTAATAGAGTTTTAAGGGTTCATTTTGTACACCTGGTTAGGTGCCCGTAGGCAAAAGATACCCGCCCCCCCGAAGAGTAGGATTATCTGAGCCTGTACATTGGGTACGCTAACAAGAGGGTCACAGTTTGAATCTCTCCAAGACTTGAGACCAAAGGTTGATTCAAACCCACAAAACAGACAGAAGGGTTACCCTGTTTCTGTTAATTGTTCACAATACTACGCTCAGAGGTTGGCACTTTGGGAGTAGAGGGCTGACCTGCTGAGTGGGTTTGTGACAGACAGGACCTCTGAGAAGGTTACTGTGAATGCTACTTATCTAAGGTCCCTCCCCAACTCCACAAACTCCTCCTGCACTGCTCTGATCCCTTTCCCAGCCAGGTCATTGGTCCCTAGGTGGACAAGGACATCCAGCTCCCTACCCCGTGCAGATGCTCCTGCGATCTTGAGGATTCGCTTCCTGTCCCTCCAATCAATGTAACTAGGCAGGCACCTTATTTCCCTTCACCCCCTCCCCCAGTTCTACCCTCCTAATAATGGAATCCCCCACCAGGAGTTGTTTCCTTCCCCTGTGGGGTCCCATGCCACCCTCCTGTGGGTCTTCTTTGTGAAAGTTCCCAGCATCCTCCTTCATCTCCATTGCGACTGCCTCCATAGAGGAACCACCCTCTGCCAGAGTTGTGTATGACTTGTGGAGAGGTACAACTGGAGGGATACACCTCTGTTCCACCACCCACACCCTCCCTGAACCCACTGTTGTCCAACTGCTCCTCTTTCTTGGCAACCTCTGAGGCAGCGGTGGTGGCCTTGATGGTCCCTGGGTGAGAAAGCAGGTCCCCCAAATCCTGTCCACTCAGCCTGTAAATAAGCAACCTACTCCCTCAGCCCAGGGAGATGCCTGCAGATGATTCAACACCGCATCCTCCAGAACGTGTCCTGGAAGACTGCTACTCCACAGCCAATGCACTGCACTGCACCACTGCTGTCATGTCTTATTTGGGGTCCCTTTACTGTTGTTTTGTATACTTACTGTTTCCTCTCTCTGTTTATTTTATATATGTATTTTCCCCCCCCTCTTTCCGACTGCCTTCCTGCCCTTAAGGCTCCCGATCTTCCTGTTCTGGGACAGTAAGTTCCTAAATTCCATATACTATGATATTCCTAAACTCGGTATGCTGATGCTCAGCATACCAAGTAAAATGGCCCGAAATCGACAGCCCCAAATGGACCCTATGCCCGACAGAAAAAGTTAGAGCATTATGCAAAAAAAAAAAGTGTAAAATGCAGTGGGGGTTTGCCTCCTGCGTAACTAAAATATTTAACTCCAAGGGGGAGTGGACCCCAGAGTAAAATGTTAAGTAGTTACAGGCGGTGCAGTGTGTAAAATGATGGGCCCAGACCAGAACCCGGGTCACACACAGCATGCTGGCTGACCTACTGTGGTATATCCCTCCACACCACTAGGGTAGCTCAGTCAGCAACCCCATCCAGCCATCCTTTCCCATACTGTAGAAGGGGTAAGCTAGCATTCCATCACTTCTGCTGCTACCTTACCCCACCGGGAGGAATACTGTTGGGTTTACCAGCGTCGGGATAGCCCATCCATCGGGCAGTGCTGACTGGAGTACTGGTTGTCGGAATAGTGAGCTTCAGGATAAGATAAGTGTACCAGTTAAAAGATGATGGTTAAACTAGTACACTTGGTACTGCTTTATTAATACAGCACGGGAAGGTTAGTTAGGTGTAACTGCTGGATATGGGGGGGCCACAGGGAATGGAGTGGGGCGGCCACAGGGAATGGAGTGGTGGGGCTGGCATGGAGCTGCACAGGGGCCCAGAATGGTTAAGGCTGGCCCTGGTGTGTGTGTGCGTGCACATAGGTGCTGGAACTTGGGGTGCACTATGGCCATGGCCCTACCACTTTCATAAGTGGCCCTATCAGTTTTTGCAATCATGTTAATTTATTACTAGGGGAGAATTTACCCCTTACATCTTGGGTCCTACCACTTTTCAAACCGTTCCGGCACCAGTGTGTGTGTGTGTGTGTGTGTGTGTGTCTGTGTGCCTGTGTGTCAGTGTTAATAAACATTGTACTTACTTACAATACTCTCTATATTACTATTTCTTCCAGAAACCTCTTTAAATTAGAAAATAGAATAAATAGATTTAGGCGTGTGTTTTCATAGTTTTCAAAGTAGACTGGTACCCAACTGAGGGGAATCACAGTGCAGGAAATTCCTGAAATTACAGTGTGCTTTCTAGGGCTCAGCACCTACATAACGCTGATGAACTCACAACTTCAGTGCCATTGTCTTATAATGGGACAGGGTGGGGGGCCTAGTTTAAAGTAGCAGTGCATGACAGCTCTGAAAATTTTGACCTATACCTTTTTTATTTTATTATGTTTGCTTGCACGCATGCGCCAATCACTGCTGCAGCTGTCTATGACAGCAGGAAAATGCAGTGGCATACAGTTGAAAGGGAGAGCTCTGCTTCAGTGAGCAGAGCTCTCCCCCCAAACACACACTCAAGCATATTGCATGCTGATACGCTCTCTCCCCTCCCCACACACACACTGTGTGGCCGATGGGGGTGCTCAATCCCTCGTCGGCTCCACGCCTTCCCCCAACAACAGCTGTCCAGGTGCCATGCTGGAAGTCCACCCCAGCATGGCAAGAACTGTCTTAGCCAACAGGGGTGCCCAATCCCCCATCGGCTCCATGGCTGCACGCCCCCCTCCAAAACAAGCTTTCCATGTGCTACGCTGGGAGCCCACCCCAGCATGGCAAATGTCCCGCGTCGTCTAAAAACCTATAAAGAAGAAAACCTTCCCTCGCAGTCTCCCCCCACAACCGCACCCACCCACTGCGCACCCTGCCTCCCCACACCCCTCACCCCATACTTAACTCTGGAGCTCGGCGCAACGATCATCGGTGGACTGGGAACACGTCTGCACTCTTCAAAGCCGACCACGAACTGAGGAAATGCCGGTAAGCTGTATAATGGAATAAATAGGGGTTTTTCAACTTTGATGCATATCTCAGGCATTTTTGGGAATTTTGGGCCCAAATTTTCAACATGGGTTTTTGGGACCCCTCCTCATGAATTCTTGCACTGTCATGGTGTTAATCGGGTCCGAAGGGTGATTTCGCAGTCACTGTGTGAAATCACCTTTTGGGACCATTAATGAAATGACACTGCCAGTGCTCATAAGGTGGGCTCTCAAAAAGCCTATGTTGAAAATTTGGCTTTGAAATTCTAAAGTACTGTTTTACGAAAGGCAGTATATACAGTTCCTACGCATGCTTGTAAGTTTGTTAATTCTCAATATTTTCACCCAGATTTTCAACATTGCCATTTTACCGCACCTTCTTTTGACCAGTACAGCTGTTATTTTTCACATCTCACCTAAAACGTGTTTCCGCCCATGTAGCGCACAATGGCACAGTCGGTGTGCAAAATCAATGTACGGGACACATTAAGAAAATCACAGTGACACTGTTCATGAGCAGAGGTCTTAAAATGGCTATGTTGAAAATTTGGTGAAAATATTCCCAACAATGACTGTTTTAGGAGCGCAGGTTGCGCAGTTCCTACGCACGCTCGTAAGTTCACAAATTTTCAATATTTGCACACCAGATTTTCAACAGTGCCATTTTACCGCACCTCCTTATGAGCAGTATAGCTACCATTTTTCACATCTCGCCCAAAATGTGTTTCCACACATGTAGCACACAACGGTACAGTCGGTGTGCGAAAACAATGTTTGGGACAGATTATGAAAATCACAGTGACACTGGTCATAAGCAGAGGTCTTAAAATGGCTATGTTGAAAATTTGCTGACAAAACTCCATAAAATGACTGTGTTACGAGTGAGCATTGGGCAGTTTCCACGCACTCTCGTAAGTTCATGAATTTGTAATATTTTCAGTCCAGATTTTCACCAGTGGAATTTTTCCACACCTCCTTAGGAACAGTATAGCTGTCATTTTCCACAATATGGCCAAAATGTGTTTTCACACTTTCAGCGCAGAAATGCGTGGTTGCTGTGGGAAATCATTGTTCGGGACAGATAAAGAAAATCACATTGACACTGTTCATGATTGGAGGTCCCAAAATGCCTGTGTTAACAATCTGCTGTAAAAAAAATCCCCAAATTAGTTACATTACGGGTGTGCGTTGCACAGTTTCTATGCACGCTCGTGACTTCACCAGTTTTTAAGATTTTTAGCAGATTTTCAACATTGCCATTTTACACCTCCCCATGAACAGTACAGCTGTCATTTTTACATCCTGTTCGAATGTGTTTGCACCTGTGGTGCCAATGCTGTAGTCGCTGTGCAAAAGCAGTTTTGGCTAACAAACTGATATTGCCACTGTTCATGAGGGTGGGGTCACAAAAAACCATGTTGAAAATTTGGAGTGAAAATACCAACGAATGCCTGAGGCATTAGGGTTTCGACTATAACGCCCCCACCCTGTAGAGAATGACAGGCATCAGGGTGTGACTTGCGATTCTTGCCTGTAATGCTTATACTATTCCACCCACCCACACCCTGCAGCCAGTAGAGGCATCAAGGTGTGCCTCGGACTCTTCGGCCCAAACTTCACCCCATTCTCCTATACTGCACCCATCTCACCGTATTTCCTGATGGAATGGGTGCGAGAAGGGACAAAGACCCCAAGGCGCAGTGACACTTGTCAGTGTCTGCAGGGTAGGGTGTGGTGAAATGGTGTGGTCGTTATGCCTGATGACCCAAAGGCACACCCCAATGCCTGTCACTCTCTGCAGGGTGGTGGTGGGGTTAGCTTCAGTTCAATACTTCGCTGCCATTCCTATTATGCAGCTCTGTAACTTCTACACCACCAATGCCAATGCCAGCAAGCAAACATTCGGCATTGACAAATGCTTGTTTTATAGTGTGACATGTCTCCTGACTTACATAGAAACATAGACTTTGACGGCAGATAAGGACTGCTTGGCCCACCTAGTCTGTCCATTTTACACACTGCAACTCCCTGTAACAAGCCAGACTTGTATGATACACTTTTTTCTACACAAAGTCTGTTTTACCACTTTTGTTTTTTCACAGTTGAAATAATAAAAGAAGAGCTCCTTTAAATATGGCTTGGACTGGGTTTTCATCAGTACTTTCTTTTGTTTTTAAATACCTAGGCCCAGATATTCAAAAGGGTTACGCATGGTGCAACAGTGTTGCGCCATGCGCAACCCACTGATGCGCCCCGGCATGATATTTAAAAGGGAAAAGTGCGCGGCACAAATCCCGATGCACCGGAGCGCATCAGTAATGTATGCAGGTGCAGGTGGGGGGGTGTGCCCATGCATACCATGCACAGCCCGATATTCAGCCCGGGATGTGCAGAACCATGCATGCCCAACCCCTACCTGCCCAGCACAAAGTTGATCCAAAACAAAAAGGAACAAGGGATGGCCACCCACAGGTGAGCTGTTGCATTGCAGGGTGCAACATGGCAGCTGCCACCTGTGGGTGGCCACTAAGCTCCAGCTGCACCTGGCGGCCCATGCCCAATCAACGCAGGTATTTAAAAAAGAATTCCATCCGATCCCCTGTTTCGATGTTCGTTCGATCGCTGGTATTGGTCAAAGAATATGTCCATTTTCTGGTGTTCAGTGCGTTGTGTGCCTGACATGTCATTTAAACAAAGACATGTATCTGGTGTTTCAGAATCACTGTTTATCGCGGGCAGGCACAACACTCCAGTATTCTTGGTGGCCCTCCCCACCCACTCCACTGAGCCCACTGCTCCTGCTCCCCTGGCTCAGCCGGGCAGCGTAGCACCCACCTGCCCGCCGCCCCGCCACCTACCGATACCATCGTAGGCTGTACACCCTTGGTCCACAGCGTGAGCCAATGGGCGGCAGCCTGTACCATACCACACATTCCAGATATGTGAATGAATCATGGGCCAATGGGCGTACAGCCTGACTGATGGTATCAGTCGGCAGTGGCGGGCGGCAGGCGGATGGGTGCTCCGCCGCGCTGAGCCCGGGGAGCAGGGCAGTGGGGCTCAGTGGGTGGGTGAGGGGGTACCACTAGACCACCAGGGATACTGGAATTATTTATTTATTGTATTACAAATGCCCGCGATCGGGCAGACAGCGGTCTACTGGACCACCAGGGATATTGGACATATTTCTTCTCTTTTGACAAATGACCGTAATCGGGCAGACAGCGGTCCACTGGACCACCAGAGATATTGGACATATTTCTTCTCTTTTGAACAATGCCCGCGATCGGGCAGACAGCGATCCACTGGACCACCAGGGATATTGGATGGAATTCTTCTTTTTTTAACAAATGCCCACGATCGGGCTGTGGAGTACATTGCCGGCTGCAGTGGGTGTCGGTCCCTGATAGCTGCTGCCTGGCAGGGCACCAGGTGCAAGTTGTTGGGGATCGGTGCACCTGCATGCAAATGGGGCCATAATGACATGCAAATGGCCCCATTTGCGCCTTGCATACATTATGGTCCCATTTGCATGTCAAGTTTTGAATATCTCGGTTGCTGTGCATAGCACAATGGAACTTGCGCTAGCACATCCCCATGCTCCACTCTGGCCACTTGTGCTGGTGCAGTGCCACTGCACCATGCACACTGCGGGTGGCCAGGGTGCGATATTCAATGATGCTGTGCCATGATGCCCAGTCCACACCCCTGCGCCGCCAAGTTGCACAGCGCCCAAGCTTGCACCACAGCATGGCACAGTTTGAATATCTTTTTGTGTATCTATCATGAACTAGGATGCAGCAGACACAGCTCCCTTGCTCAACGGGCCAAAAAAAAAATGTGGAGAAACATCTGAAGATACTGGTTAAACCATTCGAGCCATATTAAAAAGGAGCAATCCTTTGTACTTTTAATATTTCAATTGACAAAAAGTGCTAAATAAGAGTCAAAATGGAGAAAGAAGTGCATCCTACAAGTGGGAGATACAGGGTAACCTAAAATAGAATAAAAAAGTGTGGGTCAATATTTTCACCACTATCATGCACTGCTGCTTTAAAAGTAAGACCCTCGGTGAGTCTTGCACCCCCCACCACAAAACTCCCAAAGCTCTACAATATAATATTTCAACTGGAGTTACTTCCTCAAGGTATAGTCTCCCATTTTTTATTTTTTATTATTATTGTAATGCCCCCAAATGGGGCTTACCTTTAAATGCCTCCAGGTGTTCTGCTGCTGGCATCCATTTTCCTCACGGCACCATCTGCCATCTGGCCCATTCCCCCTTGTATGTCACAGTTCCCCTTTGTCCCCCTCACAGTCCCAGTAACTTAATTCAGCCCAGATTTTTAATTCAGCCCAGTTTGGGCTTAAAACTCAAATTGCGAGCTGCCGGCATGTTTCTCTGCTGCCGGCACTCGCGCATGCACCCTGCGGCGCTTTCATCTACTGACCGCTCAGGTTGTGATCAAACCAAAAGAATTTTCCATGCTCCTGGTACCCCGCTAAGTTAAACAGGAACTGGCAACCTCATGGGGTTAGAGAAATGCCCCAAAGGAGGGAAAAGAAAAAGTTTTAACACGTGATTAAAAGTGGGACTTTTAGACATGAGCCCCACGTAAATAATTATGAGCAGCTGCCTGCTGCCTAGGGGGTCGGTGTTTCAAAGGTAGTGACAGCATAAGGGGGCAAACTATAAATAAATGAATGAATGTGTTTAACAGAAAACTGTTGGGGCTACATGACAGTGGGGTTATAATTTAAATAAAGTAATATGGCTGGCTGCACCAGAACTTTATATTTGGGGACATTGAATAGACTGCCACAGACTGTATCAGCAGCCACCATCTTTGTGCCTACCAACCAATCAGTGGCCAGGATTTATCCAAAGGCCTTCTGGGACAGTGCCAAAGACTTGAAGGGAATAATCAGGGATAAAATCAAGGTACCAAAATACTGTCCAATTAAAAGTCTTAAACTGTGATGATCACCCTGGACAGCCAATCAGATGATAGAATTTTTTCCCATTATAAAAGGAGGGACTGTTTGAATCTAGTCAGTCCAAGCAGTTCGTGGGCATTTCAAGCAGAAGTTCAAGGGTGTCTGCCTGGAGCTCCTGTTAAGGGAAAGGAGGCTCCCTGCAGTTCGGGGAACATGGGGAGAGGCCTGCTTGGCCTCTTGGCCAAAATGCTTGCTGATTAGTTGGGTCAGCCAAGTGTGCAGATTCAGCTGCAGTCCTCCAAAAAAGGGTGAATCCATCAGAGTGAATTTCCAGATTGAACGTGTGATCAAAGTGCTGAAGGATCCCCATCTGCATTTTGGTGAGATGTTGTTTTCGCCTCAGGGACTGCGCCTAAACTAAATGCCTGTGGTCACCGAAATTGTTTCCAGACAATTTGCCAGAGCGAGATCTGTACTGCTGTGTGCCAGCTTACATTTCCAGGACTGCAACTTGCAAGTGAGTGAGTAAGCTGTGTGGCCTATTACCAAACTGTATCCAAGCTGAACTGGTGATGCCAATTAATGTGCCTAAAAGACTGTTGCTGCCTGTAAAAGCCAAGCTGCCAGATGACCAGATAGGGGAATTAGCTCCTGCAGAGAAGTTCATCTTGGGTTGCAGACACTCTTGGGCTCTTGGGGGCTATGCCTTGACAAGGGGGTGAGTTGTGCTAGCTCTGTTCCCTGTATCCTGGTCCTTGCCAGAAAGGATGAAGTCCTGCAGCCTACAGCCACATCCTGCTTCTAGGAGAGCAATCCTGGAAATCAGCCCAGATCCCAAGGTCCAAGGTTTAGTGTGTACCTTAGGGTTTTACCCTGCAACACCAATTAACCTGTATGTCCAACTGATTTGCCTTTCATGTCTGTACTTTGGTTCAGACTGTCTTTGCAGGCCATTAGGCCTGGGGATTACAAATTTATGTGTTTCAAAAAGGTGTTTTATGATTTCTACAGCCAAGTACAGATTAAATCCTTAACCATTTCTTTATTTAAGGGCCCCAACCAACTGCAACACTAGCCAATCTGCAGCACCACTTCAGGCCTGCAACATAGCTCATCCTGGGTACCCAGTGAGGTTAACCTGACAGTCCAAAGGGGTTAATGCATTTGGTTGAATGTTTATACAAAATCAAAATACTGCTAAAACTGAAGGTGCCAAGTGATCAAGCTTTAATTTGCACCCCCTACCCCTTATTTAAACCCCTAAATAAATCTGTTTGTGCTGGTTTAATGCAAACAACTGAAGGGTTTTGTGTTATTGCTGGTATTGCTGCTCTTTACAGGTGCACAGGGTGAATGCAGAGTTCCAGACCCTGTTGGTAAGTGGTCACTGTGATCATATTATTAGCACTCTCCAGTAATTGTGAACAGAACGCAAAGCAAGGTGGTTATTGTAATTTCAAGTGTGGAGCCACTAGGTGGGGCTGTGGGTAGGCATAGCTTCTCAGAGGGCTATATCGGTTTAAGATCTAACCCACTACATCATTACTCTGGGTGGAGGCACCATACTTATAGTTTTACTATTGGTAGTGACACCATAGTGACCCCTGATAACAAACCCAGGCCTCTCAACCTGCAGTCAGGGAAGCGGGCAGGGGTAGTAGCCCTTGGTATAACTGCACCGCGGTTATATTATGAGTCACACTTCTGACTTGAACTTCATGTTGCTGGTGAAGTCTTTTATAACAAACATTCATTCACCATTAAGCATGGACTGGTGACACATTAGCAGGAATGGAAAGTCTCCCAGTTTACCACTTAAGTTCCCACCATGATAGGGTAGCAGTAACTGTCCTTCATCCAGTTATGAGCATGGCAGTTTATAACAAATACAATCATCTAAATATTTCTCTCAATAAAATGATTGTATTCATATAATAACCGGTGAATCACATAACAATATGTGCTGGAGTACAAAAATATATGCAGCTCAGAATCTTACCAGCTGTCCAGGTGCTATCACAGGCAAAACACACACACACACACACACACACCTTATACAATTGAGTATTTCAGATCTGTGCCAGTTTTAGAGAACAGAAACAAACAAAAAAGCTTTTCATGTTATTGCATGAACCACAGCGGCACATGTGCAGGATGCCAATAAATTGCAACCCTTTCAGGTTTCCCCACAGGCATGTTTGAGGTAAAAACATAAATGAATATGACAGTCATCTCAGTCACAACATAAAACAAATCGATCCCAGTTAACTGCTTAAGTGATGAGACTGATAGTCTGGCACACAACACCAGATCCAAAAGGAAGAAAAAAACCTGTTTCAATTTGCTCTTTGTTATCATCTAAGCAAATGAGCAACCTCTCTAACTGCTGTGCTAGGTTAACTGTTCTGTAAGCCTCTGTCTTTTTACATCCCATTCTCAGCTGCAGTGAGAGAAGCACAAGGATGCACACCCCGTCAGGTACTGCTTAGGTGGCCTGGTCTATATGTGAAATATACCCATACCCTGCTACAGCAGGGACTGCCACAGAACTCGGCCTAAGGATGACGAGATAACAGTGAGAGCCATGGAGGTTCTTGTAACCAGGTTCCCTAGCAGCCTAAGCATCCTAAATCATAACCTCATTCAAACCACAACACATGGCTATTGGTTATTCTCTTACAGCAACACACCTCATTTTAATTGTCAGAACTTTTCTAAACAACACAAAAGCTTATTTCAAAGCATATTTACACACCCCAGCGTGAGTGATAATATAGAGAATAATATATGGGGTGGTGTGTGTAACGAGATTTTACACACACCAGAGTTGTGGGATGCTACATAACCCGAGGCGGGCTAGAGGTTCTCGCTCATCCTAGCGAGTTGTAAAATCTGAGTTTTACACACACTACCCCTTATTTTATTTTTTATAATTGCTGCCATACGCTTTTTTGCCTCAGCAATCATAGAAAATAAAATTATCCGCTTTAGGCAACCAGGGAGCAGTCAAAAGTCTTAGTGTTCTGTGATCTGACAAGTTCTAGTACTCCACTTATGTGAGGTAACAAGTGGAGAAAGTAACGGTAGCTGTGTGTATATTTTTTTCTGTTTCCGGTATTCTTACTTACCGGCAAACAGCGGTTGCGGAGCTAAGGTGTTCTTCGGTGTGATGAGGAGAGACCCCCCAGCTCTCGTGTCTGGAGAAGGAAACCAGACAGTGTGTTCCTTTTCTGCTGGTTTTTGTTTGTGAGAATTTTTTTTTTTTTCAAATACAAAGAGAAGAAAAAAAAAAACGCAGACAGCAAGTGGCATTGCTTCTCGGAAGAATGAACTGAACGGCACCTATTAAGGGAGCACTGTGACTGGCGCATGCTTGATCAGAGGGAAACCTGGTGTGTGTAATTATAACCTGGTTTCCCTATGGGAAAAAGCGCCTGCCAGTAATTATAAAGGAGTAATGCATGTCTTGGCTGCTTAAGTTGCAGCATCTGATTATGCCTCTTCTCTCACAACTACCCAATGCATGGATTATTTCCTTAAAATCACATGCACACACAAAACTGCGTTTTATCACTGACATGGATAATTTATTTTTTGTTCTTAATTTCTGCTAAATAAACTCTAACTGCAGGCCCTCCTGCAGCTCCAGGAAGTGAGAGGACTAAGAGTTGTTAAATGTAGGCCAAAGCTTCCTGAAGGATACAGGGACAAGAGTGCAGAGTTTTGTAAGGGGTATGAAACATTACAATATAGAGATGCTTCCTGTATATGAGGGGAGAGTGAATGCTTTCATATCGATACCCCCCAGTCGGGTCAAGAGCACAGGATTTTGTAAGGGGTACATGACTCTCCACTGTCCCCAATTTTCAGGGACATCCCTGATTTTGTCTCATTATTTAATTCTGTCCCTCCTAAAATATGTTTACATGACTGAACAGTAGTGACTGTAAGCACAAAATAATGTCAATTATAAAATGGGTCTAAAAATCAAATAACTTTAATTGGTTAAATCCAGTCAGGTGACTGTTCACTATTAGAGCATAATGCATAGTCATCCTGGTCCTAAACCACATCACATAATGAGCAAACCAGTCCTCCTACACCCAGAACTATGTTCCATCAGTACCTCTACAACCAGTATTGATCTTCCATCACAAACATAGCTCCTACCTTTACATTGTAAAAAAAAAACTTCACCTGGGCCCTAAAAATAAAACTATCTTAAATTAACAATAAAACGAATTAATTAATTGTTGTTACCCTGATAATAACACACTACTTACACACATAAACAAATTAGAAACATTAAGTATTGGTCATAGTTTTCATTAAAAATGTTTCTTTGCTGACAATGAAAAATCCTCCTGTCTTTAACTGCTTATCAGGGAAATCTCTTCTGCTTTCCCTGACAGTAATTGAGTTTGTGGCTCTACAAGAGGCTTTTGTTGCTGGCCTTTGTTGTTATGTGTGTACAGTATGTTAGGAGAGAAACATTCTGCCAGTGGAACTGAGCAGAATTTTGAATCCCTGTATTCCATGGTAAACATTCCATATCTTGAATGTGGGGATAGGAAAGACAGAGAAAAAAAACAGGATGAAGAAAGTAGGCAAGCATACTTCATAAACAAAGAGAAGAGGAGGGAAAACACAGTTACATAGGCAGATCCAAACTGCTGAAATACATTACTGAAGTTTATAAAAGCACATACATTGGAATCATACGTGGGTATTTTCAGGTGAAATCTATCCCCCACACACACACACATACACACACCAAAAAAGGCAACCTGGCAGGTTTAAACTTTTGAACACATTTATATTAAGAAACAGTACTTGAAATGATTTAAAATGCAAGGTAACATTTTTTTTTCTTATTAAAATGTGTGCCACACACAGTTTTTATTATGTTTTATATTTTTATCTATGTACCTATTTATTTAGTTTTTGTTGAATGGGTGGGTGCACTAGCCATAGGAATGACTATTTTCAGGCACGACCCGGGAGATTACAGGGTAAAATTACAGAGAATACAATATGGTAGCATTACAGAGAATAAGAAGTAGGTAGGTACAGTAAGGTCTACACAGTGATAGTCTATAGTGGGTTAATCAGCATACAAGATTCAAGGTATTGAGAGCTGGTAACATGACGTATTAATACAGTCATAACGTTGGGATGAGGTGTATTGGCAGTACAGTAAAAACCATAGCGTTCCATAATACGTAGTACAAGGGATAACTCAGAGATACAAGGTCACACATTCAAGAAAACATAGACATATAGCAGCTGTGACCCTGAGGGAAAGACAATTTTCAAACAGGCAAGTGAATTATGGGAAACAATAACAAAGGACCAAAAAACAAAAGCAAAAACAAAAAAAATCAAAAAAACAAAAACAAAACAAAAAACAAACATGAGGCATGCCTATATGCTGATGTCTGCAAAAACAAAAAATAAAAACAAAATAGATAAGTGCCAAGTGGAAAAGAGGGTGATTCAGAGTTTGGAGTGGGGTAAGTTAGACGATAGGAGTCAGGCAGGTAGAGGGTGTGGCAGTGGAAATAAAGCGAGAGAGGATATAACTTGCAAGGAAGAGTGGTCAAACGTACTGCTGCAGAGGGCTGGGAACAGAACAAGTAAGTACAAAAGGGGGTTTGAAGCAGGGGATAGGCAAGCAGAGCTAGGTAGGTTAGGTACAGGGTGGTAATAGGGATGCAGGACTGTAGGGTAAGAATAGGCACTATTTTTTGTATTCAGAGATAAAATGAAAGCATATTTCAATAAAATGTCCAATTTTATTCTTTTAAAAATACTTTCTTCTTATTTTAATTCATTTTAAGTCATATATTTGCCATTTTATAAGAGTAATAAGACACTCCAGGGGAGTGCCATTATGGTGAAATAATCACACTTCTCAGGTGCATTTAACGGCACTCGACTGTGCCTTGTGCCTAACAACACACCTGAGGCATGCGATTATTTCACCGTAATGTACACCCTGTCATGTCTTATTGCTTTCACATTTGAGTTACTAACTTGTTCTTCAGAAAATGCATTTTACACTCAGCCTCTTGTTCTACTAGCTTCCTGAGGGAATGTCACCAATTTTTAAAATGTGTCCCTGATTTCTTTAAGCCTTGTCCCCGATTTATGATTTATGAGGCTGGTGGTTGAGAGGTGTGAAGGGGTATGAAATATTAAAATACCGAGATGCTTCTGTAGATGAGGGGAGAGTTAATGCTTTCATATCCATATCAATCCCCAAAATCAGGTAAAGCTGCAAGCCTGCAAGCATGTCTCCTGAACTGAAGAGATTAAGACTGCATGCCAGAAGAACCCCCAGCCCCAACCCTCACAAGTTATTTTGTTGTGAACTTGTGTGTGTGTGTGTGTGTGTGTGTGTGTGTGTGTGTGTGTGTGTGTGTGTAATATGACCCCCTTCCCCTCTGGACCTGCCGCCTCACACTACTGGCCTGAGCTGGTCAGAAGTTCTGAAACACAGCTCACCTCTCTCTCCTCCTCCTGTCATCGCCAGGGCTCGGCCCCCCACCTCCCTTGCCCCCACCACCTTACCTGGCTGGCTGTAGTAGGCTACTGATGGTTTTGTTATCATGGTCCTACCACCACCCATGGTGCTGCTGAGTCTGGCTGGCCTGCTGCTACTTGTTCTCTCCTGCTAGTGGACTGCTCCTTCCATGCTCCTCTGCTGCTGGACTGGTGTGGTCCACTACTGCTGCTGGACTGGTGTGGTCACCTCTCCCCTCTGAATCCTGTCCTCTGACCTCCACTCCTGTGTGTGTCCTCCTCCTCCTCTGACTGCCACTTGTGGCCACATGCCACACATCCCAAACCCCAGCACTCCCTCTCGTGGGACTCATGCTACTGCCTCTGGGCCTGGTGGTCACACTCGCTCCCTTGCACCGTTAGTCTCCCCGCTATGCCAGATGGTGCAGGTGCCTGCCTGGCGGTGGTCTGGATGCAGGATATCACCTTCTCTGCTAGCAGCAGTCTGCTTCTTCTTTTGCTGGTGCTGCCTCCTCACACCCACATCATCATGTTCTCGGGACTATCTCTCCTAATCACTTGCCTCATCACTCGATGCCCACCTCAATTTAAAGTCCTCCTGGCCAGCCAATTGCATTGCCTGCTCTCTTTTTTGGGTGCATGCGCCTGACAGGAAAATGACACTGGCACTAATTTCAAAATGCCAGCGGCCCAACAATGCAGACTCAGAGCCGGGGGGCGCCCACCCACAGCACGTCAGAGAGTGCTTACGTGCACCAAGGCATGAGTGCAGAAGTTAAAAGAAAAAGACAAAAGCAGTTTTTAGTGCTTAAAATTATTGGTGGGGCTGGGCCTACTTCACAAAATACTGCTGAGGTCCATGGCCCACAGGCTCACATAACCCGGTGCCTATGATATTGTACTAAACCTAACTGTACTCTGAGCAACTGGATTACAAGGCAACTGAGTAAGCAACAAAACTAGAGTAAGACAAACACAGTGAATGAGGCATGATACTTATTACAATTATATGCACCAGTTAACAAGTTTAAAGATGTTTAGTTTGCATATGTTTCACTGTAAAGGAGGGCTTTGCACTATCTTCTCCAGTGATGGGCAAGTTGAACTTTGCAGAAAATGGGACCACACATTTAAGTATCTGGGCAGGGAGTGGCTTGCCAGGTTGCACAATCTCTTATATTCAGCCAGTATGGACGAGGCAGCCAGCCACTCATGTAGAGAAGGAGAAGAGCCTGTGCACCACTGAAGAGGTACAGTAACTGATGCTTAGCTTCCAGGGTAGCCAGCAGGATCCACTGATGGGATAAGGGTGACAGGTGCTGGGTAGTAGTTTCCTCCCCTAGGAGCCATAAAGTTGGATTTTTTGGAAAAGGGAACTGTGGGACCCAGTTGCAGAAGGAAATGATATCATTTCAACTGGTGGAGATTCCAGGGCAATTCCACAAAATGTGAAAAAGGCAGCCTGCCATCCATCTGGTTACATCTCCAATATAAGTTGTTAGGGAGGAGTCCCTATATATGTAGCACCACTGGGGTTGTGTGCCACCTGTATAAGATCTTTTTTTTTTGGATAAGCTGATTGCGGACATCCCAGAAGGTTGTGTGTGCCTTGTGCAATAGCAGCTGCCAATTTTGCAGCAATATGGTAATATACTGCTCCTTGCCCAAACCTAGCCTTTGCTTCTCCAGTGAAGCATGGTGTGGTGTTAAGATGAAGCTGTAGATCCAGCCTCCCAAACATTTAGGGAATGATAACCAACTGGTAATATGGGAAATTAGTGATTCTCAGGTCGGAGGGTCTTTGTAGCACATTCTACCAGTCAAGGCATGGTGCAGCTGCAAGTATTTCTAGAAATCACTTCTGACCTTGTTTTAGCATCTATGAAGTGACTAGTTGTAATGATGCCCTTCGATCTCCAAGATGGCCAATGGAGAGGTTCACCATCTACTTGTATGTGCGGGTTGTGCCATACAGGTTCCCGTCTACCCAGTGACACCTTAGACCACATTCTCTTCTTTACCAGGAAGTTCCATGTTTGATATGAGAATTTGTATATAGGAAGGGGAAGATAAGAATGGTCCCATGGCAAGCTGTTACTTCTCCCCAAGGCAGTAAGAAGTTTTCTGCTCTTTCTATGTGGGTCCAGAGTGGCACATGTGTGTTGATTGCATGGAGCCAATGAAGTGTCTAGTGTATTCCCTATGCTTGATGGTAGGCCCAGAGCCATGGGAGGCCCTAACCTCCTTGCTTTCCTGGGGTGTGTTCCTTTTGTAATAAATCTAGGTGTCTTCCCTTCCCAAAGATAGGAGAGAAACAATTTCTCTAGTCTCAGAAAACAGGAATTTGGAATATGAAGGGTGAGGTTATTCAGGCAAAATAGTATCTGTGCGAAACATAAGTAATAAGACATGACAGGGTATGCATGGAACAGATTTTACCACATGCCCAGGGGTGTAGTGAGGCATGAGGCCGCAGGTCCAGTGCCTTTGGCCCCTTGATGTGCAGTACAATCTGTTCCATGTACACCCCTGGTGTGTCTTATTGCACTTATAAGTTGGCCCTCTGCATGTTTTGTTCACTTTTAATTGATATCTTGTATAACCTGACATTCCCTTAGCCTACATAGTAGGAGCTCCATAGCCAAGAGATAGAGAAGGGAGATAGCAGACAACCTTGCCTGGTGCACGGTAAATTGCATGGAAATAGTTCCATTCCTTTGGATCCTTACTTTAGGGTTTGTAAACAGCAACTTAATCAGTGAGGTGAATTCTGAACCAACGCTCATGTGATCCAGAATCTGATCTGAATCTGAGTCAAATGTCTTCTCCGTATAAATGCAGATCAGGAGGGCTGGATCCTTCTGAGCCACAGCTTCCCCTATTGCTAGTATTGCTGCACAGACATTGACCATAGCCATATTTCCCTTTACAAAGCCAGTCTGGAGCTTTTTCTAGAAAAGACAGGATGAGGGTGTCTACTCTGCTGGCCAAGACTTTAGCCACTATTTTGGCTTCCACAATGAGTAAGGATATATATCTGTATTTGGAGACCTCCTGGGGGTCTTTATGTGGCTTTGGCAGTAGGACAATCAGGGCCTCCTGCATCGAGGGTTGTGTGTTTGTACTGGAGACTCACATGATACCAATAGTATGGGCACAAGTTGAGTTTGAAAGGTTTGATGAAATCCAACAGAAAGTCTGTTCAGTCCAGGAGTTCTATATTTTGGGAGGTGTTCAGAACTGTCCGGATTTCCTGAAGCATGGTGGGAGATTCCAAGGTCTGCCTGCCATTAGTTTCAGTAGTTGTGTGGTGTCCAGGATTTTGAAGAGACCACCCAGAGGGCGGGATCCCTGTGATTCATATAATTTGGAATAATATGTCAGAAAGGCCTTACTGATGTCCAATTGTTTTGAGGTAGCCTGAGTGGAATCTGACACAGCCAATGTGTCTGCCTGGTTGGGACACCCTGGTTCTATATGCAAGGACCATGGATGCCCTCTCCCCCAGATTCCCAGTACCTGTGATTCGTTCTGAGCTCTGTTTTCATAGAGAGGGTGTTGATACAGTAACGCAGTTGTTGTATTTCCCACAGGAGAGAATGTGGGACTGCCCACAAAGGAAATTATATTCCTTCTCTTTACTTTTAGCTGCTGTTGCAAATTATTTAGTTCCTTTCTCCTATCCTTTTTGAGCTTAGCCAAGTAACCCATGATTTTGTGATGAATATACAGTAGGCCTTGAATGCATCCCAAAAAAGTGGTTTTCGAGACTTCAGAGGTGTCACTGAGCTCAAAATATGTGGCAATCTTCTTTGGCAACCACGACTCTAACTGCTTACCAGACAGTGGGAAAGTATTTACCACCAATGGGTTGGGGTGGTTCCTTGCTTGCCTTCATAGGCTAAAACAAGTGTGGTCAAAGATTACTATGGAACCTATATATGACTCCCGAATGGATGCCATACCTTGAGACAGGATCAGGAAGAAATCTATCCTGGTGATGTTATTATGCAGAGCTGAGTGAAATTAGTAGTCCCTAACTGCAGGGTTTAGGGATCTTCAGGGATCCACCAGCTAGTGTCCAAGGGTCATGATATAGAGGGCTGTCCTGGACTTTGGCGTTATGGCCGGAGGGCACCTCCATTTGTCCATGTATTGATCTCAGACCTTGTTATAGTCTTCATCTATCAGAAGTATGTCCTCTGGGGTCTCTAGGGCCAGTATCTCCTGGGCAAGCTCAGAAAAGAATGAGGCTGAGTCTGTTTTAGGGCCATAGACTTTTATTAAAAGGAAGATGGTATCATAAACCTGTATTTGAGCCAGGATCCACCTACCTTCTTTACAGTGAGTGATTTTCAAACTCTGGGCCAGTAGCTTTTTGTGCAGGTGGATGAAACACCTCTTGCCTTTATGGAATATGAGCAGCCAATGACCTGACCCACCCAGTCTCTCCTAAGTTTAAGGGTCCCCCTCCGAGAGATGCGTCTCTTGTAAGAAGGCAATGGCATAGTGAAGCTTCCTCAGATGAGTGAGTACTTGCTTCCATTTCACTGGCGCGTGCAGTCCTTGCACATTCCAGATGGTATATTTGAGGGCAGTAACTGCCTGCTGGGTTATGGGCTGTGACATATTTTTACGTTGTGGGGGTAGACACTAGGACCATAAGGCCCCGTGGTGTGGAGGTTGGTAGAGGGGTATGGAGAATGATGGTTGTGGCCTGTGAGAGAGCCTGTTGTCTCCATATCTAATGTGAGGACTGGGATGTATGGTCTATGTAAGCAATAAGGCACGCAGGGGTGTGTATGTAAAACATATTTTACAGCATGGCCAGAGGCGTAGTAAGGCATGTTGCCGAAGGCTGAGTAACTTCAGCCACTAGTCGTGCTGTAAAATATGTTTTACACACATCCCTGAGTGCCTTATTGCACTTATAAAATTTGCTCCTTTTTTTTTTTTACTTTGTACTGTTGGGAAAAGCATGTTTATATGTAGAAACAATATATTTACTTGTGTGCGTTTGTGATAAAATAGTCCTTCCACCCACTGCAAGTGATGTCACTGATTATGTAATTGTATTATTGCCTACTTTCTTCTTCCTGCTTTTTTTTGTTTTTCTCCACATTCAAGATATGGAATGCATGGATTCAAAATTCTGCTCAGTTCTACTGGCAGAATGTTTCTCTCCTAACACATTGTACACACAGACAAGAAAGACCTTTGTTACAGTAAGAGACTCAGTTATCTCACTGTCAGGGCAAGAAGAAGAGAGTTCCCTGATGAGCAGGTAAAGGCAGAAGGGTGATTTTTCATTGTCAGCAAAGAAACAGTTGTAGTGAAAACTATAAACAATAGTTATTGTTTCTAATGTGTTTATGTATGTATGGAGTGTGTGATAATCAAGGAAACAGCATTTAATTCATTTGTTTTATTTTTTATTTAAGTTAGTTTTATTTTTAGGGCCCAGTTAAAGTTTTTTACAGTGTAAAGGTAACAACCATGTTTGTGGTGGAAGATCAGTTCTGGCTGTAGGGGGCTAACTGAAATGCATGTGTTCCAAATGCCCATTGATCTGGGTTCCAGACTCTTCACTGCTGAGCAGTCCTTTTTTTAACCATGTGTAAACCATATTTTACACATAAATAAGAGTCAGTCAGATTACATGATTTTACCCTGCCATTTTATAAGTACTGCGTAATGGGCAAGTAAGGTAGATGATTAAATCTGCCTCCATAGATGATTCTTTTCAGAGCTACAGGCCAGATACCCAGGAAATGCCTAGTTCCGAGGATTGGGTTGATGGGGACTTGGGGACTAGTACATCCTGGAGGCGAAAATAAAAAAAAATAAAACTAATAGCAATAAACAACATTATCAATACTGAGATACACAAGAAAAAAACTTCAAATTGTACAGTTTACCAACATGAACTATATTCAACTAAACACTTGTATCAATATTCACTAGTCAGTGGTGAAGAAAAACCTAAGAGGGAGGGTATCAATAGTTTGCGATTTACAGGGAAGAAGTACAGCCCTGTGATAGTCACTTTCGGTACCTAAGAGCCTAAGACCAGGCACTAATGAGTCTGACTCACCTCAGGAGACTAAAAGAGAGGATGTCAGTGTGACTGGCAGAGTGGTAGATTAAAGTATTCAACTGTGCTTCTGTTGTGACCTAGAGGAATAAGCAGCCACTGAGAGAGGTTTCTAAAGCAACTGGACTGATAAGCTTGAGGGGTATGCCCAGCTGGAGGGAGGGGAGAGTGTTCCCAAGTTGGGGGGGGTTCCAGTCCTTGTCTGCAGCACTCACTCTGGAGCATACAAGGTTCTAGAGTGCAGTGATGTGTAAAGGGGAACTACTAACCAATTAATTAACCCTCCATATGACAATCTAGTCCGGGGGCACCAGGTCATGCCCTCCACAGTCGATGTAGCACAGGTTTCGAGGGGCGGAGGAGGCCATAAGGGAGACAGAGGCAAATGGGTGACATTAGGATGACTCAGTGGTGGGTTATACCCTATTATCTGTCACCATAGCCAAAGATAATCCTTACCTCGGAGGAAGGGGGTTCCCACTCCACCCCACACTCATGAAGGGGAATAGTATAGTTCTGGATGAAAGGGGGAAAGGAGGCTGGATCAGGAAGCACCAAGCTATATGCAGATAAATTTCTCAAATCAGGTGCCCATCCCTGTCTGGGGGGGGGGGCTGTCCAACACACGGTTGGAATCTCCCTCCGGAGGAGACCATGAAGCCTGATGCACTGTTCTCCGCCTTCCATTGAGGGTAAAAGATAACAGAGTGACTTGCAGAGGATTACTGTCTGTCAGATATGTGGTTCAGTAGTTCTATGTACTACTAAAACAGACAGACTTCAGAACTTGGGTCATGCAGATCCCCCTTCACAACCAGATGTGCACTATCTTCTTGCGTCCCATGAATCATCAGAAGTTTCTGAACCTCCAACAGGCAGCAAATGTGTGTGCAGTATGATACTGTACCCCTTACAGGGAAGAATCACCTGGGTTGCTACCAGGTGATGTGACAGTGTTTTAACAACAGTAAGAACAGGTCAAGAGCATGTGTGGTGGCGGGAGCTTCCCAAAGGCTACTTGGTTCATCCCAGACCCCCTTCCCCTCTCTCTGAACCTGTGGTATGTTGGTGTCCACTTTCTACTTAAGTCGTGAAGGAGCTAGTCAGGGGACGACCCAAGGACCCTTGCATCCTCTACATCATCTGATTGTATGTACCTGTATGTTATTTGCACTTTGTATTATTCATGTACCCTCCTTTACCCTTTTCCCCTCATCTCTGCAGTACTCTGCTCAGGATGCCTTCCTGGTAAATCTTTTAAATAAATAAATAAACTACAGATCAAGTTAGTGGTAGAGTTGTCTCCATGTTCAGCAAGGTAAGAAGCAGCTCTTGGGATTCACTCTGTTGTGTAGAGATTGTATTCCGAAGCGGGGGAAGGGGTGAAAACTGAGGACCCTTGCTTAAATGTCTAGAAGAGGGTAGCTATTTACGTATACCAAGGGAGCTAACCAGTCTGCTAAGTCTTCAGAAGGGAGCAGCCAAGAATCTTTCAAATTCTGCCAAGACAGCTACTGAAAAAAGGGTTGCTGTTTACTCACCCTGTGCCCTCCCCCCCATTTGGTGTGGCCTCCTGCTGGAGCATTGAACCCATCCCGTCACACCACTAGATATAAGTCAGTGATCTATTGTACAGCACAAACCTATCATGGGTGAGACCCACTAACTAACATGGGGGGCACAGACCTGCAAGAGGTTCTGGCATTGAGAGGATTAATAATTTCTGCCTCAGTGGCAGAAAAACCTCAATATGTCCACTACTCCAAAAGTCACAGAGTAGATAAGTGGGTAAAGATATAAACAGAAAATTGCATGAGGAGTGAAGTTCCAGGTAACTGAGGGGACATCTTTTCTTAACAAAGGATGGTGGTTGCCACATCTGCTGAGCAGTGGTAGACATTAGCAATGATTGTAATAGCTCCACAGTAGAGGGCAGTTCTAAAACTAAGGATGAATGGCTTGTTATTTCATGCTAGCTGCTGACCACACCAGTAGCAATCTTGCTGAGTGTGGAGAGGAGATCTTCCATGATCAGCGACCACTGTCATTTAGATGCACAGGTGCTAGTAATTGGATGAGGAGGAAACTGAGGAGCACTGTAGGATCTAATAACACTGCCCTGAAGGACTGGCCTATTTCAGTAAGTGGACCACCTGAATAGGTGTAGGGAGGGTTATGCACTTTGGTCTGTATAAGAGGAGGCAGTATAATGTAGTGATTAAGAGTACTGAGCTGCAAACCTAGAGAACTGGGTTTGAATACCACAGCTACCACCTGCATGCTGTATGACCATGAGCAAGTCACTTAACTTCCCTGTGCTCTCAGGGCACGGGGTCATAATGTCACGGTCAAAACCACGCACATCAACAATGCCGCACGCTGCGACATTGGTACAACACGCCGACCACCACAAACAAAGTGCACACCGGAGGAATATCTTACTTTTTGCTGGTATACCCCAACTATCTGTAGATTATTTTGATAACCTCGACATTCTAGGTCATCTAGTTTAGTCCAAACCAATGCCAGCTCCTATTTTAATCTGGCACTTTGTGTGTCCCTTACATCAACCTGCCTGTCCATAGTACACAAAGTGGACTCATTGTCAAACACCCTCAAATTAAGGTGTTGAACTTGGTTTTCAAGTCTAGCTAGGGAGGACTTAAAGGTGGTTATTTGGTCCAAAATTCTGGAGCAGAGTGAATGAAGAGCAGATAAATCTTTGCCAGTCAGTGGTTGTGGCGCCAGCCATCCTTACCAAGTGACAGCAAATCTTAAATGGATGTTTTTGTGCTAAAAATGATGCCAAAGAGTCTGTAGTTGCTCTTACTTCATTTCACCACATCGCTTTATGGGTTCTAGACCCACATCAGGCACTTGGGTAATGCCCATAACGGACACTGTAGTGCAGTACAAGGGGGCCTGCACTGGATGAGATGTTAAACTGAGGTCCCTTCTGCCAATCTCTGGTCACTGTCCAGGTGGAAGTAAAATAACCCATGACACATACCAATGAAAAGCAGGGTATTTCACCAGTATCATGGCCAACATTACCCCTGCCAATAAAAGAAGTCCATGCAACCCACCCCCCAGGATGCACCTGGAAATAAGCTACAATAGCTTAGTGTGCCTTTGCTGGTCAAAAGTTATAAAAAAATATATATATATATTAATTAAAATGAAACCCATCGGTAGGATCTCAGATAACTAACTTTAAAAAAATGTAGTTTTATGTGAGACCCGAGGGATGGAGCACTCATGCTACACAGCCATTTTGGCCAACGGCTAAAGTACAGTTACATAAGAACTTACATAGATACATAGATACATAGACAGTGTCGGCAGATAAGGGCCTATGGCCCACCCAGTCTGCCCATTTGAGCTTGTAAGTTCAGTTTGTTTTCCTAGAAGTCTGTTGCCCCTTACCCCTGACCTCTAGAATTCCTTTATGTCTATCCCATGCATTCTTAAATCCCGTGATTGTTTCAGCCCCCACCACTTCCTCTGGCAGGGTGTTCCACTTGTCCACCACCTGTTCTGTGAAGAAATTCTTTCTCATGTTTCCTCTGAATCGTCCCTACCTCCAACTTCATCCCATGCCCTCTAGTCCTGGAACATCTTTTCGCTTAAAATAGTGTTTTCCTGCCCTGTTCCTCCCTGTAAGATACTTGTATGTCTCTATCATATCCCCTCTCCCTCCTCTCCTCCAGAGAGTACATGTTCAGTTCCTTCAACCTGTCTTCATAGGACTTGTGATGCAATCCATGCACCATCTTTGTTGCCCTCCTCTGAACCTTCTCTACCCTGTCTATGTCCTTACGTGGGTATGGTCTCCAGAACTGTACACTGTACTCCAGGTGGGGCCTCACTAGTGTCTTGTATAAGCGAATTATGACCTCCTTTTCCTGCTGGTGATGCCCCTGCCTATGCATCCCAGCATCCTATTTGCTTTACCTGCTGCCTTGTCACACTGTTTCTCTACCTTGAGGTCATCAGAGATGACAACCCCAAGATCCTTTCCTGCTTGGTGCATGCTATATCCTCACCCCCAACTGATATATTGTGCCAGGGTTTTTGTGCCCATATGCATTATCTTGCACTTCTTTGCATTGAATTTCAACTGCAAACCCTTGACCATTCTTCAAGTTTCTGCGGTGCTTCTCATTCTGTCTACACCCTCTGGTGTGTCTACTCTGTTACAGAGCTTTGTGTCATCAGCAAACAGTGAAATTCTGCCTTCTAGATCCTGCGCAATGTCACTGATGAAGATGTTGAATAGGACCGGTCCCAGCACTGATCTCTGTGGTACCCACTGGTCACTCTTCCCTCTGTGGAGTGACAGCCATTTACCACCACCCTCTGTGTCCTGCCACCCAGCCAGTTACCTACCCACCACACTACTGTCCTGCCCACACCCATATTCCCCAGTTTGTGTAATAGTCTTCTATGTGGCACAGTGTCAAGGCCTTGCTGAAGTCCAGATAGGCCATGTCCACTGCCCTCCCTGATCCACCTCCTAGTCACCCAGTCAAAAATTCAACGAGGTTGGTCTGACATGACCTCCCTGGTGAAACCATGCTGCCTTGGGTCCTGTAGTCCATTGACAACCAGATGTTCCACCAATCTCTCCTTCAGTAGTGCTTCCATGATCTTCCCACTACCGAGGTGAGGCTGACTGGTCTGTAGTTCCCTGCTTCCTCTTTGTTCCCACTTTTGTATAAGGGGACTACATCTGCTGTCCTCCAGTCTTTGGGCACCTCCCTGTTTCAGTGATCGGCTAAACAGGATAGCCAGAGGTTCAGCCACCACCTTCTTAGTTCTTTAAGGACCTGGGGTGCACCCTGCCTGGCCTCATTGCTTTATCAACTCTTATTACTCCAGTTCCTTCAGGACCCTTTCTCGTGTAAAGGGACTTGTGTCCATTCTGCACCATTCTCACCCCTTGTACTCCCTTCAGACCCATTACCCCCTCTTCCTCAGTAAAGACTGAGCAGAAATGCCTGTTCAATATGTCAGCTTTACTGTTGTCATCCTCCAAGCGGCTCCCATCCTCCCACTTCAGTCTCACTATCCCTCCCTTTGTCTTTCTTTTTTCACTTATGTACCTGTAAAAGGTTTTGTCCCCTCTACCCACTGATTTTGCAATGTGTTCTTCTGTCTGAGCTTTGGCTTCCCTTACTGACCTCCCTGCCTCCCTTTGCTTCTCCTGGTACTTCTCCCTATCCCCTTCTGCCTGTGTCTTTTTGTATTGCCTGAATGCAATCTTTTTGGCTTTCACTTTCTTTGCTACCTCTTTGGAAAACCATAATGGTCTCCTCTTCCTTTTCCTCTTGCTAACCTGCTTAATGCATAATTCTGTTGTTCTTGTAATCCCCCTTTTAAATACTGCCCACTGTTCCTCAACCCCTGATTCCTGTCCCATTCCCCTTAATGCCTCTTTCAAGTATCTCCCCATTTTCCCAAAGTCTGCCCCTAAATCCAGGATACATGTTTTTGTGTGGTTTGGTTCTGCTCTTTCTGATTTCAAACCACAATGACTGGTGGTCACTGTTACCAAGGTGCTCCCCACTGTTACCCCCCATCACACTGTCCCTGTTTGTGAGCACAAGGTCCAGTATTGCCTTCTGCCGAGTTGGTTCCATAACCAGTTGCTTGAGGAAGGCACCCTGAAGGAGTCCAGGATAAATCTGCTCCTAGTTGATGCTGCTGCTGGGATGCTCCAGTCCATGTCTGGAATATTGAAGTCTCCAACCAGTACTACCTCACCCTTGTTTGCCATCCTTTGGATGGCTAGCATCAGCTCCCTATCTGTTTCTTCCTCCTGGGCTGGTGGTCTATAGACCACACCTGTGCGGATGGCTGTCCCCAACTTACCATAACAGTAGATCTTTGAGAAGAGCTCTTGCAGCAGGCTACACAATAAGGACTATGCTACCAGGAACTAGGACCCCAGGGAAAACTTCTAGATAGCAGTCCATAGCAGGGACCACCCCTGACATCGGACCACCTCCAATGTCAACCAATGGTATAAAGGGGGACGTCCCCAGCCCTACCTCAATTCTCCCACCGGAGACCCGGCTAATTAAAAAAAAAACTGGATTTGGAGAACCAAGGGGGTTCAACAGTTCCAAGCAAAAAGACCGGGGGGAAGGAGGGATGGAAAGCAACACCTGCTGCAGGAGCTCTTCTCGAAGATCTACTGTTATGGTAAGTTCTTATGTAACTGTACTACCTTACTTTGAGTTGGAGCTCTTGCAGCCGGCTACACAATAAGGACTGAGTACCAAGCAGTATCAGAGATACCCAGGTCGAAAGGATGGAGGAGCCAAATATAATGAGAGGCTTTACAAAAGGAGTTCTGAAGCACTGCAAGGCTGAAGCCTACTCTCCTATGAGAGGCAATATCCAGGCTGTAGTGCTTGATGAAAGTATGCACTGAGCTCCAGGTAGCAGCAGCACAAATTTCAGCTGCCAAAACATTCCTGAGGGATGCAAACGAAGTGGCAACGCCTCTTGTGGAGTGACCCTTAACCAAGCCTGGTAAGGGTTTGTCGTATTTGTTCTACCAAAAAGTGATGCAATTCACTAGCCACTTTGAGAGCATCTGTTTAGCCACTGGTGGGCCTAATGACCTTGGGGCAAAGAAGAAGAACAGTTGTTCTGACTTCCTTGTGGATCTAGTGCAATCAACATAATGGCGGAGAATCCTATGGACCTCGAGGGTATGCAAGAGGGCTTCCCCCCAATTAGCATACTCTGAATAATACACCGGCAAGTGAATGTCATGATTGAGGCTGAGCTCAGACACCACTTTTGGAAGAAACTTAGGATTGGTTCTCAAGAACACCCTGTCCTTGTGAAAAAACAGGTATGGCTCTTTACACATAAGAGCCTGCAACTCGGAAATCCTCTGAGCGGAAGTAACAGCAACTAAAAATAATGCTTTCCACGACAGAAAGCGAAGCTTGCAGTCCACGGTTGGTTCAAATCGGGGCAGGGTGAGCTTCTCTAACAAAAATAAAAGATCCCATGGGGGAATAGGGCCCCTGATGGGAGGGGGATTTAGATGCAGCATTGCATGCAGAAAGGTGCAGGGCAAGTCCAGTTGGGCAACATATTTGCCCTCTACAGTACACGGTAGGCTGAAATTGCCAAAAGGTGCACCTTAAAGGAGGAATATTGGAGGCTGGTGTCTGAGAGAGAAAGTAGGTAATCCAGGATAGAATTAACAGGGCAGGAGAATGGGTCCAGATCCCAAGTGGAAGCCCATAGGCAAAAATGCTTCCATTTCATGGCATAAGTAGCCCTAGTGGAAGGTTTTTGAGCCGCAACCAAGACTTCCGCTACCCTTGAGGAGACACCGAAACAGGTCATAACTACGTCTGTAGGAGCCAAGCATGCAGATGTAGGGATCTGAGATCCGGATGGACCAGAGAACCCTGCTTCTGGGAGAGCAAGTGGGAGGATAGGGCCAGGGGGACGGGAGGTTCCACCATCAGTTGTTGCAACAACAGGAACTAAATCTGTTGTGGTCAGAGTGGAGCAATTAGAATCATGTCTGCACCCTCCGCTTGGAGCTTGAGGAGGACCCTTTGAAGAAGAGGAAAGGGAGGAAAGGCATACAGAAATCTCCCTGTCCAAGAAATGGACAATGCGTCTTGCCAAAAAACACCAGGCCCTGGATCTAGTGAACAGAAAATGGGCAGTTGGCATTGGACGGGGACACAAAGAGGTCCAGATATGGACATTCCCATCTTTCGAACAGGCCTCCCACTATGGACTGTTGGAGCTCCCACTCATGCACCTTGGACCGAGAGCTGCGGAGTCCATCCGCAAAGGTGTTTTGGACTCCTGGAGCATGGACCACTGAAAGGGATAGACCGTGTTCTATGGTCCAGAACCACACTCTCATGGCCTCTTGACATTGAGGGTAGGAGTGGGTCCTCCCCATGTTTGTTGATGTAAAAGATGGTGGACATGTTGTCCATCAGAATCAACAAGGGCCCCGGAGAAAGATCTGTTTGGAATGCCTGGAGAACGTAAAGAATTGCCCTCATCACCAGGATGTTGATATGCAGGCTCTGTTCCACCAAACCAGGAGCCCTGCATTTGTCAGTTTTGGAGATGGGCTCCCCATCCTAGACCTGACGCAGCCATCATTAAGATTTGCATGGGAAACAATTCTGAAAGGGAACCCCCTGCTCCAAATTGGGGGAAGTCAGTCACCAAGAGAGGGTCTGACTCACTGCGCTGGAGATTCAGATGAGCTGATCGAGGTCATCTGACCTTTGGTCCCACTGAACTCTGAGAGTCCATTGTGGAACTCTCATAAAAAATCATGCCAACAGGACCGTCACTATGGCTACCACCATGTGACCGAGGAGCTGCAGCATTGTCCAAGCCAGAACCTGCCAGGAAGAGTAAACCCTCTGAGCCAGCATCCAGAACCAAGCTGCCCTAATGCAGGGGAGAAAAGCCTTTCCCTGTTATGCGTCCAGGACATACCCAGTTAAAACAGCACTACAATAATAGCACTGCACAGAACAGTGTGGTCTATACAGCACTTACATGAACGGTGATAGGAGAATAACAGTGCCATGTAGTAAGCACACCCCAGGTTGCTGTCCATGGATCTAGAAGAGACCACAAGGGGAGAGGAAATCAGGAGGCTGGCCAAGTTGCTCTTGTGGTGTGGAGTACTAAAGTATGAGCAGCTTGCCCAGATGGTGGTGAAGTCCAGGGTTCTAATCCTGATCTCCAGAATTTTTATTTTTTTCCCCGTAATCCAACTCCAACTCAGAGTTGATTATTTTAATTATGGGGAGTGCGCCCCCCTCAAAAAAATACAGTTTACTAATGCTAGTGATTGCAAACCAGACTTGTGATTGCTACTAGTGGTGCTGTGTTTGTTTGCATCATTTGTTCCTGCTGCTTTTTTGATCAGCGCTGTTTGGACAGCACTGTTATCGACAGTGCTGTCCATGCAGTCACTGTTTAGACCTAGTGCCACCCAGGATGGCCACTATGTATTGCAGACGATGGGAGGGCCAAGGGGATGACTTTGCAATATTCAGCTTGATTCCCAGATCTCTGAACATAAGGAAAGTGTCTGATAGGGTGGTCAGAAGCCAGTCCTTGGCGGGGGCTGCTAGGAGCCAATCGTCCAGATAGGGGTAGATGTAATGGCCCCAGCACCTGAGAGCTGCAGCCACCACCGCGAGGCACTTGGTGAAGACCCACAGTGCTGAGGAAAGGCCTAAGGGCAAGGCTCAGAACTGGTAATGTTCCCCTTGAAAGGAGAACTGCAGGAACCTCCTGTGGGCTGGAAGTACCAAGATAGGGAGGTAAGCATCCTGCATATTGAGGTAACAGAGACAGCCTCCTTGATGGAGCATGGGGAGGAGGCATTCCAGGGTTACTATCCTGAACCTCTTGTATTCGATGTAATTGTTCAGAAGGCTTAGGTCTAGGATGGGACAGAGATCCCCATCTTCATGGGGACCAAGAAGAAGTGGAAGTAGAACCCTTTCCTGTGTAGGGACAGGGGAACAGGCTGTATGGTCTGCTTGTGCTGGAGGATCTGAATCTACTCTTGAATGAGGATGGCGTGCAATGGGGAGTAGGTAGAAGGGACCCGAGGGTTGTCTGGAGGAATCTGCACAAATTTCAGAGTGTGACCCCATCGATCAACTGGAGGACCCAGGCTTCGGAGGTTACTTTGGTCCACCCCTCTAGATAGAGGGAGAACTGACCCCCTACTGCTTCCCTCAAGGATTCTGCTGGGGGAGGGAGGGAAGGAGGGAGGGTCAGGCAAGGAATCAGGCAGATGCTCCTGGAGTGGGCAGGGAGACCTGGGTGGACTTCGTGTTCCGAGGTCTCGAGGCACCTGAGGGCTGAGAGGGGGCCTCGTGCTTAAAGGGCTCTCTTACTTGTTGCCCTTTGGATCTCTGACCCACGAGCAATGAAAAGGTTTATGTCATGCCAGATGCGGGTCTGACTTGTACATTTGGTATACAGATTGGACGGCTTTGCCCGAATCCTGAAGGCCCGTAATTATTTTCCCAGAGTTCTCAGCGAATAAAATGGACCCTTGGAAAGGGGCATTCATGACAGCATCCAGGAGATCTTGCCTTAATCCAGAGACACTGAGCCAAGAGTATCTTCTAAGGCAGATCACAGTGGCTACTGCTGTAGCTGCTATGCCTGCCGAGTCATAAGAAGACCTTAAGACATGTTTTCTCACATCAAGACTGGATTGGAGAACATCCAAGAGCTCTGATTTTTGTGAAGAGTCAGGCTGCTTCTGTGTCAACTCCAGGGCTTTCTGCCACAAAGATTTTTGATACTGCACCATATGTGCTAAAAAAGTTAGTGAACGTATGGTGCAGGTGGCCAAGGAATACATTTTTCAGCTAAATTGATCCAGTTTCTTGGATTCTTTGTCCAGTGGCTGTGAGCTCATGTGGTGGGGCAGCTGGGTCCTGCCATGGGCAGCCATGAGGACCATAGAGTCCGCTTTTGGATTCCCCCCCCCAAAAGATGGTTTTTGGGGGTCCAATACAGGTACCGCAGAAGTGGAGGAAGGGTATCTCCAAGCTAGCTTGGTAACATCCTGAAATATAGCCACCAAGGGTGGGACTACCAGTGGCTTTGGATTGCTCATGCCTAAAGAATGAGCCAGTCTTCACCTCTCCAGGTCCAAGTCCTCAGTGTCCCATTGGTTTAATAACTGAATGTGATGCATCATGTCCATGAATGTAGGGTCGTCTGGGGCGACTGAGGAGAGTCACCATGGGCATTTGGCTGAGTGGGAGAGGCAAATCCCTCTGAAGATCCAGAAGACAGAGAGGAACTCCTGTTGGATGAATCTGAAGAAGGAGACTTAGTATATGACTGCCAGGGTTGACGACCGTGAGAGCAGCGTCAGTGTCTGGAGGAGGGGCCAGGATGATGAGTGGTGCCTCGTCCATGGCACCTGGGGGGTCCTTCATCCGAACAGTCCAGAGGAGCTGTCGCCATTTAGGATGGAGATGATGGACTCTTGGGTGGTGGAGTCAGTGACCTCTGACATCCCTGTGGGACATTCAAGGGTGCTGGGTCCAGCGATGGGGTCAGAGTAGGAGGTCCCCTTTAATGGTGTTCCACCATGATGTAAACAGGGACCCCATGTCCACTACTGATACTAGGGTAGGCCCTGGAACATATGGTGCAGGTGAAGGTATGGTGGGTTTACCTGGCGTCAGTCCTGAGGGTTCAGAGGGCCTGGCTGTTAGGTCTGGGAATGCAGGAGCCTCTGGCAGCGGTCCCACAGGTGGCAGGGAGGGTGAAGTCCAGTTGTCCATTTGGTCAGGAGGCATCAGGTTGTAAGGCAACTGCTGGTCTGGCGTCGGAGGTGAGAGCACCATTTTGGCTGGCAGCGGGACCCTGGATGACATCTATGGGGAAGCCGACAGAGCCAGTGTCACCTGTTTTGATCCCAGGGAGTCAGAGGATGATGACGTTGGGGTCTGACGATGGGTGTCAGTCATCTTGGGATTAGGGGAGTGGACTCCGGCCTGGAGTTCCTGCTCCTGGCATCTCTTTTGATCATCAGACCTAGACAAATGGCCTGAGGCAGAGGATGCTCCAGCTGGGTGGATGACAGACCCCTGCCTGCCATCCGACAAGGAGCCGGCTGGACCCCCTGGCTTAGAACCTGGTCAATGCTAGAATGTTCTAAGACTCAAGGGTGGGGCCAAAGGGCTGTAGCCCCCATGCCCGACATCTGGACGAGGGTGGGGGGGCTGAATGGACAGCAGCCAGAGGGAAGAAGAGCTGCCAGAGGGGCCGAGTCTGCTCTCCCACAGGAGTGGGGACTCAAAGAGGCTGCCGTGCGATGCAGAGACCTGCAGCGGGAGTTCGACCTGTGTCTCTCTTTTTCCTTGTGGTGGTGTTTCCTGCTGGCCCTCTTGTGGGAAGAGGCTGAGGACCCAGAGACCGAGGAAGAAGAAGATCTGTAGCTAGAGGAGGTCCCTTTGCATGGCAGCCAGTTGTTGTTTGAGGAGATGGGTCTTCAGAGCCTTCAGATGATGAATTCGAGTGTGCTGATTAAAGCTATGGCAGTGCAGTCAGGCCTAGGAGTCATGCGACGGGTCAAGACAAATCAGGCAGGCTGAATGGCTGTCTTTCACTGGAATCTGTTTCCTGCAGGCACACTTTGATTTTTACCACTCTGTGGAGGATGGAGAAGACATGCACAGGTAGAAATTCGGAATGAATTCGGAAAGATACACATGCGAAACTCACGAAAAAATGGCAGTCAACAGGTACCACGTGGCATCTGTGGAGCCAAAGCATACAGGTCGATGGTGGGAAAAGAACTGAGATGAGACTGGGGACTGCCCCCTTTATACCACTGATTGATGTCGGAGGCAGTCCCCACTGTGGACTGCTAGCTAGAAGTTTTCTGTGGGGTCCTAGTGCCTGGTGGCATAGTCCTTCTTGTGTAGTCTGCTGCAAGAGCTCCAGCTCGAAGTAAGATCCAGAAGTCCCTGACCTGGGTTACTTAATGGGGAACATAGATGCAGGAGACCTTTGCAGAATCTGTGGGAAACTTGCAATTGTGCCATAGTTTTTCCCTCTAAGAGGGCATGAAAACCAATATTCAGAACCCAACTGTCTAACATAATCCTCACAATTAGGGCAGGAATAAAGATTCTACCACTCAAACTGAACCAACCTCGAGCAGCAGGGCAGGATTGCAAGGAAGGGTGTTTTAATGAGTGAGAGGGGAAGGTTGAGCACCACCCTGTCCATTATCTTTGGGGTCTTTGGAGAGGGCACCCAAGGGCTGCTGCTGTTGCTGCTGGAAGGCTGAGGGGGGCAGCCTCCCTGCCCATGCCCTGAGAAAAGAAGGAGTGGCAGCACATACAAAATAAGTTTCAACCCCTACCAGAATGGGGCTGGGAACCAAGGGCCATAGGGGAGCAAGTGAGTCATCTTGGACAGCTGCAACTCCCGTAGGGTCATTTCCATGTTGTGGCCATATAGGTTAGACCCATGCAAAGGAGAGTTAAGCAGAAATAACTGCACATCAGTAACAAACTTACTGTACTAACTTGCAGTAAGGAGTATCAGCAAAGGCAGATACCAGAGGCAGTGGCATGAATGGAAGCATCAGTTATGTGCTGAACACAATAAATGCTTACCACCCTGAATGCCATTGTTAACACACTGTTTAGCATCTGTCTTTGTAGCACCATCAGGCATAGTAGCCACCATATAGACATTCACAGACTGTTCTTATATTTTATCATATACGTCTGATAATTGGCAATACGGAGGCCTATGTAGTGGTGGCAAAGGTCCATTTGCCCATGGTGACTAACTTCCTGGATTCCTTGTTAAGGGGCTTAGTGCTTATATGATGAGGTGCTTTGGACCTAGCATGAGCCGCGATAATGACCACCAAATCCGTTTCAAGCTGTGTGGTAAAATATGACTTGGCAGAAGGAGCAGGATATTGTTTATCCACTTTCCTCAGGACTCCCAGTAGAATGCTGGGCCTATGCCAGCCTATCATTGCAGCATCCTCTACAGCAGGATGGACAGTATCAATGATCACAGAGGTGGCAGCAGTGACTTCCAAGAATTTATATAAATTCTTTCTAGAGAAGTCCTCTTCCTCAGTGGAAAACTGAAACTTTTTCTGCATGAGGTACATTAGAGTCTGAAATCAGGTTTCCTCAGGATGGGGTCAAGGGGCTATGAACCACAATGTCAGCACTGTGAGAAGAAATGGTAGAACTGGAGTCAAACACATGACACATGGGAATTTCATCATCTTTTGCCCTTCCCTTTTTACCCTGCAGGTCTGAACTGCAGTCATTCTCTTCCTTCTTATCAGAATGAGGAGACTGAGATGGTGTCAATAAGAGTGATGACAGGGGCCGTACTGATGGCAATAAAATAATGGTGATGGCAAGGTAGGCAATAATCTCTAAATCAATTCAGAGAATGTGGCCAAAACTGTAGCAATAGTATCAACTGTGTCAGCTGGTGTAGACAAAATTAGCCTCAATGACCTGAGAGTAGTAACCTGTGTGATTATTGCAAGACTTGAAAGAATGCAGTTGACCTTGTTGTCTTGACGATGGTTGGACAGGCAAGAGAGGCTGCTTTATATTTACCCTCACACCACTTCACTTGAGACCTGGACCTAGAAGGAGAAGTATGGCACCTCCATCACAGAAGATTTTTTCATCTTATCCTTCGCTGAAAGATGTTTCTCCCTAGAAGGCGACAGCATCCTGAATGGCAAGGAGAGTAGCAGCGCTCTGATTCCACCTGTTCCATGGAACGCTGAGCGGACCCTGTTGTAGACGTGGAAGCTGCACGTTCATCATTTTCCATTTTCTGTAGAAAGTTCTCTAGTGATTTTTGACAACATCTCCTCGTGGCCTTGTTGAAACTTTGTCAGATAGAACAGAACTGTACATCATGTGAAAGGCCCTGGTAGTGAGCCCACAATTTATGAGAGTTGTCATGGAGCATCTAACACCACACCGTCAGAGGTGAAAAAGTACAATATTTTTGAAAGCATCGGTGACAGCATAAATCATGGTTGTAAGAAACAAAATAATAAAGCAGTAAACTGCAAGGATCAAAATTGATGAAGGCATTTCTTCGGTCAGATGACAGTGGTCAACAACAGGAGAAAAGAGACGGAGGAGGTATGGGGCCACCCATGTTACAAAGCACCGTTGAAATCCGTCATTGTGGGAGGCCCCAGCTAGGCAACAGATTCTGAGTGACCCTAACAATGACAGCTTACAGTTCAATGCGTGCAGCTCTATAAAAGATCTAACTTGTTCCAACCATAGTCAGGGGCTCTACTTTTCTGGGGCTCTTCAGTCCTAATTTTAGTGCTGGAGCTCCTAAACATCTGCAGTGGGATTCATGTGATTCTGCGGAATGGATTCTTTACTTCTGTAGCACAATGCATTCCAGCTATTGACTAAGATATCATGTGATGCTACCAGTGACATCAGATGTACATAATGAGGGAGGAGTTTCTGGATACATTGAGTGGAAGGGAGGCAGGCAATATGGAAAAGAATGCATTTTAAAGAACAATCTTTGAAATATTGAATTATGTGGCACTTAATAAATTCTGAGGCAGGATGCATGTTCTGCATCTGGAGGACTGCAGAATCTCAGGGGCTCTAGCTATGGCCCAGCAAAAAAATGATTACTGATTTACAAAGTGCTGCAGGACCCATTTACTGTTACTCACTTTGAGAAAGCTCAGTGTATTCAAAAACCAGGCCGCAAACTGCAGTAGCACCTCAGGAATCTGTTTTGCACAGGTTTGGACTGAATGCCTTTTGCAATAGTAGTTGTTTTTGATAGCAAATAGCTTAAAGCCTGATCCACATAGGGTTCCACACACATGGAGGGCTGGGAAACTCTAAGGAATTCCCCCTATGAGCAGGATGTTCATCATTGCAGCATCTACCCAGTATCCAAAAAGGGGGATGCATGCACCATCCGCACCCAATCACGCTTATGTGCTTTGTTACACAGACAGGTGGGACACAGTAGACCAGGGGGTGGAGGCCAATCACTCAATCCTCCAACAGATTTCTGTGGTGCAATGGGTGGGCAGAAGGGGTGGAAGCTATGCATGCCTAGAGGAAGCAGTAGCAGCTATGTGCCCCACTCTGTCTGGCCACAAAACCACTTGATAAGCCTGACTGGCTCTCCCACCTCCAGCTCCCAGGTCTAAAAGCCTCCACAGCAGGCTGGGGGAATCACTGGCACCATCTCATGTTGTTTCTTGCAGTGCTTCTTTTTGGCCAGAATATGGCAGTCCAAGAGGACTGTGCATCCTGACATGTCATGCCCCCCCCCGGAAGGGATCCAGTCACGGATTGGTGTAAGTATCCAACTGGATGCCCGTGGCCCAGACCCTCTCCACCTACTGCCTCCAACCTCTGCCTCAACGTGTAGCTCCAAACCAGTGGACCGCAGGGAGCAAGGGCTGTGAATGTGGGTGTGCAGGCCTCTGCTGCCATGGTACACTGCACCCCAGATAAGCACAAGCCCCACCAATCTGGGGTGCCTTTGAGGATCGCTAAGCTCAGGGTGGACAAGGCAATGGGACCTGATGGCATACATCTCAGGGTACTAAAGAAGCTAAGGGTGGAACTAGCAGAGCCATTATCAGAACTGTTTAATGAGTCTCTGAGCACAGGAGAGGTCCCAGAAGACTGGAGAAGGGCTCATGTGATCCCGCTCCACAAGAGTGGTAGCAGGGAGGAGGCAGGGAACTACAAACCAGTCAGTCTTACCTCAGTAGTGGGCAAGATTATGGAGGTACTCCTTAAGGAAATGGTAGTGCAACACCTGGAATCCATAGGAGCACAGGATCCAAGACAGCATAGGTTTACAACAGGAAAGTCCTGTTAAACTAATCTCGTAGATTTCTTTGACTGGGTAACCAGAGTGGTGAACCAAGGGGGGTGCAGTTGATGTCGCCTACCTTGACTTCAGCAAAGCTTTCAATACTGTTCCACATAGATGATTGATTAATAAGCTGGGTAGGCTCAGGTGGGTCAGAAGTTGGTCAGCTGGGTGGCAAACTGGTTGGCAGGCAGAAACCAGAGAGTGGTGATAAACGGTATGCATTCAGAAGAGATGCAAGTCACAAGAGGGGTAACCCAGGGATCAGTCTTGGGGCCAGTCCTCTTCAATATCTTCATCAGTGACATTGCAGATGGACTGGAGGGCAAAATTTGTCTGTTTGCAGGTGACACCAAGATCTGCAAAAGAGTAGATGATCCAGATGGGGTGGGCAGAATGAGAAGAGATCTGGATAAACTGTCAAAATGTTCAGAAGAGTGGCAACTAGGGTTTAATGCAAAGAAGTGCAAGATCATGCACATAGGGAAGAGAAACCCTGAAGCAACCTATAGGTTGGAAGGAGAGTTGCTGGCAATCACAAGGGAAGAAAGAGACTTTTGCAGGGCATCATCATCACAGATGACCTGAAATCATCCAAGCAGACCACTAAAGCAGTAGGTAAGGCTAGAGGGATGTTGAGGTGTATTAGCAGGGGTATCGCAAGACGTAAGAGGGAGGTAATAATCATCTTTACAAGACACTGGTTAGGCCCCATCTGGAGTACTGCATGCAGTACTGGAGGCCACACCTGCACAAGGACATTAACAAAATGGAGGCGGTCCAGAGAAGGGCAACCAAAATGATGCAGGGACTGCATCAAACAACATATGAGGACAGATTAACGGAGCTCAATATGTATACCCTAGAGCAAAGGAGGGAGAGATCAAAACATTCAAACATCTTAAGGGCATTAACAAGGTGAAAGAGTCTAACATTTTATTTATTTATTTATGACTTTGATAACCGGGTGAGTGCACTGATCCCAGGGACCATTTTCAGGCACGACCCGGGCCAAAACACATGGCACAGGGTGACAGTGGAGTACAAGGTAGCAGTAATAGACATGAAACAGATTTGATACAAGCAACAATAGTAGACACAATATACAGGTTTGATGCATAGGTCCATTTGAAAACAGTGAATACAAGGTTTCAATATCAGACATGAAAAGACTTGGTACAAACAAACAAATCATAGGCACAGTGTACAATGTGAGACTGCATCGTCCAGTGAGCAAGTAATACACAGAATACTCAGTAAAAAAATGTATATACACTACGTTCAGGCAAGGAAGTCAAATATTACTATGAAAAATGCAATATAACAGTTGTAGGCAAGAGAGTTGACTAGTGTGGGTAGGTGGGTAACCCCTGGGCTGGGGAGTTGACTAGTGTGGGTTGGTGTGAGGCCCCTGGGAGCATCGGCAGGATGAGTTTTCCAGGAACCAGACTTTAAGGTGGGACTTGAAACTGGAGTGTGTGTCAATGGAACGGAGTTCAGCCGGTTGTTCCACTGCAAGGGGGCAGCTGCAGACCAAGCTCTGCTACCCATGTTGGTAGATACCCTAGGAACAGCTAGAGGGGTAGTACCATTTGAGTGGAGGTTGGGGAGGAGTGTTTGGGTTTTCAGAAGGGCAGTTGGAGGGATTCTGGAGCCGTGCGGATTACATTGTCCACCATGAGCAGAGGGCTAGGTCAAAGTGACCTTGCAGCGGTAACCATCCAAGGGTATTATAGAGGGTACAGTGGTGGGTGGAGAACAGAGCCAATAAAGCAAAGTGGCAGGAGCTGTTGTAGGCAGCAGAGAGTTTAGCCATAGCAGTAGCTGATATCCTGACATAAATAGGGGAGCAGTAGTCAAGAATAGGCAGAAGATTACCCTGGACAATGGCTAGTCTAGCTTCAGGGTTAAGGTATTGTCTGAATCTATAGGCGGCACCTAACTTTTGATGGAACCTTCTGACAAGGGAATTTGCATGCTCAGTGAAGGTGAGGGAGGGGTCGAGCAGTACTCGTAAATATTTGTAGGTGTTGACGTCCTCCAGGGCTGTACCATCTGGGTGAGAATGCATAATGGGGCGTGGCTTTTAGTTTTGGCCAGGAAGGGCTTAGATCCAAACAGCATGGATTTAGTTTTTTTGGCATTTATTAAGAGGAGTTTTTTTGAGAACCAGCTGTGGGCTGCAGCATAGTTGTGTGAGAGAACTGAGGAAATTGCAGCCGTGGATTTGTCACTGTGGAGAGGACAAGGTCATCGGCATACAGGAGAGAGTTACAGTTGAGGCAGTCGAGAGGAAGTGCATAACGAATAAGGAGAAAAGGAGGGGACCCAGGATTGAGCCTTGAAGGACCCCCACAGAGACAGGCAGGGTGGGGGAGCAGGTTTGACCAATACACACGAATTGTGAGCAATCAGTAAGGTAGCTAGTGAACCAGCTTGTGACTTTCTGAGAACAACCAAGGAGGCTAAGCTTGGAGGTAAGGAGAGCATGGTTAACCAGGTCAAAAGCCTTTGAGAGGTCGACGAAGACAGCCCCGGTGGCTTTACCATTATCCATGTTAAAGAGGATGTGGTCGGTCAGTAGAGCGAGGGCAGTGGCAGTGGAATGATTCTTGTGAAAGCCATGCTGTCGATTGCATAAAAGGGTGTATTTGCTTATGTACTCAGTGAGCTGATTGTGGACTGCTCTCTCGAGTAGTTTACTGAGATGAGGGAGGATGGATATTGGATGGTAATTGTTGGAGGATTTGGGGTCACCAGATTTAAGAATGGGGATAACCTTAACTATCTTCCATGGGTCAGGCATGGAGGAGGTGGAAAGGGCAAGGTTAAAGATGAAGGTGAGTGGCTTGGTAATTGCCGAAGAGATCAGCTTAAGAAAGACTAGAGATAGGCCATCAGATCCGGAGGAGCCGTGGTTAGGTAGATGTTTGAGTAGCTTCGCTGTATCCTGTACGGAGAGTGCTTTAAAATAGAATGGGGGTAATAGTGCAGGTGAGTGGCAGAGCTGGAAGAGGATGGCAGTGTGTCAGATATTAGGGCCAGGCTTTGAGGTTGGGCAGTTGGCAGCTTATTTAGGTACATGGATAAGTTGGTGAACTTACAGTTGAAGACACTGGCCACATTGTGAGGGTCAGTCAGCAGCCCATCCTGGGAGTTGAGACGTGGTGCAGCGTAGCTGGAGTGGGGGTTTAGGAGGGAGCTGACTGAGTCCCAGAATTTTCTAGGGTCTCCAAGGCTGGCCTTTTGCTGGTTGTGGAAGTGGGTCTGTTTCAAAAATTTGGCCTGTTGTTTACATTTGTTCCTCATGTGCCTGTAAGTATCCCAGAGGGCAGAAGAGGGGATTGCTTTGAAAGTGGACCAGGCGTGGTCTCTGGCCTTCATAAGGGTTAGGAGGTCTTTAGAGACCCAGCGTGAGCACCCACCTGTGACCCGTCTGGTAGTGACAGGGAAAAAGTGTCCTGGAGTGTTAGTAGAGTCTGTGTAAATGTGGAAACTGCCATGGCTACATTGGAAGGGGAAAAAAGCATGGACCAGTCCAAGGACTGGGCCTCCTCAAGGAGATTTGTGGAGACTGGGCAGCTGAAATTTCTTAGAGATAGGTATTTGGGTGGGGGGCACTTTAGTTTGGAAGAACAGAGGAAATAGGTCGGTGAATGATCACTTACAGAGTCAGCCATGGTGCCAGCGAGTAATGCTCAGTCCTCCCTATTTATGAGGATCCAGTCTAGTAGAGTCTGGGTGGCTGAGAGTGGATTAAGTCTGGTGGGAAGAGTGATCACCTGCACCAGGTTGTGCTGCTTTAACAGGGATACATAGCCAGACTGGTGGCAGCTCAGCCAGTTTAGATTAAAGTCGCCGAGAAGGATAGATTCCCTATGGGGAGTTAGAGCGCTCAGGCCTTGGAGGAGGCTGGTGAGTCCAATGGTTCCATTCACGGGGGAGTTGTAGCAGTAGCCAATATAGAGTTTCTTGCAGGACCCCAGGGTCAATTCGGAGAGTAGCCATTCACTAGGTGAGGAAGAGTCAGAGTGTAGGACAATGCTAGCTGAGAGGGGTTCCCTTACGAGCAGGGCCACACCACCACCTTTTTTCCTGCCTGGCCTGTCGAGGTGTAGGTAAGAGTAGCCAGGTATTTTGAAGGTGTTTTCGGTGTGGTGTGGCTTTAGCCATGTTTCAGTGAGTCCTAGAATATGGGGCTTGTGTAGCTCAAGCCAAGCCTCAAAGTCAGTGAATTTAGATGGAAGGCTGCAGACATTGATATGTGCGATTTTAAAACCAGGGGCGTTTGTCCAGATGCTAGAGGTGGGGGTGATATGGGAGTTTGTTGGGCCAGGGTTGCATTCAATGTCCCCAGCAAGGGAGAGTAGTAATAGTAGGAGAATGTATGGGCAGGAGGGAATAGAAGGAGACCAGGAGAGGTTAACCAGGTAGTGGCCAAAGAGGTGGCGTTCTTCTTTAGTGAGTAGGATGAGAGAGATGTACCCCAGGGTGGACTTATCCCTAGTGGTGAGTGAAGAGGGTTGAGACAGGGGAGAGGGGAAGAATGAGAGGAAGGAGAGGTGCTGTTGATCGCAGGCCAGCACTGTCGCACAGAAGTCGGTCAATACCAGCGCAGTAGTTAGGGAGACGGCACATAATATAGGTAGTGCCAGCTTCATCTTTCTGAGGGAGAGTGGGGACAATGGAAAGTAGTAGGAGGGAATTAGCTTGGTTTGCCTTATGAAGGGGGAGAGGAGGGAGTGGTGAGGCAAGGAGCAGTTAGAGACGTAGTTCTCTGCGGCAGGAACACACTCTAGAAGGTGTTCTGTAGCTGGGCATTTGTGTATGGCAAGATGGCCAATGGGAAAAAGCTGCACAGAAGGGGGAGTGATTTAGGTGTATTTAACAAGTTGTGGAGGAGGGGTTGGGGCAAAGGGTGAAAAAAATCAGCTTCCACTGGTACCAAAATCCAAGTCAGGGCTAGTACCTTGCAATATAGAGGATTTCTGAAAAACTGTTTAGGTTACAGAAATTGAGGGGCCCGTGGCCTGGTCAAGGCACACTGGATCCCTGAAATAAAGTGGAAAAACAGGATTTTTAAAGGCTGGAAGAGGAGGCTTTTTACATCAGAACAAAGAGAATAATAGAAGTGAGCAGGGTCAGAGAGCACAGCACACTGTTTGGGGGTTGGGGAGGAGACAGAGTGCAGGCCAGACAGCAGAAGGATTTACCCAGTCAAGGCTCACAATTCACTTCTAATATCAACTCAGAACTTAAAATGACTGTAAGGATTAAACAAATTATTAAACCCTGGCACACAAATTCAACTAGAGAGACAGAGGGAGATATAGTAGTTACAGATGTGTTCAGCAAAAATCAGCTTCCACTGGTACCAAAATCCAAAAGTCAGGGCTAGTACCTTGCAGTATAGAGGATTTCTGAAAAACTGTTTAGATTCCAGAAATTGAGGGGTCCATGGCCTGGTCAAGGCACGCTGGATCCCTTGCAGTATAGAGGATTTCTGAAAAACTGTTTAGGTTCCAGAAATTAAGGGGTCTGTGGCCTGGTCAAGGCATGCTGGATCCCTTGCAGTATAGAGGATTTCTGAAAAACTGTTTAGGTTCCAGAAATTGAGGGGTCCGTGGCCTGGTCAAGGCACGCTGTTGTTTTTTGTTTCAATATAAGAAAAATAACAAGACAAGAGGACACAGCATGAGATTAGAGGGAGGCCAGTTAAGGGGTAATGTGAGGAAGTTCTTTTTCACAGAAAGGGTGGTGGATGCATGGAACGGCCTACCTCAGGAAGTGATGGATATGAATACAGTGCAGGGCTTCAAACAGGCATGGGATAGGCATAAGGGAGCAATACAGATGAGTATGAATAGACAGATCATTGACAGAGTACAAGCCTATGGCACATTCATAAGGTAGAAAAAATGGGCAGACTGGATGGGCCTTGTGGTCCTTATCTGCCATCAACTTCTATGTTTCTATGTTTCTATCGGGCACTTACTTAGCAGTTACTCATGCAGCACCAAAAATGAACAGCTTTTCTGTTTATGTCAGCAATAGTTACACCTGTTGTCACAAACTATTTAACTTCCTTTGTAAGTAGATGGCAGGTTAAAAAAAAAAAATTAGGTACCGTGATTTCAAACACAAAAGGCTGGCAGCCGTTATCTGGTGCTGATATCATGAGCCAACACATGCTCTTATCTGCGGAAATGGTAGGAAAGGAAGAAAAGCCATGCTACTTTTATTGCTAAACAGTTAATGAATAAGCAAAATACACTTTTCTGCCAGACATGTGACACTTATAACAAAAACAAGTTTACCTTAATTTCCAAAGCAGCTGTTCAGTTTATAAAATTGGTCACATAGATTAAAGCAACAGTGCATATTACAGTAAAAGTCTTAACCTATACTTTTTCATTTCATTTTGGATTGCACTTTATCTCATGTCTTGTGCTTTACTCTACTTTACTGATTTTGAGCCTGCTTTAGGCACCTTTTGTTTACATTTGACATTTTAAAAGGAGTGCTTTTTTTAATATGGCTCATACCAGGTAGTTATCGGTATTCTCAGCTGTTTTTCAATGCTGAATGGATTATAGGGTCATAGAGCACATTTTCCCTCTGATCCACAGGGACTACCTATAGGGGCCCACACCTACACTCCCATCCCAACACTGTAGATGATATTCCTGACCATTTTACATTTGCCTCCCTGACAAGTCCCCAATGCTTCACCACTGCACTGGGTCTGTTTTCTACCACTCGGGAACCACAGGGGCCCCCCATGGAAGACACCACTAGGATGCTGGGATGTGGGCTGCAGCCATGTGCCAAGGACTTCCAAAATGATTGTGCTGCATCCCTGATGCATGCAACACTAAATTAGATCACCACTTATGTGCACAAATGCCACATCTTTGTGGCAACTCAGGAGCCGCTTGCATCCCAAAAATGATGCACGTCATTTTTTTTTACCATAAAGCAGGTGAAGCTGCTGCAAACACAACACTAACATTGAAAATATACCACACATGACCTCATGCTTCTAAACTGTCACGGGGGAGGAGGTAGAATGGTGACCAAATGTCCTGAAGCATTCCAGCTGAAAATCAGGCCCTGAGCGTGCTCCTTCCTAGCTCTTCCAGTTCGATGCCAGGAGCTGGGCTTGTGAAGCAAACCTGGCTTTTACTTTTATTTAGTTTTTGTAGACTGAGAAAGGAGGGCAAGACAATATTGCCTATTTTCAACTTCGTCCCTGGGGGAGCTACAGATACAATTCAATGGAAATTGAACCGAATTTAGATGTTAGTGATATTCCACTGAATGGAGAAAAATATGGCCAGGACTCGGGGATTCTCCAGCTCTGTTTGAGAAGGCACATTAAAACAGATTTGCAGAAAGTAGTCTTAATGCCAAAACTCCAAATAGAAAAAAAAAAACAGCCACTCTCCAGTACAGCACAAATCTTCTTGTACATCTGAGAGAGACTTTCATTCTTTTTTTTCACATAGAGTTTTGGCACTATAACTTACTTTCTACAAAAATGATCTGGCAGCATACTCCAACTGGAACTTGGCAAATGCTGCTAATAATACAAAATTGAGGGGAGTGGAGGAGAAAGAGGAAGCAGAGCAGGAAATTAAAAAACAACTGTACATTGTATGTGGTTAGTCAAACAAGCATAGCATATAAACTTACTGCTGGCTAAGTTAAAGCATTGCATGCTAGCTGCATCAACATGTAGTCAATGCAAAACATGTTGTCAGTTCAGTATAAACTCAAAGAGACTGAAACATAGAAACATAGAAGTTGATGGCAGATAAAGACCACAAGGCCCATCCAGTCTGCCCATTTCTTTTTCTACCTTATGAATGTGCCATCGGCCTTTGCTCTGTCAATGACCTATCTATTCATACTCATCTGTATTGCTCCCTTATGCCTATACCATGCCTGTTTGAAGCCATGCACTGTATTCATATCCACCACTTCCTGAGGTAGGCCATTCCATGCATCCACCACTCTTTCTGTGAAAAAGAACTTCCTCACATTACCCCTTAATCGGCCTCCCTCTAATCTCATGCTGTATCCTCTTGTCCTGCTAATTTTTTTATATTGAAACATGACAGACTCTTTCACCTTGTTAATGCCCTCAAGGTGTTTGAATGTTTCAATCATAACACCTCTCTCCCTCCTTCCTTTGCTCTAGGGTATAAATATTGAGCTCTGTTAATCTGTCCTTATATGTTTTCTGATGCAGTCCCTGTACCATTTTGGTTGCCCTTCTCTGGACTGCCTCAATTTGGTTAATGCCTCGTAAAGGTGTGGCCTCCAGTCCTGCATGCAGTACTCCAGATGGGGTCTAACCAGTGCCTTGTAAAAAGGGATTATTACCTCCCTCTTATGACTTGTGATACCCCTACTAATACACCCCAACATCCCCCCTAACCTTACGTACTGCTTTAGTGGTCTGCTTGGATGACTTCAGGTCATCTGTGATGATGATGCCCAAGTCTCTTTCTTCCCTTGTGATTGCCAGCAACTCCCCTCCCAGCCTATACGTGGCTTCAGGGTTTCTCTTAACTATGTGCATGATCTTGCACTTCTTTGCATTAAACCCCAGTTGCCACTCTTTCGACCATTTTGCCAGTTTATCCAGATCTCTTCTCATTCTGCCCACCCCATCTGGATCATCTACTGTGTTGCAGATCTTGGTGTCATCTGCAAACAGACAAACCTTACCCTACAGTCTATCTGCAATGTCACTGATGAAGATATTGAAGAGGACTGGCCCCAGGACTGATCCCCTGAGGTACCCCACTTGTGACTTGCATCTCTTCTGACTGTATGCCGTTTACCACCACTCTCTGTTTTCTGCCTGTCAACCAGTTTGCCACCCAGTTAACCGACTTCTGACCCACCCCGAGCCTACCCAGCATATTAATCAATCTTCTATGCAGAACAGTATTGAAAGCTTTGCTGAAGTCAAGGTTGGCGACATCAACTGCTATGGATTCCATGTGTTGCACTATCCTTTCCTTATGGAATGCCTCCATAATCTTGCCCACTACTGAGGTAAGACTGACTGGTCTGTAGTTCTCTGCCTCCTCCCTGCTACCACTCTTGTGGGGCGGGATCACATGAGCCCTTCTCCAGTCTTCTGGGACCTCTCCTGAGCTCAGAGACTCGCTAAACAGTTCTGATAATGGCTCTGCTAGTTCCACCCTTAGCTCCTTTAGTGTCCTGGGATGTGTGCCATCAGGTCCCATTGCCTTGTCCACCCTGAGCTTATCGAGCTCTTGTAGGACCCTTTTTTTTGTGAAGTTACTAGTGCACACCTCCCTCCCCGGTGTCCATGATGCTGAGCTGTGGGCCCTGCTCTACCTTCTATTCAGTAAACACTGAGCAGAAGTATCTATTTAGGATAGATGCTTTTACATGGTCCTCCTCCTCACATGCCCCCTTATCCCCTTTGATGTTAGCAATACCCCCTCTGGATTTCTCCTTTCACTAATGTATCTATAGAAAGTCTTGTCACCTTCTTTTACTGTTTGTGCTAGTGTTTCCTTGGTTTAGGACTTTGCTTGCCTTACTGCTTTCCGTGCTTCCCTTAGGGAAGTTTGGTATGCCTCCCTATCTTCATCCGCTGTCGTTCCCTTATATTTCCTGGAAGGCCAGCCTTTTGGCTCTGACCTTTTCTGCTACTTCTTTTGCACTTCCTCGTCTCTCTAACACAATGGGATGTTGCTTCAAGTATTGCATCCTTAATGCTTGCCCACTTTGCCTGTACCCCCTCACCTGTATTTCTTCTTGCCAGGGCTAGCTTAACTCTGTTGGCCATCTTATCAAAGTCAGCTCCTCTGAAGTCCCATATTTATGCCTTGGAATGGGATGATTTAGTTCTAATGGCCAAATTGAACCATGCCATGTGATGGTCACTGGCCCCCAGGTGACCTTCTACCTGGAGATCTGTGATCCTTTCCCTGTTAGTCAGTACTAGATCTAGGATAGTCCTGTCTCTTGTGGGTTGTTGTACCAGTTGTTTGAGGCCTTCCCCCTGCAGGGAATCCACTATGTGTCTAGTTCTGGCAGATGTGCCTGCTGGCATTGACCAATCTGTATCTGGCATGTTGAAGTCTCCCATTATCAGAACCTCCCCTTTAGCTGTCATGTTTTGTATATCTTCTAACAGTAATGTGTCTATGTCCTCCCCCTGGTCTGGAGGCCTGTAAACAACACCAGTTCTTATGGCTCTCCCATTTCCTGTTTCCAGGGTGACCCACAGTTCTTCTGGCTCCTTATGTGTATTCTGAATTTGTGTAGCTTTGATATTTTCATTGACATAAAGGGCCACTCCAACCCCCCTTTTGCACTTCGGTCTCTTCTGAACAGTACATAGCCAGGTACTGAAGTCTCCCAAGTGTGGTTACTGGTAAACCATGTCTCGCTAATGGCTACTATGTCCAGTTTAGCCTCTGTCATTATTGCCTGCAGGTCTGGGATCTTGTTTCCCAGACTGCAAGCATTTATGTACATGATTTTCCATTGGCCAGATTTTGGTGTGTTAGTTCTTGGGTGAGGTCTGGTCATTTCCCTGTGCATTGTATGGGGAGCCAGACCTTTTTCCTTACCTGGTGATGCAAATGAACTACAAACATGCTGAACTCCTATTTGACCACTAGCTGAGGGGGGAGGGGTGTTCTTCCCATTCGATGTATCGGGTGCTACACACCTCTCCCCATTTGCTAGTTTAAATATTCTGCAAAGACGTCAAACTTCTGCCCCAATGCACTGACTCCCTCCTTAGTCAGATGCAGTCCATCAAATGAAAGAACTTTCGCTCCCAAAACTGTTGCCAGTTCCCTACAAATTTGTGTCCTTTTTCCTGGCACCAGCACTTGAGCCACATGTTTAGCTTCCCTGTCTTCCCTTCTCTGACCCTCTGTCTATCTGCCCCCCTCTCCCAGACTGGCAGGATCTCAGACTGGCAGTTGATTGTGCACCTAGTGAAACCAATTGTGTCAGATCTATCCCTATTACATGTACCATGTAACTCAAATTTATGTTGCCTGCCCAGTGTGATGTGACGCCTCTAACAAATGCCTACATGAAGAAAACCTGTACTATGTAACCTATATGCTATGTATGTCTCAATGTGACGAGGTACCTTTGGAAACGAGCCGCTGGCTCAAAGGTTGTAAACTGATTCTCACAAATAAAAAATAAAATAAAATCTCAGAAAAGGAGATGCCAGATGAAATGGATGATAGTTTGTCACCCAGCTTGGTCAGGTGTTCCTTGGTCTCCACAACTGACCGGCTGGCGAGATTGTTAGTCCCTATGTGTACCAAGACATCAATGTTTTCCCCTGCTTCCTGTACAATTTTAACAATGAGGTCAGTGTCTCTCCATGCTGATGTACCTGGGAGACATCTGACCATTACTCCTGGCTAGAGATAGGTATCAACTCCCCGAATCATGGAGTCTCCTATGATCAGAAGTTTTTTGGATTTCCATTTTGCTTTTTTGTTTTGGTTCCTGTTTTGGGCAAGTTTTGTTGCGCTAGCTCCTGTCCTGTAATGTCCTGCTCTGCAGTGTCCTCTGCCCCTTTGTTTGATTTCGGAGATAGAGGCAGATACCTGTTTGTAGGTTTTTATATGGTTTGTGGAGGTGATATGTTGGAGAGCACCGAGTGATGGGCCACCCGATTTGCTCCTCCTAACCACCTGCCAACTATAGCAGGGTGCGCTTAGAAAAGGATGCTACAAAACTGGGCTCTAAAAAGTTCACAACTGCCACAGCGACCAGACTTACTGGGAGTTAAAAAAATTAAAAAAACTTTTAAAGGCAGGTTTAACAAACAAGCAGGCAGCAGGCCCGGCAGGCATATGGCCAATGCTTAACTTGTTTGCACTGGTAGCTTGGCTGTGTCTCAGAGATGCTGTTTTTTGTTATTTGGACTTTGAAAGGGTCCATGAAGTAACAGTGAAACCTTGGTGTAATGAAGTGATTTAAAGCTAGCGTACTGCCTGGAATTAATTACAACTTGCAGAAGTACAGTAGTCATCTATACCTTATTTTATCACACATATCATTTTTCTTTCCTGTTTTGCTAATTAGAAGATCTTCTACTTGACAGTACTAGGTGTGATGTGTGGAACAGCACTCTAACTGGAGGCTGACATATTCAGTTCAAGTCCTCCTCATACAGCATTAGCTCAAGTGTGATTTGTTCCCGTAGTGCTATTCTCGGGGCAGCACCCTTTAGCTCCTCCTCCAATTTACTTCTATTGGCGGATTTCGCCCACTGGCAGCACTTCCCCCAGGGCAGCACCTTCGTGCTCCGCCTCCTACCTATCCCTATTGGTGGATTTCATCCCCTGCCCCCAGGACAGTGACCTGTAGCTGTTACTTCCCACAACTCTGATTGGTGCATGTCTGAGGAATTGAGGGTTTTAAGTGTAGATGAGAATGTTATGGAAATGCTCTCCCCAGCAAAGTATACTGCTTGTCTTTGAATATATTGCGCCCCCAATATTTCCAAGGGCAGATAGAGATTTACAATTATAGAACCAGTTTTTTTTTTTTGGTGGTGGTGGGGGGGATTTCATGGTATGTAAACCTGACAAAACGTTGAACATTTTAGAGGACAGTGTTATTGTTCCGATGTTAGTGTGACCAACTTTTATTAATTTGCTTTTTCTGAAGGAGAGCTACAGAGTAGTATGACTAGACTTGAAAATCCTACAAAACTTCAGTGTGCTTAGGGTGACTCAAAAGGTAACCTTGACCAGGGAAAAATGTCCTTTTTCTGAAGGATAGATATGGAGTAGTGACTACATTTTGAAATCCTAGGTTCACTGTGCTTTTGTGGCTCAATATGTATGTCAGCATGCAAAAGATCCAGAAGTCGAAGGCTCGAGGCTTGAGCAGGAATATTTTTTTATGTGTCACTTTATTCAGAATAGAAACAAAACTTGGGAAAACTAATAAAAACAATGTATTTTGGTGGCTCAAGGTGTATGTCTGTCTGCATCCAAAAAGAGCCAGACTTTAAGGGTTCAAACCCTTAACCAGGGACATTTTGTTGTGTTTTGTGTCAAACTCAGTTGTGAGCATTTAATCATATGTGTCACAAATCATAATTTTTTTGTAATATTGATAAATTAAGACAGAAGTAAGCGAGAGAATATATTTTATTTATAAATTGTAATAAATGGGGCAGTGCCGTGATGATTGGTTCCCGTGGGCAGCCCCTGGGGCAGTACCTGGCTAGTTGGTTTCTACTGGCTGCCCCTAGGGCAGTGCCGTGATGGTTGGTTACTGGCGCTGCCCTGAGGTAGTGCCATGATAGTTGGTTTCTGTTGGCTGCCCCAGGGCGGTGCTTTTGCTGCCCCTGGGGCAGTGTCTGTGTAATTGGTTCCTGTGGGCTGCCCCTGGGGCAGTGTTCTCACTGCCCCTAGAGCAGTGCCTGTTTAATTGGTTCCCATGGGCTGCCCCTGGGGTGGTGCTCTTGATGCCCTTGGGGCAGCACCTGTGTAATTGGTTCCCATGGGCTGCCCCTGGAGCAGTGTCCTCGATGCCCCTGGGGCAGTGTCCTCGCTGCCCCTGGGGCAGTGCCACCAGTGTAATTGGTTACAGTGGGCTGCTCCTGGAGCAGTGGCTGTGTAGTTGGTTCCTACTGGCTGCCTGTGGGCCAGTGTTTGGGTATTTGTTCCTGTGCACTGCCCCAGGGTCAGGCAGCAAGCATCAACTACACAGGCACTGCCCGAGGAGAACCCATTGGGAACCAGTTACACATGCACTGCCACAGGGGTAATGAAGACACTGTCCCAGGGGCAGTCCACGGTAACCAATTACACAGGTGCTGCCCCAGGGCAGTGAGGACACTGCCTCAGGGGCAGCCCATGGGAACAAATTACACAGGTACTGCCCCAGGGGCAGCAAGAGCACTGCCCCAGGGGCAGCCAACAGAAACCAACCATCATGGCACTACCCCAAGGGCAGTGCCATGGAAACCAATTACACAGGCTGTGCCCCAGGGGCAGACCCAGGGACCAACTACCCAGGTGCTTCCCCAGGAGCAGCCCATGGGAACCAATTACACAGGCACTGCCCAAGGGACAGTGAGGACACTGCCCCAGGGACAGCCCATGGGAACCAATTACACAGGCACTGCCCAAGGGGCTGCAAGGACATTGCCCCAGGAGCAGCGAGGACACTGCCATGGGGCAGTCCACGGGAACCAATTACACAGGCGCTGCCTCTGGGGCAGCAAGAGCACTGCCCCAGGGACAGCCAACAGAAACCAACCATCATGGCACTATCCCAGGGCAGTGTTAGTAACCACCTGTCATGGCACAACCCCAGGGGCAGCCAGTAGAAACCAACTATCCAGGCACTGCCCCAGGAGCAGCCCACGGGAACCAATTACACAGGCACTGCCCCAGGGGTAGCGAGGACACTTCCCCAGGGGCAGCCCACAGGAACCAATTACACAGGTGCTGCCCCAGGGGCAACAAGAGCACTGCCCCAGGGGCAGTCAATAGAAACAAACCATCATGGCACTGCCCCGGGGCAGCACCAGTAACCAGTCATCACAGCACTGCCCCATTTATTACAATTTATAAATAAAATATATTCTCTCACTTACTTTAGTCTTAATTTAGCAATATTTTAAAAAAATAATGATTTGTGACACTTATATGATTAAGTGCTCACAAATGAGTTTGACACAAAACACAAAAAATGTCCCTGGTTAAGGCTTGAACTCTTGAAGTCTGGCTCTTTTGGATGCAGACAGACATACACCTTGAACCACCAAAATACACTGTTTTTATTAGCTTTCCCAAGTTTTGTCTCTACTCAGAATAAAGTGACACATAAAAAAAATATCCCTGCTCAAGGCTTCACCCCTTGACATCTGGATCTTTTGCTGATATACATACTGAGCCACAGAAGCACAGTGAATTTAGACAGGATTTCAAAATGTAGTCACTACTCCATATCTATCCTGCAGAAAAAAAAAATTTCCATGGTCAAGGTTTAAACATTTGATCCATGGATCTGTAGCATACTGATATACCTATTGAGTCACTGAAACACACTGAAGTTTTATAGGATTTTCAAGTCTAGTCATACTTCTCTGTAGCTCTCCTTCAGAAAAAGCAAATTAATACAGTTGGTCACATTAACATCAGAACAATAACACTGTCCTCTGAAATGTTCAACGTTTTGTCAGGTTTATATACCATGAAATCCCCCCCCCCACCAAAAAAAATAAAAATGGTTCTATAACTGTAACTCTCTATCTGCCCTTGGAAATATGGTGGTGGTGGGAGGGGGCGCAACATATTCAAAGACAAGCAGTACACATTGTTGGGGAGAGCATTTCCATAACATACTCATCTATGCTTAAAACCCTCAATTCCTCAGACTTGCACCAATCAGATCTGTGAGAAGTAACAGCTACATGTTGCTGCCCTGGGGGCAGGGGATGAAATCCACCAATAGGGATAGGTGGGAGGAGGACTGCAAGGGCGCTGCCCCAGGGGCAGCGCTGCCAGTGGGTGAAATCCACCAATAGGAGTAAGCTGGAGGAGGAGCTAAAGGGTACTGCTCCGGGGGCAGCACTGTCCCGAGAACAGCATTATGGGAAAAAATCACACTTGAGCATATCATTAGCACTGTGACCTCACTGATAGTGGCCTCACTAGTGACCAGTCTCCCGTTGCTTGATTGGTGACTTGTGACACGTTACCAAACAGGCCGCAGAGCATGTGATGCAGCAAGTGAGGTGACATGCTGATGATGTATTGAGAGGAACAGAACTAGACATGGCTGCTTCCAGGTAAATCTCTGCTTTTCACTTTACACCCAGTTCTATTCAATTGAAAACCATATAATGAGTACTTAGAAAAACACTTCAGAAATATAGGGAAATAAGGTACTATTTTTAAGAACTCCTCTCAATGGTGGCTATTTGCTTTCTGCACTGCTTTCACATGACTCCTACTCTGACACCACAAGACACCTTCAGCTGGCCTTTAGCTGCATTAGCCCATTAGCATGCACCTCTGATTCCCCCTTGCAGCAGGCAAAATCCTCCATTTCCCTTCAAGATTCTTGCCTAGGTTGCCTGCCAGTGCAGCAATAGGGCTACTGCTCACAGAAGCGGCAACCCAGGTTTGGGAACAAGCTTGGTTCACTGGGAGGCTGGCTGGGGATGGAGGACCAAGTATCCCAGGGACAGCTCTCCTCCCACAGGTGGGGGGACCCTGCATCTCACCGCTTGACTACCACCTGGCAGGAAACGGATTGTAGAGCAAGTGAGTGCACACTGCAGAGATGTGCCTGCTGTCAGATGCCATGAGCACATGAGCACCACTGTGTACATGTTATTGCATGAAGGCACCCTGGAGAGAAAACTGGAGTCTGAGCTTGCCCCCCCCACTCCATGACTGACATTGCAGGCCACTCACCATTATGGGTGGTCCTGGCTAAGTGATGGATAACCAGTAAGTGAATGAGAAGGTTGGTGATAGGGCTTTTGTGCAGCAGGGCCAGTGGTCAGATACACAGAGATAAAAGATTAAACCAGATCTGGCTAGTGCCAAGGGTTCCATGTTAAAATCGCGACCGCGTAATAGTGCCATTAAAAACCACGAATGCAAAATGGCGACTGTCAACTTAGCGCTGAAGCATAATAGCACTGCAAAGTTAGCTAAAGTGTGAAAATAGCGCCAAGTGTTGCACATGTTTGTCTTACCTTAGTCAGTGTGAAAAGTACCAGTCGCAGTGTTACAATGATTACTCTCGGTCCATGTCTTGTTTTCTCTTCACCCACTTCCTTGTACCCATAATGCAATGCTCCTTTTCCCAGATCTAGTCCTTTTAAAGGAACACTTCTGAGCACATACAGCCAGCCATAACCATGGAATCTGAGTTGTTGACAAGCCAGAAAGAACTGTCGCATCGGAGCATGTCACACCAGTATATTGAAACGTATCCAGTGCCTGAAGGAAGAAAAGTGACTTACAGAAATTAAAATTGAACAAATGGTTTTTTGGGCAGCAGCAGTGTCCAAAAAAAGAAAGTACAAGGACATGAATGACAGGGTGTGCACAACTGTGAATGAATACGTACACAGGAGCAGGTACGACCATCTCCGAGGACTTTCCTACAATTTTCAATTCTAAGTCTGAAAATTTGTGCCTCCACAGCAAAGAGCAAACCAATTCCCACTGAATCTTAATTAAATCTTTAATAAAGGAATACGTGCTGAACAGCACTGAACTGCAGCAAAGCGAGAAGTCGCTATTTTGACGTACTGGCTATTGCTAGGGCTGGTTGCCATGGCTGTGTGATTGCCATGGATGTAGGAAGTGATTACGCAGTATGCAGTGACTTCTGCATAACCACAACTGCCGTATTGTGCTGTATTGTGAAGCTTAAGGTGTCCTTTTTTCCTTCGGTCGCTTGTGAGTAGTAGATTCCCTTTTGCATTCGGTGGCTGTACATTTCAGTGTTTTAATTAACCTGTGATTGCAATGTTGGGGGTGCAGGACTCCTGTGTCTATTACATGGAAAGGATAAGTAGGCAGCCAAATTTGCTAGTCATGACATTTGTAGTTAGAATGGCAAGCAGATATGGCGTATGCACTTATATGTTACTGCACTAATCTTTCAATCGTTATTTTATATTCGCGGTTTTTACAGTCGCCATTTTAAAGTCGCAGTTTTCATGGGATACCATGCTAACAAGGCTGATCTTGCACTTTTTTATGTTCTTAACTTGGCCTTACCTCACCAGTCTCACTGTTAAAACTGTAGTTACATGAGGACCAAGTTCACATCTGTTTTGCAGATTGTTTAAGGGCTGTGATATAGCAGCCCTACTTTTCAGTAACGCTCCCTAGACTGTACACGGTGGTGCAATTCCACTCAGTACCAGGCTATTAGTTTCATCACCCCAGCACCAAACTATCTTATAGAACACCCTTCATATCACTGATTTTCTTTGTTTGTTTTTTATTCTCTGGTGGTCTGGGTTGGACACCAGACCCATTATGTAGTTGGGGGAGAGAGCAGCAGCTTTTGTTTTATTCCCTGACAGGCCAGGATGGGCACCAGACCTCTCAGATAGTTCAGGGGAGGGAGACAGATATTTTATTCCCTGGCAGGCTGGGGTGGGCTTAGGATTCATCAGGTCATTGAGGGAAGGGGTACAGATTTTTTTTATAGGTCCTGTAGTAGTTGAGTGGAGGAGGAGGGACCGACTTTTTTATTCTCTAACAGATCGTGTTGGGCACTGCACCTGTTATGTTTGTTTATTTATTTATTGAAATTTTGGATTAATAACTTTGAGCAGAAGCTCTTTACATAGGTTCAACATCAGAAGATAACATAGTCAGGAAACATTCCAAGTGTCACCAGGCATACACGCATTTAAAGTGTTACAGAAGCAGGTAAGTGGTTAAAAGAAAATCACAGATAACAGGGTATACATGACACTATTATAGACAAAATATTCACAGATAACATAGGGTAAACATGATATATATTACATACAGTAGAGGCATTCTACAAAGTACAGTATGCCTGTGTCAGTTGATTACTAAATTACTACAGACATTAGGGAAAGCAGGAAGCCTAAGGAAGTAGGTAATAATCATCCTGTAAGGCGTAGTCGGCAGGGGGGGAGATAAGGAGGATGAGGAGGGGTAAGGAGGTATAGGAATAGAAGTAGTCAAGAACTAAAGGTAAAGAACAGCCCATGTGGCCTAGGTAGGGGGGAATGAGAGAGGGTGAGGAGGAAAGGTAGAGGAAGAGGAAGGGGTGAGTGTAGGGGAGAGAGGAAGGGGACGAGAAGCAGAGAGGGGAAGGAAGTGAGGGGAGCGGCAGGGGGGATGGGAAGGTAAAGCAATGATGAAAAGTGTAAATAAGTGCTAATAATGGGCAGGTAGAACCATGCAAGGTGGCTGGCTTTATAGATCAGGTAGGGATCAGAGCGGAGAGACCTAGTGGTAGCAGTCACAGGCTGCGATGGCAACTAGATGTTGCTGAATCTTACGTTTGAAAGAGCCCAGCGTAGCTGCATTGGATATGTCAATTTGCAGAGAGTTGAGCCAGAGCGGGGCTCCGTGGGTGAAGGCTCGTTGACCAAGGGAAGTGTGGCACCGGGGAGTTCTGAAAATCTGGTTGCTGGAACTTCTGGTACTATGTGGGTTTAGAGATGGAGTAAGAAGGTTTTAAACACCGGGGGCATCATTTCTAAGCTGACTTTTTTAGCAAGCAGGCATACTGATATCTAAGTCTACTGTTGAGCTGCAGCCAGTTGGCCTGGGCATATTGATCACTTGTGTGAGTCAGACCCACAGCACTGGTGAGAAGGTAGCATACTTTGTTTAAAGGGACTCTGTCAACCTGTTTTACATCATATTATTTCTAGTTAAAAACCTACATTTTATCATTGCTTACCTTTTCTAACATTCATTGATGTGGCTGTTTGTTTTGTCTGCTTCCTTGTTTAGTAGAACTGAAATGCATGCTAATGTATATTTATAAACAGCCTTGTTTTGTTTACAATCCTGGATCTGTTCTTACTGCATACATACTGAGCATTAGAAACACTCCCAAACAGTGCAGTCACTCATGAGGCAGTAGCTTCCTTTCCTCCCACTGCATCATGAGTGGCTAGACTATGTTGTGGGTGTTCCCAAGTCCAGGAAAAATGCAGTTGGAGCTGATCAAGAAATGTAAACAAACCTGTTTTTGTGTGATAACACCAGTATGGTAGGCAGTCTGTTTTTCACTTTTTTAAAGAAAAAAAGAGTCAGACTCAAACTACCAGCAACATCAGCAGTCTTTATAGAATGTTAGCAATCATAAAATGTGTTTTTTAAACTAGGGACACTTTGAAGCCTAAGGGGATTGACGGTGACCCTTTAAAGCCATTTTGATGTGGCAGAGGACTGTGTCTGTAGCTGATCCATAGATGACAAGACCATAGTCAGCGGGGAAGGGGAGGGAGGCAGATTTTATTTTCCCATACTGCATATGCCCCAGGCCACAGTTCATCACCATCAAGAACTTAACACATTCTGTTACTCTGCTCTACAAAGAAACATAGAAATTGTCAGCAGATAAGGAACCCCCAGGCCTATCCAGTCTGCCTGAAAGCCCTACACTAGTTTGTGGTCTCTGACCCTAACTGGTCAATAGCTTTTCACCCCACCTTCCCACCTCTAAGGTATTCTTATGCCTGCCCCATGCATGTTTAAAACCCTCCACTGTGCTCACCCCCACCACCTCCTGTGGCTGTCTATTCCATATGTCCACCACCCTCTCCGTGAAGAAAAACTTCCTCACATTTCCCCTCAGCCTACCACCTTCCAATTTCACATCATGCCTCCTTTTTCTTGTACAACTCTTATATTGGAAGAGTCTCTCCCCCACACCCTGTTTATGCCATTGAGGTACTTGAATGTTTCTAGCATGTCCCCCTGATCCCTTCTCTCTTCCACCGAGTACATATTGAGGTCCTTTAGCCTTTCCTAATATGTTTTCTAGTGCAAGCCTTGTACCATCTTAGTCACTCTTCTCTGGACCACCTCCATCCTGTCAATGTCCTTATGAAGGTGCAGCCTCCAGAATTGCACAGAGTGCTCTAGGTGAGGCCTCACTAGCATTCTGCACAATGGCATTCAGACCTCCCACCTTCTACTAGTGATACCTCTGCCTACGAACCCCAGCATGCCACTGGCCATCTCTGCAGCCTTTGTACTCTGCTTTGGCACCTTTAGGTCATCAGAAATGATAACCCCCAGGTCTCTTTCCTCCTTGATGGTCATCAGCAACTCCCCCCCCATTCTATAGCTCTCACCAGGGATCCCCTTCCCAGGTGCATTATTTTGCACTTCTTGGAATTGAACCTCAGTTGCCACACCTCAGACAATTCTTCCACCTTCCCCAGGTCCCTTCTCATTCCCCCGACTCCATCCAGAATATCCACCCTGTTGCAGATCTTGGTGTCATCTGCAAACAGGCAAACCTTTCCCTCCGGTCCTACTACAATGTCACTAATGAAGACATTAAACAGGAATGGCCCAAGGACTGATACCTGCAGTCCCCCACTGGTCACCCATCTCCCCTGATTGGATCCCATTTACCACCACCCTCTGCTTCCTGTCCGTTAGCCAGTTCCTAACCCAGTTTAGCACCTTGTGCCCCATGCCCATACTACTCATTTTGTTGAGTAACCTTTTATGTGGGATGGTGTTGAAGGCTTTGCTGAAATCGAGGTAGGCGATCTCTACCCCCCCACCCAGTCAAAAAAAATCTATCACATTCAACTGACATGACCTTCCTGCTGTGAATCCATGTTGCCTTGGATCCTGGGCACTGCTGGATTCCAAGAGTACCACTATTCTTTCTTTAAGCAGTGCCTCCATGATCTTACTCACTATTGAGGTGAGTCTGACTGGCCTATAGTTCACTGCCTCCTCCCTACTACTACTTTTGCTTAACAGGACTACATGTGCCCTCCTCCAGTCCTCTGGAACCACTCCAGTGTTAAGTGACTCAGTGAACAATGCTGCCAGAGGTGCCGCTAGCTCTCTTCACAGTTCCCTTAACATCCTTGGGTGTATGCCATCTGGCCTTATTGCTTTGCCCACCTTCAGTTTTGTGAGCTCCTCCAGGACTTTCTCCACTGTGAATGGACTTGTGTTTACCTCTTCCTCCCCCATTCATATCTGTTACCCAGCTGTGGTCCTTGACCTTCCCCCTCCTTAGTGATTACTTAACAAAAGTATTTGTTCAGTGTTTCTGCCTTTTCCATGTCTTCCTTCTTACACTCCCCTGTATCCTCTTTGAGTCTTACAATCCCCCCCAGTCTTTCTTCTTTCGCTAATGTACCTATAGACTGCCTTGTCCCCTTTCTTCACTGTCTTTGCTAATCTTTCTTCTGTCTGCACCTTTGCTCTCCTTACAGCCTTCCCTGCTTCCCTTAGATTCCTTAGGTACACCTCCCTGTCCTCCTCCCTTTGAGTCTGCTTATATTTCTTGAAACCTGCCCTTTTGGCCCTTACCTTGTCTGCCACCTCTCTCGAGAACCACAGTGGTTTCCTTCTTCTCTTGCCCTTATCTACCAACTGGATGCATTGGCTCGTCATCTCCTCAATGGCTCCCTTCAGTTGTTCCCACTGCTTCTCAACTCCCCCTCCTATCTCCCTTCTTGCCAATGCTTCTTTGATGCAACTCCCCATTTTAGAAAAATCCACCCTCCTAAAATCTAAGACCTTTGCCTTCATGTGACTAGACTGTGTCTCTGTCCCTATGCTAAACCACGCTATGTGATGGTCACTGGAACCCAGCTGACCTTCCACCTGGACGTCTGTGATTCTGTCCTCATTAGTCAGTACTTGGTCCAGAATCACCCTGTCTCTGGTGGGATCAGTCACTAGCTGTCTTAGGCCTGCCCCCTGTAGGGAATCCAGGATGTCTTGGCTCCTAGTTGAAGCAACTTCTGGGACTGCCCAGTCCACGTCTGGGATATTGAAATCACCCAGCAATAATACCTCACCTTTTGCTGCCATTGCATGAATTTGATCTCCTAGATCCCCATCCAACTCCTCCCCCTGTGTTGGATGCCAGCAGATCACACCTGCTTGGATTGCTGTGCCATTGCCTGACTCAAGGGTGACCCACAGTGCCTCAGCCTCCCCCTGTCTACCAAGTATCTCCATTGCCTTTACACCCTCCCTAATGTACATGGCTACCCTTCCCCCTTTTTACACCCCCTGTCCCTCCTGAATAGAGCACACCCCAGTACATTAACACCCCAGTTATGATTTGTGGTGTACCAGGTCTCTGTTATTGCTGCTAAGTCCAGATCTGCCTCTACTAACAATGCTTCCAGGTCTGGGATTTTATTTCCCAGGCTGCGAGAATTTGCAACCGTGGCCCTCCGTGTTTTGCTGCCTATCTGCTCTTTACTCATGCCTTTGCTCTGCTGCTTCCTTCCCTCCCCCCAGTTTACCTTTTTATGCTGCCTTCCTACCTTTGCTTTTCCCTTTTTGTCTAATTTAGGTGATCCTGTCCACAGCTTGCCTTCCTGCTCCTCCTTTCTGGAGTTTCTACAGTAACATCAGTTTACAGGACCTCAGCAGTTAGCCACTTCCTCTGAATCTATTTTTTTTTTCATCTTTTGACACTTGATCTCTTGGTCAAGACATTACATTACACATCTGGACTACCACTCCCAGAAGTAGCTCACCTACTACTGTGTTTGTTGGCTCAGTGCCTTGTTACTGGCATATAAGTGTTTGGGGAAGTTCTGTGTTTCTGGTGCATCGTGAAAAGGCCCACTGGGGTGCAGTTAACTCACTTGCACCCCCCAACACTGATCTCCTTGATTCACAGTTGTAGAACTCGTTGTCTGAAGATACTACTATTCTGTGTGGAGTTTTACTGACTACACCCTGAACCTTTTTATGTATGTGTATGCCAGTGCCCCTGAACTTCTGGATCTAACTGCCATGGTGCATGCCACTATTTTTAAGTTGCAATGATTTTGTGTTTTAGTTAACCACTCTGCTTAGTGTGTTTAAAGCAACTCTGGGCAGCTTCCTGCCTTGGCATTCATGTTAGTGCTCTACATAGCTTGCGGGACTTCCTGCGTTTGAAACCAATGTAATCTGTTACTATTGTGATAATAACATATTTGTTAGGAATTATCTTGTCACCTTTATTTGCATACGTTGCCGACCTCCTTAGGTACACCCCAAGTCCTTGCAAAACACCTATAGGGGCTTCACTGACTGCCTATATATAAATGTGTGTAGCCTCCTCACCAAGATTTCAGAATTCAAGGCCCTTATACTCTCCAAACATCCTGATGTGGTGGCAGTTACTAAATCCTGGCTGATAGTTAGGTTTCAGACAATGAAATTACACTTTCCTCCTACACCCTCCTAAGGAGAGACCGCACTAGTAAGCATGGTGACAGGTGCCTTCTCTACATCAAGTATCACCTGCAAGTCTACCTACTCCCCTATCAGGCTAGTGAACCACCCTGCGAGTTCCTTGCTACCAGTATGGGGCTTGGCAGAGGAAACAAAAACCTGACTGTGGTGACCACCAACATCCCCTTTGTTTGGTGGACCTTGAATTTGACTATTTTATTGAGCATGTCAAGAGCCTGAACCATAACTATGAGAAACTCTTCAGTGACTTTAGCATAAACTGGTTCTCCCCCCACTCCAAAAAGTAAAAAAGCATGCTAGCCAACCTCTACCTCAGCCAGGTAGTCAGATCACCAACCCAGTTCAACTATAAAAGCTCAACTGAAACCATTATTGACTGGATCCTGGTGTCTCACCCAGACAGGCTATCCCAGGTGCAGGTGCTCCCCAATCTTATTAATGACTGCTCCCTGATCCTCTGCTTCTGCTCTGCCAGGAAGCAGAAGCCTCTGACTAAATTTGTTTTCATCTCCAGCATTACTGAGGAGAGGCTCAATGAATTTAAATGCTACCTCAGCCAAACTGACTGGTGGTTTCTGGTCTGCATTCCCAATGTCAACACTGCCTTCAACTACTTCTTGGGGACCTTCCAAGATGTGTGTGTGTGTGTTTCACCAAAAAAAGAAAATAATCAGAGGTGATACTACCTACTTGCTCACCACCAAACTCAAAGTCCTCTTCAAAGATACGGACAAACACTGGGCACATTAGAGACTCGAGGTCACAGCAACACCTGCAGAAGTACAAGGAGAAAAGGAACCTTGGCAAGTCGGCTATCAGGAAAACTAAAAGTGATTACTGTAAATCAAGACTACACAAATCCAGTAATGATCAGAGAACACTTTGGGAAATCATCAATGGAGTCCAATGCAGAAAAAGTTGTGTTACCCCAAACATCCCAAAAGTCAATAGCTCGCTCACCACAGACCCAATAGCCATCACAGAGTTGTTTAACTCCTTCTTCACTGATGTTAGTAAAGGCATGAACATAGGAACCTTGCATGCTGCTCCCAACCCCTCAATTCACCCTGACTCCCCCAGTTCTGAGAGACCTAAATTCTACTTCAAAAGGGTAAACATGAACACAGTAAAAAAATACTTACTAAAATCCATCTCCAAAACAAGATTTGGCCCTGATGTGGTGGACATTAAGCTGTTAAAAATGGCCATTAATGAGCTGGCTCATCTATCCAAAGTTCCAAACCCTTTTCAACTACTCCTTCAGTCTGGAGCTCTCCCTGATGTCTAGAAGCAAGCCAACATGACTTAATACAGGGCTAAGCTGGGCACAGGACTTATTTGTCATTTTGAGCGTGTGAGAGCACTAGTGTGGTACCTTAGTCCAGAAAAGCTGAGCATCTACGAAATTGGGAGTAGTAGTCCTTGAGCTGTTTTTATGGTTTACTGTCCAGTGGTGGAACAGTGAATAGAAATATGATTAAAGCCAGTTTGTAGCTTGCAGCTTGTAGCTTGCTGCTGGCCATCAAGTTATAAGGAGACTGAGGACAGAGGAGCCAAAAAACAGTGGAGAAGACGTTATCCCTTGCCACTGGTGTGTGTGTGGAAGAACTTGTTACAGGTCTCTTTCCTGGCAAGAGCTCAGCTAAATATAAACTCAGTGCAGCACAATGGTGGACATTCTTGGCACCCTGAAAGTTAATAAAGGACTCAGTTAAAAGGTGTTTTTAGTGCTGTAATTATAATTGTTTAGTCAAAACCTTTGACAAAAACACTGGGTGGTGACTCCATAAGTTTTACACTATTATCTTATTTCTGAATATATAAAGTTTCTGTAACTTTTTAAGCAAAAATAGTGGTGGCTTTGGTTATTTTAGGTTTTTGCTAGCCCCAGCAGCATTCCTCATATAATTATAGAATAATAGACTTATTTATTTTTACTGGTAGATAACACTGATTTTAATAGAAGGATTATTTTTGTGTGATACTGTGAGTAGGAATATTCACTGTACAGTAACTGTATAGAGACAAAATGAATACTAAACAAGCATGGAAGAAATAAGCAGCCAATGTCATTACCTATAAAAATAAGAAAACACAACTAGATAAAAAAAATGGCTTAAAAGGGAAAAGTGGAACCGACTTGAGCAAAGGAGAGAAAAAGATCACCAGTTATATTCTGGCTCCTGGGACACAGATTAATTTAGCATGTAAAAAGGAAGTTTTTAAGATTCAAAGTACAACATTCCCACCACTGATGGTCATCTCCGATAAAATCTTATGAAAATGGATCAGAAGCAGTTGAAGCTAGTGAACATCCGGTATTGAAAATAGCCAGAGCATTAGAAAATGATACTCTACAGTTAGAGGGCAATTAAGGCAAAGCTGGGGGGGGGGGGGTTACAGGGGAAGGAAGAAAGAAATAGAAAGGATGGACAAACAAATATACCTGAAGAAATTGAAAAGATAAATGAAATTGGACAGGAGAACTTTAGTAATCAAGGTACAGGACAAAACATTCTGAAATTTAATAAGTCGATAGATACACTTCGTGAGAAATGAAAGACAAACAAGGAGTATAAAGATACTTTGCTGCAATGCCCAAGTAGGTAATTTTTGGAAGATTTTGAAGCATTCCTCACACCATATATCCAAAGATTCAAATCTGATCCCCTACTTCAACAACCCCCTGATATTTCCCACATTTTGGGAAGTGGAAGTAGTAGTAAAGTTCAAATATCAAATCCAGAAGATAGAAATAAAAAGAAAACACTGATGACCATGAAGGGAAAGATAAAAACAAAAATAAAAATAGAAGCAAAAACAAAGAAGTAAAGCATCCAGGAAATTAAACGGAAAACACAATAATGGACATCCTCAAAGAGATCCGAAATGGAATAATACTTAATAATGATGTTCTAATTAACTTATCAACATTACTTAGTGAACGTTTACAATTAATTGAAGGGGCCAAAGGATATCAAAACAAGGAAAAAGAAGCAAATGTAACATTTAATAATAATAGTAACATATCCATTAGAAGAATAACAAAAGAAACTGGAAATAGGGAACTACAGGAGACTGGTAAACTAGTAAAAGAACTTAAAAAAAAATAAAACACTGAGTGACTGAGCACTAGGACAGCTAAAAAAATAAAATAAAAACTCCAAATCTGAGCCAAGAAAATTTACCAGCACTTTGGAAAACAAGGAAAGTCCATCCCAAAACATGCTGATTTTAGAGGAGGGAGGGACAAGAAAGAAATATATTATTACAGAAGTGGAAACAGCAGAAGAGGTGCAAAAAATAATCGGAAAACCTCTGCTTCTAGTGTTGGTGAGGGTAAAAAGGACAAAGCATGGTTAATAGAAATAGGATTGATAGTACCAACACTATACCTGAAAGGGATATCCAAATCAAGTAATGGAAACACTACCACACTGAAATTGGCAACTTACGATATTTGTAAGGGGATCCTGGGCTCTAAATTTTCATGGGCAGAGTTAAGCTCATTATACAGGTATGAAACAGGAAGCGAAAAGGGTTGGGTGTGTATGGTCACTAAAACAGGCAATATTAGACAAAAATTGCTTGCCATGAAAAATCAATTTGCAGATTTAGGTATTAAAGCTGAAATAACTGTGCTTGTAGAAGAGGGATAAAAGTCAGAAAAAGTACAGGAAACTATGGCTAAGAAACCATCTAGAGAGAAAAAAGCACACAAACCGACAGAATCAAATGGACAGAAACTTCAGCAAAGGATCACTACCTAGCTGGTCCCAGCTGAAAAGGAACATATATTAGTTTCAGATGATAATATTTTTCAGCAAGGAAATAGAGCAGTGATATGTGGCAGACTGCAAAAGGAAACAGGATTAATAATAGCATAGTATCAGAGAGCTCAGAGGATCTCATACAGGTGTCCAAAAGTAGTATACAAGTCTCTGCGGAAATGAGCTCATTGTGTACTGGGAGTGACATTGAAAATAGTTACTTAGGAGATCAATCAGAGGAACCTTGACTGAAGAAAGATGTACAAACCGACATGAGTCCTACTTTAGAAATATTGTCCTGGAACATTGCAGGTATTGCTGGTAAAATGAAAGATACTGGCTGTGATAGATTTCTGGCAGTACACTCTATAATAATGTTACAAGAAACATGGGCTACCAATCAAGATAATTGTTATGTAGAGGGCTTCCAGTGTTGGAACAGACCCACTAGGAAGATAAGTAAATATGGTAGAGCATCTGGTGTGGTGTGCATGCTGATGAAAGTCAGCCTTGGAAGTTGGCCCGGTGGTGCAGAGGGTTGAGGCACTGGATGCCACGCCTCATGCCATGCCAGTGATCTGTATTTGGGAGTGAGTTTGGGCTGCCAGGGGTCAGCTGGAGAGGGTGAGGAGCCAGGATTGAGCAGCCGTCAGGTAGCTCTCCTCTCCGAGGTGGGAAGAGAGGTTTTCCTGACTCATGGCTGCCACCCGGTGGAGGATAGATGGTAGTGCCAGACCAGGAGGATCCTAGGCACTAGGCCAGGAGGGAGGATAGGGCCATCACCGGAGCAGCGGGACGCATGTGCACCTCCACATGCATGTATAACAGCGTACTGGGGTCCCGGGAACTGTGAAGAAAATGCAAATACCATGTCTCCCCTGATGCTGTAAGGTGGGTGGGGTACCAGTGGAGCACCAGGTTAAGTGAAAAAAAAAAGTCAGCCTTGGACTTAAAGCAGAGTATACTTTGTGCTGCTAAACCTTAGCTTGCTTTGCTCTCAATCATATCCGAATACCTGGTATACCCGTTCAATACCTAACCTGTTACACTGTTTCTGTAAACAATGTCTCCCACAGTATATATTCTGCCATACTGTTGCCTGCTAAGTTGTGTAAAAAAAAAAAAAAAAAGTCTGTTACCTACAATTATGTAATGTAATGTTGTGCTTTGTATTGTCCTCTTTGTGACGAGGTACCTTTGCAAACGAGCTTCTGGCTCAAAGGTTGTAAACTGATGTATAAATAAATAAATAAATAAATACTGAAAGATGACAACTATGATATTTTGTGCATTGAAATACAGTAGCTAGACAAAACATGCCCCCTTGTATATTGATTAATGTGTATATCCCCCCATACACTAGCATCACTGATAAAATATTTGACAAAATTAAAAGGTGTGATAACACAAGTTCACCTTCAATACCCAGGGGCCATGATTATACTGGGCGGAGATTGTAATGCCCAAGCAGGTTCACATACAGAAGATAAAAGTACCAAATGGAATTTGGACGATGCTTTCAAAATTCCAATTAGAAACTCACTTGATGTAAAAATCAACAAACAAGGGGTCCATTTTTTAGAAGTATTAAATATGTTGAATCTGAGGAAGCACCCAAGTTTGGTCGACAGTAAATCATCGACCACCCACTACGACAACGAGCACAATACTGATACAGGTATTGTGCCACCCAAAGCCCCAGTGTTTTCTATGGGGAGCTCTGCCCCCACACCCCCCAGACTTTAGAATTCTTAACTCCAGGTCGGAGTTGGTCCGTGGAGGGGGCAGGACATTGGGGGAAAGTGAAACACTGAAACAGATCATTACAGCGACTGTCGTTGTAGTGGTCATTTTCCGTGTTTTGCCATCGAAGTGTCAGGCAAAGGGAGGGGGGGTGCCCGAATCTGAGAATAAATAATGGAAGATGCTGGGGAGATAATTTGGGGAATGTTACATACAGTACAATTATCAAAAAGGTGGAAGTGTGATTATTTAATTTTGTGTACATCTTTTCCTATTGGAATATTCTTCAGCTAGAGGTAGGGGAACAGTGGCATAGTGATCGTAGAACACTAAAAATTACTCTGAAAGGGGTATGGGAAATTAAATCTCAAGATATGAACAAAAGGATAGGTGCAGATTAGAACATGATGATATACAATTCTAAAAGAATCAAAAGGACTCAACATACTGCAAATCTAGTAGAACTAATATTACAGGCAGAGGAGGCGAATAAACTGAAACAGAAATATATATGAAACCTTGGACAGAATTTGGGAAAAGGAAAACTCCCCTGGAATTATATGGAATAGTAGAAGAACCTATTGTACAGGAAATTAATAAGAATCGGAAAACAATTAAATCCAAAAGAGCATATACGGCCAAGGGGTTTGATAATGAATGTATGAATATGAGAAAGTTAATTCTTATGATTGGAAGAAGGATAAGAAGGTTCAATACTGTAGAGGACAGAACAGCCCTAAAAATCTTAAAAGAGAATATAGAGATCTGCTGAAAGGGAAAATAACAAAGTACCAACTGGAACTATGGGACTCATTACAAGCAGCAATTGAAACCAAGGGCAGTATAACATTTTGGCATATAGTTGCATATGGTCTAGGAAAAGTGAGATTTAATATTGAAGCAGTTATTTTAAGTAAGATTGGTATCTTCATTACCAAAACATATTTGGACTAGAAAGTGTGAAAATGGAATACAAAACTGCAGTATGATACCATTAGAAATTGATAATATTAGGAATGAAGGAGGAAAACAGGGAAGACTGGAAGACTGGCAATAACTAGACAGGAAGTGATTCAGACAATATTGGACCAGAAACAAAACAAATCACCAGGGACGGACAATATCGGAGCTGAAGTTTATCATGCCAACCCAGAATGGTGGGCAGATTGGTTTTATGTGATAACAGCGAGTCTTTAATTGCACTGATCACAAACACTGAACACAAACACATCTGACATCAAAAGGGCGACTAACATTACACCGACCATCTCAAGCATCCATGGTTGCTTATTCTCTCAACAACAGCAACCAAAATAAGTATTTTTATGATGGAGGCTATGCCTGCACTCCCAAAACTGATATAATCAACTCCGGGGGGGGGGGGGCAGACCCAAGAGAAAGTTAAAACACACGCAAAAAAAATATTCCTGTAGAGCTGACGAGGATCTGAACCCAGATCCACCAGCTCAGGAATGGTGGCTCAAGCCACTATGCCAAATGGCCAGCAAAGCAGGTCTTGGCTGAACAAATCCCCATATCCTGCTGTAGCGAGTGTAGCTCACTGCTACACTCACTCTACAATAGTTATAGCTGTTATTCACCACTCACCATTTGTACGAGCAGTTTTACTGAGTCTCTCAAATTGAGTCGCGCAATAAAACTTGCTCACATTACTGTACACTAGGCGGATTTACTCCTCCTGTATTTGAGTATATTGTAAAATTACAGAATTATTCCAGAAAATTGGAAGATGGGAATAACAGTACCTCTTCATAAGAAGAGCCTGATAAATATGCTAGCAAATTGCTGCCCAGTTACCTTATTGAAAGTAAGTTTGAAAACTTTCTCGAGATTACTTCTTAGCAGGATACAGTATTGGATGGAGGACTACAAGATCTTGTCAATTTACCAAGCAGGTTTCTGCAAGGGAAGGTCTACAGTGGATCAGATATTTGTTCTGAATTATATACTAGACAAATAAGTAAGACAGAATAATAGGAAGATATATGCTGCTTTTATTGACATTAAAGCTGCATTCAACTCTGTAAACAGAAGTACTCTGTGGAGTCTCCTACAAGCTAGAGGTATGGAAGAAAATCTATTTAGTATGATAATACTGTTGCACACTGACATCAATCTTAAAGTCAGATATAGTAAGGATGAGGCTTTGTCTGACCCAGTTATGGCATCTACTGGTGTAAAGCAAGGATGCCTATTGGCGTCAACACTTTTTAACATATATACTGATTCCCTAGTCCATGATATTTGTAATATAGATACCTTCCCACCAAAAGTCAATACAATGCCTGTAAAAAATATTAATGTATGGAGATGAGGCGATTCTTCTAGCACAGACCCCACTTGGCTTCAAGAGGGCAAAAAGTTCAGTAATGATGTCCCTGGAAAAACTAAGTTTAACATAAAATGTTGAAAAAACAAAGACAGTAACTTTTGGAGTTACAAAGAAAAACTATACATATGGAATATTAATGGTATACATATCAAGGAAGTAACTGAGTTCCAGTATCTAGGGGTAACATTCAGTAGAGAGCTCAATTGGAAATCTCAGAACAAGAAAGTGAAGGAAAATGCAATGAGTATCATCTTAGGAAAAAAACAGTTTGCATATTCATTCACAAAACACTCTTATGTAGCACAGTGGGTATACCGTTGTAACAGTGAAGCTTTCACAGTGTCATTGTTACAGTGACACCAACCCGTCAACACCCGTAGTGTTGACCAGGTTGCCGGAGTGATGGCCGAGCCATTGACTCCGGTGTTTGGCCACTCTCCCCCAACACCATCCCCTCGAGTTGGAATCCATATGTCCGGGAGGTGCGGGGGAGGCAGAGACCCCCCCCGCATGTACACCAAACAGGTGTCAGTGTACTCTCCAGCTGGGGTCCAGATTGGCACTGTCTGGGATGTCAGCGACCATGTGTCACTGTAGGGTCACCAATATTCCTGTTGCTGTGGCATAGTGTGTTTCAAAGCAAAAATAAATGCCCAAATGCTCTACAAAGTGGAGGTATGGGGTTTATACAGCAATTTAAGGGAGCTGGAAATAGTACAGAACTTATTTCTGAAAAATGCTTTGGGAGTCCCAATATATAGTATACCTTGAATGGCACGATGTATGCAGAAACTAGTACACTGTCAATACAAACTGGGAGAAAATTTATAATGCACCATCAGATAGTTTGCTGGCTCAGTGTCGAGCTGATATGATTAATGCACAAGAAATATCCACAGAAGAATGGTTTGTGAAACTAAATCAGGAGCTTAATAAAGCAGGATTATTATATAGTGCAGTGTATGAAAATCAAGTGGATGCTAGAGCGTTTCTAATAACAGCCCCGTTCTAATAACAGAACGGGTGGTGGACAAGTGGAACACCCTGCCAGAGGAAGTGGTGGGGGCTGAAACAATCACGGGATTTAAGAATGCATGGGATAGACATAAAGGAATTCTAGAGGTCAGGGGTAAGGGGAAATAGACTTCTAGGAAAACAAACTGAACTTACAAGCTCAAATGGGCAAACTAGGTGGGCCATAGGCCCTTATCTGCCGACACTGTCTATGTATCTATGTAACAGCTACGCAAAGAATAGTTGATATCTCTATGTAAAAGGATACAGCCAGCATTCGAGATGCATGGGAATATAGATCTTAAAACAGGTTAAAGGTACATTTTGTACTGAAAAGTATCTATTATACTGTGAAAATAAACATAGAGGAGCCCTCACTAAATTGAGATTTGAATTGTTTGGAAATGTCTGGGACGTTGATAATGTGTGCTTGGCAGGTGCTGTTGTAGTGAAAATATCAAACTAAGTGCAATTCATTTGTTGTAGGATTGTCCAAATTTTAAAGATGAAAAAGAAAAATTGCTGCTACTAGATTTTAAAGAAAGCATGAAACAAAAATCCAGAATAATCACAATGTTTACTGTGGATACAAAAACATATTTTTGTATTTGCTTGCTTTGCTTACAGGGTAGCAAGCAAGTTAAAGTGGAAAATCTGACAACTCAATGCAATGGAAAGCTGATATGGGGTGTGATATTAATCATACTAATTTACATAACTTATTGAAAATAAATGTACAGTTTAGGAATTTTGTGCTACTAGGAAAACCATTTTAACTTGCACAATTTAAGAGAGTCAAACTTAGTAATAAGTCTAACTATAACAATACAGTAAAGCGTAATGCAGAGATGTATATTTGTATGTCTTTGTATGATTTTAAGCATGTTTCTATGTAACAAATTGATTTTATACATACTTGGAAGTAATAAAACTGAACTGAACTGACTGATTAGGTAGTTGGAGGGAGGGGACACATTTTTTTATTCTCTGATGAGACCAGATGAACACTGTCCTGGGAATATAGGGGGGGGAAGATGGACAGATTTCTTTTCCCGTCACAGCTGGGGTTGAACACTGATATTAGGGGATGGTCAGATTTTTTTTGTTGCCATTTCAGGCTGGGCACTGGACCCTTCAAGTTGTTGGGGGAGAGGCGCAGTGTTTTCATTCCATGATGGGCTACATTGGGCACTGGACCTGTAGGGCAGTTTGGGTGAGTAGGACAGTTTTTTTTATTCCTTGACAGACCGAATTGTACATTGGACCTATTAGGTTGCTGGAAGTAGGGGGACATATTTTTTAATTTCCTGACAGACTGGGTTGCATACCAGATCCATCGAGTAGTTTGGGATATATATATATATATATATATATATATATATATATATATATATTCATGGCAAAAAACTCCATTTAATGCATCAGTTAGGGTTGTTCCACAGTGACAAAATCAAGGAACTTCGATATTAGGGTTCCCACGCCTTGCACACCACCCCCAGCTCGCCCCCACCAACAGGCATCAGGGTGTGCATTGGGGTCATCAGTCCTAACTCTCACCTCAGCCCATGTGTAAACAAGTTGAGGTGGTGCAGTATAGGAGAATGGGGTGAGAGTTAGGACCGATGACCCCAACGCACACCCCGATGCCTGTTGGTGGGGGTGGGGGTGCAAGGGGTTGGAACCCTAACATAGAATTTCCTTGATTTTGTCACTGTGGAACAACCCTAACTGATGCAATAAACAGAGCTTTTTGCCATGAATTCCCCTTCTTTTTGAGAATGTGCAGTATAAATAGTGAATGGAATGTGGTGGTGGTGTGAATGCGGGACCCTTTGGTAACGGTGACGCAGTTGGAAACAGAAACAGTTATGTAACAGCAAAGAGGACGCCAAAAGGAACAGTAACAGAAATGGAAGTGGAACTGCAAGTGGGTAAGCAAATGCAAATCATTATGCGCACGGTCACGGTAACGTAATTGGAAATGCAAACACGGTAACAGCAACGATGACGCCAAAGGAAACAGAAACACAAACAGAAGTGCATACATAAACGTAAACAGCAATGTACATGTTGTCGAAAAAGGAAACAGAAATGCAAAAAAAACAGTAATGGAAACGCAAATAGTAACAGTAACACAAGTGCAAACATAAATGCAAAGGGTAAAGCACACAGCGATGTAAACAGAGACGCTAATGCAAACAGTCACGGAAATGGAAGCAGAAACACTAAGTGTAACAGTAATGCAAATGCACCCACTTTTTGTCCCCAAAAAGTGCATTCAGAAGCACAGTGAGTACTAAGACTGTATGCATAATAATGGCCCTCGGAGCAGAAAATGAACACTTGGAATACTAAATTGCTAATATCTCAGGAACTGTACAATGTAGAAAAAACATTTAAATTTCATATTATTTATGACTTTCCTGGCTAGTTTTGCACTTAGCCCCCTAGTGAGGCTAAGCATTTTCAACAAAAAGTCCATATCTTAGGCGTTTCCAAGACCACGGGCCCCAAAAGGCATGGCAGACGCCGTAATGTTAGCTTATGGGAAAAATAGTCAACTCCGGAGTGCCGTAACCTCGCAACCCTCTAATATTTTGTCACCAAACCACCAAAAGGCACATCTGTGGAATGTTGGCTTTCCGCCCTCCAAATTTCAGCCCAAAAGACCAAATTGTTCTTTGCAGCAGGGTGGCAAAGATTCACTACTGTTTTGGGCATAGTGTCACAAAGTAGTGCTGCAAATCAAGATACTTTTGCAAAAAAATCACGAAAGTGTCACAAGTGCGAAACTACTTTGCGACACTACAGTTTACAAAAATTTGAAAAACATATTTCTGGGGTGTTTAACCCCCCCAAAAAGACATGGCTAGCATCCTCAGGGATCAACTAGGTGAACACAAAAAGAACTGTGTCCCTAGAGGGTCCCAAATTTAAATGCCAAGCATTTCTGTGACCAGTAACTGAAAACAAAAAATGGCTGACTCGCAACACTACAGGGGTCATTTGTGATACTAAAAACTGCATTTGCGACACTGTTGAATAGTTTGTCAACATTTCCCATTGACTATAATGGGAAACTTGTTTTATGAATAACATTTGAACCGTTTAATATTTTTTCACGGAATCTTCAAAAGGCACCTCGGGGACCCTGGCTGCATGTTCCCTGAAGATTTTGGACCAGTCACGTAAACCATGTGACCTGTAGGCGCGAGCAACGAATGCGCAAAAAAGCATAAATATGACTTTCTATTGTGCTTTATAGCTCTGCAACCATATATCCGACTATTACAAAACTTGGCAGATCCAGAGAACTATAGCACTGCTCCACACCTGCCAAATTTCAGGCAAATGCATCATACAGAGACAAAGTTATTAAGCTGCAAAATTTCACACTTTAACCTTAAATGAGGTACTCAGCCCTAACAATAGTGGCACTACCATGCCACTATTTTATATATATATATATATATATATATATATATATATATATATATATATATAAAAGGATATACAATGGTGAACTGTCAAATAAATGATTTATCTACACAAGTGTCTGTTTGACCTCGGGTAACCTCACGAGGTGGTAAGCACAGTGAGTAACGAGTCAAGACAAACAAGTGTAGATAAATCATTATCTGACAGCTCACCATTGTATATTTCATTTATGCAATAGGGATGCTTTCTATCAGTGCAGGAACATTTGGTTTTGACTGTTTATCTTTTTTTTTTTAAATGATAATTTCTGGGAGTTTTGGTTAACTTTCCTAGAGTATGTCCACCTAGCATAGTGGTTGCTTTTAAATTAAATACCACTCATTTTGTAGAAAACCTCTTGCTGAACAAATGTCATGCTCACAGTATCATGCTACTTTTTTCATTTTAAAGTTATTCACATTTGTTTGTCAAAAAAGGGAAAAGAAAATCAAATTGTATGCTGTTTTTTGCTAATTATAAAACAAACTAAATAAAATCTATAAATGAAACACCTCTCATTTTGTAGATATTTTTGTGCTGAACATTTTCATGCTCACAGTACCATGCTATCATTTTTTGTTTTAAAGTTATTCACATTTGTTTGTCAAAAAAGTGAACAAAAAATTTAATTGTCTTCTGTTTTTTGCTAATTATAAAAAATCTATAAGGTATCTATAAATGAAAAACCATTCATTTTGTAAATAATTTTGTGCTGAACAATTTTCATGCTCACAGTACCATGCTTTTTTCATTTTAAAGTTATTCCCATTTGAATATGGTTAGTACTGCTTATGAGGCCGAACATTCTAAATTAATTCCAAAGAGATTTGTGACATAGTAACTGTGTGTATAAATGGTCACTGTATGTATAAATTTAGTGACTGAGATAAACACATTTATCACACTGAATATATGTCCACCCCATTGGATAAATATATATATATATATATATATATATATATATATATATACACATATATTATTATACTGGCATAGTAGTGCCACTATATTAGAGTTCAACAGCCAGTTCTATGTTAAACCCAAAATTTTGACCTTTAATAACTTTGCAACCATTCATCTGATCTGCACGAAATTTTGCATGCACTGTCAGGGACAAAAGATCTCTTGATGCAATAAGTTTAGTTCCAGTTGGATAAGCAGTTGCAGAGATGTTGAATGTGAAAAAAAAAGTGAAAATTACCATTTAGGTGTTAATTCTTTTGCACGCCTCTTCTCTGAAATGGCTTTGGGGTTTGGTCTGACATTGTCAGAGTATATGTGGTCTGGGTCGCAGATGTGCATTTTGAAGGTCTGGCGAAAAAATATTAATCTGTTCAAAAGTCATTAAACTTTGAAGTTTCCCATTATATCCTATGGGGAAAATTAGATATGCAGTGCGAAAGCAGTTTCTGCTTTCACAAAAGCAACAATTGCTTTCACAAATGGGAAAGTAGTGTTGTGCTTCCACCATATTGTTTTCAGTTAGTGACATGGAAAAAATGCTACAATTCAAAAAATATTGCCCCTTGGTAAACACTAACAGTTGTGTTTACCTAATCAGAGCCCAAGAAATATGATTCTGGTGTTAGTTTTGAGAAACAGTGGCCAGAAATATGTTCATATTAATTGGTTGCTGATAGTGTCGTAAATTTGCGACACTACTGCTACAAATTGTGGTACTACTTTTATGAAAATGCCACAAACTGTGGCACTGTTGCATGAAACAGAGGGGGTTCTGCCAAAAATTGTGGCTCTATTTTGCGAAAAAAAAAAAGCATTGGCAGCTGAAAAAAAAACCTTTCCTTCCATTTTTCAGTAAAACCGCCACCAGAATCTGATTCCTTGGCCCCGTTTAGGTAAACCAAATAAAGGTTTTTTTTATCCTTTAACTGCCTTCAAGGGGGCTGAGGCATGTTTACTTTACAAATATCTTTTAACCAACATCAGGGTGCTCAATCCAAGTGTCAGCAGCAGAAGACCCCCACCAGTGTGGGACACTGGGGAGCCCACTCCCATCCTGACACTCCCACTGAGCACCCACCACCCCACAACCCTCTCTTGGCCTATACTTTCCACCAGAGATCATCGGCTGTCATCTTCTATGGACTGGGACACATCTGCACTCTTCAAAGCCGAACCACGAACTGAAGAATCAAGGTAAGTGCCGTATAAGGTATTTCAAAGGCATTTTGAACTTTTTTTTATTTTTTTTATTTTAGTTGTTTAACCAGGTATAGCACACTAAGCTGAAAGCTTTTTTACAGGAGTGACATGGGAGCACAAGGAGGTTAAGTGACTTGCTCAGGGTCACACAGTATGCAGGTGGAAGCTGTGGGATTCAAACCCAGGTCTGGTCTGCTGGATGTCATCAGATTTACAGCTCAGAGCCTTAGACCACTGCGCTATACTGCCTTAAACTTAAACTTATGGTGATATTGTTGCCATTTTGAGGTATTTTTCCACCAAATTTTAACATGGGGTTTTGGGACACCACCTCATGAGCACTGTCACTGTCATTTCATTATTCAAGACCATAAGGTGATTTCGCGGTCACTGCACAAAATCACCTTTCAGGACCAAGTAATGAAATGACAGTGCCAGTGTTCATGAGGTGGGTCCCAAAAAGTCCATGCTGAAAATTTGGTGGAAAGATACCTAAAAATGACTGAGTTACACGTGTTCATTGGAAATATGACTATGCACGTGCGTAACTTTGGTAGTTTTTAATATTTTCACTCCAAATTTTCAGCATTGCCATTTTTTCACACCACCTCATGAACAGTAGAGCTGTCATTATTTGCATCCTGCCCAAAATGTGTTTTTGCACCTGTGTTGAAGAATGGTGTTTTGGCATGGATTTAAACATTTTCACCTACAGTATGGAGTTTATGAGGTGGGGTCATAGACTATGTTGAAAATTTGGGATCAAAATATGAAAAAATGCCAAAGTTATGACCATTCATTGCAATTTTGGTACGCCCAGTTGTAACTACAGAAATTTTTAATATTTTGACCCTAGGTTTTCAACATAGCCTTCTTATTACCTGACCGCTAGTATGTCACAGCTGTAAATTTTCAAATCCTGTCCAAAATGTGTTTTCGCACCTGCGGTGTGGAATGGCATTGCATTTGCACAGAATTATGTTTCAGCAGGGATCCGAACATTTTCTGTACCGGGTACATGTCCTGGGGTATCAGATGGCTATGGTGATAATTTGCTCACTCATCTATGGAGGCATGGGTGCACAGGGTCCAAAGGACCCTGCACTCCCAAAGTAAAATAAGAAAAATCATGGAACATGGGTGTCTCTACACTTATGGATACATGGCTATGGTGATACTTTCTCAAAAAGTAAGGAAATTCATGGCAAAAAATTGCATTAATGCCCCATTAGGGTTCCTTATGGTGATACTTTCACAAAAAGTAAGGAAACTCATGGCAAAAAAACTGCATTAATGCCCCATTATGGTTCTAGTGACAAAAGTAGGGACATTTTAACTTAGAGTTCCCAATCCTAAGACTCCACCCCAACCCTTGGCTTCTAACCCTAAGACCCCACCCCCACCCTGCATGCAGGAACAGGTGTGAAGGGTGTGCCTTGGCATTTTGAACCCTAATGCTCACCCATTCTCTTATTCTGTACCCATCTTAGCTTCCTTAGTCTTGGAATGAGGTGAGCATTAGGGTTCAAAATGCCAAGGCACACCCCTCACACCTGTTGCTGCATATAGAGTGGAGGTGGGGTCTTAGGGTTGGAAGCCTAGGATTACAGCCTCAGAAGTGCATGCTGTGAGTCCCACACCCTACCCCACCCCCATGTCCCATGTTGGTGTGTTGCAGAGTGGAAGTGACGGAGAGGCCCAAACTCACTGGAAGTAGTAGCAGCAGCATTGCAGCAGAGGGGGCCATATTTTTTTATTCCCTGACTGACTGGGCTGGGTAGCTGACCCATCGAGTAGTTTGGGGGAAGAGGGAGAGAGGTTTTTTTAATTCCCTAATAGGATAGGCACTGGATCCATCAGGTTGCTGGAGTGAGGCGGGGGGGGGGGCGCAGATTTTTTGTTATTCCCTAACAAGCCAGGTTGCGCTCTGGACTGATCAAATAACTTTTCACTGCTCTTTTTCTTTCCATTAAGAAAAATAATGACTCTAGCCAAGGTCAATTCATAACTTCTAGCACTGGCAGTTTTCAATGTTTTCAGTAGTGTGAGCATGTGTTATATCTGATAGGCTGAAAATAATATGTCCAGGTAAGTAAGTATGGTGAAAAGATTAAACTGTATTTATGTTGGCTAAGACTTGTTTTGTAAACCACCTCTTGTTCCAGCAACTGATTCCCCCCTCTTTGTTTTCCTAGTCTCTGGCCAGGCTACTAGGATTGACTGGAAACTCAACTGTTTACTGCTTGGGCATAAAAGAAGAAGAATCAGCATTTATGTAGCGCTGTTCATACACATTGTATCCTAAAGCACTTTACAAGCAATGCTAGACTGGCTGTGAAGTGACTGAATGTGTAATGACAACCATTTCCCACATCAACACCCACACACAGCCTTGGACAATTGCATGAACCAGTTTTATGAGAAGGCAAGGGGAATATTGGCCAGGACACTAGGGAAAGTCATGTACTCCTGCGAAAAGTGCCTTGGATTCTTTTACTTCTACCTGGACACCCACCAGGACAGCACCAGAAATGGGCAGAAGGGACCTCGGTTTAATGTGTCATTCAAAGGATGGTATACCCTGACAGTACAACACCCCCCCCAGTACTGCATTCAGGTGCCAGTGTATAAGGTTTGAGCCCAGTCCCAGTAGAAGCTGTCCTCGAGGTTCATTGAGGCTAACCACACACACACACACACACACACTTCTTGGTGGTTTAAGAACAATCTACAGCCCGGTAAGATTAGATTACCTAATTTATGCTTAAAGGTGGTTTTGTAATATGATTCAACTATATGGTCTGGGAGTTGATTTCATAGTCTTAGAGTTCTCCAGGTACAGTACTGGTGGCGCTTATTTGTTTTGAATTTTGTTTGAATTAATTGCTTGTTGTGACCCTAGTAATTCTTCCACTTGTACAATATGCGAGATCCATATTGATCACAAGTTCCTGATCTTGAATAATATCATAAAGGAGGAGTAAACCTCCTCTAGCAAGTTCAGTTTTTAGTGACATTAGTCCCAGCCTAGTCCGTCTATCCTCATATTTCCTGTCTTCAGATCCCCATATAATTGTTGTCACTTTTTGCTGAGCTGACTCAGTTTTATGTCCTTTTTTAGTGGTAGTGACTAGAACTGGGAGACTTAATCCATATTCTGTCTTACCAGATTTCTATAAAGGGGTAAGATCACATTCTTGTTTCTGGACATTAAGTGTATTTTAATGCAACCTATGATTTTCCTAGTTTTTGTACTGACAAAAGTACAATGCTTTGAGTTTGAGAGGTCAGCAGTTACTATGACACTTAAATATCTCTCACCCTTGGTTTCTATTATTTTCCCCCTTTAATGTAATATTGATAATTTACGTTATGTCTCCCTCAGTGTAGCACTCTGCATTTGTCAATATTTAGGATCATGCTCCACTTATCCGAACATACAATTTTATATAAATCTGCATGTAGGGACTTGTGTTTCTCTTTTGTCCCTATTGCATCCATAGTTTTAAATCAGTGGTGAATTTATTGAGCCACCTGTTGATTTCAACTTCCATGTCTGAAGTGAAAATGCTAAAAAGCAGTGACCCCAGGACAGAGACCCTTCTTGTGACCTGACTTTCTCAGGAGAGGAAACCCTTCAATCTTACCCTTTGGGTCTTAGATCTTAATCACAACATATCCAGTTAGTTAAGAGGTGGTTGACATTTAAATTGCTAAGTTTTGCTAACAATGCTGTTATGTGGAAGAGTATTCTCTCTGCTTTTGAAAATCTAGTAAGATACTGTAACAAACAAGGATGCCGGAAGATAGTAAAAGCTGAGGGGGCAGAGGATCGGAAGGGTACTTATGAGAGTAGAAAGGGCACTTTTTCTAAACTAGTTTTTTCCATACAAAATAAAAAGTTGGGGGGCTGCCGCCCCATCACCCCACGGTCCCTACACCTATGATAAGAAACTGGAACTGCAGAATCTAAGGATTTACTTACAGGTTCTTAAAACTAATGTGGCTTGTTACACAAGCTCGTTTAATGGAGGCCATGTTGTGTGGGACCATGATGGTTAAATGTTTCTATATGTTGCTGAATTTTATCCTTTATTACTGAGTTCATGGTTTTACCCAGGATGGAGGTTAGACTGATTGGCCAGTAGTTAATTAGATTTTTTTGTCCCCTTTCTTGTACACTGGAACCACGGTTGCCCTTTTCCAGTCCACTGGTACTTCACTTAGTATGAGGGATTTATTGAAAATGTTGGTTAGTAGGTCCACAATTTCTTTCTTGACTAAAGTAATACATTTGCAGGGATATGGTCCAGTCCAGCTGATGTATTACATTTTATAGTTTTAAGTTTATTAATTACATCCTCCTTAGTAATAACAGTATTAGTCAGTATTGTTTTGCTGGTGGTGTTATTTCTGCTACCTTAGATGATGCTGATGTGGGTTTTAAAACACTTGAAAAAAAAATATTTAAAACATTAGCCATATTTTGCTTATTGATGAGTGTTTTTCCCTAGACAAGTAGTGATCCAGCCTGGTTATTTTCTTTACTTACAGAGTTTATGTAACAGAATACTTTTTTGTCTGATTTAGCAGTAGCAAGACTATATTCCAAATTTCTCTTTGCTCTTTCTATTTTTTTGGAGATTTTACGACGGCATTCCCAGAGTATTTTTGGTTAGTTTTTTTCAAAGCTTTCTCTTTCATACCAAGAGCCATTTTCACTTTCTTTGTAAGCCACAGTAGTTTCTTACCTTTCCTGTTGTAACTTCATTCTTTTGGTACAAAGAAGTCCTGCAACCCTATCAATTTTTTGACAAATACTTTCCATGACTCATCTATCCCTTTATTATCCGGTGACAGACATGTGACCAGAGTGATTTATTATTTTTTTTTATTTTCTTTGTGAATGTAGTCATGCTTCTGTTGTAAGTTCTGCTATGTGCAAAGTGGACACACAACATGGCTTCCCAGGGTCACATGTCCACGCAGGCCTCATAGAAAATAACTAGCCAACTCAGCTGCAGGGGAATTCTCCCTTGGGAACTTGTAGCTTGAGTGCCATTTTTAATGCCTCAGTCAGCCTGGAAGGCAGAGGCATGGGGTTGCACACCTTGGATACCCTGCAAAATAAAATCATGAAACTGAACTGAGGATGTCTGAGTGTGTAGAAGCCAGCTGGCCTGGATGATATCATTCCTCCATACACAAAGCCATCTGGGGAGGGGGAGGCAGGAGTAAACTGTCACTCAAATGGGCAAAACCACCTCCCACAGTCAAAGAGAATAAATCAGGGAGATAAGGGTCAGTTCACTTTATTTGGACCCATTAACATTTGAAAACTGACAGCCCGGCAGCTAGAGAGCTGGTGAGAAATATAGCTTATGGAATAGTGTTTCTTCAGATAGCAGCAGGTAAATAGGTTCTAGAGTGAGAACAGCTCAGATTTTCATGTCTGTTAACTGTCTGGTTTAACTTCATTTATTTTAATTTCTAGTAAACTGGTAACCCATTTGTCTGACTGTATATTACAGGGGTGCAGTATTGCCCCTATAGTTAGAGTTGCATAGCCAGTTCTATGTTAAATTCAAAATTCTGTACCTTAATAACTTTGCATTTTTTGACAAAATAGCCTACAATTTGGCATGTGTGGTCACTCTGTAAATATCTCAAGATGTGGAAAGTTTTGTGATGGCATCTTATATGGTTTTTCAGATGTAAAGTGGTAAAAAACAGGAAAAAAATACTTTTTTCCCATTGGTTAACTTGGGATTTTTTGCTCTCATCTAAAGATCATAGGGAATAAAATTTTTTCCTGAAAATTTCAGGGATGATGGGGACAGTGACAAAGGTGTGCATTTGGATAGTTTGGTGAAATGAAACGTCACCTTTTTTGAATTACAACAAATTCTGTGATAGCTAGGTGACTGAAAACTGTTCAAACTGTTAATTGTTAAGGCTTTACTGCTGGTTCTCAGAGAAATAATGTTCTTGGTGTCAGCCATTTTTTTCATGTTTAAAAAATGGGTTTCTAAAGAAATATTGCTTGGTATGGAATGAACAAGATTTATATTTAGGTATCATTCACATAATTAAATCTATTTTTCACTTTAAGTTTGAAATGTACAGGGCGAATGTGTGTTTTTGTGCTGATAATCATTTCACCTGTCACCCGTTAATGTGAAGACAGTTTGATCTTAAAATAACCACTGGCAGCCTTTTAGAGTTTGAACTTTACTGTTCAATTGGAAAAGACTGCTAACAGATCGAACTATAGTACAGTAGCCCCCTGGTGTCTAGTGGCACCCCCCACCCATGATGTATGACTGCTCATTTAAAAAAAAAACTTCTGTATTTTAGTTAAAGAGGCATTACATATAATTAATAAAAGCCAGCAGTGATAATTTACTGCAGAAGCGTGAACAACACCTAGTACAGAATTATCCTCCCAAAATAACCAGCCCATCAATGGGGAGCAGTCTTGGGGGCTGTGTGCTATCAATGCTGCTGAGCCCTGGGGAGTTTAGGAGCACAGCCCGGGACTCCAAGTATCCCCTGAAGTACCAACAACCAGCAGATCAGGGCAGCATCAGAGGTTTGAATTCACAGAGATGGCACAGTGTCCACGTCCTGTTAACAGCCTCCTTTGAAAGGCAAAGAAAAGACCACCAGCATGGCATATCTGTCTTTTGGTCCATCCCTCTATCTGTTTCATGGTTATATAAATGTTAACGTGCAGTGGCATAATGTCAAGCATGTTTACAGGGTACTTACTGTAAGTGTCTGGATGATAAATTTTGTATTCTTACCATACCTCATGACTGGCTAAAGGTTTATCCAGTCACCTTCCTGGTTAAAACATATATCTGGCTGTCTGATGGGTTTATCATCTGGTGAGTGCAGGTATAATTTCTGCTCTCTGTGTATTTTGGATTTGGGCACTCTGCAAGGTACAATGATCCATCAGTAGGTTTCTCTGGTTTGTGGAGTACACATGTCACATCTGGGATGGTAGCCTATGGGGGAGGAGGTGGAACATATATATATATATATATATATATATATATACCCAATTGCCCCGGTGATCATGATCTATATCCAGTGAGAGCTAAGTGTTGGCTTAATGCTCATTTACATCAGCTCCCTTTACATTGCATGATTAGCGTTAATAAAATGCAGATTGAAAAGAACCAAATGCATGGAAGGAAACCACCAGTACCCATGTGTTGTAGTCAAGATGGCAACAAATCTTCCATGGTATTCGTAATTGCGGTCTTGTCAACCTATATAGCCATGCATGGCTGAGGTGGGCAGTGGGCAAATTATAAGACATCTGTTCTGTTACCAGTCCATTACGTGTCATGGGTTTCTGCTACCCTACCGAGAGGGGCTGCATCCTCCACCTGAGGGGTTCCAAATGAGTGTTGCTGTTGTACTCCAGTTACATCTCCAGACAAAGCTGTGTCTCCTTTTACTGAAGCTCAGTCGGCAGGTTGATTGCCATGCTGTTGAAACTGAGAATGGAAGACATGGATAAGGCAGCTTATTTATATATTTGATTTACCCCAGCCAGCATAACCCCATAAGAGTCAGCATCTCATTTGGGCGGGGGGCTCAGGGAGGATAGTAACAATCAACAGGTTAACGTTCATAGGAATGCTTACATACCAGCTAAAAGTGTAAATAACATATACAAGGCAAACAATTACGGTAGCTGTGTCTGTGGCACTGTTGCCGTGCTGCTGCTGAGAAGGATGCAAGGCTTTACATCTGCATAGGTGACACATGAACTGTGTATGCAAGGTTACAGTCATTTACTAAACTTGCAGATTAACTCAGTGTAGCCCATTGATTTTTGGGGAAATCCTTATCGCCTGTTTGTCTGTGCAAGTCTTACTGTCTTTTGAGGGCATATGCCTTCTTCACCTGAACAAACTGACACAACAACGGGCTTTGGAGAAATGGCCACAGCCATGTCTTTATTGATAAAACCAATTATCCATATATACAATTGCTTCAGCGTGCTATGCGCAGCTAGGTAGCCTTGGAAGGAATCCCCATGGAGCACTAGATCATTGATGATCGACCCTCCCTCCCAGGAGAGGGCCGCCTTACGATCAACCCGGACCCCATGAGGGACAACAGCCTCCGGGTCATGAGGGTTGGCTCTGTGAGTGGCTACAGCTAGCTTCTCCCCCGTCAGAGGATCCACCATGCCATGGGACACTGCCAGAAGAGGGTGCCCTCCGGACTCCATCTGTCAGGCCTGCCCTCCTGTCAGCCTCAGGGAGATCTGGCTGGTCAAGACATATGATCCCCTGTTACCCCCTCCACAGCGTTCCAAGACTACCAAGCTGCCCCTTACAATGTTCATGACTGTTACATCACCTATCTGCTCCCTAGCCTACTCTAACTAGAATGACTACCCCCTTGCTGGAGAAGGCAAAAACCTGGAAAACCCAGTGGGAGAAAATGGGAAATTCCTTCTTGACCCCTACCCTTAGTGGAACAGCAAGTTCCCTGTACCCCTCCACGTTCCCCCCTGCTTTTATGAGGGTGAGGTTTGGGTGGGATGTGACCTGGGACAAGAAGGAATGAGGGAGAATTCCTCCTGTGCAGCCCCTCTTAAGGGGCCTGGCTCCCTCCTGTCCCTGGCCACAAGCTCCCTCCCCCCTGGGAACCCTATCCCCCCAGCTCCTTCTGGGTAGTCCTACCTGGGTCCCTATTGTCATTCAGGTGTCTCCAGCCCCGTCCCCAGACAAAGCCCTGCCTGCTGTGATACCTTGCAGGCTCCTCCATTAGGTCCAAGCCACACATGAATTGCAAACTCTGCCTGAGCACCCTGACACATATTGACTGCATTTGAACACTAGAACACTAGAATTAATATTGCAGACATGCTGAGTCCCAAATGAAGAGGTGCTCACTTCTGGACAAAAGGAATCTGTTGTTGAGAAGTCAAGTGCCGCTCTACTAAATGAGTGGCTATGCTGCTGCTGCTGCTGTAAACTGTGGCCTTTCAAACTACACACAATCATAACACAATGACTGCAGTCTTCTATTTGGGACTTGTAAAATGACTGGTCGTCGATTAAAAAAAATGCTCCTCCACGCATGCAGTTTGTGTGCTTACAGAGGGACTGAGGCCTACATTTTTGGCATCAATAAATTCAGAACTTGGATCAGCGTATCCTCAATTGGCCTCATACCAAAAATCAGATCCATAAGTTACTTCATTTAAAAGTTACAAGTCATTTTGTAACCCTTAAATTCACTGCCTGTTCAAAAAAGCCAGTTTGATAGAAGAGCTACTGATGATGTCATCTCCTGAACTCACAACCTAGTCCTCCCTGCAAGTTACCTTATATGACTTATTTCTCCTATGTTATTAAAACTGCAGTTGTAGCAAACATCTGAAGAAGGAAAACTGATACTGGGTGGGTCAGTACATGCACTGCCATAATGTATAGATGCAAGGTACATTACTTCAGAATGTGATGGGGAGGTGAAATGCAGTGGCAAACATGGCTTTAGAATGACAAAGTTGTGTGCAATTTTTAGAATATTGCAGGTATGGATTTTGAAATGTCACCAGGTTGCAACTGTGGAATGCAGCAATGACACACTCTCATAAAGTAGCTGGAACACATCATTTCAGAACGCAGTGGTGATGCACAATTTTGGAATGGCGGTGGTTCACAATTTTAGAATGTGATGGTGACTTGCAATTTCAGAATGTGGCAGTGACGCACAGTCTCGGAATGTGGCGGTGACGCACACATTCGGAATGAGGCAGTGATGCTCAATTTTGGGAATGCAGCAGTGATGCACAGTTTTGGAATGCTGTAGTGATGTGCAGTTTCAGAATGTGGTGGTGCCACACAATGTCAGAATGTGGTGGTGCCGCACAAGTTCGGAATGTGGTGGTGACATGCAATTTCAGAATGTGGTGGTGATGCACAATTTCAGAATGTAGCGGTGATGCACAGGTTCAGAATGTGGTGGTGATGCACAGGTTCAGAATGCAGTGGTGATGCACAGGTTTGGAATGTGGCAGTGACACATAGGTTTGGAATGCGGTAGTGATGCACAGGTTTGGAATGTGGCAGTGATGCACAGGTTCAGAATGCAGCGGTGATGCACAATTTCAGAATGCAGTGGTGACGCACATTTTCAAAATGTGGCAGTGATGCACAGATTCAGAATGCAGTGGTGATGCATAATTTCAGAATGTGGGGGTGGCACACAATTTTGAAATATGACGGTGATGTGCAGGTTCGGAATGAGGTGGTGATGCACAATCTTGGAATGTGGCAGTGACACACAGGTTCAGAATGAGACAGTGGTGCACAATTTCAGAATGTGGCGGTGACACACAGGTTCAGAATGCAGCAGTGATGCAGAATTTCAGAACGTGGTGGTGACACAATTTCAAAATGTGGCAGTGATGCAAAGGTTCAGAATGTGGTGGTGATACACAATTTTGGAATGCGCCAGTGATGCACAACTTTGGAATGTGGCGGTGACGCACAGGATTGGAATGCAGTGGTGATGTACAGGTTTGGAATGAGGCAGTGATGAACAATTGTGGAATGTGGCAGTGACACACATGTTCAGAATGCAGTTGTGATGCACAGGTGCATAATTCAGTGGTGACGCACAATTTTTGAATGCGGTGGTGATGCGCAGTTTCAGAATGCAGTGGTGATAAAATTTCAGAATGTGGTGGTGATGCAAAGGTTCAGAATGTGGCAGTGGCACAAAGGTTCAGAAAGTGGTGGTGATACACAGGTTTGAATTGAAGCAGTGAAGCACAATGTCAGAATGTGGCCGTGACGCACAGGTTCGGAATGCATTGGTGATGCAGTTTCAGAATGTGGTGGTGTTGTACAGTGTCAGAATGTGGTGGTGACGCATAGTTTCAGAATGTGGCAGTAACGCACAGTTTCAGAATGTGGCAGTGATGCTCAGTTTTTGAATGTGGCAGTGATGCTCAATTTTGGAATGTGACAGTGATGCATAATTTCAGAATGTGGCAGTGACATACAATTTGGGAATGTGGCAGTGACAATTTGGGAATGTGGCATTAAAACACAACTTGGCGGGGATGTGCAGTTTTGGAATTTGGTGGGAATGTGCCATTTCAGAATGTGGCAGGAATGCACAATTTGGGAATGGGGAGGGATGTGCAATTTGGAAAAGTGGCAGGGATGCATAATTTTAGAATATGGCTGGGACGCATAATGTTGGAATGTGGTGGGATACACAGTTCTGAAATATGGCACATGCATACAATTCTGGAATGTGGCCAAGCAATTTCAGAATAATATGTTATGTCCTGTCACATTCTGACAGCATGCAGCCCCATTATATTCAAAATTGCCAGTCCCCACCAAATTCCTTAATGTGTGTCCCTGCTGCATTCTGAAACTGATTGTGCCACCACATTTTGAGATGGCACATCCCTGAGATTGCATGCCCCCCCCCCCAACATTTTAAAATTGTGCACCACCTTGACGTTCTATGCCTTGGTTCAGTGCTGCATTCCAAAACCACCTCCTGACATGTTCTAAAGTACAGTGCCATGCATCTGAACATTCTGGAAATGCGAGCACTGCAGCCAACCCTATGTCCATTTTATTTTTAAAGGATTACTATAGCTACAGTTTCTTAAACTTTGGATAAGCAGGTCCTGTTAGGTTGCTGACAAGGAGAACTGGACTGTGAGTTCAGAAGATGACATCATCAGTGGCTCTTCACTGAAACTGGCTTTTTTGAACAGGGAGTGAAATCAGGGTTACAAAATAGCTCATAACTTTAAAACAAAGTAACGTAGAAATTTAATTTTTGGTATGCGATTTCTTGGGTGTATGCTTATTCTAATTCTGCGATATAGCACTTTTGGTCAGATTCCCTCTTATAGTAAGTGAACAGGCACAGTTTGTCAAAAATCTCCACCAGTAACAACCACCATTCCACGGAAAGGCCATTCATCATTTTTCATTTCACACAGTATTTTATCAACAGCATTTAGTGCATGGGAGGGGGCCATCCTTATTTCATCCCAAATAAGAAGTGTGTCTTCTCCAATGTGATTTGCTTGAATAGTATCAGCTCTTTACCCTGAAGCTGAGGTTTTGAAAATTGGCATGGGCAACTTACGCCATGTACTGTATGCACAGTTCTTGCACCGTTAAGCAATGCACTTGGTATGTCCATCTATGCCATTAGAATAGCAATGTCATTTCTTCTCCATATCTCACTCATAAGTGCATTAAAAAGAAAGGACTTTCCAGATCCCCCAACTCTGTCTATAAAAAAGTATCCATCTCTGTCAGTTTCATCATCAGTTGCTTGCATAATTGAATGGAATGCTTTTTTCCTCTTTGTGTAATGGTTTACTGACATCTGACAACCTTTCAAGAGCTTCTTGCATACTATCGCATACTTGAAAGGAAGTATCAATGCACACATTCAGGTCAGCCTTTGGAAGGTGTAATTCTGCACAGTTGAGACCATGCATATGGAGTGCCTTGTCAATTTCCATCAGAGCCTTATTTTGAGCAAGTTCTGCACTATAATGTCTTACAAAGTCTTCACTCAACTCATTTGTAAACTTTTCCCATAAAGATAGTGCATTATTGGGGTGGCAAAACACACAAATAAATGCAAAGAGTTGTCTTAACTGTTTTGGCATTTGAAATGTGTTAGCCTCTGAAACTGATTTTCTCACTCGGAGTCATCAGCTAATGAACCCATGAACTGAGCAGCTTCTTAATAAATTTCACAAACAGTTCCATTAACTGCATGTCTTCAAAGCTCTACGCTCCTTTGTGCAGTAAAATGTGCCTTAAATGAAAGCGTTCTGTGTCATTTGGACTAAAAGAATACATTCTACTGACTATGTGTCCTTGGTTTCTTGGCAGCCATGTACCGTTCCTATGAAATACATGGTGGTAATGTATCGCTGTGTATGTAAACTGCCTTGCCAAAGGATCACTGTCATTTAGCTCAAACCATGCAGTTCATGTTGTTTTCTTGACTGCCCCTCTGACTAGTGCATCTTCTTCCTGTTCTTCTTGAACTAATTGGTGTTCAGGCAAATAAACTGCCAGGTGCATGACTGAGTGTGACTGATTATGTAATATTCTAATAGTCTCCACATAGCTTCAGGTGCAGAAACATATCTTGTGCCCAAGTAAGCACTCACCTCATCCCAGTCCAACCTGCACTCTCCATTCACACTCACATAGCGAAACTCAATGTTTGCGCAATCATGACCTTTATAGACTTATTTAAATAAATATTTTATGCTTTTCACTGTGGAAGATATTTCCACATTTATATGGGTGTTGTATTTAATGGATAAGTACCTATTATAAGGCACTACTGCTCTATTATACAAAATATTCTTGACTAAATGAATACCATGGCTATTGTTTCTTCTCCTATACTGGGGGTACCTGGGGGTACCTGTATACATTATCTAGCATGTCATTGAGGAAAGGTTTTGGGTACCCTTTAGTACACACACCATTTCCATACATGGGGATCGAGTGTTCAATGCTCCACATGTTGTGCTTGATTATTTCAGGAAGGACAGGCTCATTGACTGGATGGATCATGAATTTTAGCGCACACTATTCTGTCAACAGCATCTTTGTCTCTGATCTTGTGTTCATCACATGTACATTTCTTCAGTTTACTGGGTTGCAGTTGTATGTATGGTACATATTTGCCCATAAATCAACTTCACCTGTCAGTACAATCCGGTTTCTATATTATGTGTATTTATGACCAATATGAAATACAGTTTCTGTCTTCTGCCAGTCCTTACACTATGCGTACTTTATCACTTTCATCTTGTTCCCCTAATCAATTTCATTTAATGGCCTGATTATTTTTATAATCATTAAACATTCTCGCGGTCACATCAACACTCCCCATTACTGTTTAGTCCCTCTGATCTTTACTATGCCAGTTGAAGAGACCACTAGCCAGTTACTGCAATTAGCAAAAAATAAATAAATAAAAATCCTGGGAGAGTTTGGAATGAAAGCGGTCAATGTGGATGAAACAGAGCAACACCCCTACAGATGCTTTGGGCAAGAGAACCATTTCATGTTGTGCTAGCAATAAAATAAAATTATGATGTCTGGTGTGTTTATTTACCCCATAGGTTGCCAATACACACATGCTTTTTTTTCCTCTTAATGAAGAAGTCACTGCTGTTTGTTTTCCAGTTTTGTAGTGATGTGAAGCTCAAGTTTTACTGGTTAGTGCCAAAAAAAAACTTAGCCCCTATTGTAATTACGTTATATTTAAAAATCGGCAAATTCAGCTGCTGTTGGGGGAGGGGCGCAACTGCCATATATCCTGAACTTCCCAGCATCTGAAGCAGTCAAGGAAAAAATCTGATAAAATAACAAATTATCAATATAAACTACTACTGGGGAATAATTTTGCAGAATGCTAAGACATTTCTGCTAATATGACATTTTTTATTGGGCAAAACTTGGGCTGGGTTTCCTTTTCCTGCTGAGGATTTCAGTGTAAATGCAAAGTTTATTTATTTATTGAAATGTTTCACCAGGAAGGCACACTGAGCAATGAGTCACTCGTCTCCCGGTATGACCTTGGGGGGAAGGGGTACAATGGGAAATATGAGTACAAAGTGAGTTAGAGATGGACAACAGCATTTCTCATGAGTGAAAGTGAAGAATAATTGGTAGTAATACGTTTAGGTGCTGAAAACAATCTGGCAAGTTGTTTATTTATGAATACTTTTGCTGTGATTTACCATTTAGAAAGAGGAATTGCTTTTGCATAGCATAGAACATAGGGTGTCATGGTAGTGAACTGTTTTGAACCTGAAGGGCACTTTCTGAGAGTAAGAAAAAACAACATTGTAGTGTGAACCCATGCGTGTGTTTTCTTTCTGTAACGGGATTCTGCATGTGAGAGACTGCAGATCTGTCTTACAATCACGTCTTAGCGAAAGCTGGAAGCAGCGTTGAAAACTATGGCTGACATTTGTCATCAGTATCCGTCTGAAGTCCTGCAGCTGTTTGTTTTTTCTTAGTTACTATTATCACAATATAAGCATTAGTCTTAAAGTGTTCATGGAAAATGAAAGTACTAGTTCCTTGACTCTGGAAAAAAAAGACACATATTTTTATTAGCACTTTAATACACAAGAAACATAAGAAATGACACACAGATTACTGTTAACTTACCTAAAAGCAATTCACTTTCTGCACAAGCCATAGCAGCTGTAATTGTTATGATGTAGGTCTGGATGCAACAAAATGAATATTCCCTTTCTTTGGTTTAGCCCTTCCCCCCCAAGAACCAAGTAAATGCAGCAAGCCTAGGTCAGGCTACCCCAGACTAGACTGGGGAGGAGGGTGCCGACCATCAAGGTGGGGCCACAGGAAAATACTGAATAAAGTTTTGAATTTATTTATTTGTTTATTTGCTTCATCCCACTATAGGAACTTTTCTGGAATGTTGCTGTTTCTGGTACAAAGAAGTGTTATCACAGAAAATGTATTATGTTGCTGTACTGCCCCACTGATGCCTTCTTCTCTCCTTTTATTTTTACCTCAGACTATAATTTTTGTCATCCTGCCCCCTCCCCTTATAACTATGCTCTCACCTTAAGGTACTCACTGCCCTGTAAGCACTTACAATCTTCTCACCTCTCAAGCCCTAGATCAAAACCAATTGGTTGGTGCTGCCTTTATCGACCTGATCATGGCATTCGACACTGTCAACCACTCCCTGCTGATCGAACAATTACCTTGTCTAGGACTCTCCCCAGATGCTACCCACTGGTTTCAAAGCTATCTTTGTGAATGTTCCCAGCAGATTACAAAAGGTGACTCCCTCTCAACCTCCCTTCTTGTCCATTCTGCAGTTCTCCAAGGTTCTATCCTTGGACCATTATTTTTCAGTATCTTCCTGAACAACCTCTCTGCCTCCTGCCATGGCCGAATTCTACTATATGCGGATGATGCAGTCATCTTCACGAGCCACTCTGATCCCTCTCTTCTTCAGCTACAGCTACAGAGTAGTTTCTCAGAAGTCGAAACCTAGTTCAGATCGCACAAGCTCATCCTAAACTACTCTAAAACCAAATCAATGCTGTTCCATGGTACCCATAGCAGGCACAAAGACCAACCTCGACTAATTCACAACAGCGGAGGATCAGCGCTAGAACAGGTTGACCAGTTCAAATGCCTGGGTGTGACCCTAGACTGCATGCTGTCATACACCAAACATATTCATAACACTGCTAAATCTGTAAATGCTTGCATTGGTCTGCTCTACAGGCATAGCTACTGTCTGACGGCAGATGCAGTGCTCAATCACCTCAATAATAGACTATGGCCTTGTGGTCTATGGGTCAGCAACCGAAACCGCTTTCTGGTGCATAGCTCTAGCCCTCAACAAGGCCTGTTGGCTCCTCACATCAACCACTTGACTTTCCCACACTTGTGATATCTATGAACAGTTCAACTGGCTCCAGCTATCGGGCAGGCTAAGGTACCAGACCTGCATCCTTGCAAAAAAGACCTCGCTGGGCCTATTTCCCCTTGGGGTTCAGTCTTTATTGATCCCACACCATGCCACCCACCAACCTAACCAGGAGCTCTGATAGCCTATCATTTACCATTCCCTGCTGCTGGACCTCACAAGGTCAGTGCTCCTATAAAGTCAGAGCCCCCAAATGGTTCAGCTTGCTCCAGGTGAAAATCACCAACTCTACTTTTCTTGGCTCCTTTAAACACAAATTATGCCAGCATTTGGTGGCCAGTGCTTACTGTGACTGCTTCACTTAAACTGCTCTGTAATGTTACCCTGCTCCCTAACCAAGTGCTCTCACCTTACCCACCTAACTCTCTGATAGCTCTTTCCACATCCCACTCTTGACTGCCCAACCACTCATAGATCCACTATACTCCCTCCCTCCCTACACTGCCTCCCCCCAAACATGCATCCATCCTCCCCCAGCATGCCTTTCTCCCCTTAACAGAATCATCCAATTTACCACCACTCCCCCTACTTATGCTTTCCCCTTCTCCTCATCCATCATCTCCCTCTCTCCTTCCTCCTCTCTGCCTCACACCCATACCCTACTCCCCCCCTACTTGCCCCACTGACACCTTCTTCTCTCCTTTTATTTTTTCCTCAGACTATAATTTTCGTCATCCCGCCCTCTCCCCCTTATAACTATGCTCTCACCTTAAGGTACCCACTGCCCTGTAAGCACTTACAATCTTCTCACCTCTCAAGCATCTGCCCAGGTATACATTGTACAATGCCTGGAGCACTGTTCCAACTGCTTTTCTTACTTTAATCTAATGTGTTTACTGACAAAGCCTTTGGCAGCTCCATGTACGAAACCATTTGTATCTCTGCATTTAATCAATGCTCTGTTTTTTGTATTTTTCATATGTTCTTGTCATATGATGTGGAATCTTTGTAAAAGAGCCTTGGCTCAAATATGTTATCTGAAATCCTAATAAATAAATCTGTCATGCGTTGCTAGAGGAAGGTCTCTTAGCAAGCCAAATTTCATGTCAATCCCTTTCATAGTTTTTGAGATACAGAGTGTTGAAAAAATACAGTTTTGCTGTTTTGGCTGTTTTTTTGTTCACCTGTATTTCAAAAACAGTGTAACCTTATTGGCTGAGATTTTCCAGGGTAGAAGGACTTTGCCTCACAAGTGTGCCTTTTGAAGATCTGGTGGAAAAATATCTGTTTCAAAATCATGAGATGCTGAATGTCCCATTATTTCCTATGAGAAAAATGGATGTCAAGCACAAAGTAGGATTTCTGAATCGGAGTAGGACTGGATCCTCATTTCAAGCAGGAATTTGATGCAGAATCCTGCATTGAGGTGCCATTTTAAAATACACAATCCTGCATCAAAATGGAACTTCGATGTAGAAGTCTGCATCACAACATGACACTTCAATGCAGGATTCTGCATCATAATCTTACTTCGAATGAGGATCCAGTCCTACTCCAATTTAGAAATCCTACTTTATGCCTGACATCTATTTTTTCCCATAGGAAATAATGAGACATTCAACATCTCATAACTTTAGAATGGATTAATATTTTTCCACCAAATCTTCGAAAGACACATCAGTGAGCCAAATTTTTTATATCCTGCAAATTTTAGACCACAGATTAAAGCCATTTCTGAGATCCAGGTGGACAAAAAAATGGCAAAAAACATGGATTTGTCTGTTTTTTCAACACTCTGTATCTCCAAAACCACATAACGGATTTGCACAAAATTTGGCTTGCCAAGAGACCTACACCTTGTCAAATGTCATACAAATCCACTGAATGACTGAATGGTTCCAAAGTTATTAAGGTTCAAAAACTTGTGTTTAACATAGAAATTACCTTTCACCCTAACTATGGTGGCACTACCATGACACTACAATATATATATATATATATATATATAGTTGTAAATACTTATAGTCCTCTAATAAAGAATCTATTTTTGTTAGAACAAGTGATCGCCTGTTTATTTCCTAAAGTAATTTGGTTGTTTCTGTTAAGACTCTGTTTGCAATCTATCCCTAAAGGGCATTCTACCCAGTTACTGTGGTGACCTTCCTGACCATGTGCAAAGGAGGAGATAGAAGCAGGTTTCCTGGTTCCTGTTGGTAAAAACCTGGTGGTGGCAGTGGACTTGAAGTCCCTGGTGAGGGGATTTTCATCTCATATCCATTTCCCTTTTCCAGTTTCTGATTTTGTTTTTGAGTTTTGTAATGTTTGCTATAGAGTAATTATAAAAGGTGGCATTGCCCTTCTTTCTTCCTATACTACTGTGATGATAAGATTAATAAAGTTGTGGCTACTACTGGAAAAGGGTGGCTCCACTTTAAGTTCTGTAATTAGTTTGGGTCTATTAGGCACAACAGGGTGTGGGTTATTGGGGGTTTACCCACACCTTGTGCAGTGTGTCACGAGGCTCAGCTGAGTGACTTAACCACACAAGAAGTGGGTAAATCCCCAATACAGGGTTGGACTGGGGTACAGAGGGCCCACCTGGAAAGAAAATACAAGGGCCCACCTGGAAAATCACTAGAGGAGGGCCCAGGTTGACACACTCATATCAATATTCCACTTCAATCTGATACACTAGCTCTGAGTTTGCATCTTACATTTATCAACAGTGTCCCAGATACCCCATTTAAGGAAAAGGAAACCCAGCCCAAGTTTTGCTCAATAAAAAATGCAAACATTTTCAGCGTTTAGAAGGTAACCATTTACCCAACTGAGGGGGGCCCACCTGGAAATTTCCAGGTATCCAGGTGGTCCAGTCCGACCCTGCCCCAATAACTCACACTCCAGAGTGCCTTATTGTGATTATAAAATGGACCCATGTGTAAAATGTGTTTAATTATGTTGTTTTATAAATGCATTTCCTTAGCTGTGGGTAATGCAGGATTTACCAACGGTCATGTGACATGTTTTGATCAATAAGGTTACAGGATTTTCACACACCATTGTATAATACTAAATCAAGAATGTTGTCCAACTTAGTAGGATTTAGAACTATTTGTTGAAAGTTGTTGCCATAGAGGTTATTAATAAAAGCCTTATCCTGCAGAGTTGTCTCAAACTCCTTTTCCCAATTTGCAGTATTCCAGGATAATTGATGTCTCCTAAGTTGATTACATTAAAGTGTGTAGATGCTTGCATTATTGCCATATTAATTTGTTGCACTATCTCAATGGAAGCATTTGGTGGTCTATAAAGGAGGCCAATTATACGCAGTGTTTAATTTATGCCCATTGTTGTGATTTATAAAGATTCTGTATCAGTGGTCATGGTTTTAATTTGCTCAGAAATGTTGTTTACCTAGAAACAGCATTTAAAATATATAGCCACTCCTCCTCTCTTTTTATGTGATCTATCATGTCTGAAAAGATTACAATTATTCAGTGATTTACCACAATTATCTGCTGCATTCAACTATATCTCTGTGACAAGAATAATGTCAGCTGCTAGCTGATCTGTGAGGATTTCCAATTTCACTTTTTTACTCGTTAGACTCTTAGCATTAAAATAAACTTTCCAGTCGCTGGTGTTACCCTTGTTACTTGTTTATTGTCCTTTTTGTTGGAGCCAAATATAGTTTTTAGTTTTTCCTTATTGGCTTTTATCTGTAGAGGACCAGATAATAAGAAATCTGCAGACCATCAGATACTAATTTATTCTCCCCTTGTACATTAAAGTCTCAGAGCTTCTTTAATTTTGTTGTCCAAGATATTTGATACCCACCTGCTCAGAAGTAGTCAATCTTTTGCATAAAGACCCTATCTCTGCCAGCCGGTATCCCAGTTCCTGAGGAATCTTACATTTTCTCTTTGTTTCCAGTTTTGCAATTATGTATTTAGGTATCTTAATGCATGTTGCTTCCCCATGGAGACTCAGGAAACAGCTAGTATTTTGGAGATGATGATAGCTTGGCTATATTGAGTTTGTTCCCCAGTTCTACAAACTCAGATCTGATGGCCTCAGTATGTTTTCTGCCCACATCACTTAAATGTGGGCCATTATAGCTGGACTGGCACCAAGATTTGCTAGTAAGTTTTCAGTGACTTTTATGATATCTCTGATTTGAGCACTCCTAAAGCTGAAGACAGTTGTATTCATTTTATTATTTCTAGAGACATGTATTTTTTCAACATACCAAGAGACTGGGAGAGATAATTCCTATTTCCTACAAGCATCAAATGATTGTGCAGACTGACATTGTATTAGAACTTTGTCTGTGAGCTCATTCATTGTCCTTCTTGTCATCACAGTTGGTGGGGGGGGGGGACTAAACAGGTTCAACAGATGCTCATGCACTTTTCTCCTTGCAGCCTACAGAAATTTAGCAAAGCATTCCAGACAGCTGCAAAGGACAATGGCAAGGTACAACTCACTTACTGAAAGCTATAAAAGATGGGGGGGAGTGGCCTTAGAAAAGTAGTGCATACAATAACCTTGTCGGAGGTGCTGCCTGTCTATGGCAAGGGTGATGCTAGGGTACACCATGCCATGGAATTCAATGAATGGTTGAAAAACTAGTGTGGAGCTCAAGGTTTTGGCTTCATTGGGGACTGGTGAGCCACATGGAGGGATACAGGCCTATACTGGCACAATGGTCTGCATTTGTCTGGGGGGGAACCAGAATCCTAGGTGATAGGTTTAAATGCTTCATTGGCAAGCATTTAAACTAGCCAAGGGGGGAGGCACTGAAAAGGAGAAGGGAAATCATAACCTCCCCCAACAAAACATGGTAATTAGTGAGGTAAACACCAAGGTAGCAAAGTCATTAGGGAGCAGGACAGAGGTAAATGAAAAAAAGGCAAAGGCAGTAAGGACAGGGATGGGGCTAAAAGAGGTAAGGCCATCAAAAAATGGAGGGTGATGAGTACCAATGCCTGTAGTCTGTGTAACAAGCTCTCTGAATTAGTGGAAGTCACAGAAACATGGTACACAGAGAACCATGACTGAGATGTCAACATACCAGGATACACAATCTATAGGAGGGACAGGGAGGGTAAAAGAGGAGGAGGAGTAGCTTTCTATGTAAGGGAAGGGATCAAAGCAACAGAACTAAAGAGTAAACAGGGAGCAGATGAGGCACTGTGGGTCACCCTGGAGACAGAGAATGGCACCACAATCTCCATGCGGGTTGTATACAGACCCCCATCTCAGGGGGAGAGAATGGACAAGAAAATGATAGAAGGCATCCTTAGAATGGCAGAAAAAGGGGAGATATTGTTGATGGGGGACCTGAATACGCCAGATGTTAATTGGAGCACCTTTGCTGCAGGCATATCCAAGAGCAGGGTCATTCTTGATGCCCTACAAGGGGCATGCCTCAGACAGCTAGTATTGGAACTCACTCAGGAGGAAGCAATCTTAGACCTGGTACTCTCAAATGGGGATGGAGAAAGAATCTCAGATTTGGAAGTGGGTAGCCATCTGGGAACAAGCGACCACCAAACAGTGTGGTTCACGATAAACACAGCCATAGAGTCAAGCCATACAAAAGCAAGAGTACTGGACTTTAGGAGGGCTGACTTTGGAAAATGAGAAAGTGCCTCAGAAAAGCTCTAGCAAAGAGGCAAGAAAGAGGGGTGGAAGAACAATGGGGAGTAATCAAAACAGACATCACAGAGGCAGCAAGCCTTTGTGTGAAGCAAATGAACAAAACACAATGAAGGAGAAAAACGGCAGTATAACACAGTGGTTTAAGACTCTGAGCTGCAAATCTGGTGACATCCAGCAGACCAGACCTGGGTTTGAATCCCACAGCTTCCACTTGCATACTGTGCGACCATGAGCAAGTCACTTAACTTCCCCATGCTCCCAGGTTGCACCTGTAAAAAAACTTTCAGCTTAGTGTGCTACTCCTGGTTAAACAAATAAAAAAGAAAGAAAAAAAAAGAATAGCATTCAGGAAATATAAGGAAGCACAGAAGGAGCAGGACAGAGAACTTTATCAGTTAAAGCAGAAAGAGACAGGGAAGGCAGTCAGAATAGCAAAGGCCCAAACTGAGGAAAGGCTAGCCAACTCTGTTAAGAATGGGGGGTAAGACCTTTTACAGGTACATTAGGGAGTGATGAAGGACCAAGGGAGGGATAGTGAGGCTTACTAAAGGGGAGGGAATGTGGGCAGATGGTGACAGTGAAAAAGCAGGGATAGTGAATGAATATTTCTGCTCAGTATTCACAAAGGAAGAGGAGGGGAAGGTACCTAAACCAAACAAGAGAAACACTCTGAAGACGGGGGTTGATACCAGTCCATTTACAGAAGAAAGGGTTCTGAAAGAACTAATAACATTGAAGGTGGACAAAGCAATGGGGCCTGATGAAATTCACCCAAGAATTCTAAAAGAACTAAGGGAGAAACTAGTGACACCACTGACTACTCTCTTTAACAAATCATGGGAGGATGGGGTGGTACCCAAGGACTGGAGGAGGGTGGAAGTGATTCCTCTTCACAAAAGTGGGAGCAGGGCAGAGGCAGAAAATTACAGACCAATTAGTTTGACCTTAGTGATAGGGAAAATGATGAATCCCTTCTGAAGGAAAGAATTGTTGAGTACCTAGAGGCCAGTGGGGCACAGGACCCAAGGCAGCATGGATTCACTGCAGGAAGGTCATGTCAAATGAATCTAATAGATTTCTTTGACTGGGTGACCAAAGTAGTAGACCAGGGAGGGGCTGTGGACATGGCCTACCTAGATTTTAGCAAGGCATTTGATACAGTCCCATACAAAAGAATAATATACAAGTTAGCCAGCCTGGCAGTGGGTCCTAAGGTGGTAGCCTGGATAAAAAATTGGCTGGACAACAGTATGCAAAGAGTAATAGTAAATGGAGTCCACAGTGAAGAAAGGAGGGTTACTAGCGGGTACCGCAGGGTTCAGTACTGGGACCGGTCCTCTTTAATGTCTTTATGAGTGACATTGAAGACGAACTGGAAGGAAAAAGTATGTCTCTTTGCAGATGACACAAAGATCTGCAACAGGGTTCATACACAAGATGGAGTAGAAAGGATAAGAAGGGATTTGGCGAGGTTGGAGGATGGTTAAATATACATCAGCTTAGATTCAATGCAAAAGAAGTGCAAGGTAATGCACCTGGGAAACAAAAACCAAGGGGAAGAGTACACAATGGGGGTGAGATACTGACAACAACAACAATGGAAAGGGATCTGGGGGTAATTATATCAGATGACCTAAAGGTGGGCAAGCAATGTGAGAAGGCAGTAAGGAGGGCTGGGGGGATACTGGGATGCATAGGGAGAGGCATCAACAGTAGAAAACAGGAAGTTGTTATTCCTCTGCACAGAGAGTTGGTGAAATCCCATCTGGAGTACTGTGGGCAGTTCTGGAGACCCCATCTCTGCAAAGACATAGACAGAGTGGAGGCTGTCCAGAGGAGGACAACCAAAATGGTGCAGGGTCTGCACCAAAAGACATACGAAGAGAAACTAAAGGAGCTTAATATATATACCATTGAGGAAAGAAGGAAGAGGGGGGACATGATAGAAACTTTCAAGTACCACAAGGGAATTAACAAAGTCCAAGAGGGAAGTATCTTTCAGAAAAAGAGATGTGCAAGAACAAGGGGGCACAATTTGAAGATAGAGGGGGGACAGCTCAGAGGTAATGTGAGGAAGTATTTTTTCATGGAGAGGTTGTGGATGCATGGGACAGCCTTCCTGAGGAGGTCATGGAGTCAGGAACAGTGGGGGAATTCAAGCATGCATGGGACAGACATAAGGCAGTTCTAGTGGGGGATAAGAGGAAGTAGGCTGTTGGTTAACTAGGATCTGCAGCTTATCCATCGGTAAGAAAATGGGCAGACTAGATGGGCCAAGCGGTCCTTCTCTGCCATCAAATTCTATGTTTATACAGTATGTTTCTATATATCCCAGTACACTAACGCGTTTCAGTGAGACAGCTGCAGCTTATACCTTTACTATTGTCTTTTATAAGTTCATCCTCCACTCTTTGACTGGGTTTGAGTATTCACTATGATGAATATCAAAGGGTAATCACCCAGAAAAATGCACACAGAAATAGATTTGTTATTGTATTGACCCTTGTAAGAACAGATCCAGAAGCGAATGGTTTGATACTTTTTATTGGACCAACATAGATATCACAAAAAGAAAACAGTGCCTAAGCTTTCAGACCAACCGAGTCCTTCCTTGGAGACTTATAACAATTGTTCAGAGAGTCCCATTCTATTAACACCCAGATCATACATAAAACAATAAGGAAAAATTCTCATTGGTTTAAAGTACCTTTTTCAAAAAATCACAATTTTAAATGGAATGAATAGCATTCCATTAGCTTGCTATTACTAAGAATCTTTTTAAGGCAAGGCAAGACAATTTATTTATAAGGCACCCAATCCCAGAGGCTCTGGGTGCAGAACATGAGTAGAATATACAGCAATAAATTAAAACATATACTGTAATGAAACCTTATTAAAACCATAATAAAATTAATATTCTGCAACAATAAAAGGTTGACGAAAGTCATACTTCAAGGGACTGGCCAGAACAAGGATGACATCAACAGTCAAAGGCCAGACTGAAGAGGTGGACCTTCAGCCTCCACTTAAACACCTCTATCGAGGGAGTCTCCCAGACTGCAGGTGGAAGCAAATTCCACAGGGCAGCTCAGAGACACTAAACGCACAATCTCCTGAGGTCTTGAGCCAAACCCTGGGAACATCCAGGAGGCCCCTCGAGGAGAAGCGGAGAGAGCGAGCAGAGGACACTGGTGTCAGGAGCTCAGATAGATAACCAGGACCCAGCCCATATAGGGCCTTAAAGGTGAGAAGACCCACCCTGAAAAGGACCCTCCACCTGACCGGCAACCAAGCAGAGCATGCAGGACCGGAGTCACATGACTGGACCTCGAAAGGCCCATCAGCAACCTGGCCACTGTGTTCTGCACTAGCTGCAGTCTGTGGAGGGTCCCTCCCATGACCCTGAAGTACAGAGCATTGCAGTAGTTGAGCCTGGTAGTCACAAAGGTATGCACTAGTGTCAGCAGGTCCTTGGGCGGAATGCGGTGCTTATTCCAGGCAATGTTCTGCAAGTGGTAAAAATCACTGCTGACTATAGATGACACCTGATCTTCAAAGGTCAATCTGCAGTCAAGGATCTCACCCAGATTTTGCACCCCCGGAGAAACCACCAGTGGCACAGACCCCAGAACAAGTCCAGAGTCCACCCCTGGTGGCAACCCATCATACCCGTGACCAGGCTCAATCACCAGTACCTCAGTCTTAGCTGGGTTGAGTCTCAGCCAGCTGGAAGACATCCAGTCATAGATTTTAGCCAGACAGCTGTTGAGCACATCAACAGCTCACGATGTGCTGGGTGCAAAGGACAAATACAGTTGGGTGTCATCTGCATAGCAGTGGAACTCCACACTGTATTGTCGAATGATCTCACCCAGGGGCAGCATATACACTGTGAACAACATCAGTGACAAGATCAATCCCTGAGGCACTCCACAAGACACAGGCATTGGAGAGGAGGAGAAATCCCCCATCACCACCCACTGCATCCTGTCCGTGAGATAGGACTCAAACCATTTGATGACGGTACCAGCAAGCCCACAAAACTTACAGTGCTGATCAAGAAGTACAACGTGATCCACAGTGTCAAAAGCTGAAGAGAGATCGAGGAGCACAAGAACTGAGTCGCCTCTATTTCTAGCCCTCAGCCGAATATTATGCACTCTCACTAGAGCAGTTTCAGTGCTATGTCTGGCCTGAAAACCTGACTGGAAAAGCTCATAGATATCCAAGGACACCAGGTGATTTTCAAGCTGTTGTGCCACCAATTTCTCAACAACCTTGCTCAAAAAAGGCAGGTTGGAGATAGGATGGTAATTTGCCTGGATGTCTGGGTCAATGGAATATTTCTTTAGGAGGGGCATCACCAGTGCTTCTTTCAAAGCAACTGGGAAGATCCCCTCTACCACTGAGCACTTGGCAATCCTTGTAAACAGTGGGCCAGCGGCATCAACACACCCCATGAAGAAATGCATTGTTGCCGGGTCCAGTTCACAAAAGGTGTGTTTCAGTTCCAAGATCACCTTAGTCACTTCAGACACCTTCACTGGCCTAAACTCCTCCCAGACAGACAGAGTGCCTCTAAAACTCCCAACTCAATTACTGCAAGGCAAAAGCCTGCCTGACAGAATCCCCGACTGGATGGCCGACACTCTGCTCAAGAAAAACAGAGCAAACTCTTAACATAAAGTGGTTTGAAAAAGCTTTTTTCGGGCAAAAACAGGCAGGATGTAAAAGCCAGTCTATGGTCTAAAACAGCTGAGATGGTCTGTTTCTCCCGGCAGCAATTTTCCTTGACAGAAATTCTGCCTTCTTATGGGGAATCGCCCCTGGTACTCAACACAGTGAACACATAGGTTCAGCCTGTCGGTCTCCAGCTGGGTCTTCCATCAGCACTGCTACAGTTTCCAACCCTGATCTTCCTCACCTTGAGATCCCCATCAAACCAAGGGGCTCTCGAGTGAGAGGATCTGGGTTGTATATGGACTGGTGTGATGGCATCTAGAGCTTTGGCAATCACCCTATTATAGGTGGCCACCACCTCTCCAGTGCCAATTGCACATGCTGCATCAACCCTAGATAGGTCAGCTAACACCAACAGTCCCTCTGGGTCAACATCCCTTAAGGGGCGATAGCTGACCATCTCCATAGGGGAGGGACTTCAAGGGGGGCCCCAAAGTTGAACTCCATGGTGCAGTGATCAGACCAAATGATCTGATTAATCTTGAGGTTATTAATCTCAAGACTGAGCTGGAACACCAGATCGAGTGTGTGGCCATACTGGTGGGTAGCAGCAGCAACCGCTTGTGACAGGCCCAATGATTGCATCAACTGGAGGAGGTCGTAACCGAAACATGAGGATTCGTTGTTGACCCATGCATTGAAATCCACCAGGATCAAACACCTAGGGGACTCCAACACCTGGTCAATGACGAAGTCCACTACCTCCTGCAGGAATCCCCCCACCCCGGGGGGGGGGGCGGTAAACAAGGAAAATCCTGCAACCTGCACCTGTACATCCATTAGATAAGCTGAATGCTCAAGCAGGCAGGGCCTCTAACTGAAATTATTAATGAATGAGTGTGTTAGGAGAATGCATTCAAAATTAAAAGCAAGACCCTTAGATTTAGTACCACAAATGTCCAAGTTAAAATTTGATAGGATTGTATGATAAAAAAAACTGTACAACAGAAATGTATGTATAGAAATATGAGGGGAATAAAAAAATGTACCTTGTATGAACAACTGTTTAAAACATTTGTACAACATTAAACTTATCTGGAGATATTTTCTAAACTATACTCTCAACCAGTAAACACACTCCGTAAACATTAAAACCCACAGTGCTGTAACAATATTTTCTACAAGATAATATTCATTGTCAGTATTATTGCCAAATAAAAAAAGAAATATCTCAAGGATCACCTACAAAATGAGTTCATGCATCTAAAAATGTTAAAAGTTCAATAATGAGTCAGTATATAATCAATTAACTATATGAACAGAAAAAGTCTTAGAAATCTGTATAAAACCCCAATGGAATTAAACGCCCCCCCCCCCCACCTGGGAAAAGATAACTAGAAAATAAGTGTATATTCACTATGTATGCAGTCCAAGAGTCCTAACACCCTGCAGTATAATCATGACATGCAACTGAATGTAAGCCTACCTAAATATGTAAGCACAACCCCAACCCCGTCCCCCCACACACACACAGCCCCTACCCCACAAATAAAACACCATCTTCCAGCACCCCCAAAAACACACAAAATTACCCCCACACACACACACACACTAAACTCCGCCCAATACAAACTCACCCAAGACCACCCAACTACTCCCCCAACTCCCTGCCCCCCACACACACAAACAAAAGGCAGGCTTTCTGTCTACAAAGATTGCTGCCAGAAGGAATCGACGAGCTCAGCTCTTTTGGACTGTGGACAGGCTACTCCATCTGGCCTGCCTGGAGTCCATGAGAGTGTTTTCACTTGCTAAATGTGAGCAGTTTGCTGGATTCTTCTTGGACAGGGTGTCCTCATTTCAGGCTTGGATCTCCCCAAGTGGGCTGCGGCAATCCAGCAGGGTTGCGCTGACACATCCCAGATGTGCTCAGCTGACAGTGAAGGAAGTGAGTGAGATGATTTCAGAGCTGTAACCGACTTTCTGTGGACTGGACCCAGGTCAGACTCAACTACTGGTGAGCTGTGTTGGGCATCTGGGTCCAGTGTTCACTGGAACTGCCCAGAGTTCTTTGTCTGAGGGGGGTCTTCAGGCTGCATTGAAGGATGCACTGGTGAACCCTTTCTGAAAAAGCCATTTTTGGACCCAGACACTCTGCTGAAGTATTGACCCATCTCTAACCTCCCCTTTTCGGGAAAGGTTATTGAGAAGATAGTTGTGTTGCAGGTGGAAGCACATAAATACATAGATACATAGACACTGTCAGCAGATAAGGGACTATGCCCCACCCAGTCTGCCCATTTGAGCTTATAAGTTCCCTTTACATTTTTCTAGAAGTCTGTTGCCCCCTACCCCTGACCTCACGAATTCTCTTACGTCTATCCCATGCATTCTTAAATCCCATGATTGTTTCAGCCCCCACCACTTCCTCTGGCAGGGTGTTCCACTTGTCCAGCACCCTTTCTGTGAAGAAATTCTTCCTCATGTTTCCTCTGAATCACCCTTTCTCCAACTTCCTCCCATGCCCTCTAGTCCTGGAACAACTTTTTCGCTGGAAAATAGTGTATTCCTGCCTCCTGTTCCTCCCTGTAAGGTACTTGTATGTCTCTATCATATCCCCTCTCTGCCACCTCTCCTCCAGGGAGTACATATTCAAGTCCTTCAGCCTGTCCTCATAGGACTTGTGATGCAATCCCTGTACCATTTTTGTTGCCCTCCTCTGAACCTTCTCTATCCTATGTCCTTTTGTAGGTAAGATCTCCAGAACTGTACACTGTACTCCAGGTGGGGCCTCACTAGTGTCTTGTATAGTGGAATTATGACCTCACATTTCCTGCTGGTGATGCCCCTGCCTATACATCCCAGCACCCTATTTGCTTTACCTGCTGTCTTGCCACACTATTTCTCTACCTTGAGGTCATCAGTGATGATAACCCCAAGGTCCCTTTCCTGCTTGGTGCATGCTATATCCTCACCCCCCCAACTAATATGTTGTTCCAAGGTTTTTGTGCCCCATGTGCATTATCTTGTACTTCTTTGCATTGAATTTCAACTGCCAAACCCTTCACCATTCTTCAAGCTTCTGCAGGTCCCTCCTCATTCTGTTTACACCCTCTTGTGTGTCCACTCTGTTAGAGCTGCGTGTCATCCGTGAACAGGGAAATTTGTCTTCTAGGTCCTGCGCAATGTCACTGATGAAGTCGTTGAATAGGACCGGTCCCAGCACTGATCCCTGTGGCACCCCACTGGTCACTCTTCCCTCTGTGGAGTGACAGCCATTTACCACCACCATCTGTGTCCTGCTGCCCAGCCAACTACCTGCCCATTCCCATATTCCCCAGTTTGTTTTGAAGCCTTCTATGTGGCACAGTGTCAAAGGCCTTGCTGAAGTCCAGATAGGCCACGTCCACTGCCCTCCCCGATCCACCTCCCTTATCACCCAGTCGAAAAATTCAATGAGGTTGGTCTGGCATGACCTACTCCCAGTGAAACCATGCTGCCTTGGGTCCTGTAGTCCATTGGCAACCAAACGTTCCATCAATCCCTCCTTCAGTAGTGCTTCCATGATCTTCCCCACTACTGAGGTCAGGCTGACTGGTCTGTAGTTCCCTGCTTCCTCTTTGCTCCCACTTTTGTATAAGGGGACTACATCTGCTGTCCTCCAGTCTTTGGGTACTTCCCCTGTTTCCAGTGATTGGCTAAACAGGCTTGCCAGAGATTCAGCCACCATCTCTCTTAGTTCCTTTAGGAACTGGGGTGCACCCCATCTGGTACCATTGCTTTATCGACTCACTCCTTCCAGTTCCTTTAGGACCCTTTCCCATGTAAAGGAATCTCAGTTCATTTCTGCACCGTTCCCACCCCTTGTACTCCCTTCAGGCCCATCACCCTCCTCTTCCTCAGTAAAGACTGAGCAGAAATACAGTACAAGTCACATTAAACTGTTCCATCAACTCACTGATGTAGCATTTTTTTTTGTGATGCTACTGCATTGGCAGCTCGAACTGTTGAAGCGTTTAACTGTTTTCCAACTATCCTTCACTGCCTATTCAGCTCACTTGTACCTGTTTAGTGAAATGGCAGTAGCTGTTTTGCAGAGTTTATGCAATGCATTTTCATGGCATTGTTTATAAATATCACAGCATTCCTTAACAGCATTGTTTATAAATATCACAGCATTCCTTAAGAACATTGTTTATAAATATCACAGCATTCCTTAAAGCAGCAGTGCAATGAAAAATGTTATTCCAAAAAGCTAATTTTCTGCTATGGTAATAAAGAAAATATTTGCAAAACTGTTGATTTGTGTTTTCTGGATGCTTCCTATGCTGTGTACTGTACATTTACATTTTTGTCTAGACTCTTACCCTCCTCGGGTCCTCAGTATTATTTCTATGCAAAAATGAGGCTGCCATCTTTTTTCCTTGAGAAATTATTATTTTAGAACTTTAATAAAATTCTCAAATAATAATGAAAACTGAAAATGTTACCATCAAAATAAACTGGAGGACATCTGGCATTGATTAAGAAGAAAAAAAGCTGAGGTCAAATTTTAACCCATTTTTGTTGCACTGCTGCTTAAGAGTTGCTTAGTCTGCCTTCTGAAATGAAACTCATAAGCACTTAGCTGAAAATAAAGCTTATAGTGCAGAACATCCAGTTGCAAACAATACTAACCTTTTACTAATTCATTGAATTAAACACTGCACAGATTAGGAAACTCATTGAACAATGCTGCACCAGTGAGTTGAGGGAACAGTTTAATGTGACTTGTACTGTATCTGTTCAGTATGTCAGCTTTACTGTTGTCATCCTCCTCCACGCATCCCTCGTCCTCCCCTTCAGTCTCACTGTCCCATTCTTTGCCCTTCTGTTTTCAAGTATGTACCTGTACAAGATTTTGTCCCCTTTACCCACTGATTTTGCAATGTGCTCTTCTGTCTGAGCTTTGGCTTCCCTTACTGACCTCCCTGCCTCCCTTTGCTTCTCTTGGTACTTTTCCCTATCCCCTTCTGCCTGTGTCTTTTTGTATTGCCGGAATGCAATCTTTTTTTGCTTTTACTTTCTCCACTACCTCCTTAGAAAACTATAATGGCTTCCTTTTCATTTTCCTCTGCTAACCTGCTTAATGCATAATTCTGTTGCTCTTGTAATCCCTGTTTTAAATATTGCCCACTCTTCCTCCACTCAATTCCCTCCCCATTCCCATTAGTGACTCTTTCAAACATGTCCAGATTTTCCCAAAGTCTGCCCTCCTAAAATCCAGGATACATGTTTTTGTGCAGTTTGGTTCTGTACCTTCTGTAATTTCAAACCACAGTGACCGGTGGTCACTGTGCCCAAGGTGCTCCCCCACTGTTACACCATCACACTGTCCCTGTTTGTGAGCATGAGGTCCAGTATTGCCTTCTGTCGAGTTGGTTCCATGACCAGTTGTTTAAGGAAGACACCTTGAAGGGAGTCCAGGATAAATCTGCTCCTGGTTGATGCTGCTGCTGGAAGGCTCCAGTCCACATCTGGAATACTGAAGTCTCCAACCAGCACCACCTCCCCTTGTCTGCCATCCTTTGGATGGCTAGCATCAACTCCTTATCTATTTCTTCCTCCTGGGCTGGTGGTCTGTAGTCCACCCCTGTGTGGATGGCTGACCCCATTTTCCTTTCCAGCTTAACCCACAGTATCTCTTCCCCATTTTGTTCCTCCTGTATCTCTGTGGCCTTTATGTCATCTTTCACATAAAGTGCCACTCTTCTTCCCTTCCTGCCTGCCCTGCCTCTTCTGAATATGTTGTAGCCAGGTATGGCTGTCTTCCAATCATGGTTATCATTATACCAGGTCTCTGTGATAGCCACAATGTCCAGGTCCAACTGCACCATGGCAGCTTCCAGATCCTCCAGCTTGTTGCTATGGCTCCTGGCATTGGCACACATGGCTTTCCATGATATGAACTCCTTGGACTGTTTAGCTGTTCTACTCCAGCCCCTTCCCTGGTTGTCCTTTATCTCTGGTTCTCCCTTCTGTCTGCCCTTCTGTTGAATTATGCCCCCTTTCTGCCTATCCCCTTGGGTGCTTATCTCTAGCCATTGCACACTGCTTTATAGAGATATCCCCTCCTCCTGGTTGCTGGTTCTACTGCTAGCTGTGGGGGTTGGGCAATTACATACCCTCCTTGCTGGCCTGCCACCCCACCTTGACTAGTTTAAATGCATGTCCATGAGGCATTTAAACTTATCATTGAGTGACTGGATTCTCCACCAGGATGGATATAGGCCATCAGGCTTGAACAAGCTCCCATCCCTCCAGATGGGTCCCCAGTTACCAATGAATCCAAACCCTTCCTTGCAACACCAGTTCTTCAACCATGTGTTAAAGTTCCTGGTGCATGCACCCCTACACTCTCCCATGCCTCTTACAAGTACTACTTCTGAGCAGGTGACAGATGTAGCTACTTGCTTGAGACCTCTCCTCAATATCATAAACTCTTCCTGAACTTCCTTAGGTTCCCTGTTTGCCAGGTCATTAGTACCTAGGTGGAAAATAACATCCAGCTCACCTCCCATCTTGCCTTCCCGGTGATCCCCAGGATCTTCCTCCCATCCATTCACGCTGTGGCACCTGGTAGGCACCTCACCACCCTGTCCTCCCTCTCGTGTGTTCCTAGCTGTATCCCTTTAATGACAGAGTCCCCCCAACAGGATTTGCTTCCTCCTCCTCTGGGATCCACTGCTCTCCCCACTAAGGTCACCTCCTCAGTTGACCTCCACATCCTTCCCTTCCACTTCTCTGGGTACCTCTGTTTGGTTGTCCCCATTTGCCAGTCCGGCATATGAGTTCTGGAGTGGGAAAGGATTTGGGATGTGCCTCTGCCCTGCCACCCTAACCCTCACATCGTTTGACATCTATGAACCTCAACAGTCCAGTTTTAGGTCTTAGCATAGCATAGATACTGTATTGGTAAGGGTGCACAATAACGTCCTCAGATCAAGGGATGGAGACCAGTCAATTCTGTCCTACTCAACCTCTCCTCAGCGTCTGACACTGTGGACCATGGGCTGTTGTTGGACTGACTTAGGGAGTACACAGGACTCACTGCCATGGTCATCTGCTGGTTTGATTCCTTTCTCAGGATCAGGATATAGAAGGTTGTGCTGGGGAATTTGTCCTCACACCTGATGCCACTGCCCTGTGGAGTGCCCTAGTTGTGAAACACAGTACTTGGAGTATTACTGCAAAATGCTGCAGTATGCTACAGGCAACAGTGTAATTCAATGGCAGTTAAGTCCTTTTGTCATGCAGCATTTTATGAAATGTCATTTACTGCAAGGTACTCTATTGCATTCTAGCTAGCTTTGCTGTAGCACCTGAACCAATGGTAAACAATGATAGACACAGTGATGTGGTGGTTAGAGTACAGAACTGTCTACAGTTTGGTGACAATGGCTCAGTAGGTAGCCTGATCACCTCTGGGACCAGAAGTTCAGCAGACTATTGATTCAAGCCCCATACTTGATACTTGGGGATAATACCCATAATTGACATTGTAGTGAAGTGGGGGTGATGTACTGCTGAGTTACCATCCTTTGGATGAGACTTTAAACCGTGATCACTTTTTCCCATCTCTGGTTAGTGTTTAGGAGGAAGTGAATGATCCCAAGGCATTTATCAAAGCCCTCCTGTTCTCATTGTATGCAAGTAAACAAATTGTATTCAAACACTGTAACATTTCTCTGTCTTTAATCCCATTGTTCCTTACCCCCAGGTCACACCAGGAGACGAGCAACTTGTTGCTCAGCATGCCTTCCTGTGAAACATTTCAATAAATAAATAAATAAGAGTAGAGGATTTTTTATATGAAATAATATATAACATACGATACATAAATAATTACAGAAGTAACCAAAATCACACCCTAGGTAGGTAGAAATTTATTGTTCGACCATATGTCCTACAAAAATTTAAAAAGAAAGAAAATATATATGCACATTCAATGACCATTAAAAATTACATAAATATCATATACATTGTGCAAATCCCTAACTTTCACAGAATAATTATAGAGGTTTCATAACAATCAATCATAACATTCAATATTCTTGCTACATAATAAGCTTAAACAGGTTGGCATTTTATCATTTCATCTTTCTTAATTCTCATAATTTAGTAGACATGAGGAATCTGCTTAAACTTTTTAAAGTTCTTATACTTTTTGAATTAAAAAGAAATAAAAGTAACTGATCAGAGGGAAGACCAGGCGTTGCTACGATGGATCCCAGCCAATACTTTCTCTGTTTATCATACAGTGGGCAATGTAACACAATATGCTTCAGGTCATCTTCGACCTGGTTGTTACAACTGCAGTATGGTGTTCTAACATCATTTCTCCTTTGTTTCAACATAATATAGTTTGCAGGGTACAATTCCATTCTAAACCTTGATAGAACTCTTCGTTCATTCCAATCTGTTAGTATTGTCAAATATTCTTCCAGTCTCCTAGAGGTTTTTATGTTCGTATACCATCTGTAATTTACTAACTACTCTATTTTACTGTGATCATCTGACCATTCTATGTCTGATAACCGTGTTTTAATTTGCGATATTATCTCCTCAAATGGTCTGATATAGATCTCATATAATAAATGACCCAATCCCAAGGAAAGTAGATATTTTTTTATTGTTACAATGGTTGGAGATACAAATCCTCTTTGACTATAATCTAGTTCTTCTTCCAAACACATTCCTGTGATGCGTACTGAAGGGAGAAGAAATAGTTTTAATATAAATGATAGTCTTCTTTCCAGAGCCTGAGTTTTGAAGGATTTATGTCCAAGCTCATGTCTTAAGACCTCTGCTGGTACTGGTTGTGGGACCCTCAACAGGTGTCTTTAAGTCTGATTTATGATTACTTCCATAGGTTTTATATTCTCTACGGACCATATTCCAGAGGCATATAATACACTTGTCTTTACTTTAACATTCAGAGTTCTCAGTAGACCTTCAACTGATCCTTAACCATAATTAATATTAAATCTTTTAAAGGCCTCTGCTGTTACAATAAATGTTTTAGTTAACTTAGTTATATATTGGTTCCACCATACATTCTGTGAGTATATCACCCCTAAATACTCATAACTACTAACAGTGTCTATTTTTCCCCTCTAGAAAAATGGAAGGCAATAATTTATTTCTAGCACCAAAAACTACCATGTTCCTTTTATCCCTATTAATTTGCAGCTTGTTAATTTTACAAAGTGCTAAGAAATGTGATAGTTTACATTGTAACCCAAGTTTAGATGTGGATATTAACACTACGTTGTCAGTGTAAGCTAAACAAGAAATTTTGTTACTCAAGATTGCTGGAGAATGAAACGCAGGGTTATCCAAAGCTAATAAAATTGAATTAATATATAAATGAAACAATAAAGGGGCAAGTAGACAACCTTGCCTAGCTCCTGAGTATGTTTTAATTTTGGAGGTTAAGTTCCCTGTCTGATCATACCTCACCCTTAGCCATGTATTTTGATGTAACGTAACAATAATACCAAGTAAGGTTCAATCCATATTGTATGACTGTAATTTGTCCCACAGAGGAATTCTACTTATTGAATCAAACGCTGTTCTTAAATCTACAAAACAGCAATGTAATTTTGTCTTTTTGATAATATATTTCCATAAAAGATGATTCAAAACATAACAATGTTGGACTGTAGACCGCCCTGATCTAAATCCATTTTGTATTTTCCTCAAGAGTTTGATATCCTCTGCCCAGTGTTGTAGGCAATTTAAAATTATTCTTGTGAATATTTTCTGCAAAGAGTCAAGTAGACTTACTGGTCTATACATCGCTGGCTCGTTTACATCACCCTTTTTAAAAATCGGGCAAATAATACTTCCAGACCAAGATTCTGGAAACATATCATATTGACAACCGAAGTTATATATATATATATGATGTAATATTGACACCCAACAATCACTGAAGGTTTTATACATTTCTGATAGAACCTTATCAGGACCTGGAGCCTTATTTGAGGATGTTTTCTCAATGGCAATGATTATCTCATCCTTAGTTATAAAATAAGGGTGGGGTAGAATCACTGGCTGACAATAAGCTAATCTTCCATTATCTTGTTCATCTCCTGAAAAGTACAATTTACTAAAATGTTCTTCCCATCTACTAGGGGTGATTGTAGCTATAATTCTGTCAGCATAGTGTCCAAATTCTTGGCTAACCAATAACCAAAATTGTTTGATATCTTTCTTAATTAAGGTTTTCCTAAGGTTATCCCACATCTTCTGGTGATGTTTTCTCTTTTCTTTTTCCAGTATTAGTTTATAATTGGCCTTTCCCTTATTTAATGTTTTTATGTTACATATGTTAGGTGTTTTCCTATACATATATACTAAGCCATTTAGTTTTCTCTTTGCTTTCCTACAAACATCATTAAACCATGTTATTTTTACCTTTTTCCCCTGTAGATGTCCTGGAAAAAAGGGGGCCAGATAAAATACAATATCCTTCCGTGTATCAAATATACTTGTAATATGTGTAGAATGTACTATTTTGTATATCAATTCAGTTAAATAATCTGAACTAAATAGATCTTCAAATGAGTTTATCGTAGAGCCATTCCATTTAATATTATGAGAGTTTACAATTATTATTTGTGATTGTTCTATATTATTAGATGTTTCATTGGTCATGTTCTCCATTTGCCATACTGTACAAATTGGCAAGTGTGAGGATTCTGGATAAGATATTACAATTAAATCCTCACATTTTCTAGCAGCTTCCAAATTTACCCACACTAGATCTATTACTGATGAACCATTCAGGCCTGTATAGGTAAATTGTCTTCCTAGATCACTTTTCATTCTGCCATTCAGTCGATTAAAATTAAATGCCTCCATTATCTGGTAAATTATTTTCCCCCTCTTGTTGGTAATTTTCTCCTTAGATTTCCTATCATAACATAGGATTTGATTTACTATATTCATCCCCTGGGCACTTGATGTTTGCCTATTTGCTATCCATGCATTACAGTCCCCCATCAAAATCATAGGAAGATGCTCATACCCTTCTATAAGGTTATGAATTTTAACTATGAAAAACTCCCATATATTATTGCTCAGTAATATATTCATGGGAGGCATGTAAACATTTATCAGTATACTATCTTTGCCTTTCTTATTTAATTTTAGCATATGTATTTCTTTCACATTCGTTTCCATCTGTTTGACTGTAACATTTAGTGTAGTCCTAATATATGTTATCAGGCCAGCACTAGGTCTGCCATTTTTCTTTATATTAGATGCTGGTACACTAAAATCTGTAAAATCTGGCAGGATTGGAGGTTTATTTTCTGTAACCCATGTTTCTTATAGACATATTATGCTCATTGATGACAGAAATTTTTCACACTACAAATCTACCAGTTTAGTACACAATCCTTCAATATCCCATGAGAGCATAGATATTTTATCCTTTGTCTCATTCTGGTTTCCAATCTCCAGTGCTTGTCAATTCTGATCTAAGGTCACCAGCACTGTATATGGATTTACACCATCCTGTAATGTAACATCATTCTTCTTGATATGTCCATTTGCAGCTTTATTGTGCAATGTCCTATAATCAACTAAATAAATACCACAACATCCAACAATAGTGCATTTTTTAAGATAAGATCAGTAAGCTTTGGGGATCTAAATGTAATATCAATTTGGGAGCTTTCTGGATAAGTCCTAATTCTTTCTATCACATTTCTGGTTATGTTCATTTTTAAAACGCATGACAGGAAGATGTCAATTTCCACCTTCAATTTCGTTATAGGTTGTGTTTTCGTTCTTTCCCATCCAAAAAGTAACAATGTTTTATTCTCCCATTCTAAAATGGCTAAGTTGTCATGATCTGAGATAGTTTTCAATGCTCAATGCTTCCAGGTTAGGTCTTCTGTCACTGGATAGGTTCTGTCTGATTTTAGATATGACATATTCCCGTTGTCCACCTGTTCCATTTGAGGGACCCAGTATGGAGGACGGATATAGATCCCTTTGTTTTTTAAATCCTTTTCTAAGTTCCAAACCATGTTTGCCAGAGACTGTGTTTTGCAGTATAGTAGTACACAATTTGTATATGTTTGAGAAGGAGGTCTCATTATGTAGTATTCATCTTGAGAATAGTTTGACAGTTGTAATAGCTATATAGCCAATTCTGTTAATTTCAACTGTGTTTCTTCAAATAATCTTTCTATTCCATGGAATTCTATTAAATATTCCACTTCACACTGTACCACATCATCCTCTCCTTTATTCTTAATATTACTCACTGGCAACTCTGTTTGTGCACAGGGACTTACACCCTCTGTCTTCCCTCTTAGTTCTTCATCAAAAATATTATCTATAGCACCACTTTCCTCTGTGGATATCCTCCTAACGTTATAAGTTTCATGACTCTTTCCTGTATGTTTTATTTCCACCATTTCTACTCTAGGCATCTTTATTTTATTTTGATCCACTACATCTTCAAATTTCTCTTTTCTTTGCCCTGTGTCTTCTTCTCTTTTCCTGTAACTTTGCTATTTTCTTAACATTCCTGTTCACACTACTACCCTTCCCAACTAATTCTGTAAATTTTTTTTTAGGGTCATCATTATCTTTAAAAAAACGGAGGTGGGAGATTAGCCTGAATTACTTTGTTCTTAAACTCCACCACTTTAGTTAGTTCACAATCCCCTCCTGACTGAACTTTTATATTTTTATTCTTTGTGGTGGTTTTCTTTAAATCAGATAACACTTTGTTGTGAAACACATCTGTTCTTAGAGCATCTAGTTCTTCTTTCAATACCCATAGATTTTCTAATATAACCACATTAGCATAGTATGGATTTTGAATTATTTCCAGCATTTATTTAGATGAAGCTGATGACGCAGTAAAATCCCCCCAGCAGCAAAATACTATTTGTCATATTTCATTTTATGACCCTTTTCTGCTTCTTCTGGAGATGGCACCAACTCACTATTGTTAAATATTAAAGGGGTTAAATTTAACTTCCCTGAATTTGTCAACGAAGGGGAAGGGGGAGGACTAATTGTCTCACCTAAATTCTGATTCTTGGAACCGACCTGTGAATCTTGTCTGTCTACCAGTTGCTTTAGTCCTATGATAGTATAGTCCATTCATAACTTGTGCTATGCTATCTGTCTGTATTGTCGTCTTTCCTTCCAGATTTTTTGTTTTCTAGAGAGCTCCTTTTATTTTACTCTCCGTTCTGAAGGAAAACTTATCCTCATCTTGGTAGTTAACTTCTGGTGTTGCTTCCCCCTCGACATTTAATGAGTCAGTATGATGGCTATTATGATAAGACTCATTAATGGTGACTATGGGGTCTTGAAAATAGCTAGGGCTTAGCTCTGTAGAGACCCAGCTATAGCTTTTAGAAAGTTCAAATTCATCTGGACAATTTAAATCAATCAGAATAATTTCATCACTGCAATTAATTGTAGTGTCTTTTAATATCACTCCACTTTTACTGGTCTTTTCATATTCTTATCCATAGGGGTCAAGGCCTCATTAGGAATTTCTGAAACACTAGTTAAAAATGCAGTAATTTTCAATTGTTTTATTTCTTTAGCCTGTAATTGATCTGCCCCTTTTTCAACCCATGTGCTCTGTGTTTTCCTTCCTGTTTTTTTTTTTTTTTTTGCTTTCTAAACCTTGCTGAGCCATTTTGGGAGAGCAGACCAATCCACTTCTAGTGTTTACCATCATATATAGATAATTATATCTCAAATATCCAAGTACCAAGTTAATCAAACCTAATATAAATTAAAATTGGGTAAATGAATGTGCAAATTGGCTAATAAAATAAACAGGCAGCCTCCAAATAACTTAACCATATACTGGGTTCTAAATTAGGAAACCCACTACACCCACCAATACCACACTTTTAGAATAAATTGCAAGTTTCTAAATTAGACTGAGCAAAAACATAATTCAGGTTCTTTCCAAACAAAATTTAACAAAATCCAGAGAAAAGTATCTTGTGCAAAGGCTTTTGTGCAAAGTTCTGTGCATAGTTTTACTTAGTTGTTCTGTAACTTCCTTTGCATTCCTTCTTTGTAGTTCTGTAATAGGCTAGGATCAATTAATAAGATAACTCCAAATGTTCCAAAAAGTTCATTAACTTATTTTGGGAAGAATATCAGATGTTTCCAAATATCCACTTGTTATCTTTGGATCTGTTTCTGGCAAATATCAGGAAGGTCTGGATTACAAGCACTTGAGCCTTTTAAATCCTTTTGCCAACAATTGTCCATGGTTAAACCTCCTCTTCCACTCATTTTCTGTTTGGTTATCTGGCACGCCAGACATGTTCAGGACTGCTTCAGAGTGCTACCGGTAGAACTGTCCCACTACTCGCACACCTCCTGCATGTCTTGTATTTCTGTGCGCAATGTGTACGTGTTTCCACCAGTACTGACCACTCTTAAGCTTTAAAATAATAGTGGTCCACTAAACTAGTAAAACTGTTAACTTATCCCTTGTAAGTGCACAAACTTCTGGTAACAGATGCCACAAAACTGATCAGGGTTCTGTTCAAAAAGCTGCCTCCCAGACTGCAGCTATGTCTGACTGCACTCATCCCTTCCCTCAGCTTGACTGACTCACACCCTAGAGTACATATCTATATGAAATCACATTGCATATACTATAAATCAATGAGAAGAAGAACAATTGTCATTTAACCTGATGTACATTTTTCCACAAGAGTGCTAACTGGTTTGGGTTATATTTCTGACTTTCAGAAAGACAGAATAGTTACCTACCGTAACAGTAGATCTTTAAAAGAATGTCCTCCATAGAGCCACATCATGGAAATGTATGCTGTTAGCATCAGGACCAATCAGAAATGTTTGTTGGATGGGGCCACACATGTTAACATGCCTCATCAGTGTCTATATAATGGGGGTGTCCTCAGTATGCCTCAGCCCCCCGAGACAAGCTCAGAGGATCATCGGACCAGCAGCGACTGAAGTGACCAGAAACATACCAGGCACACAAGAGAGGATGCAGAAACCTCAGTATGGATGCCATAGGTGGCATCAGAGGAGAAACAGCTTGCAAGAGCAGGCAGTAGAGTTGCACATCACCCGACAAGGGGGGGAGACGGAAGGGAGAGCTGGGGCTCAATGAAGAAGATTCTCTTGAAGATCTACTGTTACAGTAGGTAACTATTTTCTTTGAGGATCTCTCCCTCAACTGAGCCACATCATGGAACAATTCCCAAACAGTACCAAGCACTAAAGAAGAATGGCAGGCTCTAATGATCCTGAGTGAGGAGGACTAGTAGAACACTGAGGCCACAGCCAGCACACCTATGAGACACAATGTCCAGACTATAGTGTTTATTGAATGTATGAACATTACTCTAAGTGGCAGCAGCACACATGTCAGGAGAAGACACATTCTGAAAACAAGCCACTGAGGTAGCCACCCCTTGGATGGAATGAACATGGACAGGACCAGGAAGCTGCTTACTGTGCTTCTGGTAAAAAAATTAATTCAACTGGCCAGCCATTTGAACAAGTCCTGTTAAGAAATCATGCAGCCCACCATTCAGGGGGCAAAAGTAATAAACAGTTGAGAGAATTTTCTACAATCCTTAGTACAATCCAAGTACAAACACAGCATCCTATGGACGTCCAGTGTATGTAAATGATGCTCCCCACTATCCATGGGCAGATGCCAGCGAAACATCAAAATATTTACAGCAAAGACTATTACAGTGACAATTTCGAGATAGTCACTTTAATGGTCCCGCTGTACACCAGCACCAGTTTTGCCAATGTTTCACCCCTTTTTTGAATCAACTCCATCTCGGGTGCAGCCCCCCCCCCCCAAAAAAAAATCCATTGATTTTCTGATGGGCGAAAATGTGCCTGTCAATGTCAGAGATTTCTACAACTTCATTGTCGAAGTCACTTGGTGGAACCATCCATGGGAGAGGAAGAGTAAACAGGAAGATCTATGGTCTGATTTAGTGTTCTGTCTGACACAACCTTCAGTTGAAAATAAGGATCGGTGCATAATGTGACATTATCATTGTGAAAAATAATAAATGAGAGATCTGCAACAAAGAACCTGTAACTCCAAGATGCATCTAGCAGACATCATAGCCAGAAGAACTAGTGCCTTCCAAGAGAGGAAGCACACCTCACAAGTAGCCAGAGGCTCAAAAGGAGGTGCAGTGAGGGTCTCTAAGACCAAATTAAGGTCCCACACCAGAACCGGATCTCAGACTGGGGGGTGCAAAAGAAGGATGCCCCTTAGAAATTTCTGGGAAACCTCCAACTGGGCCACTGTCTTACCATCAGATAGGCATGACAGCCGACAAAGCAGCCATGTGGACCTTTATGGAGGAATACCCTAGTCCTAAGTCCTTGAGAGACAGTAGGTAGACTAGAATTTTAGGAACTGGATATGTAAAGGGATTCATTGCATGCCTAGTACACCATACTGCAAAATGTTTCCATTTTTGCAAATCTGTGCACTGGGTAAATGGCTTTCTAGTCACTAAGAGCACATCAGCCAATGCTGGGGAAACCATAAAGTGGAAGAGCTCTGTGTCCCCAGGAGCCATGCGTGAAGGTGCAGGGATCAAAGATCTGGGTGCAACAGAGCATCCTGCTCATGTGCCAAATGTCTGTCTCACAAGGGAAGCAGGACAAGAGGTTCCTCTGCCAATTGTTGAAGAAGTGGAAACCAAATTTGCCTGTGCTAGTAAGGGGCCACCGGAAACAGGGTGGAATGCGCAGTCCACAGTTTCACCAGAACCCTCTGTATGAGAGGGAATGGGAGAAAGCATAAAGAAACCTCCCTTTCCAAGAGAGGGACAATGCATCTTGCCAAAAAACTCCAGGCCCTGGAGCAAGCAGAAATGTGGCAGTTTTGTGTTTTATGGAGAATCAAACAGGTTTATGTCTGGATGACCCAATTTTTGGAATATGCCATCCTCGACAGAGTCCAAGAGTTCCCGTTTATGGAAGAGCTCACTGGATCAACTGACGTGATCCACAAGTGGGTTCGGTGTGCTCCACCACCCACTGACAAACTCTCGTTGCTTCTCTGCAGAAAGTATATGAATGAACTCCACCTTGTCAATTGATGTAGTACATCACCGACATATTGTTGTGTGAATAACAGCTGATTCCCTGGAAAGAAGGTGGCAAATGCCTGTAAGCCAGGTAGAGCAGCACTCATCTCCAGAGTGTTGCTGTGAAGCACTGTATCCAAAAGGCCCCACTGGCCCTGGGTTCTGAAAGGGCACAGATTACCCCCCCAACCCATACCTGAGGTATCTGCACTCATAACCAGCAGTAGGACCAGTTGCAGGACTGGCAACCCTTTCTCCTGGTTGGATTTGTCCAGCCACCAGAGAAGGGAAAAATGAAGAGAAGGAGTGACATGTATGAGGCACTCCAAGTCATCTGAGTGCTGAGCCCACTGTGCCCTAAGAAACCATTGTGAGATTCTCATATGAAGACAGGCCAGTGGAATGGTTAGGATGGCAGTGGCCAACAGACTGATCAGGCTTAAGAGACAATGGGCCAATACATAATCAGTGGAAGTCATCAGCTGTGCCTGTGGGACTAGTGCCATGGTATGGTCAGAGAGTGGAACACTCAACCAAGACCTGTGCCCAGAATGGCTCCAATGTGCTGGAGTCATTGGCAGTGGGTGAGGACTGACTTCTGTTCATTGACCAATATACCCAGTTGGTTGAACAGTTGTCTGGTCCAAAACAGTATGTACACCATAACTTCCTGGAATGGGGCTTTTAAAAGCTATTTGTCTATGTACGGAAAGACATACAGACCCTCCCTGTGAATGGAAGCTGCTACTGCTGTAAATACTTTGGTAAAGACATACGGTGCAGATCATTAGCCAGAGGGAAAAACACAAAATTGGTACTGAGAGTCCTGAAACATGAATCACAGATACCTTCTATGAGATTTTCTGATCTTGACATGAAGGTAAGCATCCTTCATGTCCAGCACGACCATCCAGTCCTCTTTTAACAGGAGTGGCAATAGGGACTGTAGGGACACCATTCTGAACTTCTTGTATTCTATGTACACTTTCAGGTCCATGAGGTCTAAGACAGGCCATAAATCCCCTGTCCACTTTGGAGCCAGAAAGTATCGGGTGTAAAAACCTTGATTTACTTCTGCTGCCAGGACTAATTTCATAGCCGTTTTGCAGAGGAGGGATTGAATCTTCTCCAGCAGAAGGGTAAGATATCCTGGAGGGTACCGTTTGGCAATGAGAGAGTAAAGAACAGTTATGTAAGAACTTACCATAACAGTAGATCTTCAAGGGGATCACAGTCATCAGGTCACACCATAGGAACTTCACTGCTGGTGAAGCAGGATCCACCTGGAAGATTTTCAGCAGTACAATTGGGATCACCCATGCCATCAATGTCCATCGACATCATCAACGCTATAAAGGTGTGAGCAGCCCTGCTCCCTCCTCAGTTCTTTCCTTCAGACACAAAGGGAGCATAGCTCTAGCCATGGGGGACTGAGGGGAAAGAGAGAGGTGCCCAGGCCTAAATGGAAGGCTGGATACACCAGATAGCCAGTTCCAGTAATAAGCCTCAAGAAGAGGGATAGTGGGAGGGAAAGCACACCTGATGACTGAGATCCCCTTGAACAGCTACTGTTATGGTAAGTTATGTAACTGTTCTGTCTTCTTCGGGGGTATCTCAGTCATCAGGTCACACCATAGGAATGAGTCCCAAGCAGTTACAGTTGCAAACAAACAGTCTGGGAGGAAGGCCAACCATAAACTTAAGACAGGAGGCCCTGCAGCACAGCCCTGCCAAAACCTGCACAGGGTCTAGAGGCAATGTCCAGACTGTAGTGCTTGGTGAAATTATGGACAGTACTCCAGGTGGCAGCCACACAGATATCAGTGGCTGAGACCCATCAGAAACAAGCCACAGAAGTAACCATGCTTCTTGTGGACTGAGCTTTAACCACTCCAGGCAATTCTTTGTCGTACTTGTTGTAGCAGAACACAATGCAATTTGCCAACCATTTGGATAAACATTGCTCAGAAACCAAATCGCTCTGTCTACCTGAGGTGAAGGAAACAAACAACTGCAACAACTTTCTGCATTCCATGGTGCGAAGCAGATAGTACTTCAAAGTTCTGTGCACATCTAACGTATGAAGCAGTGTTTCCCTTGGATTGGCATGCTCATGAACATAAACAGGAAGGTGGATAGACTGGTTGAGTGTAAACTCAGAGACCACCTTAGGGAGAAATTTAGGTTTTGTGTGCAAAGGCACCCTGTCTTTGTGAAAAATCAAATAAGGCTCCTGACACCAGAGGGCCTGAAGCTCCGAAATTCTTCAAACAGAAGTAATAGCAACTAAAAATAATGCTTTCCAAGAGAGAAAGCGTAGCTCACAAGTTGTGACTGGCTCAAAAGGAGACAGGGTCAATTTTTCCAAAACAAAATTCAAATCCCAAGCTGGGACAGGAGAATGGATGGGGGGTTTCAGATGCAGGATGCTCCTTAAAAAGGTATAGGAGACATCCAGCTGAGCTATCATACAGTCACCCAAGGGCTCATGAAAGGCTGAAACAGCTGTCCGTAGGTGAAAATGGCACGAAACTGATTCAGAGCTTCCGTGGAGACCCATGCAAACAAGTCAACAGAGGAAAAGAACTGAGGATGGAGCAGGCTGCTCACACCTTTATAGGGTTTATGACATCGACAGACATCGGCATGGGTGGCCCCAGTTGTACTGCTGAAAATCATTCATGTTAGTGTTGCTCAGATAGTATCCTATGAATTAGGGTACCACCAGATACCGGACATTCGGCCAGATAGTGCATCCTGTCAGAAAGTAGCACTATTCAACCTGGGATCCAACCTCCAACTTGGTTAAATCCCAGGTTGGATACTGCCACTATCCGACAGATCACAATTGGATCCGCACAGGCACTATCTGCGCATCACTATTCCATGTGGATCCTGCTTCACTGGTGGTGAAGTTCCTACAGTGTGACTTGATGACTGAGATACCCCCGAAGAAGATCTGGAGGAACAGTAAGAAGCTCTAGGGCAAATCCATGTTGAACCACCTCCAGCACCAAGCATCTATAGTGATCTACCTCCATTTTTCCAGATATGCAGCCTCTCATCAAAACATCTTGAAGCAGTGAGGTCAGATGCAAATTAGGGAGTCAGAAGGTGCCAGAGTGGCAGGGATGCCTGTAATAGTCTGACTTTTTGTGAGTCTGGCATGGACACCAGATGGCAGGCCAGTAGCCTGGAAGGTAGAGGACTGAGGCCTCTGTGATCCAAGTCCAGGGCCTCTGGAATAACCACTGCCAGAACAGGCATAGGACTTATGAAAAGAACCATGACCCCTTCCTCAGGGTTTGGGGTCCATAGTGTGTAGGGACCTGAGAGTCATTCTTGAAGTTTGCAGATCCTGCAAAGTATTTTCTACGTCATTTCCAAATAACTACTTTCCTTTGAAAGGAGCATTCATCACTAACTGTTGTACATCAGAGGAAAAAACAGCCACTCTAAGTCAGGAGTGGCGTCTCATGCATACGCCTGAGGCAGCAGCTCTGGCAGCAGTATTAGAAGCATCATAAGCTGATCTCAGGAGATGCTTACCAGCCTCTTGGCCATTAGCAGTAGTTTGCTGAGGCAATGTTTTGTCTTACCCCTCAGGCAATTTTTTCAGCCAGAGTGGTCCTAGTCTTCCACAGATAAAGTTGATATTTAATTATATAGGCCTAATAGTTTGCATTTCTTAGGCTTAGGGTAGCTGAGGCAAAAATCCTTTTATCCATGACATCCGACTTCTGTGACTCCTTGTCAGGAGGCAGCAAGCTCAAGTGTTTAGGTACTTTAGCTCCATCATAAGCTGCCATTATTACCACAGAGTCTGTTTCATACTGTGACAAACAATACGGCCTAGCAATGGGGCAGGATATTGTATATCCACCTTCCTGGGAACAGCAGGCAGTTGTGCAGGCCAGTTCCACCATGTCGCGGCCACACAGAATTTGCCGACCGTCAGCATAGCAATGGCACAACACCACCAACTGATGTTGCACTATCGCTGGGGGAACTGGTATTTTCTGTGGGGGACTTCACCACCCACACCCCCGGAACTTTACATAACCAACTCCAAGTCAGAGTTGGTTCAGGGAGGGGGGTGAATACCGCAGAGGCAACAGTGTCAGGAACCCAGCAGACCATCATAGCGAACTGCCAAAAATGTCGCTGTGATGGTCTTCGCTGTATTCCTGTCACTGTTACGACATGATACTGTGCAGGCCTATACCAATCAGCCAACATTGCACCATCTAGAGCTGAGTGCACTGGAGGGATAATCACTGTAGAAGAGTCTGAGACTTCCAAGAATTTATAAAGACTTCTCTTGGAAGAATCCTAATCCTCAGCCTGGATCCCCAGTTTGGCCTGTACCTGTTTAAGGGAGGCCTGAAATGAGGCATCCTCAGGGAGAGATCTAGGTGTACAGACACTTGTGAAGCAGGAGGATGGAATGGAGCTTGATCCAACCACATCTATAATTTCCTCTTCTTCTTTCATAGCTTCCTCCTCTACTTTCATATATTCTAGATTATATTCCAACTCGCCGTTGACATCTACTATAATAGGCATTTGGTTGACAGTATAAGGAGGAACAGGAAGAGACGAGGATGATGAGGATCCCGTCAACAGCAACCCACCTGAGTCCGGCACTGAAGCAGTGGCAGAATATGGAAGCATCAATGGAAAAAACGTTGGCAGACCAGCCAAATGTGCCGATGGTGCAGGCATCGCCTAAGGTGTCAATATATGTTGAAACGGCTCAAACATTGTTGGATACAATTCCTGTACATCAACAGAGCCTGAAGGGGCTGTTAACAGTTGAGACATCAACTGGAAAGTTTCAGATGGCAGAATAGGTTGTGAGTCCCTGATTGGGGAGGACAAGCCAACACCAGACCGCGATCTTGGTGTCTTTAAGAGAGTTGGGGGCAGGACCAATGGCCGAAGCAGGGGCCCATCTTTTTCAACAGACTTACCCCATCTATGTGATGAATGGGATTGGTCAGGAGAAGCTTCTTTTTCCTTTCTGTGCTTCTTTTTGTCTGTACAGAGGTGCACATCTGCTAACTTCAGCAATCTGTCTTTTTGACAAGTCAGTGCCAGCTGCCATCGACTGAGGAGATAGACAGACCGTCAGCGAGCCAGGAACTGGAGTGGGTGATGACAGTGAAGCCACCTTCGCCACAGCTTATTTCTCCATTTCTTGGATTACAAGAAAGTTTCCTATACGATGTCTTCTGGTTGCCTGGTTAAAGTCTAGGTAGATTTTGCATGCCTTAATGTTGTGGTTTGTTCCAAGGTAATGGGCACAAACAGAGTGGTCACTGTCTTTGTAAATTTTAACGTTGCTACAATGGCAACAGTGAAACAATGGTTCTTTGTTCATTCATTGCATAAAATATATTTAAAAATAACAAACAGAAGTATACAGAGACAGTGAAATACTTGCAAAAGTTCAATGGCATTCTTCAGCAGTGCTGGACCAATGAGCGACTGATGGTGGGAGAAAGAAATTAGGCATTCTGAGTATGCCAACATTATATAGGTGCCGACAAGGTATACCAACATGGGTGGCTCCCTGCCTACAAAAAGTTTCTGGGTGGTCCTGATACTGCTGGCTTACGGCCCATAATGTGGCTCAGTGAAGGGAGATATCCTCGAATAAGAGCTATATCATCCAGATAGGCTTAGATTTTAGGTGTCAGACCTTCCTTTTGCAGTATAATTCCTATGATAAATGTGGATTCCTGGATTTTATGTAATAACAAATCAATACAAAATGTGTATAAAATCTGACTTAGGGGACACCCCTGTCTGGCTCCTCTTTTCAGTGTTACCAGTTTCCCTAATTTCCCATTAATAGAAGGTAATAACTGAGCTGGGACATGCAATATTTTCACCCACCCAATAAAAACCTTCAGGACACTATAACAGGCTAAGACCCTAAAAGATATTCATATAACACACAGTTGAAAGCATTCTGCTGGTCTAAAGAAAGGAGAAAACCTTCAACCTGAGATTTATTACTCTGTTCAAATATTTCACATGCAGTAATCAAGTTTTCCAAAATACTACTACCCTTTACCAAACATGTCTGTGCTGCTATCAGTTGCTTCACTAATGAAGAAAGTGAGCACCCAAAAGCTTTCTCAGAATTTTAAGGACCACATTCATCAAGTTGATGGGCCTCCAAGTCTTTATGTCTGTAGCATCCCCTTTCTTAAAGTTGATAGGAAATGGATTCATACTAGTTTTACTTGATATATAAATCACTAATAACAGTCTATGGCCTTTGTCTGTCTTTTTTTATGACTTAAATGCTGAAAACCATATTCCTATGTTCAGTTCATTTTCAGTACTGCCTAAAAGCCTGGCACTGTATATTTTTTGTATCAGGATTCAGCATGTGTCAAGCCCTGGAATGCTGACATCATAGACTCCTGATACAATGCTGCTGTAACTGTCTACTTGGATGACAGAGCCACTACAGTCAGACTGGCAAATTAAATTTGTAAGGCAACCAGCAGCACTAAATTTATAAATCAACCTATAGCCCGTCTCTTTCTTCCATGGCTGGTCGCAGTACATGCATACAGCATTACTAGTGTTCATAAGTATTCGGGAACCTCCACAGCACTTACCCTGACTTCACTTCCATGCTGACTGCTGCTAGATCAATGCAAACTGCAAAGTAGAAAGAGCAGTTTGTGTCATCCTGACAGCAGCCGACAGATGATGTGGATTTGTCAGGCACAAAATATTGATTTTGAACACAGATTAAATGTTTTTGGGGAGCCTACAAGTTTGTTTACATCCCTCATGTCGGGTGCTTACCTCACCTTTCCCTAACACCATCAGCCTCCTCCAAATTTCTTTCTTCTGTGTCTAGCAGCAGTTGGTGGTCTTAGCCCCCCCGGTAAACTGAATCAGTCAATAACGACTGCAGAAGGTCCCCTTCCAAATCCCATCATGATGCTGGAATCACAAGTGGAAGGAGAGAGAGCATATGCTGCTTTCAGGCTACCAAATGGAATTATGTGCCCGTTCTCTGTCACAGCTTGGGCAAGGGTGGCAAAGAGGAGAATGGACTCCATAAACTTTAGGAGCTACATCCTTTTCTGAGTGCTTCCCGGGCCTGATTCAGTTTACGGGGGGGGGGGGTGCTAAGACCATCAGCTGCTGCTAGACACAAAAGACAGAGATCTGGAGGAGACTGAGGTAAGCACCCGACATGGAAGGGGGATAGAAACGAACTTGAGGTTCCCCAAAAACTTGTAGTCTGTGTTTGAAATCAATATTTTGTGCCAAACAAATCCACATCATCTGTTGGCTGCTGTCTGGATAACGCAAACCGCACTTTCTGCTTGGGAGTTTGACTTGATTATCGGTCAGTGCGGAAGTGAAGGCAGGGCAAGTGCTGTGTTGGTCCCTGAATACTTATGAACACTAGTAATGCTGTATGTCATGTGCTTAAACTTTCCTGTTGTCACTAGAACAAGAGAGTTGGATGGGGACTGGGAATGACCCACTGTATAGACAAGAAGAAATTTCACAGAAGGTATGATTTAAAAATTAAACCTTTACCTTTATCTAAAGAACTGCTTCAGTTTCATTTAGGAGCTACCACTATATGTACCGTGACCAGCTGTGGAAGAAAGAGAGGGGCTACAGGTTGTGTTATAAATTTAGGGCTGCTGGTTGCCTTGCAAATTTAATTTGCCAATCTGACTGTAGTGGAGCTGCCATTCAGTAGACAGTTACGCAAGCAATAATACCTGACAGGGTGGGTGGTATTGGGCAATACCAGACCGCCCAGGGGTGTAATGAGGCCTGACGCCGTGGGCAGAGGGCTTTATATCCCCTGGAAGGTCCGGCATTGCCCATATCACCCACCCTGGAGGGTTTTATTGTGCTTAGAAAATGGATTAACTGTGGCAGTTTTATGTTACTGTTTTTAAAAGTTGCACAAATTAGAAAGAGATAGTAAGTATAAATTTTAATTGTTCTGCTTGCAAAGTAGTCCCTTGCATTATGTGCTGTTCCATCTTCTGCTGCCACCCCATCTACCACAGAGAGTCATTTGGTTGTAATTGTCTCCCCTCACCCAACCAATAGGAGATTTGTTTTTAAAGTTCTCATTACCAGTAGCCTGGAAGAAAAAGAAAAATTTTGTGCCTTACTTGAAGCAGTGCCTTTTTTACTCATAAATTCAGACTGTTAGCTGCACGATGCCGCGTGGCCGAACCAGGAAGTGGAGAGCAAGACATCTGATGTGTCAGGGCAGCACTATGTGTTTATAATTTTAGCAGAAACTTTGCCGGGTGTTACATTTTAAATTAAATAAGATGACATTATTAAATATTGATACCCCATTCATGGCTTCACGCTGAGTGGTGTACCACTTCTGCATGTTTGGGAGCCAGGATTGTAATTGTGCGAAGGAGATGCTGGTGATGAGGCGGGTCGGGTCGGGCAGCCGATGTATGTGAGCTGAAGGATTTTCATGCCACGAAGTCCACAAACGACTGGTAAGACAAAAATAAAAAGATAAAAATTAAACATCATGACTACTGCTATTAAAGTGACTGGGGTTGGGGAGAGACAGGAATGGAGTGAAAACAGGTCAGATTTGTAGGAGACATGACTAAACTATGATGGGCTCACTAAGCTAGGGGAAAAATGGCAGCGATTTTAAATTTGAAATTAAATGTGGTTAGCCAATTAGGAAACGGGGATGTGAAGTAAGATATTTGAGTGGGTGATGGGGCACTAAAGACTGGCTCTTTTTATTTACAGGGCTCTCACTGCTAGTTAATGTGCCCCATGCCAGCCAATCAGGTTTGTTTATTTGCAAAGCCCATTTTCTAAAGCAGCATTGTATCAGGAGTCTGTGATGTCAGCATTCTAAGGCTTGACACATGCTGACTCCCGATACAAAAAATACACAGTGCCAGGCTGTTAGGCAGTACTGAAAATGGACTGAACATAGGAAGATGGTTTTCAGTATTTAATTCATAAAAAAAGACAAAGGCCATAGACTGACATTAATGATTTAAGTATGAGGTAAAACTACTATAAAATCCTTTCCTAGCTCCTTTAAAAAGAAAATTTAACAGGAAATTACATAATGAATGTGAAAGATTATTGAGAAGGTCAAAGTAGAATTTCATGAAAAAAAAAAACAATAAACCAAAACATTTTATATTCAAAATTATTTTGGAAAAGTGTCAACAACATATTAAAGGCAAGGCATGGCAAGGCCATCTTTATTTATAAAGTGCCCTTTCCGAAGGGCTCAAGGAATTCTATATACAATGTAATTTATAATGTATAAAACAAAAAACAATATCAAAAATATATATAATCAGTAGATAAAAATGTAACCCCCCAAGGGTGGGACTTACCATGCTTGCCTCTCAGTCACCAGCTCCTGCCAGTCCCAGTCCTTTGGTGCGCTTGATCCTGCCAGCCCCCAGTAATGTTATCTTAGGTAGGGGATTGGAGGAGCAGTGAAAAGATGTAATCCACCCACTCGCTGGTGTGGTGAAATGCTGTTCAGCACTTGTGCATGTTCAAGCTGTCTGCTCAAATGTGCAAGTTGGTTGCAGCCAGCTTGAATATTGGAAGCACTGCGGCACTCAAAATGTTTAAAGCCGCTCTGGCGGCTTTCTGGCAGCATCCACATAGTGTGCTACAGACCCATAAACAAAGCAGCACATTTTGGGGTCTGGAGGCATGCAAGGAGGGGGAGAAAATAAATGTTAAAGGAACACTCTTAAGTGCTATTCCTTGAAGGGCACACTGGTTCTTTAACAGCAGCTGAGACTGCTGTGTAAATGAATAGCCCTCTCTGTCACCTAGGGGGGCAGCACTATGGTGCTGGCGACAGGCACAGTATGTCCCTTGCAAGCCCCACTCTGCCACCGGATTGTTTACAGCCATATTTGCTACCTTTGACCTTCAATCAGCCAATCAGAATCCTAGGAGCCCTGGAGGACTTGGCAATGGCTCCTGGGAAGGGGTAAAGGACAATGTTTGGTGCTCAAAGCAGGCAATCAATCTGGCATTGAGGGGATTTAATACATATTAATTCTACACAGGGACAGCTGTATTTAACCAACCAGAAGTTGCCATAGTCCCCTGAGACCCTGGGGGAGTTTTCAGCTCAGGGCAGTTCACCTGAAGCCCTCAGCCAGGGAGAAGGGTGTATAGCCAGCATCCAGGAAAAGTTTAGAAGTCAGCCTAAGCCTTCCACAGCCAGACTCCAAGAGACTTGCCAAAAAGCTTTCTGCTATCTAGAAACCCAGACAGTGTGTCTGCAGAGCTGTTTGCAACTAAACCTTCACAGCATCTGACAGAAGCCCTCAGACTGTGAGGAGGGTGGACTGTATCCTGCCAAACACTTCAAGGTTGTCTGGGTTAAGCAAGCAGATCCCAGAGACATCTGCAGATTTCCATTGTCTGGGAAATCCAGTTTGAAGTGAAGAAGTCAATTTGTGGTTTGAACCTACAGTTTGGAGACCACTTGAAAGACTGTTTGCTCCTCCAGCCTAGGGGGCTAGCGGGTTGTTTCCAGAGGCTTTAAAGTCTGCTGCGTGCAGAGAGAAAGAGAGAGAGTAAACCCTGAGCTCCAGGAAGCGAGATTGCCAGTGAGGACAGTCTGAAAAATCAGCCTGGTAGTGCTATCATCAGACGTTACCCATTGTCTGCCCTGAATTAGATGCCTGGAAATGTGGAGTAGGTGTGTGACCTTGGTCCCTAGAACTGGCCTTATCCAGCATCTTTAAAGAGCCTGCAACAGCCCTGAAAGGTGACAAGCTACAAGAGCCTGGAACAGCCCTGAAAGGTGACAAGCTGCAAGAGCTTACAACAGCCTTGAAGATGACAAGCTGCCAGAGCCTGCCATGGCCAAGCAAGCTGCCATCTGTCTGTACAGCTCAAGATCCTAACCAGAAAGACTGAAAATACCATCTTTGCCAGACCCTCTGGGACTGTTTTCAAAACTGCAAGTGAACACAGGGCCTGCACTGACCTGGGGAGTTTAAAAAGAGCTCATGCAAAGTTTCCTATTTCCAATTTTAAAAGTGCATCAATGCCGGCCAACCAGCTGCACCATACAGGCTTGCAACTATACCATCTGGGTACCCAGATAGACAGTAGGGGGCACTGGTACCAGTGGGGAGGTGGGCTTATGTGTTGCTGTTTGGGGTTGGGCACTGCAAAGATTTGCTGTTAGTGCCTTTGCTACCAGTTACATCAAGTGTTTTCACCTGTTAGTTATTTTGCAATCCCATTCCCCTTTCCCTGTTAAAAAATTGTTGTTGTTCTTGCTTGAGCTTGACTCATGAGCATATTATTAGCTATAGACATTAATTGCATGCAAAGTAAAGTGTTGCAATTGTTTATGGTATTCCATGTGGGGGGTGACTAGAAGGGGAGGTGGGTAGGTACAGCATCACGGAGGTTATTCTGGACTAACAATTGGCTTACTGTAATTTACTCTGGGTGGAGGCACCACACTATTTATTTTATCTTAGTGAAAGAACCCCCTTTTTCCATCAGAACCAGAACCCAGGCCCCCTCAACCTTGGTGAGTCCACTAAGCCGTGGTAGTAACCGAAAGTTACACAGCAACCTGGTTACAAAATTATTATACAGATTTGATAAAGGTAACTAGCTGAGGAATGCTGGTTCAATGAAATAAGTTTTCAGAGGCTTTAAGGGCCTCCACCATGCTACTCAAGTGAATGCTCCCTGGAAGCAAGTTCCACAACACTGGAGCTGCCATTCCAAAAGCTCTGTCCCCTGACTGTCTCAGGCAGAAAAAGAGTGCATTGAGCAACCCCATGTCACAGGAGTCGAGGGGTCAGACTGGGAGGTAAGGAACCAGGATATCTTTCAAATAGTCTGGTCCCAAAACAGCGTATAGCCTTGTATGTTAACATGCATATCTTGAAGGTGATGAGCCACTGCATAGACAGCCAGTGCAGCGCACACAGCACCGGTGTGATGTGATTACATCGAGAAGAACCTGCCACCAGCGGGGCTGCAGCAGTTCGGACCAACTGCAGGTGTTGCATCAAACCTCCAGATAATCCTAAGTAGAGAACATTACAATTGTCCAGCCTAAAAGTGACAAAAGCATGAACAATCATTACCAGGTCCGAATGAGCCAAATGTGGTTTGATCCTGGTGATGTTTCAGAGGTGGTAAAAAGTCAGATTGGACCACTGCCCACACCTGTTGTTCTACTTTCAGCCTGCAGTTCAAAATTACCCCAAGATTCACATATCAACAGCTATGAGAAAGACTGGATGTCCAGTAAAGGAAGGGCTGCTGAACCTCACACCGCTCTGACTCCCATCAGCCCGGCTCGATCATCATGAGGTCTGTCTCTTCTGGGCTGAGACATAGCCAGCTGGAGGCCATCTAATCATTTATCTCAGCAAGATATCATCCCAGCACCAAAGCTGCATAGTAACCGCCAGGGGAACAAGACATGTACAGCTGAGTATCATCTACATAACGGTGAAACTCAATACAGTATCACCTGATGATTGCACCCTAAAGGCAATATGTATATAGAGAACACAGGAACAAGGATTGAGCCTTGAGGAACCCCACAGGATAGCGCAGAGGCCTCAGAGATGAAATTACCTAGGGCTACCTGCTGCATTCTCCCAGTTTTGTAAGGCCAAATCAACATAAAACTGTGCAGGTGAGGCCCACATAGTTCCTCAGGTGATCCAATAGCACCCCATGGTCAGCTGTGTCAAGCATTAAGCAGAGATCCAAAAAAGGACCTAGATGGAACAAAGTCCTTGATCCCTTGCTAGGAGGAGATTATGGGCTTGATTTTAAAAGGGCTCAGAGGGACACAAGGGACTTGTGTCAAAGGTGTTTGACGCAAGTTGTGATTTGCATCACAACTTGCGTCAAACGCCATTTTATGACATGGGCAGCATCTGTTCCAGACACAGCTGTGTCAAAGGCCACTTGCACAAGGGTCGTGTTCAACAACTCAGTGCACCAGGTCGCAAGTGGGCTTGCGCCATGGCAGGGCTGCAACATCCCCTTTTCTGGGATTTTGGAAGACCCACCATGAACACAAGAGGGGCTACCACTTAGACCCACCTGGAGGTGGTCTAAGTGACTTGTGACAAGCAGAGCTGTGGAGCAGTCATCCTGTGGGGGGATCACCACAGCAATAGGAGCCAGTACTTCAGGAAGGGAAACAGGTGCTCTGGCCCCATAAGGCTGTGGCTTGGCGCATCTTGCCCCCATAGGGCACTGTCACACTAGTCTCGGGGCACTAGTGTGAAATGCCTGCTGTGGCAGGCTATTGCTAACCCTGCAATCCATGATATAGTCAAAATGCAGTGGTGCTACAGTGGTCCACTCAACTCACAAGTAGTCCCGATCCTCATCCCTGGTTGTAGAAAGAAAGCCCTGTCCCAGTCCGGTCCCCCCCCTCCCCCGTGCTCCTGCCGTACCTGTACAGAACTGCCAACTCATTACCTGGTGGTCTAGTGGCCTCCACCCTTCCCATCCCAACAGACAGTGGTCAAGCACCCCACTCCCCACCATCACTGACCTGCCTCTGCAACTGGCACTTCCCTCTGCACACCACCACAGCCAGCCACAGAATGCGATCACACAGACCACACAAGTGACTAGTACACTTACACAGTCTGTGCAATTGCATTCTGTGGCTGGCCATGGTGGTGAGTGGAGGGAAGTGATAGTTGCAGCAGCTGGTTGGGGACAGAGGGGCAGGGTGCTTAATCACTCTTTGTCAGGGTGTGGGGTCACTAGACCAAAAGGTAGTGAACTGGCAGTTCTGTACGGGCATGGCAGGAGTGCGGGGGGGAGACACAAACTTGGGAGTGGGCTTTTTTTTTTTACAATCAGGGACGAGGATCGGGACTACTTGTGAGTTGTGGGGGGCACTATAGTACCACTGTATTAATTGAGGATTGTGAGGGTTGGCAATAGCCTACCACAGCAGGCATTCCACACTAGTGGCACATGAGTGCCCAAAAAGTAGTGGGACAGTGCCCTATGGGGACAAAATTCCCCATGCCACAGCTTGGCATCAACTGCCCCTTCTGTGCCTAGGTTATAGGTTTGCTGCACCTTGGGGCACCTATGCTGGCCCCTGCACACATTTCCATAGATGTGTCCATGGACTTCTGCCACGGACCCCAAATTGCGCCCATCTTTTGGCTATAGGCTGAATTTTGTGGCTATTCCAGAAGGTTTGAGACAAGCCGCCAGCCTTCTGGAACAGCAACTTTTGCATTTGCCACAACTGCGTCGGACGCAACCCCTTTTCTGCCACAAGTTGTGTCCAGTGCAGGTGGCTACTAAAATTGGGCCTATGACTCCCTCTGATGAGTGCACTCTCAGTGCTGTGACAGGGCTGAAAACCCAGCTGGAGAGGTTCATAAGTCTCCACGTAATCCACAAGTTGCTCCACCACCACCTTCTCAATGAACTTCCCCAAAAAGGGAAGCTTAGAGACAGGTCTGTAATTTGCCAATATGTCAGGGTCCAAGGAAGACTTTTTTTAGGAGGGGTCTAACCATAACCTTTTCCGGGGCAGATGGAAGAAGATCCTCCCTCAAGGAACCACTGACAAACTCGGTGATCACGAGACCCAAGGACCCTAAAAAGCAAACTAATATACAACAAGTTACATCAGAATATGGAGCAAGGTATGCTCACAGTGTGGTCTTCATGAACTTGACCAACACATTTAATCTAGTTCATCACTCACTCCTAAAAATAATGCTCACTCACTTGGGATTGGTTGAAACATAGTAAACTGGTTTACTAATCATTTGGCAAATCGGAAACAAATAGTAAAGTCAAATGGAGTTAGCCCATCTGTCCATTCCATGATGTATGGAGTATCACAAGGGCCTACTTTAGGACTTCTGTTTTAGTAATGGACTTCCAGCAGTATATAAAGATATAAAAGTAATACTGTACACAGACAATGAAGTAGAAACATAGAAACATAGACTTTTGAAGGAAGATAAGAACCGCTTGGCCCACCCAGTCTGCCCATTTCGCTACCTACTGGATAAGCTGCAGATCCTAGTTAACCAACAGCCTACTTCTTCCAACCCCCCACCAGAATTGCCTTATGTCAGTCCCATGCATTCTTGAATTCCCCACTGTTTTTGACCCCACGACCTCCTCAGGAAGGCCGTTCCATGCATCCACCACTCTGAAAAAATACTTTCTCACATTGTCCCTGAGCCATCCCCCCTCTATCTTCAAACTGTGTCCCCTTGTTCTTGCATACCTCTTTTTCTGAAAGATGCTAGCCTATTCCACTTTGTTGATTCCCTTGAGGTACTTGAAAGTTTCTATCATGTACCCCCTCTCCCTCCTTTCCTCGAGAGTATACATATTAAGCTCCTTTAGTCTCTCTTCATACGGCTTCTGGTACAGACCCTGCACCACTTTAGTTGCCCTCCTCTGGACTACCTCCATCTTGTCTATGTCCTTGCGGAGGTGGGGTCTCCAGAACTGTATGCAGTACTCCAGATGGGGTCTCACCAACTGCCTGTACAGAAGAATAACAATTTCCTGTTTTGTACCGGGTGATGTCTCTCCCTATACATTCCAGATTCCCCCTAGCCCTCCTTACTGCCTTCTCACATTGCTTGCTTACATTTAGGTCACCTGATATGACTAGCCCCAGGTCCCTTTCTATTTTTGTTGTTGTTAGTACCTCCCCCCCTTATTGTGTACTCTTCCCCTGGGTTTTTGTTTCCCAGGTGCATTACTTTGCACTTCTTTGCACTGAATCTAAGCCGCCATACTTTTGACCATTCCTCCAACCTTGCCAAGTCCCTTCTCATCCTTTCCACCCCCTTTGTGTATCAACCCTATTGCAGATCTTTGTATTGTCTGCAAAGAGGTATACTTTTCCTTCCAGTCCCTCTGCAATGCCACTTGTAAAGACATTAAAAAAGACTGGTCCCAGTACTGAACCCTGCGGTACCCCGCTAGTAACCACCTTTTCTTCGGAGTGGACTCCATTTACTATTACCTTTGTATTCTGTTGTTCAGAACATTTTTTACCCAGGCTACCACCCTGGGACCCACTCACAGGCTGGCTAACTTGTTTATTAATATTTTGTGCAGGACTGTGTCAAATGCCTTGTTAAAGTCAAGGTAGGCCATGTCCACAGCCCCTCCCTGGTCTACTATTTTGGTCACCCATCAAAGAAATCTATTAGATTCGTCTGACATGACCTTCCCACTGTGAATCCACGCTGCCTTGGGTTCTGTGCCCCGCTGGCCTCTAGGTACTCAACAATTCTTTCTTTCTGTAGTAATTCCATCATTTTCCCTACCACTGAGGTCAAACTAACAGGTCTGTAGTTTCCTGACTCTGCTTTGCCCCCACTTTTGTGAAGGGGAATCACATCCACCCTCCTCCAGTCCTCAGGTACCACATTATCCTCCCATGATTTGTTAAAAAGGGTAGTCAGTGGTGTCACTAGTTCTACCCTTAGTTCTTTTAGAATTCTGGGGTGAATCCCGTCAGTTCCCATTGCTTTGTCCACCTTCAGTTTTAGGAGTTCTTTCAGAACCCTTTCTTCTGTGACTGGTCTGGTATCAACCCCCTATCCAGAGTGCTTCTATTGACTAGATTAGGTACCTCCCCCTCCTCTTTTTTTGTGAATACTGAGCAGAAGTATTCATTCAGTATTCCTGCTTTTTCACCATCACCCTCTGCCCACCCACCCTCCTCTTTATTAAGCCTCACTATCCCTCCCTTGATCTTTCTTTGCTACGTAATGTACCTATAAAAGGTTTTATCCCCCTTCTTAATCGAGTTGGCTATCTTGTCCTCAGTTTGGGCCTTTGCTATTCTGACTGCCTTCCCCGATTCCTTCTGCTTTAACTGGTACAGTTCTCTGTCCTGTTCCTTCTGCATTTCCTTATACTTCCTGAATCAAGGGTGCCGGAAGATGGTATAAATCTATTTCTCCCTAACCTTCCCTGTCACCTCTTTTGAGAACTATAGTGTTTTTATCCTTCATTTTGATTCATTTGCTTCACAAAAAGGCTTGCTGCCTCTGCGATGGCAGTTTTGATGTTTCCCCATTGTTCCTCCACCCCTCCTTCTTGCCCATTTGCTAGTGTTTTTCTAAGGCACTCTCCCATTTTGCCAAAGTCAGCCCTCCTAAAGTCCAGTACTCTCACTTTTGTATGGCTTGACTCTATGACTGTGTTTATCATGAACCACACTGTTTGGTGGTCACTTGTTCTCAGATGGCTACCCACTTCTAAATCTGAGATCCTTTCTCCGTCCCCATTTGAGAGTACCAGGTCTAAGACTACTATCTCCCTAGTGGGTTCCAACACTAGCTGTCTGAGGCATGCTCCCTGTAGGGCATCAAGAATGATCCTGCTTTTGGATGTGGCTGCAGCAAAGGTGATCCAGTTAACATCTGGCATATTCAGGTCCCCTATCAACAATATCTCCCCTTTTCTTGCTATCCTAAGGATGCCTTCTATCATTTCCTTGTCCATTTCCTCCCCCTGAGATGGGGTCTATATACAACCCCCATGCGGATTGTGGTGCCATTTCCTGTCTCCAGGGTGACCTACAGTGCCTACTCTCCTCCCCATTTATCCTTTAGTTTCATTGTTTTGATCCCTTCCCTTATGTAGAGAGCTACTCCTCCTCTTCTACCCTCCCTGTCCCTCCTTTAGATTGTGTACCCTGGTATGTTGACATCCCAGTCATGGTTCTCTGTGTACCACGTTTCTGTGACTACCACAATATCTAGGCATCCCTCTTCCTTCAAGGCCACTAGTTCAGGGAGGTTGTTACCCAGACTATGGGTGTTGGTACTCATTGCCCTCCATTTTTTAATGGCCTTACCCCTTTTAGCCCCATCCCTGTCCTTATTGCCTTTGCTTTTCTCTCCATTTACTCCTGCCCTTCTCCCTATTGACTTCTCTATTTTGGTGTTTACCTCATTAACTACCCTGTTTTGTGGGGGGGGGCTGGGATTTTCCTGCTCCTTTTCAATGCCTCCCCCCTTGGCTAGTTTAAATGCATTTAAACCTATCACCTAGGATCCTGGTTCCCTTCCAGATGCAGACCATCACACCAGTATAGGCCTGTATCCCTCTAGATGGACCCCCAATCCCCAATGAAGCCAAAACCCTGAGCTCTGCACCAGTTTTTCAACCACTGATTGAATCCCATGGTGCAAAGCACCCTAGCCTCACCATGCCATAAACAGGCAGCAACTCCGAGAAGGTTACCATTTGTGCTACTTGTCTAATGCCCCTCCCCAAATCCACAAACTCCCCCTGCACTCCCTAGGTGGGCAATGACATCCAGCTCCCTCTCCCATGCAGCTGCTCCCACAATCCTGAGGATTTGCTCCCTGTTTCTCCAAACCATGGCGCAGGGCAGGCACCTTACCTCCCTCTCCCCTCCCTCCCCCAGTTCTACCCCCCTAACCATTGAGTCCCCCACCAGGAGTTGTTTCCTTCCCCCTGTGGGGTCCCGTGCCACCTTCCTTTGGGTCTCCTTTGTGGAGGTTCCAAGCATTCTCCTTGGTCTCCACTGTGGGTGCCTCCATAAAGGAACCACGCTTTGCCAGAACAGCATATGAATTGTGGAGAGGTACAACTGGAGGCATGTGCCTCTGTTCCATGACCCTTACCCTCCCTGAGCCCACCATGGTCCAACTGCTCCTCTTTCTTGGCAACCTCTAAGGCATCCGCTCTGGTGGCTGCTGGGTGGGAGAGGAGGTCCCCCCAATCCTGGCCAACTTGGCCTGGGGATAAGCATTCTCCTCCCTCAGCCCAGAGAGGTGCCTGCCAATGGGACACCACATCCTCCAGAATGTCTCCCAGAAGACTACCACTCCATAGCCACTGCACTGCGCCACTCCCATCATGTCTTTGTGGCCCCTCGACTGTTGTTTTGTATGCTTACTCTTTCCTCTCTCTGTTTACTTTTTTTGGTTTGTTTTTTCTCCCTACTTTCCTACTGCCTCTGTGCCCTTACAGCTCCTGCCCTTCCTGTTTTGGGACAGGAAGTTCTTGTATTCCTCAGTAGTCTCCTTCTTATTTGCTCAGAAACAGACCTCCAGCAGCTAGGGGCTGAGGGAACGCTATTCTTTTCCTTCTAAGATGGTGAGTCCTTTGTGTCTCTGTGATCACTCCCTTCCTGCTCCCCAATAGGAAGTTCCTGTTGTCAGTCAAATCCAGTGCCTATAAAAGTGGAACTGGCTATGGGTGAGGGTGGAGGGGAGTGAGGGAGGACTATATAGTCCCAGTAGTCCTCTTGCTGCTCTCTGCTGAAAGCTAACTAGGGAAGTTTTAAATGCAGACACCTGCCTTTCTGCTACCTAAGCCACACACCCTAATTTACAGCTCTCCTCTTCACCTAGCTAACTGCACAGATAACAGTTCCCTTCCCCCAACTCAGAAAGCACACTAACTCTTGTTTTTTTAACCTAATTGAAGGTCCCAGTAGTAGAGTTCTAGTTCTTTAATCCCAGTAGTAGAGTTCTAGCAGCTGCCTCTTTCCTCTTGCTGCTCTCTGCCAAAAGCTAACTAGGTAATTAATGAGAATTTTTGTACTGAGCGCCACCACCAGAGCAACCAGTACTGTATAAAGCCATGAAGGGTATGGATGTGCTACAAAAGACTCACGATACTTGAGTTAGAATGGATGGAGTTAGGATGATGGTGGACTGCTTCAGGGATAGTAAACTTGTTCTGAATAAAACCAAAAATAAAGAGTAGTTTTTGTACGGCGCAGAACTCCAAAACAAACATAAACAACATAAACATAAATCACAATGGAACAGAAAGTCTGGAAGTTGTTGATAACTTCAAATATCCTGGAGTCTATTTGGATTCTAAATTAATATATGAATCACATATTACTCATATCACAGCACAGCTGGACAAAAAACTGTGGGTACTATATGCCTTAAAAGATTTTCTGACTGATGAGACAACACAGCAATTACCCAGAGTAGTCTGCTCCCACTAATTGAATATTGGAATGTTATCTGGAGAGAGACATCATATAAAATGTTAACAAAAAGAAAAACTTTGTATAATTTGATCTGCAGGTTTTTCTTAAGGGCAAAGAAACTAGAACAACATTGTGTACTATACAAAACACTTAAGTGGTTACCCTTAGAAGAAAAAAATGCTTTTAGCTTAGGGATAATGGCCTATAAATTCCTTAGGAAAAGGGGTGAAGGACCTTTGTCTGATACTACTAAAATAGAAAACAGAGGGAAAAGTTTAAGATACTCTGATGCACTGAAGTTAAACCTGGAACAATATAACAACAGAAATCAAGCAGACCAGACGCTGTCACAGTTCAAGATACTATTTAAGCAGTACTTACAGTGTTTAATCAACAGCCACTGTTCACAAACTTGAATACTGTCTTATTACCTATATGCTGTAGGCTTCAAAACTGTTGTTTCATTTTTACGTTATATTATTCATAATTTTTACAGCATATTTTTATTAACAGTGTGAACGGTAAATTGTTGTATATTACAGATAGCTAATGTTAATAGTGAGGATATTTGTACTGAGTACCACCACCTGGGCAATCAGCAGTAGAGCATGGAGGCCATATGCTCACCAGGACTCACTCTTCCAATCAGACTTACCGTGGGGGTCAGACCGCGACCCAGTCACAATGCAGCAAATTGCCAAGTGAGTCCTGCTCTACTTATTTTGTCACACTGACTTGGCTTGTTACATACTAAGACTTGTGGTGGAGACTTAAGTATACTCTCTTTGCTTGTTATCTAAATATGCTACAGCAACCCTGTTTATCTTCATATGGTTTGTTATTTTCTTAAATGTGTTTGCTCCTGTGATTCTTTTCTAAAACCCACTTTCTGTAAAAGGAAGGAAATTCCTACTTTCAATTGTTTTGGGGCGTGGGGCTTCAGATCACAAAATGACCAGGGTACTTTTCAGTCTTAATCCAGCATTGGTCGAGATGTCCGACCAGTAGAACAAACACATAAATAAATAAAAGCTATACAGTGTGTGTGTGTTATCGCTCATGTAGTATCAATTGTTCTATAATATACATATGTACAGTATATTATCGCTTATTTATCATGGCATTAGAAATTGTCTGAAATTGGGGTATTAAATTTAGTGACAAATTATAAATCTTTTCTGTCAGTAGAATGGGTAGAAAGAGTACACGCAAGGTTAAAGAACTACAAATAATTCTGCACAGATTAACAAGCATGCACCACAACATGCAGACAAGGCTGGATGCCCAAGTCTTCAATTAGAAAATGAACTTAAAAACTTTTTTTTTAGCAACCGGTGTGGCCAGAAAGGTTCTAGAAGGGAGAAGCATGTCAAGAGCACGAAAAGTGCAGCCAAGACATTGGCAGCAGTAATAGTGCTGATAAACATCCAAATAACAACTCGGTGCGGGACGTCCAACAACATCAAGTGTACTGTTACCAAGTGATGCAGTTGATCAGTCTGGTGAACTTTCTAAGCATGAAAAAAGCACCAGATTTAGCTAAGTCCTACCTTTACTAGATGACAATTTTAAAAATTCAGAAGTTCAGTGGCATTCAGTATGTGTTGCTGAAATTGAACAAAGGCTTTCTCCACCTGAAAAAAAATGTCCATCCATTCATTGCTCGCATACTTCCATGTTAGAAGGGGAAAAGAACCAAGCGAGGAAGTTCAGGGCAAACTTCAGGATCATGGCCTGAAACCTAGTAGTCATACTGTATCTACCACACTGTTTAGTAAACTTATGGAAGGTCTTTCTAGTCCAATTACTGCATCTACCGTGGTGCAGTCAATTTATTATGATTAAAAAAAGATTAACTGCTTCCAATTTGGTAAGGTAGAGGTTCATACTATGGTTCATACTATGGAATGTGAAATAATATCTTAAAACACCTCCTGTTTGAATATAATTGCCTAGTTTTGTTTTAAATTATGTTTTTGTTCTGCTTATCACCACCTCTGTAGGCAGAGCATTCCAAACATTGACAATTCTGGAAGTAAAAAAACACTTCCTCCTATCACTTCTGAATATTTTCCTTTTTATTTGCATAGGGTGCCCTCCGGTTTCTACTTTTCCTGATTTAAACTCAGTGTCCAGTTCTGTTAACAATATCGGATACTGCATTATGTCATATATGAAGATAATATCACCTCTAGTTCATCTTGTCTCCAAGAACATTAAGTTTAACAACCTTAGGCTCTCCTTATATCCCCTTTCCTCTTGTCCCTTTATCATTTTTGTGTATCTTCTCTGTATTCTTTCCATTTTAATTTGCTCATTTTTTCTATAGGGATTCCATAACTTAGAGGAGTATTCTAGTTATGGACGTACATAGGATCTGTATAGAGGGACCATGATTTAACTGTCTCTGGATATAATATTCTCTTTTATTGACCAAAATATTTTATTTGCCTTTGATATAGCTTCAGATGTTTGTTTACAGTACGAAACTCACCTGTCATTATTGTACCAATATCTTTTTCACATGTAGAGGTTTCTAGCGGTATCCCATTTAGTATCTACATGTACAAGGGGTTTCCTCTTCCCATATGAATTACTTTGCATTTACTTTTATTTAGTATCATACCCCCTTTTTTGTCCATTCTGAAATTTTGTTTATGTTGTATTATTTCAGCATATAATGTTGTTTTTACTTGTCCACCTATTTTGGTATCGCCTGCATACTTTGACACCCAGCAGGTCAAATTATCTGATAGGTCAGCAATAAATATTTGAAACAAGACTGGTGTTAAGACTGAGCCTTGGAGGACCCCACTAGTAACCTCCCCCTCCTCCAATGAGTGTCCATATACCATCACTCTCTGCCTCCTATTGCAGAGCCACTCTCTAACCCAGGGGTTCTCAAATGGTGAGGCCAGCTTCCCTGGGGAGGCCCCAACCAGTTCCAGGGGAGGCTCAAGCAAGTCTGAAAAGTACTGTATTTAAATGTTGAGTTTTATATATTTTGTGTGAAGAGATGAAGCAAACTGAAAGAGGATAACAGTAGGTGAATGTTATGTATTTATTTACTATTAGGTGACAAGGAAGGTGAATAAGGCAAGGCTCATTTCAGGTGTACCCAGGGAAGGGTAGGCAGTGAATACATTTCAAAAGATAACTGCAAAACAATTAAGAAATACATAGTGAACAATAGTGTAAACAAATATGAACAATAAACTAACAATGAATGGTGGTAATTGATCAATTTGTAGACTGATGGTAGAACAGTGCAAATACAAGGGTTGAGCATAAAAGTGCTAAGAGCAATAGCAGGAAGGAGCAAAGTAATCCCAGAGAAGTTGCTTAGGAGCAGGGAAGGAGGTGGAAAGGCAAAGCATATAGGAAGGTTATTTCATATAGAGAGGAAACAGAGAAAGTAGTCTGACCCATGAAGGTACTGTAACAAGAGTTAACAATGGTTTACGAATGGAAATAGTGGAGCAAGTAGGCTCACCTGTGGGGGGGAGGGGGTTACAATAAACTGAATAATAATATTTGTTTATTTTATTTATTTGTTATTCAGATTACACCTTTGAGCGTAGGAGCTCTTTTTCAAAGGTTCCACGTTAGTATAAGACAAAGAACTGAATGTGATCCAAGTACTCAAAGGGGTTTCAATTTATTCATGGTGTACTGCGCAAAGTACAGTACATTATTTTTCTTTGGGGAGGCCCAAGATTATTTCAATTTTCCGGGAGGCTCCAAATCTTTTCCATGGATTTGGGGAGGCTCACTGTGACAAAGTCTAAGAACTATTGCTCTAACCCATTCAATAATTAAGGTATTATCCTTGGTGCTTTCTAGTTTTTCAGTTATGGCCCAATGAGGTGTCATGTCAAATGCCTTTGCATAGTCAGATATATAATGTCACACGGTACATTTTTATCCAATGAGCCACTTATCTTTTCATAGAAGCACAGAAGGTTTGTGGTGCAGCTTCTGCACTTCTTGATCCCATGCTGTTCATTGACACATTCATCAACTATATTTGAGAGTCTATCCTTACTAATACTTTCCAATATTTTACAAACCACACTGGTTAGGCTTATAGGTCTATAATTCTGTACCTCCTCAGGATTTCCTTTTTTCAAGATCGGAACGACATAAGCCAGTTTCCAGTCTGAAGGTATTTTCCCTGTATTTGTTGATTTTTCAAACAAGTATCTTAGTGGATTTGTTGTATAATCAGACATTAACTGTAACATTTTTGCAGACATTTTATCCGGACCTAGGGAAGTACGAGTTTTTAAATGTTTAATTTTAGCACCTATTTCTTCCAATGTAATGTCTATATTTTCTTATTCTTCATTTGACTTCGAGGGTGATATTTTATTATCCTTAGAATAAACTTCACAGAAATAGGAATTGAAAAGTTCTGGCATTCCTTTGTTATCCTTTATAATTATATTGTTGTGTGTTATTGGCTCCATATTGTTTTGTGTTTTTTAAGCAGTTTATGTATGAATAAAACTCTCTATAGTTGTCTTTTTTTGCTTTATATGCCAACATATGTTCCAGTTTCCTTTTTGCTGTGCTTATTTTTTGTTTGCATTCTTTCTGTGCTTTTTTGAATTTTTCACAAGAGGTGCTGTTTCCTAATTGACGGTACCCTGAATATAGTTTATTTTTTCTGATAAGTTTTTTGATATTTTGACTCATCCATTTTGACCATTTTTATTGTTTTTATATTTCTTTCTTTTAGGAATTGTATTTTCCATGATATTATACATGATTTCTTTAAATGTGTCCCACATGTCTTCTGCTGTTTTATTTTTCATTAATGTGTCCCAGTTGACGTTTTTTACTGTTTTATTTATTAACTCAATATTTGCTTTATTACACAAATATATTTCCTTACAACTGTTCTGTGGCATAAATTCATACTTTATATTAAAATGTACAGTTCCATGGTCAACTTTATATTAAAACGTACAGTTCCATGGTCAATGTTTCCCAGTGGGGATCCTACGGTGCACTCAATAATTTGAATAGTTTCCAAACATTTTTGTCTCTAGTCGGGTGACTCTTCCTTACTAAATCATGTTATCTTGTACTACAAATAAGGTTACCAAGTTTATTTTTACCTTTTATTGCCATTCTCCAAAAACATGGATCTGGCCCATTCCTGCTAACTCTCAGCTGAGGCAGACGTTACTGTCTGTGGAGGTTAAGTGTTGTCTGCCATCTTGGGAAGGGGAGAGATTCAAGGTATTAGAGAAAGCATTAGAGAAGAGTTACTAGATAGGATCAGATGAGTAGGTAGGTTGCTACAGTCTTATCCTTGAAGTTTAGATCACATGATTTTAGTAATGAGTGAATAAGTTTTGCAAATTATATGCCACAGCATGTCCTCAAGTCCCATTCCATAGTCAGAAGTTATTTATCCACAATATCGAAATGACTCTGAAAGAAAGTTTGCTCCATTATTTGATGGCTGTCACAACCCAGCCTACCTGAGGTTCTGGCAGGGTTGCTTTTCACCTGTCTTCTAACTGCCCAGCCCATGGATCCCATGTGCCGTGATGTGTACCAGCCCATACTCCCTCCCTTTCCATCTGGTGCCCACTACTGTGCCCTTAAGAGTGCATGTGTCTAGGCTGGCCCAGTGGCACTGAGGGTTGAGGTGTTGGACATCACACCTCACACTATGCTGGCAACCTGGATTCAGGACCGAGCTTGGGTAGTCAGGGGTCAGCCTGGGGGGAAGGGAGTGAATGGGACTGAGCAGCCAAAAGGCAGTTCTCCTCCCTCAGGGAGGGACTCTGTCATCCCCACAGTACAACTGCCCCCAGGTGGAGGCCTGAGGGTAGTGCAGGTGGGTGGGTGGCATTACAGAACCACAGTGTGCATGTGCCTCCACAAGCATATATGCGGCCATACCATGGGTGTGTGAAAACAGGTGGAAAATGGTGCTGACTGGCTGGATGATGCCAGTACCCCACAGGGTCTGCGCTCTGCTTGCTCGGTACCCCTGTGTCAATGAGGTAAGTCCCAGTGGATATCAGGGTGATGGGGCTGGGGGGACTGGTAGAAGGGGGCCGGTCAGACAGGGAGGCGATTAAACGTTAATTAAAAAAAAAGTGTGCATGTGCCTGTGATGTCCACCTGGCCCCAGATGCTTTCTGACTTGATTCCAGCCCCCCCCCCTTCCCCTCTACAAAAGCTGAGCATTCAGGCGGGGCAGCATCTCCCTCTTTTTTCCAAAATGGAGGGAGATCACCACAGACAAATGGGTCCTGGAAATAATTCAGTGAGGTCATGCTCTTGAGCCACTGTCTACCTCTCTAGTGCATGCTCGTCTGTCATTACCATCCAAGACACCTGTCTATCCTACTTACAGAAGCCCAGATTATTAGACAAATTGGCTATACAACCCATTCCTATTTCTGGGAGAACCCTTGGGTTTTACTCTGGATACTTTCTGGTCCCCAGTTGGATAGGCGACTTGCACACTGTTACTGACATCAGACAACTGAAGAAATACATTGAATACAAAAAGTTTTGAATGCTATCTTTCAGCCTCTGTTCACTCTGATACAGTAGGGGAGTACATGTGTGCCCTGGACATAAAGAATACCTACCTTCATATCACAGTCCGGCACTGCCATTGACAGTATTTTGGATTATTCCAGTCGGCAAGTACTACCAGTTTCTTGACCTTTGGCTTATTCTCAACACAATAGGGCTCTACCAAATGCTTAGCAGTTCTAAAGGTGTGGCTTTATGGAGATTTTCTTGATCTAATGTTATAGTAAGTTACTGAACTTTCACCCAAACATGAAGAAATGTTAATGATTTGGCATCTTCTGCCTCCGAAACAGATAGACAGTCAAAATTCCACCATAATGTTAATATGAGCTCCTTCAGACCATTGGCGTGCAATTTTATTTAATACTGTATTCTAATCTCAGGATAAGAAATTATCATTTTGGACAGTAGTAGAGGTTCAGTAAGTGACACTAGTGATTTGCATTAAAGAGGGAGTCCTGCCAAAATTTATTGCATCAGTAAATTCGGAATTTGAATTGGCATATCCCCAATCAGCCTAAAAATGAGATCTCAAGTTAGTTTGTTTAAAAATTAGAAATAATTTTGCAATCAGGGAATCAAGGGAAATGAATTAATTCACAAATCTGGACTGCCTTATGCGGTATGGGCTGCCCATTGGCTCTTGCTCTGCACCAATGGGCGTGCAGCCTACCGGCGTGGTCAGTCGGCGGGCGGCGGGCAGCAGGCGGTGGGATGCTGCCACCCGCCGCTGCCGGGGAGTGTGGTGGTGGGCCTCGTGTGGGTGGGGGTGGGGGACACTAGATCACCAGGCATATGGTCTTGGGGTGTCGCAACATAATGCAGCCAGCAGATCGGGCTTATCGGTCCACTGGACCACCAGGGATACGCTCTGGGGTTAAATTTCTTCAGCCGCGATTGGCTTATCGGTCCACTGACCACCAGGGATATGTTCGGGGAACACTTTGCTGCCCACAATCGGGCTGGTGGGGGGGTGATTTAAGCTTATGCCCGCGATCGGGCCAGTTGAGGGAGGGAAGATTTCATACACATTTGCCCACGATCGGACTGCAGGGAGCGTCGGTCCCCGACGGCTGCTGCCTGGCAGGGCGCCAGGCACTAGAGGATCGGCACACCTGCATGCAAATAAACAGATGCAAATGGCCCCCCCTATGCCTTGCATGAATTATGGCCCCATTTGCATGTCACCTTTTGAATATCGGAAATTTGCTCATGGCACAATGGTGCTTGTGCCACCACTAGTTGAATGCTCCACTCTGACCACTTGAGGTGGCACAAGTTCCACTGCACCATGCACAGTGGCTGTGGTTGGGGGGTGATATTCAAAGGAGTTGCTCAGTAGCACAACTCCTTTGAATATCACTCCAACCACACCCCAGCGCAACTATTTTGTGCAGCGCAAGGGCTTGCGCCACAAAATAGCACAGTTTGAATATCTGGCCCCATTTCTTTAGTTTTAGACAGATTCTTTGAGTTGGTTGTTTGTAATATAAAACAAAACTACTGAAAATTTCTTCTGGAAAATCATTTTATTGCATTCAAACAGATACAAACAAAATTGTTAAGTATCTGATAGGTAATGGAGAGAGTTGAATATTCAGGTACAAGTTTAAAAGCTCTTCTCTTTCTGATTTGTTGATCTGTTTCTGACTTCAGCCTTCCCACAATCGATGATGTTGTGATGATCATTCAAGCGCTGCGACCGACTAGCTGTGATTTGGACTCTGGCCCCACACGCCTTTTAGTGGGTTGTGTGGATAAGATCGGCCTAGTCCTAGCTTTGATCGTCTGGAAGTCTTTGGAGAGGGGGATTTTTCCAGATCCCCTTAAAGAGGCTATAGTTAAGCCTTTATTAAAGAAATCCTCCTTAGATCCAGATTGTCTAGCAAATTACAGACCAGTCTCTAACTTACCCTTTGTGGGTAAAGTTATTGAGAAAGTGGTTGCAGCGCAGTTGGAGGATCATCTGACCAACAACAATATCTACGATTCTCTCCAGTCTGGATTTAGGAAAAGGCATAGTACTGAGACAGCGCTTGTACGGGTACTAAATGACCTCCTAATAGCGAGAGATCGTAGGACCCGATCCATCTTGGTACTACTTGATCTCTCTGCAGCGTTTGACACCGTTGACCATGGTGTGCTGTTAGAACGTTTGTGGTCAGTCTGCAGACTGTCTGGTACGGTCCTCAGATGGTTTCAATCTTACCTCGAGGGTAGGACTCAGAGAGTGGTGTCAGGAATTTTTTCCTCAGCATCCCTCTCCCTACCCTGCGGGGTACCGCAGGGTTCTAGTTTAGCGCCTATGTTGTTTTCGGTGTATATGCTACCGTTAGGGGTGATTATTAGATGATACAGTTTGGGTTTTCACTGCTATGCAGATGATACCCAGCTGTATATGTCTTTGTGCTCGCCAGGACGCTGCCTTGTCGGCATTTAATAACTGCCTTGAAGAAATCCAAGACTGGATGAATGGGAGTTGGCTGAGGTTAAACCCGGAGAAAACTGAGGTATTGGTTGTGGACAAAGGCCGCTGTGAGGCGGGTCTGCGGAGGGATCACCCTCAGGCTTATGGCTTGGAGGTGTTTAACTGGCAACCTCAGATCAGGTGCAGAATCTTGGCGTAATAATTGACGACCGTCTGACACTTAAATCCCAGGTGTCAGCAGTCATCAAAACTTCCTTTTTTCATCTGAGGAATATTGCCAGGGTGAAGCACCTGGTTCCTCCAGAGGACCTTTCAACATTGATCCACGCCTTCATTACCTCCCGTCTTGACTACTGTAATTCCTTATACCTAGGGCTATCGGGGGTTGAACTTCGCCATCTGCAGCTAGTGCAGAATGCGGCAGCCAGGTTGTTGACTGGATCTTCTAGATCCAGCCATATAATGCCTATGCTTCGCGGACTGCACTGGCTGCCAGTGTTTTGGCAAATCACCTTCAAGGTCGGTTTACTGACCTATAAAGCCCTACATGATCTGGGACCTACCTACCTGAAAGAGCTCCTTTGCTCCTACAGTCCCTCCCGCTCCTTCCAATCCACTGACGAGGGATTGCTAGAGATTCCCAGGGTTCGTTTGAAAACATCAGGTGCTAGATCATTTAGTTTTATGGCACCAACCCTGTGGAATTCTCTACCTCGTCAGGTGCGAAATTGCCCGACCGTCCTTAGTTTTAAGGGAGCTTTGAAAACCCACCTTTTTAGCATAGCTTTTAAGGATTTATAATAGTTTTAATTTTATTGTATTTATTGTTTTGTGAATTTGTACAGGCGCTTTGATTTTAAGAAAAGCGCCTTCTAAAAATAAAGATGAATTGAATTGAATTGATTATTTCTGTGTTACCTTGTTCTTTCTGTCTTTCTTTGATTTCTATCTTCCTACTTATTTTTCTGTTTGATTTGCTGAGTTACATCTTTCTGAATACATAATATGCTTGAACCTGGAGTAATAGGGGAATCTTTTTTTTTTTAGTTGTTTAACCAGGAGTAGCACATTAAGCTGAAAGCTTTTTTACAGGAGCAACCTGGGAGCACAGGGAAGTTAAGTGACTTGCACAGGGTCACACAGCATGCAAGTGGAAGCTGTGGGATTCTAACGCAGGTCTGGTCTGCTGGATGTCACCACATTTGCAGCTCAGAGCCTTAAACCACTGCACCATACTGCCCCCCTGGATAATTTAATTGTACAGCACTAACTTACTTCTTATATTTAGCTTAACTTAATGATTTACTTTAACGTTCCAGGTTTTGTTCTGTTATTGTTCTCATGAGGGCCTTTTTAATTGTTGCTTTATATTGTTAATGTATTGTATATGTTAATATCAGTTATGCTCTATCAATGTTTGTATTAGTTAAAATGGTACACTGATTATTTGTTATTGTTGAATACGCTTAATAAAATTTTATTGATGACAAAAAGTAGAAAAACACTCTGACTAGAGTCCTGAGCCCCAGTGCTTCAGCCCTATCCAGGTCTTCGTCAGTGGGCGAATCTAGGCACTATCAGGCTGGTCCACCATTTATATTAAATTTAGGCATACATTAGCATATCATTTGAATATATGAATAGGCATTACATTGATTGACTATTGCAATTCAAATATCTGTTATACAACACATAAAACTGGTGGAATTGACAAATGACTGCAAAAAAGAACATTAAATATTCTGCACTTTACACGTACATAAGCTAATTAATTTAGCTTTTAAACAGTAACAATTAAATGTAACTATGTATCACAGTTGCAAATTTTATCTAAATCAAAAAGATAAATTCTTGCTCCACTTCATGATATAAAACTCCACTAGCTGGGCTAAATATGGAGGGATTAACCCATGATAGAGCACAGGTTTACTGAGCATTAATCCATGCCTGGAGGTTGGGTTTGTGAGGCATGAGGCCACAGACCGAGTGATGTCAACCACCCTGTCATGGATTAATGCTCAGTAACCTATGCTCTGGAGTGGGTTAATCCACTTATAAAATGGACAACTTTATTTTAGAGGTTTACCTAAATAAATATTTAAAAAATACACTGTTTACATGCATTTGTAATAAAATAGTTCTTACGCCTAATGGGTTTGTCCTTCTGAGGATGCCGTAGTTGAAGTTCTCCACTAGGTGGATTTGTCCTAATAAGGCTGCTGTAGTTGTAGTTTTTTACATGTTTTTCTGGTGGAGTGATCTGAAATCATCATTTTACATTGCTGTCACTCAGGATTATGTAGTGCAGCAAGGCAACTGTGGGTTTACAGGGGATTAATTCATGCTTTAGATTAATGCAAGGGAATGCAAATTATGAAAGTATCCTGTGGGGAAAAAAGTGACCATTAATGTTAGAAAATATTATAGCTGGGCATATTCAGAATCTCAGTGCCTGTCATCACATGCATATCCCTTAAACCAAAAGTGATTCCCAGAAAGGAATATGTTGTAGATCTCCTTTTGGATGAAGCAGCAGGCACCAGTGCAGTGTAAGTGTTTGAGCTGGAAGGGAAGGTCTGCCTCTTTGCAGATGACACCAAGCTCTGCAATAGGGTGGACACTTGAATGAGCAGAGACCTGAGAAAACTTGAGGAGTGGTCAAGGGTATGGCAGCTGGTTTGCAATTCAAAAAGTACAAAATAATACACTTAAACCCAGGGATGGAGCACACAATTGGTGGAATGGTACTGATGACAACCAAGCAGGAAAGAGACCTGGGGTAATCATATCAGATGACCTAAAAGTGATGCTGGCCCACTGGCACAGCAGTAGTGCTACCGCTTGCAATGCTGGCAACCTGAGTTTGGTAGCGAACTCAGACCATCAGAGGACTGGCTGGAGGGAGGAGGACTGAGCATCCAAAGGTCCGCTCTCCTCCTCTGGTTGGGAGGGAGTGCAAGGTTTCATTTTGGGACTTATCCTCTTCGCCCTTTACATCAACTGCATTTACTCTGGCCTGGTTGCTGGAAACATTCATCTCTTCGCAGATGACACAGTCCTCTACATGACCAACCCCTCCTTGGACATTGTGTACAAGGAGCTACAGCAGGATTTTATCATCCTCCAGCACAACCTGCTGAATCTAAAGCTCTTGTTAAATGCAAAAAAAAAAAAAAAAGCTATGATTATCTCTCCATCCCACAATACAGGGATACCTGGGATCCCACAGATTATTACCTTCCTTAATGAACCACTAGAGCTAGTGGATAAATTTAAATATCTGGGAGTCTGGCTGGATAACAAACTCATCTTCTGTGTACATCTAAGTGAGTTAACAAAAAAGCTAAGGCAGCGCCTTGGTATTTTCTACCGCATAAGGTACCTACTCACCTTGGAAGCTAGAAAGCAGCTGGTTCAAACAACCTTTCTTATCCTGAGTCACTACACCGACTTCCTATACAGCCATTGCCCCCAGTATGCGCTCCAAAAGCTGGATACACTCTATCGTCATGCATTGAGATTTGTTCTTTACTTGCCCTTGCAGACTCATCGCTGCTCATTGTACCAAGCATTAGCTTGGCCGTCCCTCTCCATGAGGAGAAAAATAAACACCCTCATGTGGCTATTCCGGGCTTTGTCCAACAACCTACCACTCTATATCTGTGACCTGTTTGAACGTTCAAAGGGTGCCTATGGACTGAGGAACTCCTCCTTTATCCTCCTTAAGCTACCACAAACAAGGACATGTCTTGGCTCAACTGCCATTAGCTCCTTTTTACCAGTGCTTTGGAAGAGCATGCACAAATTGCTTAAAATCTCCCTGCTGACCAGCCATTTTATATTTAGGGGGCTGCTCTACAGAGGCCTTAAAAAGGCATGTGATTGTTTCAGGTAAAGCCTTACCCAGCTCAACTTAGTCCCTTAATCTCTGTAATCCTGGGCCGCCTATTTCCGTGCGTAGCATCCCTTTAGGGCAACCACCTTCCCCTCCTACCTCCCCCTCTCATCAATTAGCTTCACAGGGGCCTCATTCTATTAGGCTGCCCTATTTTCCCTCTCTATTATGTGTCTGAAACCCTTTCTTCCAACTGCCCTTCTCTATGTCCCTCCTCCTCCCTCCCCTCACTTGTACTCTATAAGCTACAACCTGTATATGCTGCACTTTAAATGCCTATATTTGCACTTGCTTTACATGTCTGATTCATCCAAGTACTGACTTTGTATATTGTAACTGCCTGTACCAATGTCTACTTTTGTATGAAGTGTTGTCTACTGTAAGCAAAAGTGTCCTCTGTGTCCAGGACCATCTTGAAAATGAGCTTGCTCAATGATGTAATTGCCTGGTTAAATAAAGTTTGATTGATTGATTGAGTGCAGAAACCTGGCATACGCCTGACCCCTAGTGGTATGCTAGGGGGAAATGCACCTAGGACTGCTACAGAATGAGCAGGGGTTGGGCAGACACCAATGCATGGCACACGGGTGTGTGGATCACACATTATCGAGTCACTACACATGGAGACCCTCAGGGAAAAGGAAAAATGGAAAAATCCTCAGTGGCAGGATGGTGCATGGACCTTCGCAGGCCCTGCACCCAACCGGGCTCACTGGTCCAACTACTGGATCTGGTTCACGGTGGTGGATTGGGGGACTCCATCACCTCTGCCCTGAGGGAACTGCCCTGGAGTAAGTCCCGGTGGATGTCGGAGTGACAAGGCTAGAGGGTCCAGGCGGACGGAGGCCATCTGAGGCATGGGAGAAAAAAAATTAACTAACAAAAACAAAAAAAATGACCAAAAGGTGGGCAGGTAGTGGACAAGGGAGTTGGGAGGGCTAGTGGGATGCTAGGGTGCATAGGAAGAAGTATCACCAGCAGAAAGAGGGAGGCGATGTTTTTCCTGTATAGATCACTGGTAAGATCTCACCTTGAGTATTGTGTCCAGTTCTGGAGACCACATCTCTGGAAGGACATAGACAGAGAGGAAGCAGTCCAGAGGAGAGAAATGAAAATGATGAAGGGTCTGCATCAAATGCCCTATGAGGAGAGGCTAAAGGACCTCAGTATGTACTCCTTGGGTAGGAGGAGGGAGAGAGGATATAATAGAGACCCTGAAATATCACATAGGCTAAATAAGGTACAGGAGGGAAGTGCAGTATTTTTCAGAAAAAAAGGTGCACAAGAACAAGGGGCTATGGTATGAAGCTGGAGGAGGGTTTGATTCATGAGAGATATGAGGAAGTACTTCTTCACAGAAAGAGTGGTGGTTTCCTGGAACAGCCTTCCAGCAGAGGTTGTGGGGATGAAAACAGTGTGGGGGCAGGGTTCAAGAGTGCATGCGATAGGCATAATGGTATCTTAGTAGATGGAAGGTGGGGAGGAAGAAAGAGCCAAAGATCGATTAGGGTCTGCAGTGATACTTTAGCTAGGGAAAAACAAGCAGACTAGGTGAGTCAAGCGGTCTTATCTGCCATCAAATTCTGTGATTCTATTATTACTATTCTTTTCCTAACCTATACCAATCCCAGGATGGGGACTAAGAGCTAAAAAGAATGACAGATGAAACTAAAACATGGTCTAGTGTTAACCCCTGCTGGGTGTCCTTCTGTTGATGACAGCAGACTGTTTGCAAAGAACATTATCATTCACAAGAGTGAGGTGTGCACATACTGGTATACCATTACCTCAGTGACTCCGGCACAGCAAAGACCACCACAGCAACAGGAATCAGGCAAATCACACCCGTCACTGTGGTGGTCTGTGTATCAATTGGGCCTGCCTCACTGGGTGTTTGCCTCCCACGGTCCAACTCCGACTCAGAGTTAGAATCTAGAGACCGGGGGTGTAGTGAGGGTGTAGCCTCCCACAAGAGGGGTTCGAGGCACAGCCTGATCCATGTCTTGTGACATCCCCGTGGCTACAATGCTGACAGTCAGCATAGCAGCCATCGCTGTAGGGATGATTGCCAGTGCTGTCAAGTGCTATGGGTAAACTGCACATACTGTATATGGAACCAAACAGAAGTGAGAAAAAAATAAGTATCTGGGTTCAGATCCAAGCTAAGATATTTATTTCTCTATTTTGTTTGTTGGGGTTCCATATATGTGTACACTGTACCCTCGTGAATGAAAATGTAATTATTGGCGCAGCATCAGGTTGTGAATTACAGAAAGAGAAAGGTGCTTTTGGCAGTCCTAGGATTCCAACTGCCTTGGTGGCACAGCTGGTAGCACAACCAGAACAGTATTCCAAGCAGCCTGTATTCAAATCTCAGCTAAGGTACTTCTTTCTGCCATTTGTCTGTGAAGAACAGCCTGCACCTATTGGTGTGGTGGTGTGCAGATACAGTGTGCATGGACAAAAGCTAAGCAGTCAGTGCTGCAAAGCCCCTATTATGGAGCTAAAATAATAAGGACACCCTGCGACATGCCTTCACTGGCACCATGAAGACAAAGTGGTGACAGAATGACATCACAGTGTCATGTACAAGGCTCCACCACAAGACTGCTAAAAAAAACACAGTGTGAACAATAAGGCACAGAACACGCAGACACCAAACACCACACTTCACAAATACAGGGAAAAGTAATGACAGCGGGGATTTACGATTACAATTGCGGGGGTGCAGGCAACTCGGGGAGGGGTGTGTGATTTACAATTACAACTCCAGTGGGGGGGGGTAACTCAAGAAGGAGGGTGATTTACGATTCCCAACTCCAGGAGGGAGAAGGTGTGGGGGGGAATGAATGTTTCAAGTCATGCACTATAATAATCACTACACTGTTCTGTACATGTAGCTGTTGTCATTCACGCTATTTCCACGCCAAGCATTTCACTGCGCTATTTTTCAAACGTTATTTTGAAGGTATACTCATTCACAATACCTCAGTACATATATTTATTTACTGAATTTTGTCATCCGGGTGGTCCAACTTAGACTAAAAATCTCTTTTTAGGGGACAAACAGGAATTAATTACATAACAAAATAAAATAAAACAAGATGTCAATAAGGAATGAACGTTACAATAACAACATCAATAAAATCACATGGTTTTATAATTAGCAAGCAATAGTTCATTTACAAAGAGCTAACATAGAGACATACCTAAGGTTATACGACAGCAAGTAAATGTACCGCAAAAAAATAAAATACATGTCAATAGAAGGAGAATACAACCCAAATGGGAACATGTCAATGACTGCAAGTACAAAGACTGTGCTCATGGAGAAATGTTTTAAGTCCTTTTTTGAAGCCACCAAGGGAGTAGAATTATAGGGAGGATATTCCACAGGGAAAGGACAGAGTACGCAAATGATCTTTTACCCGCACAAGACCTTGTTCTCAGTATCTCAAGTAGGGTACAGCTGGAGAACTGGATCATTCTCCTCAAAGGCTTAATTGCCAATACATCGCAGAGGCTGGGGGGACTAGTACCTTGACTAGTTTGAATGCTAGACAGAGAAGAGGGTAGTTGACTCTCTCTTCAAAGGAGGGCCAAATTAAGGAGTGGAAGACATCTCAATGGTGCTCCCTTGGTGGGGCAAAGGAAGTAAACCAACTAATTTTATCGCAAAGAACCTTTAGCTTATTTGCTTCTGAGCACCTTGTGGTCTGCAGAATTGGCACCATATATTAGTACTGGGAGCAGTGCGTCTGTTGGCAATAGTATGCCATGAATCCTTGCACAGATAATTACTCAGTCAGTATAGTAACATTTTTTGGTGCAGGGACTTCGGGACATGATCTTACGTGGTGCTTAAAAGCGATTCCCTGGTCCATGTGCATGCTAAGATATTTATTTGAGTCAATCACCTCAATCTGGACTCCAGTGGATGTCCCAATAGGTAACAAACAGGGCCAGATTTTCATACCCCAAGATTGCTGCAAGCCTCGGGTGTGCCAAAGATATTGCTCACTTAGCTTGCGGCAATATAAGGGGATTTTCTGCCCTATACGGCAACTGATGCAAGTTTGACAACCTTTTTGTGAAATGTTTAGCTTGCATCGATCTTGGAGACCATTTTTACGAGCCTGCTACCGAGATTTAGCACAAGCTGCCATAAATCGGGAAAACTTTTGCAACTGCGTCTGACCTTTGAAAATCAGGTGCAGTTGCGGCAAAAGGGATTGGCATAGTGGTGATTTCAAACTGTTGTGTCACAAGGCTTGATGCAAGTGCTGTGCCACCCTTTGAAACTCTGTCCCATGTTGTCTAGCAGTACCCAGGTGCCTGGAATGAAACAGGACTGCTGCAGTTTTCTTTGTAATTAGGACTCGCTTGTTACTACTGAATCGTTTTTTTAATTCCCCAAAATCACTAGCAAGCTGACTACTGCTTAGATCAACCTCATCAGAGTATCTGTACAGCACAGCATCATCTGTGTATGACAGTAAATTAGCCCCACCATAGTTACTAGGCATATTGGAGAACAGTAAAGGACTCAGAATGGGGTTTTGGGGAACACCGTCAGTTACAGGCTTTATGAATTAGACATCCCTTCCATTTAACCTGTTGAGCTCTATTTCCAGGAAATGGGATAACCACTGACAGGACAGGCTACTGAGACCAAGCAGTTTTCAGATATATAACAGGAGGCTGTGATTTACCAAATCAAAGACTTTGGTGAGATTTATAAGTACAGTACCTGTCGACTGCCCTTTGTCCATAGACCTCAGTATATCAGTCGACAACCTTACCAATGCAGTATCTGTATCATGATATTTCCTGAAGCCATGCTGCCCATCCGTCAGAAGTTACCACTGTTCCAGATGCTTTTATAGCTGATTGTAAACTAGCCTTTTGAGTATCTTGGCCAGGGAACTAAGCAAGAAAGTAGGGCGGTAGTTTCCCACAGGTTCCTTGGGTCTCCCCTTGTGCACCATAATCACTAAGGCCACTTACCAGCTTTCAATAATTCTTCCTTCAACTAATAATTTGTTAAGACACACAACACGGGAGGCAATAATGGGGGTGGCTAACTTTAGGGGCTTTGGCTCGAGTTTATCATGTCCAGCTGAGCCTGTGGCCTTTAATCATTTTAAAAGGGGCAACACCTCTTTTCTCTTTATCATCCGGAAGTGGAACTCCAGGTATTGGCACTCTGTGGTATGTTGATTAAAGGAACAAAAAGAAGGCCCAGGGAAGGGGGACCTGAACATGTCTAGGTCAGTAAAGGTTGTTGAAGGTGTTGGTAGTAGCTAAGGGGTCACAGTAGGTGTTATCATCAGCCACTATATCACATTCCACAGAACTGGTGCAACCTTTTAAGAAAGTCTTAATCTGAGCCTACAACTGCTTGAGATCATATCAGTGTTTGCCCTGCTGGTGCCTTAAATACTTTCTTTTGGCAGTTTTCATATCCCTTATAGGCATTCCTGAATTCCCTGTATTTGTTCCAGTCAGGTATGAGACCACAAGTTTTTAAAGATCCCTGAAGCCTTATCTCTTGGCTTCATAGACTTTCGGAGGTTGTAGTCTAGCCACTTTGGCTGCTGGCCCTTTACACTAATCTGCTTAAAGGGAAAGTCCCCTCAACCTATTTTCTGTATACCTACATAGTTTGTAGGCCTAACAATGGCTGTCTCTCTTACACCCCCCACACACACATTTCATCCTAATTTTAACTTATATGAAATTGCTTCACTCTGTTCTGCCCTGGTGTGAAAACCTGTTTGTCAGCAGAAGTGCTACTGTCAGCCATTTCTGTTTGTATGTCTTCTGAAGTCCCTGTATGCTTGTCTTGTGCTGGTCATCAAACTTTTCAAGGTCAGTTTCCAAATGCTTTCCATTGTTGAAAGTGTGTCTGAGTTAGAAAAATGCAGTTGGAAGGATGCTGGTGATTGTAAACTTTTGTTATTAATTCTTATGTGCTAGGAGTTCTTAGTTGATTCCCAGTTCCTTTGATGTGCAAATTATGCATTATTGACTCCCAATGTTTCCTTTTATGAATGGGGCATGTCCTTTGCAATGGTGTCAAACAGATATTCACACCAGAGCGGAATACAGTGAAGCAACTTCATTTAAATTAGGATGAAATTAGGGGGATGCGAGAAAGAGAATCATTGTTCATGCCAACACAGTACACCAGCAAACAGAAAAAAATGTTGAAGGACTTTCCCTTTAAAGGGGGAATGTACATGGGCAGCAGAGAGAAAGTTACTCATGAAGAAACGCAGAGCAGATCCACACAATGGAAGTCTCTATATGTGGCCTGTTGTATGCCTGACGCAGTTGCCAGGAAGGATCTTGCGTCAAATTTGGAGTAATCAGGTGACATGAATATGCTGGGTGGAGGTTTAGGGAGAGGCATTATTTCAAATGCAAAAGACTGGGGTGTGGTCACTGAGTGGTCACTGAGGGAGTCTGAAAATATGCCTCCAGCTCTAATCCCAGTTGAGGACAGTATGGTTACTTGTTTAATTGTTCATTCTAGTCAGCTCTGTGACAAATTAAGAAAGCTGAGATTCTAGCAGAATGGCATTAAGACTACCCCCCCGACTCAGAAATCCAGTTTATATTGAAATCCCCCAGTAATATTAAATCACCTAGAGGCATATCTAAGAGAGTCTTTGTGAGAGAACCAAGGGCAAAATTTGGCACCCGGGGTTTGTTATATACACATTCCTCATATAGCAGCTTTGTGCCCCCAAGGAATAACTTAATTAATTGAGCCTTGCATTCATAATTTTCTAGGCCTGGGATAGTTACCAGTGTGGTGCTGAGGGAGGATATGACATAGAGGAGGATGCCTCACCCTTCTTATGGATCCTATCCTGCCTGAAAATGGAGTATCTCGATAACTCTACCACATACAGGACAATAGAAGACTTTAGCGAGGTCTCAAAAATAGCAACTGCATCAGAGGCATTCAAGTCAACCCAGCCTTCAAGCTCTTGGAGCTTGGGCTTAAGACTATTTATATTTATGCACAGTATACTAACGTTAAACCACTTGTTTCAGCTCAGCATATATCAGACTGGAGCAGACAGATTTGGATGAGTGGGAGTAGAATTCAATTCTATGTCTCCAAACAGAAGCAGCCAGAGTGAGGACAAGATCCTGGTAGGGTGAAGTAGGACATACCAGAATAGTATTAAAGGGTACCTAAACAAGCAGTTTTTTTAAATTGCAGACTCCAAAATCTGGCTTCATAGCAAGATAAAGTAAAGGCTGCTGTTTACATTTATGCTAAAACTGCATTTATGTAAGTAACATAAATGCAGTTTCATAGCTTTTGAAAAATGTAAACATCAGCCTTTCACTTTCAGAAAACAGCCTTGGTTTCTCCCTAAGATGTCTGCCAAGTGTGTTAAGTGATAAGTCATGATGACATCATCAGAGCCAGAGACAGAGAGCCACATATATTTCTATAGTGCTAACTAGTTCTTCTTTCCCTCTTTATTTTGAATTGTTGTACCAGAATGATCAACACCATGTATTACCTTGTGGATTATTTTGATCAGTACACATGTTAGGCTAATTGTTCGTTTTACTTACTTTAACTTGTGGAAAATGTTTTGCAATCCAGCTGACTTTTTCTTTGGTAAACTGCATTACAGAACAACACTTCAAATACCTGATGAGCTAGTGGTTATATGATGCACTGAATTTTGTTTTTTTTGTTAACCAGGAGAAACACACTAAGCTGAAAGCTTGTTTACAGGTGTGACCTGGGATCACAAGGAAGTTTAGTGACTTTCTTAGGGTCACACAGCAAAGTACTGGTTTTGTTCAGTTCCAAAGCTCATGCTCTCTTGTTAATCCACAAATGAGGCTTTCTTTTTCCATGTGAACACCCTGCACCTAGCCTGCCTTCTGTTGAACACCCCACCATCCATACCTTGTCCTTAGTACTACCTGGGGCCGCATATGAGCTTGCGGTCCCATGAAGAGAATCATCAAACCTCAGATTGTAATCTTGTAACTCAGAGAGTTGTGCACACCTGTACTGATATGCATCATCAGTTGGCACTGTTAAAAAATGCCTCCTAAATCACTCTCCAGTCCACATTCTGAGTGTTTGAATTCTGCTCCCACAGTAAACATTGAGTGGATCACCACCCTTCTGCATAATGAAGGTGGTATGTACAGTTCCTTGTTGTGTTTTTTTCCCACCTCATTAACCAACAACTATGTCTTCCTGGAGGGCCAAGCAATAAGCATTATGACCCACCAGAAAAACTGCAATTCATGCTCTCATAAGGGCTGCACTTACAATGGATAACAATATTATTAGCAGGAGAGGCATACTAATACCTTGAGTGAATCCACCTGACTTTCAGTGTCAGTCCACTCCTTTACCTGTGCTCTGCAGAACCCTGCAGGACAGTTCACAGTAATTCTTCTCCAGTACTTTTCTGTGCTCTACTCTACAATGCGAGTTGGCTGGCTACCACCATTCCAAATCTTGAATGAGCTATACACAATTCCCTCAATACTGTCCTAACAAACATCAACATCCCCCCAACCCAAGGGTAATCTCCCTACACTGAATTCAAGTAACAGTTTAGGTGCAGCCCTGCCACTCTAAGTATTTGTCATCGCTGGCTACTCTCAACCACAGTCGGGTAGTGATCATGATGCTGACAGATCCACATTTCAGATCTCACAGTGATCTGCTCAGCGTAGTCCTTCATGTCTTCAACTAACTGGAATATAGCTGTACCCTGCTGAAATGACCTCTTCAGTCTCCCTCTCTGGCATTCATTCTTCTTACCTGATCCCCACACCAAAAACTGCTGAGTTCACTACCCTTCCGCATCATGAATGTGGTTAATACAGTCTCCCGTGTTATATTTACATATTAATAATAAACATGATCTTCTAGTAAGCCAGGCTGATAGTAGCATGGCACAAGTGGAAAAATAGGCTTTTCTACCCATATAAGATCTAAGCCACCTATGATTAGGCACTATTAAATGATGTGCATAATGATGTGCCCACCCATCATTTAATAGTGCCTAATCAAAGGTTGCCTAGATCTTTTAAGGATAGGAAAGACCATCATTCCCCCCTTGTTCCCTGCTGGTATGAGCCTGACTTATTGGAAAGATATGTTTATATTTGATATGTCAAAATAAAACGGGGATTGTACTACTTGCATTCATGATGCAGAAGGATGATGAACTCACCAGTTTTTGTTGTGAGGAGGAATAGTGAAGAATGAATACCAGAGGGTGACTGAAAAGGCCACTCTTGCAAGGTGCTGCTATATTCAGGGAAGGGGGAAGACAAAAGGAGAGAAATATGAGCAAATTACTGTGAGAAATAAGATGTGGGGCTGCCAGCACCTTGATCACCACCTGACGCCGTTGTCCTGGCCAACATTCCCCTTCCCATAAAAGCAGTTCATGTAATTGTTCAAGGCTGTGTGTGGATATTAATGTATGAAATGGCTTCCACACTACACATGCAGTCACTTCACTACTAGTCTAGTATTACCTGTAAAGCACTTGGAATACAATGTGTGAAAACCACTATATAAATGCTGATTCTTATTATTATTATTTCCCATAGAAAAAGAAGACAAGACAAGCATACATTTGAGTTTCAAGAAAGTATGAACTCTAACATTTGACTCCACAAGAACTTTGCTACAAAAAAGTGGTGGCTCTAGGGGGTGGGGAAGGGTGTGACTGCAACCCCAACCCCCCCCACACACACACATAGTAATGTACTTGCTTGCAGCTGCTGCTGCATTTCACTTTATTGAAGAAGTCTGATTTATTGATTGTACAAATGTTTACATTCAAACTATGGATTACATTTGTAGGTTCTGTCAAAAACACACTAGAAAAGAATAATAGCAGAAAATATAAATGTTTAATACAAATGTTAAAAAGTGCACATTAAGCATGCACACTACCCCAGCACCACCATTGCAGCATCCTGGATCCACCATAACCACTAGATCACCAGGTTATTCAAGATTTGTACTGCAATGTGGTTTGCCACAGAGAAAGTTGACTGGATTAAAACACATTTTCAGCATGTTAAAGCAAACAAAATGAATAGAACCATAGCCTAACATGTGCATTATACAAAATAATGCACATGGTTTTGACCATTTGGGTGAAACAATTCTATACAAAGGGGAAAATGAACTAGTTAGCACCAATGTTCCCTCTAATTTTTAGTCTCTGTGGGTGGGCGACTGCTATGTGTATGCGGCACTTTGTACAAAAAAATTGATTCATGTGCGCAAATTGGGTGGCCTAAACAAGAGATATGTTTTATTGCCAGTGAACAGTAGAAAATATAACCAAACACTCAAATGCTCAATACAAAGTATAAATATACATTCTGACACAATCGAGCATGGATGTGCATTATGCTCATAACAGTATGAACTGGAAACATGTGTAAACTATGTACATTTTAAAGAGTCTTGCATGCATCTAAAAGGGGTGCTGCTGATGATGCATTGCTAAGAAATACTGTCTTTCCCATTCTTCCAGTGGACTTATATTTTATTAAGATCCATTTTTCCACCAGATGTTAAAAACAATTTTGTTCGCATCAGCATATCTAAATGGCTTTCTTCCAAGCAGTTTCTTTGTTTGCTCTTAATGCTGTTCATGAAGCTGAAGCATCTTTCACGGACAGCACTAGAAGCTTGGAATGTAGTAGTAGTAGTAGTAGTACAATTTATTGTTCTGCATAAAGCAGTTACTGTATACTAAAATCAGGACAAAATACATAGTAAATGTAAATAGACAATAAATAAATCAACAAGGAACTTAAATATCTTTACAGTGCAACTCAATTTAACAGAGTACCTTTTCACATAAAAAACCTCCACAGAACTTCAAGTCCCACTAATAAACTTTACAAATGAGTTGAGATAAAAAATCTTGCAAATATCTCTTCCATGTTCTTCTCTTTCATAGTAAACAAATATGCCACACCAAAAGATCCTCCAGGGGGAGGCAGAGATCCCCCAGCAGTTTTTTCCTAGTTGATTCGTACCTAGGACACAAGAGTACCACATGTTTGAGATCATCTATAGTCCCCACAACACATTTACAATATGGAGAAAGTACCCCCTCTCTTTTGTCTGAAATGAATGCATTGAGCATTATAGTTTTCAGTTCCAAATCTTGTATCGATTCTTCTTTGTTTAGGACAGGGTAAAAAAAGAGAGAAGTGGCTCATATGTATTCCCATGAAATCTTTACTTTTTTATAAAATCCATATAGCTTATGTTTGGAGAGTTGAACACAGAAAGAATTTATGTCTTAAGTCAATAAGCCTCAATTTGACATCCTGCCTAATCTCCTCAAATAGTCTTGTGTAAATTTGATATAACAGGTGGCCCAATCCGGCCCGGCATTATTGTTTCCTTAATAAGCTGAATAAAGGGATGTACATATCCCATGCTGGCCAATTTGATGGCTTCCACTACACACATTCTGGGATATTTCTGTAGGGGCAAAATAAAAAGTTTCAACAGAAAGAGAATCTGTCATTCACAGATGAGAGAAGTCAAGGAACATTGTCCTACCTCCAAGGCAAGAATACAGCTTGGAGTTCCATTTAAAAATATTAAGATGTATCTGTACAGTTTATTCAGAATTATTTCTAATTCTCTAACCTTAGTATAACCCCAGATTTCAGAGGCATATAACATGATTGTTCTTATTTTGGCATTAACAACGCTTAATACCCCGCTCACTGATGACTTCCCCATCTTGCTGTTAAATATTTTTAGGGCATTTACAGAAGATCCCATTTTCAATTGAATAGCCTTCAAATGTTTGGTCCAAGATAGGCTATAGGCAAAATGGGCACCTAAATAGTCATAACACTTAACAGTATCTATATGGTTACCATTTAGCCTAAAGCCTACTGTATTCTTGGTTTGAGAGCCAAAAACTACAATGTTGGTCTTGTCGAGATTAACGTTTAGTTTCCTTTGAGAACAGAGAGATTCAAAGTGAGTCAGTTTTCTTTTAAGACCTAGAACTGAAGTAGAGAGCAAGACTAAATCATCTGCATATGTTAAACATTCAATCCTCTGATCATTAATTTTTGCAGTATGGAAATCTGGGTTACCTAGCTGATCCAAGACTGTATTAACGTAGATGTTAAATAGAGTGGGGGCCAAAATACACCCTGTCTGTCCCCACATTTGTCTCAAATCTATCAATTAAATGACCATATTGATTATGCTGGACCCTTGCCCACATATTTTCTTATAGTCTATTAATAATATCAAGAAGTGAGGCCTCCAACTTAGATCCCTTAATGTAGCCCAAAGGATTTTTCTACTAATGCTGTCGAGGCCAAGAAGAAGTCCACAAAACAGCAATATAATCTGTTTTTCTCACTTTAATATACTTCAGATCAGGTGCTGAAGCACATAATAGTGTTGTACTGAAGAAAAGTCCTTCCAGAGACTGCTCTGTGCATCATTCGATATCATGCTCTCCTTGACCCATGACAGTAATCTGCCCAAAATTATCCTAGACAAACTCTTCTGTGAAACATCTATCAAACGAATAGGTCTATACATCCTTTGGTCATTCGATCCTCTTTTTAAAATTGGGAAGACAGCACTACCTGCCCAACTGGCAGGGTAAGAGTACTACTGAACCAGGCCATTAAACAGTAGAAGAAGAAAAGGAATCTATCAGTTGGTAAAAACCTTATAGAGATCATCTAGGACCCCATCTGGCCCTGGTACTTTATTTGCCTTAAGGCCATTCAGTGCCATCCAGATTTCGTCCTCTGTGATCAAGATAGGTCTTGGAAAAATTTCATCCTCCTGTATTTTGAAAGCATCAAGTGTCTCCTGCTCTTCTTGAGAATAATAGAGCTTAGAGAAATTAGATGCCCAGGCTTTGGGTGTAATAAAGGCTTCAATCTTATTGGTATATCTATTATATCCCTTGGCAACAATATTCCCAAATCGCCTTCCATCCCTATCAAAAACAGCCTGCCTCAGTTTTTCCCAAAGTCCCTGAGTATGTTTATGTCTCTCCCGTTCAAGAATTTTCCTATATTTTCTCTTTCAGTCTTTAGTAATTTAAAATCTGCTGCAGACTTATTTCTTTTCTTCTTATGCTGTCTTAGTTTTCCTCCAAACTCTTTCTTTGCCTGTAGGCATACCGAATTAAACTAAGACTTTTTATAAAGGGACCTAGGATGGTATGTTGTTTTACATCTAGGTCCAAGTAAAGAATGAATAGTTTCTCAATTCTCCAAAATATTAAAGGCCTTACTTTTGTCCAGGACCAACTCGTGAATATTACCTAAGACTCCTGTACTAACAATTTCTTTGAAACTAGCTTGATGAATCAGCTCCAATCCATTCCTTCTCTTGTTTGACTTCCCAACTCTCTTCCTGTTGTGCCTCACTCCCTAAAGTTCCAAAAGGGCATCTGATGTTAATTAGAATGGCACAGTGTGCTGATTCCAATTTATCCATGACCTCTAACTTTTGGATCAGCTTTACTGCTTCCAAATTGGTCCAAACCTAATCAGGGGTTGAAGAGCCAGTAGGTCCTCTACACGGTAAGGATCCAACTAGATTGACCTGAGTTCTACCATTTAAAATACAGAAATTTCTACTGGCTAAGCCTGCTAGCAATTCCTTACCTCTGAGGTTAGATTTTAGATCCTCAGCAGTCCTAGTATATGAGATATGAGATATTTGGATTAATTATAGATATTGTATGGCTTGTATGGATCATATCTGAATATACATCCTCCAAGACATGAGAAGGAATTCTGGCATTAAAGTCTCCCAAAATAATTATAGGACAAGGTATACTCGTATCTGACAATTCATCAAGTGCCATTTTCAGATCCTATATGAAAAGGTCAGTGGGATCAGTAGCTCTATTGTGAGGTGGCAAGTATATATTACAGAGAATTATCTTCTCTTGTCCCTTGCTAATCATTAGAGCCAAAATACCCTCTGACTTAGAAATGTTAGTGATCTGAAAATTTAGCAAAGTTTTGATAAAAAAGGAAATACCCCCTTTAAATCTTCCAAACTTATTATCTTTAGTTGCTGGCAGAGTAAAGACAGAATATCCAGCCAGTCTGGGAGTTACACTTTTTGTACACCACCTTTCTTGCAGTCCAATAATATCAAAATTATCCAGAAATCTCACTACTTCAGGGTCAATTATTTTAAGATGGATGCCCTCACTATTCCATGAAAGTATAGAAAGAGCATCCACATCTCGAGCCCCAGCTCCCTTATCCAAATCCAGCAGGCATTCAGAGTTCATTTGTTTGATATTATCTACAGGCTGCATTTGCCAGGCTGAATCAATAACTGTCATCGGTGAGCAGGTATTAGGGTCAATTAGGTTTCCAAAGTCAATCGGGGGTTATCTGTCTCTAAGATTGATTCTGGACTATCCTTAGTCTGTTTAAACCATGAAAAGACTTCACCCATGTCTAACGTGTTAACTAAATGCATTTCCAAACAATCCAGCTTGCTGGCCAGAGAAAGCAAGCTGCTAGCTCTATGAGGATTTTTAAATGTAATATCAATCTGTGATGTGGGCTTAGGGTCTCCATATAACTTCATGGACTCCATTATGTTTCTGGAGATATAAAATCCTAATGCTCTTTCCAAGAGCAGCAACAAATCTTCCCTAACTTTCCTATGAGAATCCTTGAATGAAACTCCTCCCCAAAGATAGTTATGGTCCTACTCAGCCATACTTCTCTGCTTCAGTACATGATCCTCTATCACTCCCAAGATTTTCTCTGTACTATTGTAGCCTTCTACTCTGCATCTCCCTATGGAGAATCTCTTCTGGGGAAGGATAAGACTGTGTAGGAACCTCTATACATGATAGCTTCATGTTTAGCTTGGAATGTAGCACCACATACGTCAATAAGTTTAGCCACCATGCTGTACTGCACATTAGTCAAAGAAAAGTGGATCATGTCAGTAAAGGATTTTAATGATACTCCCTTTATTTTTTCAGCAACTATAAATCTGAAGTCATTGTACTGGCTAACAATTTCTGCCTGGTCCACTTATGAAAATAAATAGTCCTGATATTTACTGTACAGTCTCTCGATATTTGATAAGCCAAACTCAAAGCTGCAATATGGCACTGCTGAAAAATCAAAGGCAGATCAGTCAGAAAGTTCACCTGCAGGGAATCGGCTATCCAGATGGTCACATAACAGGCCAATGAATTGCAAAATTGTTGTGCTTACTTCAGCTGTGCAATTAGCCAAAAGCAATTTTACTGGTGGGCTCCAGTAGACAGTTTCACCCAGGTACTGGCTTCTGACCTTTTTATTTTTGCCCTAGCAATCTGTAAGCTTCAACTTGTTAGACCATTTTCTGAAACATCTTAGACAACTCTGCCAACTCCAAAAGTACATCATTTAATACTGTTATGGCAATGTGGTATTCAGGGTTGGACAACTTCTTAAAGCAGTACTTAGCAATTGGATCTTTGATGGACGCATGCAAAATTGTATGTGATTTCGTTTACCCTAGGTATGGTTTACAATAACTATGTTGGGTATCGTCAAGATCAGTAGGGGTTTTAAAATGTATTTTTGCAATGTAGTGAGTGAGTTAGTGTGATATGAGAGGAGATGCATTTAGGAGACTGTAATTCTCTTCCATTCTGGATCCACACTAAGAGCAGTCTGAATTTATGAAATTAAATGAAAAGGACATTTGCTGCACTGCTATTTCTTGTTGTCCATTTTAGAATTACTATCCCCACATAGCCAACATGGGCAACCTTTTACAAGCATTGATTCATTGAATCTCAGATGTGTGTATAATGTTGAGACCCTGTTTTAAAGAGAAGTAATCTCATCTCTCTAAACATATGTACAATCTTGTACTGAAAAAAAATGAACACGCTTTCAATGGTGAGGCTTTAAATCCATTATAAACACATTTTGTATGTGAGACGCTGCTTGGGGAGGAGGCAGATTACACTGAAGTTGTACAACTTTAAAACTGAAATAATATAATATACACCCTATGTCAGAGAATCTCTCACATTGCTTTGTTGGGGGGAATCTACCAAACAAATAAAACATGCCATTTCTGTGAACAGCAGGGGAATACTGTTCCTTATCAAGTACTGTCTTACTGAAAAGAGGTGTCAAGCCAAAAACATTGCTGTAACTGCAAATCCGATTGGTTGGAATTTTGTAGAGTGGTTCCACTGTTCAATAAGTGGAACAAAAGCAAGATGCCTTGCTTGTTAACTGCTGGCTTGTTAAAGTTAATGGGTTGGGGCCTCAGAGGTGGGCATACAATGTTTCTTTCCCATTCACTTCCATGTCCTGCTGTCTGAGTCTTAAATTTGAGTGATGACTGTAGTTACTACTTCATGAACATGAGGATCCCTGTCAGCTGCTTTTATGCGGTACTACTAAAGCTGTGTGAGGGTTATTTCTGACTGCTGTGCGGGCGGACATGCGCATACCTTAGGGGGATCATAGGTTAGCACTATAGAGAGTCATATATCTCTCTGGCTTTGGCTCCAATGATGTCATCACATAACACATTTGGTGGCCATTTTAGGAAGCAGGTAAGACAGTTTTTTGGAAATTGGAAGGCTGATTTTACAATTTTCAAATGCTCTGGAACCACATTTAGGTAAATTATGTAAATATAGTTTTAGCATTAATGAATACAGCAGCCTTTCCTTTAGTCACCTACAGAGTCAGATTTTTGAATAGTTTGTTGTCAAAATGTTGTTTAGGTATCCTTTAAGCTTAGCTTCCTGCAAAAAGGAGAATAGTTTATAACATTTCTGTACAGGCCATGGATTATTAGCAAGAACAGGTCACCCACACGGGAGACAGGGAGAAGATGAAGGAGATACGGGGGGGGGGCTCACCAATCTGAAATGCACATGCTGGACGGTATCAGAGGATAATTTAACCTGGTCCATGCCAAGGACAGCTAGCATGTAAAAAGTCACAGCAAACAAACTCTTTAGGGCCACCACTGTATGTAGGGAGAAAGGCCACCTGAAGGAGGGTAAGGAGTAATATGCACTCACTGCACAAAAAGTATGTACCATACACCACCCTACTAGGGTGCTAGATTGGTTACGAGAGGTAGGATTAAGTGATTGCAGGAACACTCTACAATTGGTTGCTCTAAGGTTCAGAGGCTAGCAGGTACGGGCAATGCAAGAATAAATGTCCACCAAATATGGGGTGCTATAGTCACCTGATTCGGAGTTAAATGGTGAAAACACAGTCCATCCAGATAGGGTATGGGATCGTGGAACACAAACCTCTGAGGTGTTAAGGGAAATACATTAAATCCATATAGCCTATTAATAACGGAGTACCAAACCTGGGGCAGTAGAGATGCCTAGAGGGTAGCTCACAAAGGCGTTGATATGTACACAATATAAATTTACTTCAGAAGTAGTAAGATCAATGCATTACAATAGTATCTAAGGTACATAGGTCCTCATAGCAATGTGAGATGGGGTGTTCAGTACCTAGTGTTCACTGCAGGTTGCAGGGTTTTAATTAGGAATATACACGTATATGTCAGTACCATAGACTAATGTGCCCTATGACTATAAGCTACCAGTGGAAGTCCATTCGTATTGCTGTCTCAAACTAAGGCCCTGTATAAGAATAGCACTGTACAATATAGGGAAAGAATATCTTATAACCATGCAGTACTTACTAAACTGATAATAAATTGTTTCAGTGAGAATGACTGTGTTGGCATACAGTCATTGTAACTTTCAGCACTGAGGAAAATATGTTGGGCAGCATAGCTGGCTGTCTCCTTAGGCTAACTCCCTTGGGCAGACTCCCATGATGACATCTGCACTATGGTCCTTTGCAAGGAGAACTGCAGTGTGGAGGGCTGCTTGGTGGAAGTACCGTTTTGGCAGTAGGAAAAGAAGTCATTGACTGGCTTCAAGTGTTGGTAGCTACGGGTTTTTGCTGGGGGCCTTAGAAGGTGATCCTGGGGACTGTGTGGGTTGGAAGGCACATCTGAACCTGCCTCAACCCCCGACTCTGTTCCTGGTGACATCTCGCTGGTGTTTGTTAAACAGTAGTGTCCTGTCCCTTATTTGACAAACTCCAGCAGGAGCCGAAAGGACTGCAGCCAAGGTATCTTGGGTAGAATTCTCTATACTTTTTCCCCTAGCCATAATCAAAGAGCGCATCATCTATGACCACTTGCAGCATTACCTGGACCACCACCATCTACTCTGTTCCTCCCAGTAAGGGTTTGGGAAAAATCACAGCACCCTCACAGCCTTGATAAAAGTTACCTCCAACATAGTTCATGCAATGGACCATGGCCGTACCACAGGGGCAATATTTTTCAACCTAAAGCTTTCGACTTGGTCAGCCATGGCCTCCTAATTCGGCAGCTGCACCTCCTTGGCCTTGATTCCAATGCCCTATCATGGACCCATAGTTACCTCCATGGCTGCACTCAAAGAGTCAAGTGGGCGGGTTCCCTGTCAGACCCTGAACCCATAACCCATGGTGCCCTCAGGGCTCAATCCTGGGCCCATTACTGTTCTCACTCTTTATCAATGATCTCCCGCTTAATTGTGGTGGGGCCTCCATTCATCTTTATGCTGATAATGATATCATCTGCCAGTTGTCTGCTGGCATTGGGTGGATTAACTCTGTGCTAGCCTCTGACTTCCATTCTCTTGAAAACTGTTTTTTGCAGAAGAAACTAGTCCTTCATACTAAAAAAACAAAGTGCATGCTGTTTTCCAACTCAGCTACACAAACTCTCCCTGCACTGGTAGTACAATCTCACACTGGTGCTGTCCTTGAATCTGTCAAAGCCTTTAAATACTTAGGGATCGCCCTGGATTCCTCTCTTTCCCTGGACATGCATGTCTCAGTCCTGACCAAAACCCTCAATTAAAAGTTTGGTGTCCTATATTGTATCCATCCCTTCCTCACCTCTTCCTCCAGCTGCAAGATTGCGGCTGCAACCCTCCTAACTCTCATCACATGTGGAGCACCCCTACTGCTCTCAACAAACACTAACACACTATCTCATCTGTCCCAGGTTTACCACAGAGTGGGAAGATTTGCTTTGGGGTCAATGCTAGACATCACCACTGTGATGTCCTCTCCTCCCTGGGATGGCTCTCCTATGAGTCTAAGTTACATTATGATACCCTGAGTTTCATACATAAGCTTTTTCACTGATGCAGTCCTCCCTGCCTTGCTCAGATTGTTCAATGGTGACACCCTAGATTTACCCTTAGATCTGCCTCTCTACCCCTTCTCCAGTTGCCAAACCCCTGCCTCACCCTGGCACGGAGATTCTTTGCCTCTTCGGCACTGTCCTGTTGGAACTCACTACCTCCCTCAATCCCGGCCTGCACCTCACTTCCTCACTTTCAAAACTTACTTCCTCACCTTGCTGCCACATCTTGTTCCTGTTTCAGATGAGTCTTGGTTCACTCTACCTTCTCACGTGAGTTTACTCTTAGCCAAAATATATATAAAATAATGTTTGTTACTGATGTAAGATGTTTTACCTCTGTCATAATGTATACAAAAGTAATTGTCCTCTGTCCTAATGTTTACAAAAATAATGTTGTTAATAATGTAAGATGTTGTTTTACCGTTGTCCTACCCTTCGGCGTAACTGTATAAGTTGTTTACTGTAGCCTTATACGATACATGTCCCAAACTTGTAAACCACGTCTTGCGCTGCCAATGTAATGCTCTTCCCAGGTCACCCCTGAAAAAGGGACTGTCTTGTCTCAATGGGCTCAACCAGTTACCAAAATTCAATAAATAAATGAATAAAAAATATTGAAAATTACCGAAGTTACGAGCCTACATTAGAAAAATGTAACATAGGCTCATAAATTTGTTTTGTAATATTTTTACACCACATTTTCAGCATAGCCTTGTTATGACCTTATCTCACGATGTAGGGCAGAGAAAATGTTCAATTCCTGGCCTAAAGGTGATTTCACGCAGGGACTGCAAAATCAACTTTCGAGACACAAAAACACATTTTGGGCAGGAGATGAAAAATGACAGCTGTCGCATTCATGAGGTGCTGTAAAGAAATGGCTATGTTGAAAATTTGGGGTAAACATATTGAATATTACCAAACTTAGGGTCCTGCATTTGCACAATTCAACAAAGCCTCATAACTTTTTTTTGTAAAATATTTTTACACCAAATTTAGAATATAGCATTCTTATGACCCCTCCTCATGAACAATGGCAGAGAAAATTTTCAATTCCTGTCCGAACGGTGATCTCACGCAGGGACCATGAAATCATGTTTCGGAATGTAAAAAAACATTTTGGGCAGGATTTGACAAATGACAGATGTCACATTCATGAGGTTCTATAAATATATGGCTACGCTGCAAATTTTGGGTAACAATATTGAAAATTACCAAAGTTACAAGCCTGCATTTGCAAAATTCAACATAGGCTCATAACTGTTGTTTTTTACTATTTTTACACCATATTTTCAACATAGCCTTCTCATGACCCCACCTCATGAACAAAGGCAGAGAAAATGTTCAACTCCTGCCCAACAGGTGATTTCAAGCAAGGACCATGAAATCACCTTTCAGGACAGATTTGCCTAATAGTGTAATTGTTCATGAGGTGGGGTCCCAAAAAAGGCATGTTGAAAATTTGGGCCAAAAATATGCAAAAAATGGTCAAGTTATGCCACTAAGTTCAAAACACCATTGAAATACAATGAACTGCATACCCGTTTCTTCAGTTTGTGGTCTGGCTTTGAGGAGTGAAGACATGTCTGCAGTCCAGAGAGGATTACAGCGGTGGACCCCCGATGGGTAAGTAGGTGCTTGGGGGATGCAGGGTGGTGGGTGCTGAGTGCTAGGGTCAGGAGGGGGGACAGAAATGGCCGTATAAGACATTGATGGACATTCTTCTTTTTACAGGGAAAAAAAGGGCAGAGGATCTGTGATCGGACACTGGGAGATTGGGCACCTGTGTCACTGTTATTTTTCTGGGGAGGGGGTGGGGTGGTGGGTGCTGAGAGGGATGGTCGGGTGAGCTGTAGGGAAAAATAAACATATATGTGTAACCACCCCCTCCTGCTACTTTACACAGTTAGCTACCCCTGGCACCCATACTGGGTGCAGATTCAGAAACATTTAGAAAATGATACCACCCCTAACTTTGGGAATGTATACCAGGCTCATTCTTCTAGAGATCAAGGGGCAGGGGGGTGTACAAAAGCAATAACCTATTTGGTATTTACAAAACCAGGTCCTTGGGAGAGAACTTTTTGCTAGGGCTATGCTAGACCTATCTTCTGGAGGGGTACCCAGTAACACCATACAGAAAGCAATAACATAGCTGTCCAAACCATAGTTGGGGTTCTAGAGTGTGACTTTATTCCAAAAGATGTTCTTCAAAGCAAGGATGGATCCCCAAGGTTTACACATCGTGGCACTAGGAACTTGCAGAACAACAAAATTGACTGTATCTCACAGAAACTCTGTATTCCCACTGTAGTAGGACATTGGACACTTTTACTTGTTATTCCCACATGTCGTAGGACATAGAACATTGCTTCTAGTGGCACTGGACACAACTGAAAACACATTTTGTTAAGTACTAACACCATTCTTCATAACCAGAGAAGAAACTGTAACCCACTCCAGGGGGTAAAATTCTCTTCAGACATTTGGCCATTTCTCTAAAGTAACCAGGTACCCTTACTGAACCTGTTAGTCCTGAACTGGTTACTCTAGATGGGGTTCTGCTCATCCTTTGCTCCCAAATCCATACTCAGCCATTCTTTGAGAGTTACACCTTAAACATTCAGACACACGCTTTGGAAATGCTTATTGAATGAAACTTGGCACCCAGCATTCGAATCACTGCAACTGGTAGTGGAAAAGTTAAGATCCGGAACAATGTGAATATAGTCATACCTCAGGACATCACACACTTCAGTTAACTTTAAATTAGAACAGCCTCACACTTCTGAATTCACAGAAAAGTTGAGCTTTCCCTTTCAGCCAGAGAACACAACAGCACAGGTACTTGCTTCCTTTAGAAAAAGTCAGATCCTACTCTCTGTTAGACATTTCAGGCAGCTTCAAACATCCTGGATCAAAAAGGGGATTGCCCCTTGGATCCATCCACTAGCAGTCCTTTTCACCCCTTCAGGGATGGAAATCAGGAAATCCTGCTACAGAAAAGGTCTCCACCACTTCTCCTGGCAAGCTGAAGAATACCAGAACTAGGATGAGAATGCTGAGCCCTCAACTCAGAGCTCACAGCTCAGCAGTTCTCACTCCTCTAACTTCAAACTGCAACTCTACACTGCTGACTAACACACTGACTCCCATCTCAACATTATAACTCCCCTGTCAACAGCTGGCATAGGCTTATGCTGCTGTGAGAGTTCCAAATGAGCTCATCACTTCCATCTCAGCTGAGGCCAAGTGAACAGAAGAGTGAGCAAGTGAAAACCATTTAACTAGTTAATCACCAGATGCCTCTCCCTGCCTAGCACTGTTACTGAGGGGATTCTAGTAACCCCAGGGGACTTGAGGGTTACATATATATTAAAAAAATAACTGTGCATGCGCGGTAGTGGATGTGGGGGGGGGTAGTAAAAAAAACAGAGGATTCCTGATAGTGACACTGGGGGACTGGGCACCACCAGTGTCACTTTTATGTTTCTAGGGCAGCAGTAGTGGGCGCTGAGAGGAAGGGTTGGGTCGGCGAAGGAAAAATAATTACATATATATAAATTACACATAAAAATAACTGCACATGCGCCGTAGTGGATGGGGAGGGGGGAGAAGTATGGAAAAAAAAGACCAAAAAGATGGAGGATTCTTGAGCGCGACACTGAGGGATTGGGCACCCCCCAGTGTCATTGTTATGTTTCTGGGGGTGTGGGGTGGTGGGTGCTGAGAGGGAAGGTTGGGTGGGTGGGAGGAATTTTTTTTTTTTAGATGCAGATAGCAGAGTGCTTCACTGATGCAAAGGTGACTGTGGTGCAACTCTGACATTTTGTTTGGTTGTAAGGAATGCGCAGAGTCCTTTTTTTAATATCCAGACATCTATCTGCAGGGCTACGCCCACTGCAGTCCTAAAAAAGAGCTCTTGAAGCTCCACCCACTGCATCTACTGATCGGCTAATAGGGTTGGTAGCTAAGGGCTGTTGTTGAAGGGCTTAAAATGCAATTGTGGGGATGGGGGTGGGTTGGAAGGCACACCAAAACCCATCTAACCTCCACACTATAAACTTTCTTTGCAGCAGCATCCAGTGCAATGTCAGCAAGCTTGCATAAACTTAAGATAAAAGGAACAGGCAATACTAAAATGGCACTTTGATGATGATCTAATCATGAAATATTTTCTTGTAGAAATTAGCAGATATAATTTTCATTTTCTTTATTGAAACATATGCCCTTATACCATGTACAACAGTCAAAAAGAACAATCATATGACACTACCACCTTTTGATACAGTTCACGTTCATAAAAGGTAAAAAGAAGAAAACTAAAGAGAACTCCTAGAGTACAAAGCAAATATATAAGCCAGTCCCACCTGTGCACAGTACAATAAGTGAGGTGGGGTTAATCTACAGTGCCATTTCCACAGTATCCAGGCAATGTAAGTGATCCAGGGCCTGTTGCCATGTGCTACAGGCACTAGAACAGTTTCATGGTCAGATCCCATGTGCTGCAGGCTATCTAACTTATCCAGGGCCAGTTCTCATCTCCTGCAGGCAGTGTAACTGGACCAGGGCCAGATCACAGTATCCACACAGCGTAACTGATATGCAACCCCCGGGGGCTTACCTTAATTGCCTCCATTTCCTCTCGATTTCCTGTTTGCCTGCTGATGTCCTCCCATTTCCCCAGTTGCACCTCGTGCCCCAGTAATTCCCTCAGTGCAGCTCATACTTTATTTTGGCCTAATTTGGACCTGGACATTGATCGCGAGTCACTGGCATATTCCTGGGGAGCTGGAAACCGCGCAGGTGCAGGTGGCATCTTTGAAGTGCTGACCGTTGTGTTGCAGTCAATTTTTGGGGAGTTCTTTGGTGGCTCTGGTGCCCCTCCTGAGCTAAATGATGCCCAGTGACCTCGCAGAGATGGACCATAAGCCCTTGAGTTGTTTAAATAAAAAGTCTAAAATCTGGACATGGACGAGGGTTCATGAATTATTCATGAGCCCTCACGAATATTAATGAAGTTGCTGCCTGCCACCTAGGGGACCAGAGTTTCAACAGCAGCAACAATAAAACTACTGGAGTTAACTGAGTGAGAGTGGGCTTGTTTTGCAAGGGACAGTTGAGCTACAATCTGGTGGGGTGTTTGCTCAATTAAAGTAATGTGCTGGGCTGTACTCTCCCTATAAGACGGGGGGGGGGCTGTATGGAATCCATAGGACTGAATGGGAACTGACATGTTTGAGACATTTAACCCCCTGGTTACAGCCAATCAGTGCTCTAGGTGCCAAAAACTGTGACAGAGGGACTCCTGAGAGAAGGAGGGGACTAATTCTGGTGCCTAGATCATGCCCCAATAAACAAGCAGGAAATATGGATCACTGTGGATATTGATTATTGAAAGGCTTCAACAGCCCATCAAAACTCTGGGTTTTCAAGTGAAACAGTGTGGACTTTCTGAGATTGCTTCAGTCTGTTCCCAGGCTCTGTACGAGTCAGAAGTAGTTTGTGAGAGTGGACTTTGAACGTGAAGGGCTTACTCAGGCCCTGTGTGGAGACTGCTGTATTTCTGAATTGGAGATTGCTGAAACTGGAGACTGCTGTGTTGCAGAAACAGAGTAAGAAGGGGAAAGAGAAAGAGACTGAACTGTGGTGCTGATTCCCCAGGTATGGAAGAGTTGCTTGATATTCATGAGAAAGACTAAATACTGCAGACACACTACACTGGGAAATTGAGCAAGACAAAAGTATCAAGCAGATTATCGGAGTGCTGTAGTGGCTGCTGAAAGGTTGTTTGCTTGTGTGGACCGAAATTGCACTTTTCTTGAAGAGGCAGAGCATCTCTGGTCATGGTGGTGCTAGCCAGGAATTGTGTGTGTCCTGAGTGAACTGGTTAAAAAGGCTGACAGCTGAGGTCTTGCTGCAGCCAAGGAAAGGAGTTGGACTATGCTAAACTGAAAGTGTGGACTGGTGTGCAGGGGGGCTGTTGCTCTTGAGTTTTCCCCCTGCTGGATTGCACTGGCACTGATCATAACAGAGGCTAGCACCCATTGGCACTGGACTTTACTGGAGTGGCTGCCTGGAAAATCTCACTTGTTGAGAGCTCAGTGCATGGACTGCAGGAGGACCCCCACCATTTGGGAGTCCTCACCCAGAGGCATGGAGGGAACTTGCTAACCCCTCCCAAGTGGGACTCACTGTCTCAGGAGGTCACAGGTCTTGCACCCAAGTGCTAGGGCACTCCAATCATGGGAGCCAGGCTATGGAGCCACTCCCAGGTCTGGGCCTTCTGGGGTTGGTGTTGTCCTGCCACAGTGGTCTGCAACGAGCCAGAAACAGATGAAGGTGACAAGCAGCCAGAACTACAATCAAAGTGATCAGCTGCAAGATCCTCTAGCAAGTCCCATCCAAATGGAGGGATCCTGCATGACCTGCTTCTTGATTTGCTGCACAACTCCAAGGAGCTCCATTTTCCCCTGGTGCTGAGATCTTCAAACCACGAGTACTCAGGATCTGACTCCTGGGAGGGAAATTGGGGAACTCCTTGTTAATCATTTTCAAGTTTCTAAAATATTTCAGGGCCCCAACAGCCAGCCAACTTGCGGCATTGCACCAGGCCTGCACCTAGTGAGTACCCCTAAGAACATCTGGAAACACTGGTACCAATGGGGGTGGGTACAGCCTGCAAGCCCCAATGTTTACTGTGTTGCTATTCATTAACCAATATTTTTCTATCCACAGCCATCCTTGGTCCCGGTACCCCATTCCATAGTCGTATCCCCCAAATAAAGCTGTGGTTTATTGTTTGCAATTGTGCATGTGTGCAGAAATGATCTGAGTCTGTCCAAGCATTACTGTTCATGGTTTTTCATGGTACTGAATTGTTGGGTATCCAGTGTGTGGGGTGGTGGTTAGGGGAGTTGGGTAGGTGCAGCATCCCAGGGGGCTGTGCCAGCCAGTCACCTGTCCCACTTCAAATATTCTCTGGGTGGAGGCACCATGTTATTTTTCTTATCTTTGGGATAGGACCCCCTAACAACACCGTAGCAGGACCCAAGCCACTTAACCTGTTAGAGCGCCAGCGTGCAGGGGTAGTAGCCCACTGGCACATGGCACCTGGGCTATATTTTTGGAGGCACTGCTGGGATCTCCTTTTTGCCACCTACGCCCATCTTGGAGAACCCAACTGTGAAGCCCCCATGTGGGGTCCCCAGCCCCCAAGTCTACTCCCCTCCCGAGCCAAACTATAGGCCTCTAGAAAAGGATAATGTGAGCTTGGTGGAATGGAGCGGTGGTATGAGGATGGGTCCCCAGAGGTCCTTTCTGGTGCTAGGAGTACCCCTCCCAGATGGATGAGGGCGAAATAGAAAGGCACTTGTCCACCCTAACAAAACTGGGTAAACTGAAAGTGCAGGGACAGATGCTTGATTCAGGTACTGGGAAAGTAACTGTGTTGCTGGAATATATAAATGCCATAGAGACTGCCTAGGTGTCAGAGGCCATAGAGATAGAGGGCAAGGCAGAGGCCTGGGCTATAGTGACAGAGGGTTGTATATGCAGATCACCACAAAATATTATGCTAGTTCAACTTTAAGCCAGAAATACATGGTGCCAAAAGGCCTCTCACACAGTCTGCAAAGGATGCCAACAGAAGACACAGACACGTGTTTTGTCCTACCAGGACTCATCAGTGTGCCTCGTCTGTATAGCACCGCAGTGGAATGAACCAGCTACCCTAAGTTGGTCTATCTGGGTTAGGATGTGGTGAGTCCAATAAAAACAAAAACAAGCTACAGGATACTGGTGCTGGTGAGCACAAATGCCCACATATATGGGAGGCTCGCTCAGCTTTGCCAAGCCAAAGTAGCAGAACAGCGAGGGAAGAAATTACCCATTCATCGGGTGGTCCAGGAGGCCTATAAGAGACAAGGGCAAACCCCCCAAAGATGTAGATAAATCTGTGGGCATGGTCTGGAGGAGAGATACCAAAAAGATTGTGTTAACCTCCCCCCCCCCCGCCAACACAGAGTGTAATATCAATGGAGTAGTATGGCTAAAACAGGAGGGTAAGAATAAAATTTTAATGCTAGATGCCCCTGAGGAACATGGATTGCTGGCTGGATTATTAGTGAAATCCAGTGTCTTACTGGCACAGATGCATGCCTATGTTCAAAGAGTGACAGTGCTAGTGAGGAACACAACCAGCAGAAAAGTGGTTGTCAGAATGGACAGCACGTTAGCCAGTGTTTATTATGCTGACACAGTGGTGCAGCGTGCTGCTCAAGAAAGAAGTGATTATAGTGGTACTGACCCTGCCTTGCTTGATTTGAGTAACTTTCCCATCCCGGAGGAGTGGAAGGAGTATATCCAGAAGAAGTTAGCTACCAGGACAAAAGTGTTTTCCTTGCATGAGTGGGATGTTGGTTGCATTATGGGAGAGCAGCATTGCGTAGGGCTCACAGATGAGTGCCCCTTCAGGGAGAGAGTCAGATGTTTTGCCCCCACTGACATAGATGATGTAAGGAGACACCATCAGGAGATGCTGGCTGCAGACATAATTCAGGAGTCCAAAGGTCTATATGCATCGCTTATAGTGGTGGTGAGGAGGAAGACTGGAACTATTAGGATGTGCATGGACTACCGCACCTTGAACAAGCACACTGTGCCAGATCAATATACGATGCCACAAATACAAGATGCTCTAGACTGCTTGAATGGCAGCCAGTGGCTTTTGGTTTTGGACTTATGTGGGTAGTACCATATTATCATGGCCCTGCAGGATCAAGAGAAGAAAGCATTTATATGACCCCTAGGATTTTATGAATTTTTGAGAATGCCTTAGGGCATTTCGTTTGCCCTGTGATGTTTCAGCACCTTATGGAAAGGGCGGTGGGGGACATGAACCTGCTGGAGTGCTTGGTTTACTTAGATGACATTATCGTGTTTGAAAAGATGCTGGAAGAGTTTGGCCTGAAGCTCTCTGTTGATAAGTGCCAATTCTCTCAGGCCTCGGTCAAATATGTTGGACACATCGTCTCTGCCAAGGGCATTTAGACTGACCCCAGTAACGTGGAGACCCTCACCACCTGACCAAAACCCGGAAACATAAAAGAACAACAATGGCTGCTTGGCTTTTGTGGGTACTACTGGAGATTCATGAGGGACTACACCAGAGTAGTCAGGCCTCTTTCGAATTTACCACAGGGGTATCCTCCAACAACAAACAGCAAGAAGACCACTCCTCCTGAAGACCAAGCTGAACAACCTAAATATTTTCGACCATCTGAACATTTCGGCTCCTGGTGGACCGGGGAGTGTGATAGAGCATTTGAGGACATTATATACTGCTTGACTCACACACCGGTGCTCGCCTATGCCGACCCACACAAACCCTATATCCTAAATACAGATGCAAGTTTCAGTGGCCATGGGGCAGTACCATATCAAGACTACCAAGAGGGTCTGCACCTAGTGGCATATACGAGCCAGAGTCTCAACCCTTCGGAAAGAAGGTATCCAATTTACAAGCTGTAATTCTTAGTGTTGAAGTGGGCTATTGTGGACCAATTTCATGACTACCTGTACGGGGCAAAGATCACTGTTAAGACCGACAACAGCCCACTTACTTATGTACAGACCACAGCCAAACTAGATTCAGCCAGACACCGGTAGTTGTTGGACCTATCTACCTATGACTACAGCATAGAGTACCTGCCTGGGCTGAATAATATAGATGCTGATGCCTTGTACCAATGCCCTTTAGTTCAGGGGGCTGAGCATTCCAGCTGGGTCAAGATACCTGAACAAGTGGTAAAAGCGTTGTGTAAAATATTTGATGGTGATGAGTCCGCTTCTCTCGAAGATGCCCCTCGTTTGGTGGACTGTTTAGGAGAATCTGGGAGTTGCCTTCCTATAGTGTACTGCCATTTGACCACCCTGGACATGAGGTCTTTGCCACAGCTGACTACTCAGGACTTACAAAGAGAGCAGCAGGACAATTCTGTCATGGGGAATATAGTTCAAGTGCTTCAGAGAAAAGGAGATCCAGCTCACGTAAAAGCTAGTGATCCACATGCCAGGTTATTATTGTGGGTTATTATTGTGACAATGGCCGAAGTTGCAGCTAAAGAAAGGTTTGCTCTACCGAGTGTCTCAGGACCAGCAGGGTCACCCCGTGTGCAGTTGGTATTGCCTGATTGTTTCCAAGGCCTGGTGATGAAACCTATTCACAATGATATGGGCCACTTGGGCAGTGAACATCCCCTGGAATTGGTAAAGAGCATATTCTATTGGCCCAAGATGGGAAGGGATGTAGAGTACTATTGCAAGAACTGTCACCGGTGTATTCAGAGGAAAGCACTTCCCCAAAAAGCTGATCCGTTAGTTAACGTCAGTACCAGTGCACCGATGGAATTAGTGTGCATTGATTTTCTCATGTTGGAACCAGACCCTAGGAATATCTCCAACATGTTGGTGGTTACAGATCATTTCACCAGGTATGCTCAAGCTTACCCCACTAAGGACCAGAGGGCCTCCACAGTGGCCAAAGTGTTGATTGAGAAGTTTTTTGTCCATTACGGAGCACCTCAAAGAATCCATTCAGACCAGAGATGTGAGTTCAAGAGCAGGTTGATAAAACAGCTCTTGTCCTTGTGAGGTATCAGAAAGTCATGAGCCATGCCTTACCACCCCCAGGGTGACCCCCAGCCTGAGTGATTCAACAGAACCTTATTGGGCATGCTGGGCACCCTGTATGCAAGAGACAAGCGTACCTGGAGCCAATAAGTAAGCCTTTGGTCTACACATACAATGGCACAAAAAATGACGCCACAGGTTTCTTTCCTTACAATCCAATGTTTGTAAGGGAGGCCCACCTCCCCATGGACCTGTGTTTCAGAGTGTCAGCGCATGGCATCAAAGAGAATGAATACTTGCAATATGTGAGAAAACTGAAACAACAGATGAATGATGCCTATCAACTAGTCTCAGAGAGGGTCACCAAGCAAAATCAGGTTAATAAAGAGAGGTATGATAAAAAAGTGCAGGCACAAGACATGGAGTCCGGTGACCGAGTACTACTCAGGAGTCTGGGTATAGCTGGGACACGTAAAATTGCTGACCAGTGGGGAGGTATCTTGTATGTGGTAGTTGAGAAGCTGGAAGGACTACCTGTATACAAGATTTGACCAGAGGGAGAAACCAGAGGGTGCAAAGTGATGCACAGGAACCACCTCCTCCCCATCGAACATAAAATTGTTGGGTCAGAGACTGATTGGATAGAGCCACCTTTTCTTCCAGTCACGCGAGCTGCTGCATGCAGATGACAGAAGCAGAAAGACGGAGATGCCACAGGGGCTGAACCTGCCCAGTTACATGAGGTACTCAAGGAAAAAGATTCGGCTGATGAATCAGACAGAGAGGCTGAAGACAGGCCTGTGTGCTTTTATCCTACCCCTGAGCATGAGAGACTGTTTCAGGGACTGCCCCTGACATTAGAGACTAGTTCTGTGATAGAAGGGCTCAATGCAAGTGACACGGAGGTCCCCAGGGTTGACAGACATGAAGAGGTGGACATGGCTGTGTGTGGGGAGCAGGGTGTTGAAGGGGAGGCTGCTCCTTTGACCACCCTCAAAGGGACCACTTCGAACTTGAATACTAGTCCAGCTGAGACATTTGAGTGGTTCCGGAGCAGTCTCCCCAAAGAAACATGTTTTGGTGAGCCCAATTTGAACTTGAATACTAGTTCGACTGGGTCCTCTGAACGGCCCCAAGACAACACTCCTGGAGAGAGAGTGGCATAGGAGAAAAAGAGCTACAGCACCCTGCCTCTGCTGAGGAAGGCACAGTCCAAGGGGAAAGTGACATAGACTCTGCCTCTGAACCAGAGGTAGCCACTAGCCCTGAAGTGCAAGAACCCCCCCTAAAGGTCAGGGAGGATTGTACGGCCCCTACTGAAGTTGACTTACGATGCACCAGGGTTGCCCACTGACTTGCCCTTATTTGTAATACACAAGGGAGTATATATCACACCCAGATCCCTCAAAAGGGTGTTCATGTGCCCTGTTAGTGCTAGACCTCCCAGGCCCGAAGGGAAGGTGGCCAAAAGGAAAAGAGGGAGATGAAAGAGTAGAAAGGGAAAAAGTGGTGCAAATATAGTATGAGGTACTAAAGTTCCTATGGTTCTAAAGGTTATTAAACATTAAACACATCTTATGTGGCCCATGGGTTAATTAAAGGGGAAAGCCTTTACTGATTTGTATATAATGTTTTCCTGTTCTTAAATGGTTGATGTTACAATAGTCAGAACTGTTAATGTGCGTTAATGTTAGAAATTACTTGAATGCAATTTTATGGTACTTTACTTTTACACTTGGCATGGAAGCCAAGCATTCACGGGGAGTAACCCTCCTCTGGGGGCCTTAATTGCCTCAGTTTCCTCCTGAGCTCCTGTTTGCCTGCTGGCGTCCCCACCCCCATTTCCCCGATTGCTCCTGGTGCCCCAGTATTTCCCCCAGTGCAGCCCATGCTTTATTTTTGCCTGGTTTGGGCTTGGACATTGATTGTGAGTCACTGGCATGTTCCTGGGGAGCTGGCAACCGCACAGGTGCATGTGGTGCCTTTGAAGTGCTGACCGTGGTTTTGCAGTCCCTTTTGGGCTGTTCCATGGCGGTCCCAGTGCTCCTCTTGAGCTAAATGGTGCCCAATTACCTTGAGGGGACTGACAAGAAGCCCTTGAGTTGTTTAAATAAAAAGTTTAAAATTGGGGCATGGACAAGAGCTCATGAATTATTCATGAGCTCACATGAATATTAATGAGGTTGCTGCCTGCCACCTAGAGGGACAGAGATTCGGCAGCAGCAACAATAAAACTATTTGGGTTAACTGGGTGAGAGTGGGCTCATTTTGCAGGGGACACTTGGGGCTACAATCTGGTGGGATGTTTGCTCAATTAATGTTTTGGACTGCATTCGCCCTATAAGACGGTGCAAACTGTATGGACTCCATAGGATTAAATGAGAGCTGACATGTTTGAGACATTTAACCCCCTAGTTACAGCCTATCAGTGATCTAGGTGCCAAAAACTGTGACAGAGGGACTCCTGGGAAAAGGAAGGGACTAATTCTGGTGCCCAGATCATGCCCCAATAAACGAGCAGGAAATATGGATCACTATGGATATTGATTATTGAAAGGCTTCAACAGCCAGTCAGAACGCTGGGTTTTTGAGTGAAACAGTGTGGACTTTCTGGGATTTCTTCAGTCTGTTCCCAGGCTCTGTATGAGTCAGGAATACCTTGTGAGAGTGGACTTTGGACATGAGGGGATTACTCAGACCCTGTGTGGAGACTGCTGTATTGCTGAATTGGAGATTGCTGAAATTGGAGACTGGTGTATTGCAGAAACAAAGTGAGAAGGGGAAAGAGAGAAAGAGACTGAATTGTGGTGCTGATTCTGCAGGTATGGAAGAGTTGTTTGTTATTCATGGGAGAGACTAAATGCCCGCAGACACCCTGCACTGGGAAACTGGGCTAAATGAAAGGACTGAGCAGATTATTTGAGTGCTATAGTTGCTGCTGAAAGGTCGTTTGCTTGTGTGGACTGAAACTGCACTTTTCTTGAAGAGGCAGAATGTCTCTGGTCATGGGGGTGCTAGCTAGGAATTGTGTGTGCCCTGAGTGAACTGGTTAAAATAGCTGACAGCTGAGGTCTTACTGCAGTCGAGGAAAAGAGTTGGACTCTGCTAAACTAAAAGTGTGGATTGGTGTGCAGGGTGGCTGTTGCTGTTGAGTTTTCCCCGTGCTGGATTGCACTGATCAAAACAAAGGCTAGCACCCAACAAAATTGGCACAGGACTTTATTGGAGTGACTGCCTGGAAAATCTCCCTTGTTGAGAGCTCAGTGCAGGGACTGCAGGAGGACCCCCACCATTTGACAGTCCTCACCAAGAGCCAGGGAGGGAACATGCTAACTCCTCCCAAGTGGGACTCACTGTCTCAGGAGGTCACGGGTCTTGCACCCGGGTGCTACGGCACTCTGATCATGGGAGCTGGGTTGTGGAGCCACTCCCAGGACTCGGCCTTCTGGAGCTGGTGCTGTCCTACCACAGTGCTTTGCAATGGGCCAGAAGTGGAGGAAGGTGACAAGCGGCCAGAACTACAATCAATGTGACCAGCTGCAAGCTGCTCGAGCAAGTTCCATCCAGACAGAAGGATCCTGGCTGGCCTGCTTCTCAATATGTGGCACAACTCCAAGGAGCTCCATTTTCCCCTGGTGCTGAGATCTTCAAACCGTGAGTACCCAGGACCCGGCTCCTGGAAGGGAAAATAGGGACTTGCTTGTTAATCATTTTCAAGTTTCTAAAATATTTCAGGCCCCCAACAGCCAGCCAACCTACGGCACCGTACCAGGCCTGCACCTAGTGGGTACCCCTAGGAACATCTGGGAAACACTGGTACTAGTGGGGGTGGGTTCAGCCTGTGGGCCCCAATGTTTACTGTTTTGCTATTTCATTAACCATTTTTTTCTATCCACAGCCATCCTTGGTCCCGGTACTGCATTCCCTAGTCCTATCCCCCAAATAAAGCTGTGGTTTATTGTTTGCAATTGTGTGTGTACAGAAATTCTCTGAGTCTGTCCAAGCATTACTGTTCATGGTTTATGTTGGTACTGAATTGTTGGGTATCCAGTGTGTGGGGTGGTTGGTAGGGGAGGTGGGTAGGTGCAGCATCCCAGGGGGCTGTGCCAGCCAGTCACCTGACCCACTTCAAATTCTCTCTGGGTGGAGGCACCGCATTGGTTTTATTATCTTTTGGATAGTATCCGCCAAACACCACTGTAGCAGGACCCAGGCCCCTTAACCTGATAGATAGCCAACAGGCAGGGGTAGTAGCCCACTGGCACACGGCACCTGGGCTACAGATACAAGGTCAGTTCCTATGTGCTGCAGGCAGTGTAACTGATTCTGAGCCAATTTCCACAGTATCCAGGCAGTGTAATGATCAGGGGCCAGCCCCCATATACAGCAGGCAGTGTAACTGATCCAGGGCCAGTCCCCATGTGCCGTAGTCAGTGTAACTGATCCATGGCAAGTTCCCGTGTGCTGCAGGCAGTGTAACTGATCCTGGGCCAGATCCCAGTATTCAGGCAGTGTAAATGGTTCCAGGTCAGTTCCCATCTGCTACAGGCAGCATAACTGATCCAGGGCCAGCTCCACAGTATCCAGGCATTTCAACTGATCCAGGGCCAATTCCACAGCATCCAGGCAGTGTATCTTATCCAGGGCCCATTTACAAGTACTGCAGGCACTACAACTGGTCAACTGGTCCAGGGCAACTTCCCATCTGCTGCAGGCAGTTTAATTGATCCAAGGCCAGTGCCACAGTATCCATGCAGTGTAGCTGATCCAGGGCCAGTTACCATGTGCTGCAGGCAGTATAACTGATCCAAGGCCAGTTCTGATCTGCTGCAGGCAGTGTAACAGAACCAGGGCCAGTTCCACAGTATCCAGGAAGTGCAACTGATCCGAGGCCAATTTCCAGCTGCTGCAGGCAGTGTACTGGTCCGGGGGGCCAGTTGCCATCTGCTGCAAGCACTGTAACTGATTCACGACCTGTTCCACAGTATCCTGGCAGTGTAAGTGCTCCAGGGCCAGTTCCCATCTGCTGCAGGCAGTTTCCATGCAGTGTAACTGATCCTGGGCCAGTTCTGATGTGCTATTGGCAGTTTTACTGGTCCAGGGCCAGTTCCCATCTGCTGCATGCAGTGTATCTGATCCAGGGCCAGTTCCAAAGAATCCAGGCAGTGTAACTGATTCAGAGTCAACTCCTATGTGCCGCAGTGTAACTCATCCAGGGTCAGTTCCCATGTGCTGCAGGCAGTGTAACCAATCCAGGGCCATTTTTCATATGCTAAAGGCAGTGTATCTGGTCCAGAGCCAGTCACCATCTGCTGCAGGCAGTTTATCTGTTCCAGGGCCAGTTCCATAATATCTAGACAGTTTAATTCATCCCAGGCCACCTCCCATGTGCTGCAGACCATGCAATTGATCCAGGGCCAGTTTCCATCTGATGTAGGCAGATTACCGGATCTAGGGCCAGTTCCAGAGTATCCAGGCAGGGTAAATGATCCAGGGCCAGTTCCCATCTAATGCAGGAAGTGTAAATGATCCAGGGCCAGTACCATTGTGTCTAGCAGTTTTTAGTGGTCCATGGCAAGTTCTGATCTGCTGCAGACAGTGTATCTGATCCAAGGGCAGTACCACACTATCCAGGAAGTGCAAGTGATCCAGGGTCACTTCCCATGCGCTGCAGGCAGTGTAACTGAACAATGGCCTGTTCCGCAGTATTCATGTAGGATAACTGATTCAGAGGCAGTTCCGATCTGCTGTAGGCAGTGTAACTAATCCAGGGTTAGTTCCCATGTGTTGTAGAAAGCATCACAAGGGATTCACCGTCTTTAAAGCCATAAGACAATCGATAAGGCTGGGACAACAACTAATAATATAATTTGGTGTTAGGGAGATGACGTAGAGACAACTGAGGCATTTATGTAAATAAATTAAATAATAAAGAGACTGCACTGTATGCGAAGCAATGGGAGATAACTCCATGGTACATATTTAGGGCTGAGTGTCCCAGATCGCCCTCCTTCCCTGAAAGTGGCACCACACACCTTCCATACTATGTCAAAATAGTATAACTTAAGAATTCATACGGTCACAACAATTGGGGCAGCATGGCCGTGCAGTTTCAACTCCCGTTGGTGCAGCTTTAAATGCATCAGCCAATTAATTTTTTTTATACTTTTTATTTATAGATTTTATGCAGTAAAAAAGTACACAAAATACTTGTGCAATGCAATACAACCATATGATCACCACATGAAAAAAGATATGCAGGTAAGTGAGACATTGTTACTTTTGGTACAAGAGTAGAAGGAATACCATAGCTATATTATTTGCTCATTTTACCAAATGGCTAACACTGCCAATGCTTATAACTGTTTAGAATAGCACTTTATATTTACTCCATTATACAGCAAAAAAAAAGCATTTGTCAATGCCGAATGTTTGCTTGCTGGCATTGGCATTGGTAGTGTAGAAGTTACAGAGCTGCATAATAGGAACGGTAGTGAAGTATTGAACTGAAGCCAACCCCACCACCACCCTGCAGAGAGTGACAGGCATTGGGGTGTGCCTTTGGGTCGTCAGGCATAACGGCCATGCCATTTCAACACACCCTACCCTGCAGACACTGACAAGTGTCACGGTGTGCCTTGGGGTCTTTGGCCCTTATGCGCACCCCATTCCATCAGAAATACGGTGAGATGGGTGCGGTATAGGAGAATGGGGTGAACTTTGGGGCCGAAGAGACCAAGGAATACCTCGATGCCTCTCACTGGCTGCAGGGTGTGGAATGGTATGAGCATTACAAGCAAGAATCCCAAGTCACACCCCTGATGCCTGTCATTCTCTACAGGGTGGGGCGTAATGGTTGGAAACCCTAACACCTCAGGCATTCGTTGGTATTTTCACTCCAAATTTTCAACATGTTTTTTTTGTGACCCCCACCTCATGAACAGTGGCAATATCAGTTTGCTAGCCGAAAGCTGCTTATGCACAGCGACTACGGCATTTAGCACCACAGGTGCAAAAACACATTCCGAACAGGATGTGAAAAATGACAGCTGTACTGTTCATGGGGAGGTGGAAAATGGCAATGTTGCAAATCTGCAGTAAAATAATTAAAAACTGGTGAAGTCACTGAGGCAGTATAAACTGTGCAACGACACCTGTAATGTAATTAGTTTGGGGATTTTACAGCAGATTGTCAACACAGGTATTTTGGGACCCTGTTCATGAACAGTGTCACTGTGATTTTCTTTATCTGTCCCGAACAATGATTTCCCACAGCGACCACACATCTCTGCGCCGAAAGTGTGAAAACACATTTCAGCCATGTTGTGAAAAATGACAGCTGTACTGTTCATAAGGAAGTGTGTAAAAATGCCACTGGTGAAAATCTGGACTGAAAATATTACAGTCATGAACTTACGAGGGTGTGTGGAAACTGCGCACTGCTCACTCGTAACACAGTCCTTTTATGGACTTGTGTCACCAAATTTTCAACATAGCCATTTTAAGACCTCTGTTCATGAACAGTGTAACTGTGATTTTCTTAATCTGTCCCAAACATTGCTTTCGCACACCAACTGCACCATTGTGCGCTACATGTGTGGAAACACATTTTGGGTGACATGTGAAAAATGGCAGCTGTACTGTTCATAAGGAAGTGTAATAAAATGGCAATGTTGAAAATCTGGAGGAAAATATTGAAAATTAAAAACTTACATGTAAAGTGAGGAACTGCATAACGATATCTGTAAAACAGTCATTTTAGGAATTTTTCACCAAATTTTCAACATAGCCATTTTAAGACCTCTGCTCATGAACAGTGTCACTGTGATTTTCTTAATGTGTCCCATACATTGATTTCACACACCAACTGCGCCATTGAGCGCTACATGGGCGGAAACACGTTTTGGGCAAGATGTGAAAAATGACAGCTGTACTGCTCATAAGGAGGTGTGGTAAAATGGCAATGTTGAAAATCTGGAGTGAAAATATTGAAAATTCATGAACTTACGAGCGGTGTGTAGGAACTACTTAGCATACGCTCGTAAAACAGTCATTTTAGGAATTTTTCCACCAAATTTTCAAAATAGGCTTTTGAGAGACCACCTTATGAATAGTGGCAGTGTCATTTTGTTACTGGTCCGAAGGTGATTTCACTGAGTGACCAAATCACCCTTTGGGCCCGATTAATGCCATGACAGTGAGAGTATTCATGAGAAGGGGTCCCAAAACCCCATGTTGAAAATTTGGTGAAAAATTCCAAAAATGCCTGAGATATGCAGCAAAGTTGAAAAAACCCTATCTATCCCATTATACAGCTTACCGGCATTTCTCAGTTCACGGTCGGCTTTGAAGAGTGCAGACATGTTCCCAGTCCACCGAAGATCGTCGCGCCGGAGTCCGGAGGTAAGTATGGGATGAGGGGGGCTGTGGGGAGGCAGGGTGCCCAGTGGGTGGGCACAGATGGGGGCAGAGACAGCGAGGGACCGTTTTTGTATTTCAGTTTTGGTTTTTTTTTAACAAAAGGACGACGACGCGAGACATTTGCCATGCTGGGGTGGGCTCCCAGCGTGGCACAAGGATGGCTGTTTAGGGGGCGTGGAACCGACGGGATTGGGCACCTCCATCGGTGATAGCATCTGTTGCCACGCTGGGTGGGATCCCAGCGTGGCACCCCTGCACCTCTGGGATAGTGGAGCCAACGGGATGGGCACCCCTGTCGGGTTATACATCGTGTAGCCACTGGGGTGGCGCCCAGTGTGGCATGTGGAACTCTGGGGCAGCACAGCCAATAGGGATTGAGCACCCTTGGCCAGCACAGTGTGTGCGTGGGGGCGAGCACGCAGTATGTGTGCATGTGTGTTTGTGTAGGGGGAGCGCGCATGAGCAGGTGATATCTTCTCGCTGCTCACTGAAGCATAGCTCCCCCTTTCAACTGTACTCCACTGCATTTTCGACTGCTGTCATGGACAGCTCCAGCAGCCATTGGAGAACTGCAGCCATGCCTGCAAACACACTGACTGAATTGGAAGAGGGCTGCCACACCTCCAAAAACTCGGATGATGGCACTATGTTTCTTGCACATGCATGCAAGCAAACATAAAAAGGGCTATTTCGCCCTTGTGTTTATAGCTCTTCAACTCTAACTACATAAACTCTCCCATTTCACTCCCACAACATCCAGAATCTATTTAACCAAATGTTGATTGAAAACTGCCACCCAACCGCCCCCCCCCCCATATTGCTAAAACCATACCAGACTGCAAATTTAAGCAGGCAATGAGGTAAATAACATTTATCACCAAACTATGCTGTAGTCCATTTTGAAACATTTGTTTGTCCTGTCTAGCCTAGACCAGGAATGAGAAGAAGAGAAACATTTTGTCCTCCTGGGTTCCTGACATAAATATCAGAGATTAAATAGTAATACATATTTTTAAAGATAAAAGTTCTCCCCACTCACTAGGACTGTTCATGTGTCCCCCAATTCTGATACTAAAGAAGAATCTCTTTCCTGTGCTGCTTTCTCTGCCTCCAGTTTTGTGACTAATTTAGCAGCCTCCTTCAGGTCAGTGTAGATATAGGCCCTCCTTCCAACTCGGACATGTAGATGAGCCAGCATTAGGAGATATAGTTTGGGACCTCTTAATTCCCTCAAACGGCAACGCACAGAATCAAAACCTTTCCGCTTCATGCGGGTTGCATACAATAAATCAGGAAAAAGTTAAATTCTTGAACTGTTGAGCTTCAGACCCCATGTAGCCAGAGACGCCTGGAGGATGCGATCTCTGACCACCACTGAGGAAGTAACAAGCATTACAGTCCTAGTGCCCTCCGTCAATGTACCCGCTCATCTAAGATTGACCTGGTATGCATGGACCACCTTCTCTTGCAGGTCCAGGCCAGTCTCCGAAATCCAAGCAGTCAAGAAACCAACCAAATCATCTCCTTCTGTTCCTTCCTGTAGTCCAATAATCCTCACATTAGCAGCCCTGGTTGTATTCTCTAAATGTTCCAAGCATGAGCGGAGCAAAGCTTGCTCCTTAATGCACGTGGCCACTGATGCTTGTGCTCTCTTTAAGGATCTTTCAGCTGCCTGGGTCGTATCTACTAGGGCTTGGCCTTCCACTTTCTGTTCCACTTGTACCATTCTGTCCTAGTAAGAATTCATTTTTTTATTCATTTGTTGGACCATTTTGGTCAAATTCAGCACTGCTGCTTGTAGGGATTCCAGTGTCACCGAACCTGGTTCATCTGTGGTCTGATCTATAGTCAGCAGAGTAGCTGGAGTAGATAGCAGCTTAGAGGCCCCGCCACACAGAGCAAAGAAATGGGCTTTTTGTTCCGTATTTTTTCTTCCCATCTGATATATGTTTGGGATCCTCGGGTATCTCAGCACCTCCAGAATCTAACCCATGCAATTTTGAGGTTCAGTACTAACAAAAGATGGTATAATATAGCAAAATATGGATGTTAAAACAGGAGCTATCTGAGAGCACATCCTCACAGCTAGGCAGTTGGCCATGCCCCCTCAACCAATTAATTAGTCAACGCTACCTTCTAAGGAGCAGGATAATTCTCATTAGGCCAAAACAAGCAGGTATAATGTACTTACAATCTAGTAAGCTTCTGATTACAATAAGGGATACAAAAGGGACTAACAGGGGGAATGGACATTATTGGTCACAGGATGTATGTACAAGGGGAGCCTGGAGAGTGGAGGACCCATACCGTAACTTCTAATGGTACACTCGTTAGTCCAACTGGAGGAGACTTACCTCATATGGGATATCCTCATACTGTATACCACAAGTCCTCTATAATTAACACAAGAACTCTCTTCTACCCTTAGTAAAGAACTGGTGGTGGTGGTGAGGGGGTGGACAGCCAGACAAGTTCTGGTACTTTAAGAAGGTAGAGTTAAGTAATAAAAGACAGAACATCTGCTAGCTGTTCTTGTTCATCTTCTACTCTTCTACTCTACTATTTCATTAAGAGAAAGAGCTGTATCGCCACCCTGTGTCCTTTAAGAAGGCCTTGGGTAGTAGATATTACCCTGCCATATTTCTCAGAGGATGCCAGCATGGCTAAATAAATGCATATGGTATTTCAATATGTCCTTAATCTAACCTTTATTGCACCTTGTGTACAGTTTTCATGTTATTGTTGGTTTCTTTTTGTGTGTTGTATTAGGTTTTTGTAAATGTAGAGTTAATGACCAACATTCTGGTGATTGAAATGGGCCTAAAAGCAGGATGTGCAGACTCACAGGTCAAGAAGTTGAGATGCACCATTGGAATCCCTGGGGGGTGGGGGGTTTAGGGACAAGAAACCCAGGGTTCTGCCGTAATAATAAACACAGGTCAGAACTGGTTCCGCCATTTACCCATGCATTCAAACTTCCATTATATTCACATTTTAAATCCAAATGGCTGATTTGAAATGCCATAGCTGGAATGTAAAGGGATTAAATTCACCCATTAAGCATAAACAAGTTCTGACCTACTTAAAAAAATATGAACCCAAGTTGCTGTACTGCAGGAGATAAAACTAACATAACAAAGCTTAAAAACTAACCAGGGATGGGGCAGGCCTAGAAGTTCACAGTACCGCTCAATCCAAACAAGCATTTGTCAATGCCAAACGATCACTTGCAGGTATTTGTAGTAGTGTTTGGTACTGGCTTCAGAGGAGAGAGGCGGTAGCAGTGAGAGTAGTGGGTGCCGCATGGTGGAAGCTGCACCGTAAATGGTCCCAGGACCGATTCCTAAGGAACCCCGCTGATCACCCCCCTCTCCCCAGATTGGATCCCATTACCACCACCCTCTGCCTCCTATCAATCAGCCAGTTTCTAACCCAGTTTATTAGCTTGTGCCTCGTGGCCAGACTACTCATCTTATTAATCAGCCTTCTGTGTTGGATGTTGTCAAAGGCTTTGCTGAAATCAACGTAGAGTGACGTCAACCGTCCCTCCCTGATTTACTTCCTTAATGAGGCATAGGGTTTCAATCTAACACCCACCTCACCTTGGCAGCAGAGACTGACAGGCATTGGGTGTGCCTTTTGGGTCGTTGGAGGCAATGCTCACACCATTCCACCCCCATCTGTAGACACTGCGACAGGCATTGCAGTGTGCCTTGAGGTCTTGGGACCTTAACACTCACCCCATTCCATTAGAAAATAAGCTGAGATGGGTGCAGCATAGGAGAATGGGATGAACGTTAGGGTCGAAGACCCCAGACACACCCTGATGCATGTCAGTGGTGGTAGGGTGGGGGCAGGGAGTGGAATGGCATGAGCATTATGGCCGATGACCCCAAGGCACCCCCCCCCGATATCTGTCAGTCTCTACAGGGTGGGGTGGCCCTTACAGTTGGAAACCCTAAGGCCCCTGGTGTTTGTTGGTATTTTCGCTCCAGATGTTTAACATGGGATTTCTGGGACCCCATCTCATGAATAGTTACACTATAATTTTGTTACTAAATCCCGAAAGGTGATTTTGTGCAGCGACTGTGCCATTCAATGCCACTGGTGCGAAAATACATTTCGAGCAAGATGTGGAAAATGACAGCTATACTGTTCATAAGGTGGTGTGACATTCTAACAATGCTGAATATTTGGAGTGAAAATATAAAAAATTGCCAAAGTTACATGCACGCATATAACCCGGGGTGTTTGGGGTATTTTTGTACCAACATTTCAACATGGCTTTTTTGAGACCCCATCTTATGAACAGCAACAATGTGACTCCATTAAACCATCCCGAAAGTTGAAAGGGATAGGCTGCACCTGAGTGGGGCGGGGAGGGAGGTATTAAAGCAAAGACTTTGGAGGTACATTGGACAAAGGTGGATTTAAACTAGATGAGGGGGTGGCAAGTGGACAGCAGGTAGGCAGGGATCCGACAGAGTGGAGTCACGGCCTACCCCCCCTGGCTAGCAGGGAAGAACTTGGGGTGGCCGAAAAGGGAGGGAGGGAGTAGAAGGGAGGAGATGGGAGGCTGGTGAAGGGAAGGGGGCAGGATGGAGGGTGGTCTCGCTGAATGCAAGAAGCTTAGGCAACAAATCAGCTGAGCTACAGGCACTCTTAGCAGTGTGGAGTGTGGATATTGCAGCTGTCACAGAAACATGGCTAATTGAGCACCGGGACTGGGATCTGGCAATCCCAGGATACAAATTATACAGGAATTACCATTGTGGGGTGGCAGTCTATGTGAGGGACGGGATCAAATCCACAAGGGATGAGAAGGAAGAAAGGAAAACAGAGGCAATCTGGCTGCAGCTCCTAGAATCAAGGGGTAGGAAACCGAGGACTGGAGTGGTATACAGGCCACTGTCCCAGTCTGAGGAGCTTGACAGGGAATTAGCAGGACAAATCAGAAAGGTATGTAGAAAAGGGAAGGTGGTCATTATGGGAGATTTCAATTTGCCATTGGCTGACTGGAGTATTCCGGTCACCTCCATCGTTAGGGAGCAAGTGCTCCTGGGCGCAATCAAGGAGGGTCTCCTGACACAGTTGGCCAGTGTACCTACTAGGCCAAAGAACATTTTAGATCTGGAATTGTCGAATGGGGAGGAAGTAAGGGAAATAAAGGTGGAGGACCCACTAGCCGACAGCGATCACCAAACGGTGTAGTTTAATATCATGATGTGCGGGAAGCCAGAGAAATCAGTTACTTGGGTGGTAAACTTCAGGGGCAGACTTTGGAAGGATGCAGGAAGTACTGAAAGAGAAACTGGAAGGCATAAGATAGGAGATGAACGCAGAGCAGAAATGGGATAACAGAAGCCTGCACCAAAACACAGAGTAAGAGGAGCAGAGCAAGAAAATCATGCTGATTGAACAGCAAGGTAGTGGAGGTGGTGAGAGCAAAATGGGAGGCGCACCAGAGGTACAGGAGGATGGGGAAAGAAGTGGACAGGAAGGAGTATGCAAGATGGTCCAGGGAGGTGACCAGAATAGTGAGAGAAGCCAAGGCCCAGAGGGAGCTGAGCTTAACACAGGGAATTAACGGGGGAGAGAAAGACTTTTTCAGATACATCAGGGAGAAAAGGAAGTGCAAGGAGACAATAGTGAGGATAAAAAGGGGTGTGGAGTGGACGGAAAATGGTGAGGAGCAAGTGAAAGCACTGAATGAATACTTTTGCTCAGTGTTCACAGAAGAAAAAGAGGGTCCGCCACCACCATGGGCTGGGAGGGTGGGGATAGGGGAGAGGAGGTGACAGATGGAAGAATTGAGGCAAGTAGAGTCCTAGAGGGACTGAGGGCACTGAAGGTAGACAAGGCACCAGGGTCAGATGGTATCCATCCCAGGGTGCTGAGGGAGATGGCAGAGGTGCTGGAGGATCTGTACAGCACCTCACTGGAGTCAGGATGTGTGCCACCGGACTGGAGGATGACACATGTAGTACCATTACATAAAAGCGGACCAAGGGATGAACCATGTAATTATTGTCCGGTAAGTCTCATCTCCATAGTGTGCAAACTCATGTAAACGATACTAAAGGAAAGACTGGTGTCCTACCTGGAGGACAATGGCCTCCAGGATGTGAGGCAGCATGGGTTTGTTTCAGGGAAGTCTTGCCAAACCAACCTGATGTGACAGATGAGCTGGATAAGGGTCATGCAGTGGATGTTCTTTACTTGGACTTGAGCAAGGCCTACGAGTTGGTGCCCCACGGGCAGCTTGGGGGAAGCTAACTGGTGTACGGGTAGGGGCAAAAATTATGAACTAGATTACAAGCTGACTGAGTGGGAGCCTGCAAAGGGTGGTGGTGGTGAGAGTGGAGCTCTCAACTCCAAGGCCAGTGTCAAGCGAGGTACCACAGGGCTCTGTGCTGGGGCCAGTATTATTTGGGCTCTTCATATCAGACACTGCACACAGTGTGGTGAGCAAAGTAAGCCTGTTCATTGACGACACCAATATCGGAGCAGTGGTGGATGGAGGGGAGGAATGGAAGCAGCTGCAGGGGGATCTAAGTAAGCTAGAGAAGTGGTCAGAGAGGTGGCAGCTGTGGTTCAATGCAAAGAGGTGTAAGGTTATGCACTTCAGGGCAAGAACCCAAGGAGAGAATACTTGCTGGGGAGGGGTCAAGCTGGGGATCACTGAGGTGGAGAAGGCTCAGGGGTAATTATAACAGGGACCATGAACAACACTGCCCAGTGCAGGAGGATGGCTGCAAAAGTGAACAAAATGCTGGGGTGCATAGCGAGAGGGGATTCGTCCAGACGAAGAGAGGTGATCTTGCCCCTCTACAGGTCGCTGGTAAGGCTGCACTTGGAATATTGTGTGTAGTTTTGGAGGCTATACCAAAAGCGTGATATCAGGCTACTGGAGGGGGTGCAGAGGAGGGCATCAAAGATGATATGTGGAATGGAGGAGAGACTATGAGAGCAGGCTGGAAGACCTGAATATGTACACCCTGGAGGACGGAAGGGATGGGGGGCATGATAGAGACATTCAAGTATTTGAGGGGAACCAGTAAGGATGGGGCAGATGGGGTCTTTAAGCTAAGGAGGGGAAGGTACACTGGGGGCACGGACTAAGAATAGAGGGGGGAAGATTTAGGAGGGAAATGAGGAGACACTATTTCACAGAGAGGGTGGTAGCAAAATGGAATGTACTACCAGAATGGGTGGTATCATGTAAATCTGTGAACAGCTTTAAAAGGGCATGGGGAGGGAACAGGGGAGAGGATGGTGGGGAGGTGGGGTGGCAGTAGGATGACAAAGGGGAAGGGTTGGGGCGCTGCAAACTAGGGGTGCTAGCTGCACACTCGAGCAGACTTAGATGACTGCCTGGTCCATTTCTGCTGGCACATTCAGACAACTGGAATAACCATGCCATTTCATGCCAGACGGTGAAAACACGTTTTGGGCAGCATGTGAAAAAAAGACAGCCTTGCTGAGGGGGACGGGCACAAAACAGCCTCAGCTTTGAGTTCTCCCTAGAGGCAAGCAGGTCCATCTGATGGGTGTCCCACTGGGAGAACAGACTGTTAACTACCTCCAAATGGAGGGACCATTCGTGAGATACCTCGCCCACCCAGCTGAGGGCGTCCGCCAGCTGACTGGAAGCTCCTGCCACATAGATGGCTAGGAGATCCACCTCCAGGCTGTGCACTAGGGTCCAAATACAGAGCGCTTCCTTGCACAAGGGCAGGGAGTGTGCTCCACCTGGCTTGTTGAGATAGTACACGGCTGTAGTGTTGTCCATCTGACCCCAAATGGAGCAAATGCAGTCAGCATCAGCCAAACTGCTCAGAGTTCCAGCAGGCTGATGTGGCATTGGGAATCCGAGGGTCCAGAGCTCATGGACTCTGTCTTCCCCCAGATGGGCACCCCAGCTTGTGAGTGGCATTTGTCATCAGAATGACCATCAGCTCAGGGTGGACAAAAGGGATCCCTTCCTGCAGATGCTGTGGGACAATCCACCACTGGAGAAAGTCCCACATCATCTGGGTTACAGTGACCAGTTGGTTGAAGTGACCTTTGCGCCAAGACCATTGGCTGGCCTGCTCCCACTGCAGAAGCATATATGCCACTGGGCCCAATGGACCACGGTGGCACAGGCCACCATGTAGCCCAGAAGTCACAGGAAGTTACAGGCAGGGCACAAGTGCCCAACCAGAAAAGATCAGGCAAAGGAGGAGAGAACCTCTGCCCTGACCACCAGGAGCCTGGCTCTGGCTCTGGCTCAGCAAGAGTCAAGCTCTGCCCTGATGAAGTTAATCACCTGTAGGGCAAGAGTTCTGAGTTGGCCTTATTGACTAGGAGGCCACGGTCAATACAGATCTGAAAGGTAGATCCCTGGACTGCTCCACCTCCTGCCTGGAGGGACCTGCTATCAGCCAGTCGTAAAAGGTAAGGGTATACCCAGACCCCTCAATGCCTCTGGTAGACTGCCACCACTGTCATGGTGAAGACCCTGGGTGCTGAGAAGAGGCCAAATTGCATGGCCTGGAACTTAGAGGGATCCCTTGGCTCAGAAGCGGAGGAACCTTCGGTGGGATGGATGGATTGTGACATGAAATGACATGTCCTCTACATCCAGAGAGCAAAACCACATGTCCTGCTCCAAAGATGGTATTATCTGGGGCAATGTTACCATCCTGAAGGTGCGAGACCTCAGGAATTTGTTCAGATCATGCAGATCTAGAATGGGGCACCAGCGGCCCTGCCCATTTTGGTATCAGGAAGTACCTGGAGACAAACCCTGAGTGTACCAGAGGATCCGCTAACCTGACCACTACCTCCTTGTAGACGAGTTGGGCTATGTCATCTTGAAGAGCCAACTGAGTGTCTGCAGATACCAAATCCTCCTGTGAGGTGTGCGCTCAGCTTTGAGGGTACTGTTCGAATTCCAGAAACAGACCCTGGCCAACCACTTCCAGAACCAACCTGTTTGTAGTAACAGAGAACAGGCAGAAAGGAAGTGGCAGAGCCGGCTCCCCACAGGAGGACCCAGGGAAGGTGTGATGGGCATGGGGTTGGCAGCCCCCATCCCGTCACACTGGGCAGGCTTCAAGAAGGAGGACCTGGCTGAGAAGCCACCGAGTCCCTTTCCTCTGGGCCTTCGGGGGCACCAAAGCCACCGACTTGGGGCTGTGGGTATGAAGACTGAGCCTGCTGCCCAGACTGTTGCTGTGCTGGTCTGACCGCAGGAGTAGAGGACCAAAAGGGCTTGAGTTTCTGCTGCTTGGAATCCTTCTGGACAAACGTAATGGAGTCCAAGGTAGCATTGGACTTCTTGATATGCTGGAGGTGACCATCCACATCGGGCCTGAACAGGTCAGTGCCCAAGAAGGGTACATCTGCTAATTTGTGCTGAGTATCTGCTGTGAAGGTCGAGACCCTAAGCCAAGCTGTATGGCGCATGGTGACTGCGGCCGCCACCAAGCTGGCAAGGACTCCCCAATGTCCAGAGTCATCTGCTACCAAAGCTTCAGAGCCGAGCAGACAATGACTTCAAACACTGGGAAGACCTCCATCGGAGAATCCCCTTTATCCAGAATGTCTATTAGGGGATAGAGAGCCCACTTCTGAACAGGCCCCAGTGGCATCCCTGAAGATTCAGCGATAAGATAGAAGATGCTCATGAAGGACATGGGTCCCTCCTCCGTTGAGATCCCCACAAACTCCTTGTCAACCGGACAGGAGTGCAATGAGGAGTCCTTGGACTCCGAAGAGTCTGCATAAAGCGTCCGACCACCCAAGTCACCCTCCACCTGCCGCGGATGGTCGGGCATGAGAGTGACAGACAGCATATGGGGCAGTCCCTTAGCCGGCCGAGACTCCTTGGTCAGAGCATCAGTCAGTGGCTGCTGGTGTGCTGGTTCCACCATGATCAGTGGAGAGGCCAGCTTAGGCCGAGCCAAGATGGTCTTCATTGGCTCTGCAGACGGAGAGGTAGTGTTGACCAACTCTGGAGGCATCAGCCTTCTGGGTGACAGCCATATGATGGCTGGTGTGGGAGCTGAGGTCGGCTTTTGACTGGCCAATACTAACTGTTGTTATATGAGGTTCTTGTAGCATCGCTGCAACTTGCGCAGAAGCCTCTCCTTGGCCGAGAAGGATGAGGATGAAGAATAGTGGTGGAGCTGCTTCCCATGGCACCGAGAGCAAGACGTCAGTGTGATCTGCTCAACCTACTGGAAGAGGAAGACCGAGATCTCGACCACTGGGGGTGCCAACAGGGGTTCTTGGAGGAAGCCGGGGAGTGCCGTGGGTACTCCTGGTTTAGGTCAGGTACCAAAGGGTCCGGCTCAGCTGCCCCTTCATTGGTCAACGGTAGAAACAGAGTCCTAAACAGAGAATTGTCACCCTCATCATGCGACAACGGGTCGACTGGGTTGAGAAAAATCCTGGCCAATTCGTTGGCCCATGTATCAGCTGACTGGCCTGATGGGGCTACCATGAAGCCAGTGGCTAAGGCTGTGGTTTCGACCGAAGTCAAAACTGGAGATTCGTGAGAACAAGATTACTCTTGCTCCCAAGAACGTTGATAGTGAGTCTTCTTTGTCTTTTGAATCCTTCAACTCCTTAGAGAAGCATGAGCTGTGCAAACTCAAAGGGCCCTCTGCCTTGGTTGGGAGAGACTGGCACAGCTCCTTGAAAGAGCCTGAAAAGGTGGAGCCCAGTTTTAGTGGAACAAAGGCAGAAGCTGAAGAGGACTGCTCGGCAGCCTGAGCCACCTCCTCCTCCTCCTCCTCCTCCTCCTCCTCAAAAGCCTTAAGCTGCTCCAACTGTTCAGTGGACCCCAGAGCCACGGAGACCACCCAACAGGCATCCTTGGATTTGACCAGCGTTTCTCCGAGTGACCCAACTGCAAGCAGGTAAGATGATCATCAAATACCATGCGGTGGCACAAGCGACAAGTATCGCAGGCCTTGGGTGTCATGCTCATGACCTAGGCAATAAACACATAAGGCATGTGATTTGGTGCATGACAACTTCTGCTCACAAGGGTACCGTTGGAATCCGGGTGAGGACTTTTTCTCCATCGCAGTCGTGATCGGAGATCTCAATGAAGACATTACTCTAATGAGTTTAAGTTTTGGAAGTAAATCCAAAGATTTGAGTGCCAGGGCCTACTCAACGCGGAAGCAGTAAGGAAGGAGCCTGCTTCTTCCAGCGGAAAGGAAGAGGCATCATGGGGTGGAGCCGAGGGTTATACACCCGAGTGGGTGGGAGGAACAAGCTTGAAGACTTTCCGGCTGATCTTAAAGAGGAAAGGACACTGCTAAAAGTGTGAATAGAACAACATATCCATGTCCCTAGAAAAACTTATTTGAAGATTTTGCAAAATGGAATTTGCCATTTTTGAAAAAAGAAAATAATTGTCTATACAGAAATAGTACTGTGATGCAACATACCGTCTCTGACTAAACTGGCACATACTACAAAAATGTTAGCTTTCATTTTACACTTTCTGTTCCTTTAAAGTGATTTTTGCAGATTAAGTGTTACTTATGGTATTTCGTAGCTTAGGGTATCAAAGGTCAGTTATTGACATTTTTACAGTTTTATTCTCGGTCTGTATTTAGCTGAAAATGGATCATAGTTTGGCTCTGTCCAGACTATCCCTTTCACTTCCTGAATCATCTAGTCACCCCCATGCTCAGGCATGTAATAACGTGGAGCAAGGCAGAACACAGGGGTGAGCCCCATTGTAGTCAATGGGAGTCAGACTTGATTTCAATTTAATACATAATGTTGGCCAGCTGAAGATTAATGAAGGCCGCTGCTCAACTAATAAGGACCTTGTTAGTCCAGCAGTGGCCTTCATTAATTCCAATTGGCCAACATTATGTATTAAATTGAAATCAAGTCCGACTCCCATTGACATTCAATGAGGCTCACCCACGTGTTTCCCTTGCTCCATGTCATTACATACCTAAAAGTGGGGGGGAGACTAAGGGAAATGAAAAGCAACGACTGGCCACCTTATTGGAGCAAAATTACGATCCCCTCCAGCTAAATACAGGCCTAGAATAAAACTGTAAAACACCTGACTTTCGATACCTTAAGCTACCAAATAAAGTACTACATCCATGAATCTTGAAAATCACTTTAAATGACAGTGCTTAGATAAATAATTCTATCAAAACTAGAATATAATGCTTAGAGCAATAATTCTATCAAAACTAGAATACACGTTAACATAATTTAGCTATAGTGTATGGTGGAACGTAGTTCTACATTGAAATCTGTGCTGTCGAAAATGTGGTTCTGCAACAGTAGTGACATCCGTACTGCAGCAGATCCACATTTCATTCTGCTGCAGTACTCAAGTCACACTGTGTTGTCCACGAGCACTCTTGTTGCCATGGCAATCGTACACAACAAATGCCCCAACTGCAGAACCAGCAACGTTTTTTTTAGTGCCTAGCAAGTTCCCAAGAAGGTGAGGGGTGAAGGGTTAGTTTTGAACTGATTTTGCAGTGCTGAGTGGTGAGTGGGGGGTGAAAGTTTGCGGCGCTGCTGACAGTTGTGTCTTACTATAAGTTGCAGTGAAGAGATTACTGTGAGCTATGATAGAGTGTCACCACTGATGTAAGTTCCTGAAAAATCTTTTTTTTCTCTATTTCTTTTGTCTCCCTTCTCCCTCTTGAGTTTCCCAGGAGCCGCAGTCATTGACCAGAGGACCGCATATAGAGCGCATGTATTTTATGTCCCTACAAATGTTGCTGTCAGTTCACATGTAAAAATGTGTCATCAGTAAAGCTTGTAACCAAATTGTTTTATGTTTTTCTTTTATGTCCTAAGCAGTATCTGTTGCCGAATCACCATACACTCTAAAGAAAAGTGTATGTGCAGCCATTCAGAACAAGGCTATTCTTTACACTTGTGGTTTCTGTGGTGACCGACGGACCTCTCAAGCTTCGCTCTCGAGGGCAGCGGTCACCACAATAACCACTCGTGTAAGAATAGCCTTGTTCTGAACGGCTGCACATACGCTATCCTATATGTCTCCTGCCACTAACCAATGGAAAGACAATTCAACAACTGTAACCGATTTTATAATAGATTGCAAACCCAAGAATTACCAGTTTTCTAATAAAAGTGATTTTTCCAAACTGACTGCACTTTTTTTGTTAATACCTTACTCAGATACTTAATGTTGCTTTCTTTTGTTTGGTGAAATGAACTTTGAGCTCTGCAACTGCCTTTTTGAATGATGCGGTAACATCACTCTGATGCATCTCACCACCAACTACTTCAGTCTATATCAGAGAGTGTACTTGCTAGGAAGGTCATTTGAAGAGCGTAATACTCCATTATATAAAGCATGAATACCCCATTACATGAAGCATACTCTAAGGTAGCTCTTCTCTTGTAAATAGGGTTGCTGGTGTTTCACCAATGGCAACGAGGCATCTGTTTCTGTCGACTATCACAATAAGGCAAGCAATGGGTCTCTTTCCACATGTAGGTTACTGGATCTTCATTGTCCTGCAATTTTTGAAACAAAAACAGTAATTTAACAGACACTCCAAAAACTAGTTTACCAGCAATTCAAGATATCTGAGAGAGATGAGGAGGCATTTTTAGAGAGGGTGGGGGAGAAATGGAACACTCTACCCGAGGAGGTGGTATCCTGCAGCACAGTGGTTAGTTTTAAAAAGGCATGGGGCAGGGTGCGGGGGGGTAAAGGTGAGGGGGGGGAGCAGGGTGGGGCAGCTGCAATATAAGGGTGCTAGATGCACATTTGAGTAGACTAACTTGATAGACTGCATGTCCTGTTTCTGCTGGCAGATTCATATGTTCATATTCAAACGTAAACTTTATCTTGGTATAACAGCTGAAATCTATGAATACCAGTATATGTATTCATTCAATAATTAGCAGAGGACATTTCATAAGAAATACATAAAGTGAAATGCCCACCTGTAAATGGGCCACACCTCAGTGTGAGGCATGGCCCAATTAGCATTTTCACAAATTGTGCAAATTTTGAGGCATGGCCGAATCAGCAGTTTCACAAATTGTGCAAAGTTTTTTAACTTACTAATTTTTTAGTTATGTAGATTTATGTGGTTTATCCTGCCATCTCTCCCACCAGCATTTTGAAAGTACCACCTCTAGTGGCACGTATATGCATTCTTTACAGACAAAGCTATTGATAGCTCCCATGTGCTAGCTACATGTCCTAGTGCTATACAGAAACCAGGTATTGACTAACACTGAATGAGTTATCACAAAGCTGTACTGAATACTGGCATTCTGGATGGGCCATGAGACCAACAGATGGATAGTTGCAGGAGCAGCATGGTGCCACTTCAAGAGTGGGGACAGGTAAGGGGTGAGAGGCAAGACACCCAATAGGCTATGGCCACTTCAGTCAGTAAAAGGAGTCTGGGCTTTAGGTTGTCACCTGCATGCCATTTATCAGTAGTTTGGCCCAGTTATCTCCTTTAGACATCCTTTCCCTTACCTACTAATCAACCATTCCTGCCCAGATCAGGTCTCAGTCCAGGAGTGGCTTATATTACTGTGGGTAGCCTGGATCAGCCCCAGAGGGTCTTTAATATTTTAACAGACTCACTCCAATTTGGTCTCTGTCAGATGCCATATTTTTGGGAGGGCAATTTCCACTTGTGAGGTGGTTCAGCTCAGGATGGTCTTTCTTTGATTTCCTTGAGAGGGAGAAAATGAAGTTTCATTAAGCCCACGTGGCTCCATTTTCTGTTTTGTTTCCCCTTTTCTTCACCATGGCAGCATGTAGGCACATGCATGTGAAGGCATGCATGCACCATGGAACCACAACCCCTCCCTTTAACTTGCTCACATCATGTGCTATCACGGGGCCTACACCTGGCTCCATTTTCTGTTTTCTCTCTTTTACTCACCATGGCAGCAGGTAGCCATGTGCATGTGGAGGCATGTATGCACAACAGAACCACAACCCTTCCCTTTAACTCGCTCACTACCTGCACTGTCATTGGGCCTCCACCTGGTGGCAGTCAGAGACAACAAGAGCTGCCCCCCCCCAGAGAGGAGAGCAGTCCCTGCAAAAACCCTCTCCCCCCAATGACTGACCCCTCGCGACCTGTGTCCGCTCCTGAACCTCAGGCTGGCAACATGTTGGGCTGTAGAGCTACCATCAAGCCACTGGGTGCATAGAATGTTCTGTCTGAAGCTATGCTTGGGAATGAGCCTTCAAGGGATAGTGAGAAGGGGAACAGCAGCAGTTCATTCAGAGCACTGTAATGTGGTGGGAGTACATCCTAAGAGCTATATTTTTGCAGCATGTCTGTAAAAAGGGATGGAAATGATCGAATAAAGAGGGAGCCCAAGACATTAAGCCCAGTTACTTGAAGGACAAAACACAGCACCAAAATGCATGGTGCTGTGGATGAAGCAAGGATATACAGGGCAGTTGCAGCATTTGTGCTCAGCTGGGTATTTCTTTTATGTTCAACCTGGAAGCTATGCTCCACAGTGAACAAAAGTGAAGAGGATCAGCTACAGTTTGTGCAGTGCACTATGAGGGGGAGGAGGATATCCTCCTGGGACCTATACTTTTTTTTTTCAATTGTTTAACCAGGTGAGACACACTAAGCTGAAATAGTTTTTACAGGTGCAACCTGAGAGCACAGGGAAGTTAAGTGACTTACTCAGGGTCACACAGTATATGCAAGCGGGGGCTGTGGGATTCAAACCCAGGTCTCCAGATTTGTACCTCAGAGCTTTAAACCACTGCACTATACTGCCTCCCGACTTATTCAATGTGTCTGCAAAATCGGTTAATGATTATAGGGAGAGCACAAAGGGGGTACTTAATTATTAAGATGGTGAGCGTGTAAAGTAAGGGGAAACAGAGTCTGCAAACCGAATGAAGACAGTGTGCTGAATGCAGTGTAAGCCTACAACAGTATAGATTAGAACCTACAATAGACAGGGGAGCTGGCAAGGGGGGGGCTGCAATAAAGAGAGGCTAGAGTATGCAAAATGGAGGAGAGGCAGAGTCTGCTAAAGGGAGTAGGGCCTCAGCACTGTCTGTTTGAATTGTCAATCATGCTTAAGTAACACCAAAATCCTAATTATTTGCACTGCCTCATGAACGGAGAAGCTGTATTTTTCAATGCCAGCAGTATACTATCTACAAATACTGCCAACTCCTGCAGATCTGTACAGTTGGGAGGATCACTGATGAAATGGGTGAGAGGCAAGGCTAACATGGGATCAGAGCAGCAAATGAGGTCAGCATTGTGTTGTACTGCTTCCCCCCCTTTTTCTGTTGCAGCATCATAGCCTCCATGAGGGTGAGAAGTGTACCATGCAATGCTGTGTCCATCTGAGTATACTGCTCTCCAGCCCTGGTGAGGGCTGGCCAGGGGTCATTGACTTCTAAGGATCTGCAAAAATATTAAGGGACAAAGTCTGTAAAGGAGGGAGGTCGCTTAACACTTATAGGAGCAAGCTTGCAACGTAAAAGGGTTGCAGTCTGCAAAAGGAAGAAGGCCAGAGCAGCAAAAAAGAGATGGGGTGGGAAGATCTAATAGCAAAGTGTCAGAACTCTACATCTGTCAAGGAGCCAGTAGCAGATCAAGATTGGAGAGGTATCAGGAGTTGAAACCAATATGTACAGAAAAGCTGAGGAGGGATTCCACTGGACAAGAGGGACACAAGATTCTGTGAAGAGAGAGAACAGGCCACTGGACCACAAGGAGAGGATACTAAACTAATAAGAAAATCTATTACTTGGCAGCATAGAAATGGGTCAGAGGTTGGGGGGAACATTATGTTCTAGAATGATTCTACCAAGGCTTGGGTGCGGCAGAGTCCCAGGTGGCTGGAGCTATGCCATGGTCAGATCCCTTTGTCTGCCATTAGCCAAAATGCTAACAGTGCAAATCCTGTTTCCACCCACTAACATCTGAATGAGAGGGTTGCATTATGACTTATTCATTGGGAAGCTTCCCCCCCCACAGACTAAAATCACCAATCTTTGTATGACAGTTTCAGGTGCCTCTGCACTGCATATCTGGGCTACCACTTACTAGGATTGAGAACGGAGCCTCAGAACTCACCTGTGCCCTCCTGCCCCCCCCACACACACCACTACCACCACACACAGGCCCCCCCCCCAAGAACTCCAGATAAGGGGTGTATTCTTGGAGTTGCTTGGTAGTCATTAAAGTGGGAAGGGAACACAAATCACTGTACACGTGCAGTACGCAATTCATTGTCTGCTACTGCACATGTCAAATGGAATGATAAAATGGCAAGAACAAATCTAGAACTCTCATTGTCCAAGAGACATCAGCTGACCGTACATTAAATCTGTATAAATGCACAGTCATTCTGGTGCTAAACCACATCACACAATCAGCAAATCAGTCCTCCTACAACCAGAACTATCTTCAATCATTTCCTCCCCACCAACCAGAACTGATCTTCCATCACAAATATGGCTGCTGCCATTACATTGTAAAAACCTTCAACTGGGACCGAAAAATAAAACTACCTTAAATAAAAAATAAAACAAACTAATTAAAATGTTCTTTTCTTGATCAGCACACTCTCCTTACACGTATAAACAAATTAGAAACATTAAAGTATTGTTTATAGTTTTCATTACAACTGTTTCTTTGCTAACAGTGAAAAATCCCCCTTCTGCCTTTACATGCTCATTGGGGAAATCTCTTCTGCTTGCCCTGACAGTGAGATAACCAAGTCTCTGGCTCTAGAACAGGCTTTTGTTGTGTGTTTGTAAGGTATTTTAAAGCAGCAGTGCAACAAAAAGTTGTAATTTTGTCAGCTGTACTTTTAATTTAGTAACAAGCCGATTTATGTCCATTTTAAGTTGCTCAAAGGGTTTCATTTGGTTCTTTTTTATTTTGTGATTGATTCACGCAGCATGTTCGTTGTCTTCATGTAACTTGATGGGCAGCACATTAATTCTCGCAAATTAAGTACTGTTTTTAAAGAACTAATTAGAAACCCTAGAGAACCGAAAGAAACCCTTACAGTAATCTAAAACGAACATTAAGCAGCATCTTACCAAATGTAAATTGCAGATGACTCTAAATATACATTTTTTCCTTGCACTGCCGTTTTAAGAGAGGAACGTTCTGCCAGTGGAACTGAGCAGAATTTTGAATCCCTGTATTCCATGGTCAACATTCCATGATTAACAATTCTATATCCTGAATGTGGAGAAAGACAGAGAAAACAAGCATTTGTCAATGACAAATGTTTGCTTGCTGGTATTGCCTTCGGAAATGCAGGAGTTAGACAGATGCAGAATAGGAAAGGCAATGAAGTATTGAACTTCACACCAACCCCACCTCCATCCTGTAGAGACAGACAGGCATTGGGGTAAGTGTTTGGGTCATCACCCATGATGTTCATGCAATGTCACCTCACCCTATTCTGCAGACACTGACACATGTTGTGATGTGCCCTGGGGTGTTTGGCTTTACAGTCACCCCATTCCATAAGGCCATACACTGAAAGGGGTGCAGCATAGGAGAATGGGTTGAACTCTGGGGCCGAAGAGTCCAAGGTACACCTCGATGCCTGTCACTGGCTGGGGGATGGGGGTGGGATGGCATAAGCAGTATAGTCAGCAATCCAAAGGCACACCCCAATGCCAGTGAGTCTGTACAGAGTGGGACGTTATGGTTAGAAACCTTAATGCCCCGGGCATTTGTTGGTATTTGCACCACAAATTAACAACATGGCCTTTTTGTGACCCCACCTCATGAAAGCATTTGGGACCTCTTCTCATGAAGAGTGGCAGTGTGATTTTGTCAATGTGTCCTGAACTTTGAGTTCCAATAGCGACCATGCTATTCTGTGCCATGTGTACAAAAACACAGATTGGGCAGAATGTGAGAAATGACAGCTGTACCATCCATAGGGAAGTGTGAAGAAATGGCAATGTTGAAAATCTGTAGTGGGAATATTAAACATTCTCACACGTCCGAGCATACGTGGAAACTATGCAATGGTATTCAGAATAATAGTAATTTTATGGACGTTTATCAATTTTCAACATAGGCATTTTAGGACCTCTGCTCATGAAAAGTTTCACTGTGGTTTCCTTAATGTGTCCCAAACACTGCTTTCCCACAGTGACCACTCTATTCTGCGCTGAAAGTGCAAAAACACATTTCGACCAGGATGTGAAAAATGACAGCTGTACCATTCATAAGGAGGTATGGAAAAATGCCAATGTTGAAAATCTGGAGTGAAAATATTACAAATTTGCGAAGTTATGAACGTGCATGGAAACTGCACAACGGACACTCGTAACACACTCGTTTTATGGACTTTCATCACAAAATTTTAAACATAGGCATTTTAGGACCTCTGCTCATGAACAGTGTCACTGTGATTTTGTTAATGTGTCCTGAACACTGATTTCCCATAGAAACCATGCTATTCTGTGCCAGAAGTGTGAAAACACATTTCGGCCAGGATGTGAAAAATTACAGCTGTACTGTTCATAAGGAGGTGCGTAAAAATGGCAACGTTGAAAATCTGGAGTGAAAATATTGCAAATTCACGAAGTTATGAGGATGCGTAACAATTGCACAATCCACACTCCTAAAACAGTCATTTTGGGGATTTTTCCACCAAATTTGCAACACAGACTTTTTGAGAGCCCACCTCGAATGTCTAGAGCGTGTTTGGCGTGTTCGGCATTGTAGGTGGTGTAGCGGTCGTAAATATACATATAATGATTGTTTAGTATATCTCTGAGAACCGAAACTATGTAAGAAATCAGTGTTCAGTTAATATATAAATTCTTTACCTACTACAGCTAAATTTGTTACAATGAACAGTTTAGTAGGTTCCCCCACTCAGTCCTGTACAACTGCTATTCCTTCCCCTGCCATTACCATCATGACGTTAGATGGCGATATGGGTAATAAATGCAATCTGTGTTGTATGTACCAGTTGGTTCAACTATTGCCTTGTTTGAACTCAGCCTTTACTTGTGACAAATGTATCACTAATAAGGAACTAAATATAGAGATTGCTACATTTACAGCCTGGCTAATTCAATTAGAAATAAGCCAGAAGGACATGTTACTTAGATTTACACAGCTGGACAGAGCTCCCCAGCCCAGCTCCCCACTTAGTGAAGGTTTGTTTTCTGAATTCCAGCCAGGAACATCCACACAGAATTTAAATAACACTACATCTCTTACTATTTCTCAATCCTTATTTAATAATAACATCACTATCAGTCAGGATAGTACTCCAACACTAAATCAGCAAAGGAAGTGGGGAAGAGATGAAGACAGGGACACTATAGCAGACCCAGATTATAACACTGAATGGTCACAGGTCCCAAAAACTAGAGTAATCAAAAAGGGCTGCAAGGCAGAACAGTTCTCCTTACCAACTCACAATTCCTTTTCAGTACTATCGGAGCCGGCAGCCCTTTTCTCATTCAATATGGACCAGGATGGAGGTTCTCAGCATGCCTCTGCTAAAGTATACAACACCCTAGTACCCTTGCCACTGGTACCCACTAAGTCTCATTTTCATACCACTCCCCATTTGGGAAATTAAGTATTACAGTCAAATACCTCATTACCACCAAACACGTTAAGGATGGGTACTAACACTTCCCCAAATCATCTACAACCTAACATACTTACGGCATATGTGATTTATCCACGCCTAGAAATCCATCTCGTCAAGTTTGTGTATTAGGTGATTCCATAATCAAACATCTTGATAGGGCAATTTGCAATCCGGATAAAGCTAATCGTACATGCTGTAGTTTCCGGGGAGCTAAAATTTCTCATATTACAAAAATGGTACCTAAAATTATCTCCAATGCAGGACCTAACCCACTTGTTATTATACATGCAGGAATTAATTATATAAATAGTATGCACCCCTCTCAATTAAAAAAAGATTATGTTGCTATATACAATTTACTTGTTGAAAAGGGATGTACAGTCTGTTTTTCTGAAATTCTCCCAGTGCCAAAAGCAACCGACACTGTCTCTGCAAATACTGTTTATGAATGCTGACTGTTAATTGTATGTTTCTCCCTGACTACTGCTTGAACTATGTATGATTCCTTGTATTTCTGTAATCCCTCCAACCTCTGTAACCTCTGTATTTTGTACTCCCTCCACCCTCTGTAACCGATGTGGAGCCTTTGCAAAAGAGTCTATGACTCAAAGGATTGTAATTCTGACCTTTTGCAATAAATAAATAAATAAATAAATAAATAAATATTAAAGCAACAAATGAATGGTTAAGAAAGTGGTGTCTTAAACAGAACATATACTGTATTCCGCATTGGAAGAGTTTTTACAGTAGGGACTCACTATTCTGCTGGGATGGTCTTCATCTCAGCAGACGTGGGAGTACATTATTGGGCAAAACTATAAGTTCCATTATTAACAAGCATTTAAACTAACATGCTTGGGGGAGAATGGTCATTTTGCCAATTCTCTAATTGGGACAAGCAAATATTTAAGTAACAGGAACTGTAATTTTTTATCATTTAATGTAAGACCAATCTGAAGCCCACTTTTTGTGAACTGGATCCGGTGCCGACGCATTTCTTGATGAGATGCATCGACACCGTTGGCCCAGTGTTTGCTCTGATTGTCCAGTGCTCCTTATCTGAGGGGGTCTTTCCTGATGCCTTGAAGGAGGAACTGGTGAGACCACTCTTAAAGAAACCATCTTTGGACCCGGAGGTCAGGGCAAATTACCGACCTATCTCCAATCTTCCCTTTTTAGTGAAGGTTGTGGAGAAGGTAGTGGCGCTTCAGTTGGAGGAGCACCTCATGACCCTTGAGTTGTACAAACAATTCCAGTCAGGGTTTCGGGCAAGGCGTAGCACAGAAACCACGCTTGTTCGGGTGCAGAATTACCTCCTCAGGGCTAGAGATCAAGGAGAAAAGACAGTTCTTGTTCTCCTTGACCTCTCTTCAGCTTTTGACACTGTGGACCATGGTGTGTTGCTTGACCATCTCAGAGAACTCTTCGGACTCACCGGCACTGTCATCTGCTGGTTTGAGTCCTTTTTATCCAGCAGGAGGCAGCAGGTTGTGATGGGGAATTTCTCCTCCTCCGCTAGCCTACTTTCTTGAGGAGTACCTTAGTGCTCGGTTCTGGCCCCTATGTTGTTTGCAGTGTATATGCTGCCCTTGGGGGGAGGGGGGTCATTAGAAAGTATGGCTTTGATTTTCATTGCTATGCTGATGATACCCAGCTATATTTATCCTTTGTCCCAGGAACATCCAACGCGGTGGATGTGCTAAACAGCTGCCTTGCCGAGATTAATGACTGGATGGCATCTAGCTGGTTGCAACTGAACCCCGATAAGACGGAGGTATTGGTGGTGGAGTAGAACAGAGTGCGTGATAGGTTGGCTTCTGATTCAGAGACTGGACTAGTTCTGGGTTCTGTCTCATTGAAGGCCTCCTCAATGGTATAAAATCTTGGCGTTATAATAACTGGTGACCCCTGTTATCAACCCGTTTTCAAGTACTGTAAAAAGTCGTATCAACCCACAGGTTGATATGAAAAAACTCGTATCAACCCATGGGTTAATATGACTTTTACAGTCTTGCGCCAAGAAGCCTGCAGCAGTCGCAGTCCAGATGAATTAAACACATGGTGGCATCACGAGACGGTTCTCCAGTCATAGATTCTCACTCACAGCATAACCTCCATTTAAAAAGAAACATACAGAGCCAAGTGAGAAAGCGTAATCGTTTGAAATGAAGTATTTACCAGCTGAAAATCTTTCCACTAAAAGTGGACTTTCCCCGACTAACCCTTATTTCCACAGGTGGCATGAACTTTCACCTCATTTCCACAGTAACTGGAATGACCCCGACCCATCAAGATGGCGAAACAACACACACTGAAGCCGAAGGATGTGGGCAAATTATTTAAATTGAAAAAAAAAGTTTTTTTCTAGTTGTTTTATTTTTGTTTTTTACTTCATTGCTACGATTGTGATTTACCCTACCCATCAACTTTACCCAACTCAAACCCATGACCATAAGGTAACGTAGTCTTTTTTCACCAGTTATTATAAAAAATAAAACATATGTAGGGGGTTGATATGCATTTTTTTTCACACCCTTGGTGTGTGATCATAGTGAAACCTCTTGAATGTTGCTCTCGAGGTCTCTCTATAATCACACCTTGGGTGAGAAAAGAAATGCATATCAACCCCCTACATACGCATTATTCTGTATATATTTGATAGGAGTTTGATTATGGAGGCACAGATTTCTTCCGTTGTCCGCTCCTGTTTTTTCCATCTTAGAAATATCACCAGGATAACGCCCCTTGTTCCACCTCTGGACCTCCCCACTCTGATGCATGCCTTGGTTACATCAAGGCTTGACTACTGTAATGTGCTCTCTCTCGGGGTCACGGGAGAATCTCTCCACAGACTGCAGCTAGTGCAGAACGCAGCTGCCCAGTTACTTACTGGGCAGCCTAAGTTCTGCCATATTACACTGGTGTTGCGTGAGCTGCATTGGCTGCCATTCAGGTGGAGGATCCTCTTTAAGGTGGGGCTTCTCACCTATAAGGCCCTACACGGTCAGGGCCCTGGTTACCTGTTAGACCTTCTGGTTCCTACTGTCTTGGCTCACCCCCTCCATTCTTCCTATGGAGGACTCCTAGCAGTTCCCAGGGCAAGGTTGAAATCGGCTGGCGATAGGGCATCAGTATCACCGCCCTGGTCCTGTGGAACTAGCTCCCTTCTGGGGTTAAGAGGGCCTCCACTTTGGAGGTATTCAAGGCCCGCCTTAAGGTCCTTTTATTCACCCAGGCATTTTCAGACTAAATTAATGATTGATGAATTCTGATTTTAGTAGAGTAAGGATAGTTGACTATTTGCTGCAATTTAATGTTTTTTATATGATTATGTATATAATTGTTTTTTATATTATTTTGTTGATGTATTTTGAATATATGCTAACTTATTGTACAGCGCTCAGAGCCTCTGGGAATGGGCATCTTTAAATAAAATTTTACCTTACCTTACCTTTCCTAACACCAGATGGACAAGAGGTGGTGTGTTGCTTCCCGGGGGTGACAGGAGAGGCTCAAGTGATTTGAGCCAGAGAAGCATGGAGGAGGTGAAGGCAGGCTTCCACGTGCTAGGGCAGAAAGTAAAGGAGAGAGAACAGGGGCTATAACTTTCTCAGGCACAATGGTAAAATGTAGTAAAGGATACTGCATGGTAGCACAATGGCCTCAGCCTAGTAGTAGCCTTATGGTCCTGCCCTCCCCAACCGGGGTTTCTGGTGCAGCACTGTGGTTACGGAGATGGAGTCACAGGTTAATGTGAGAGGGGTAGAAATAAAAGAGAATTAATGGAAATGAAACAGAAACAGTAATGAAAGGAAAGTATAACACTTAACTTGAGTCCTGTATTTTCTGATCCTCTCCCGTGGGTGTCCTCAGCATCCTAACCACTGCACCTGAAAAAAAATTTGAACAAAACATCTGAAGAATCAGGTGTTCAAAATTAAGTGACTAAGGCATCTAAAAAAGATGAAAGATATAACTTGTACAACAAATTAATTAAATATTACTTATCTAATTTTTTTATCCAAAATGTTTCTCTACTCTCGGAATGCATCTCTTTAATCTGAAAGATAAAAAAAAAAAAAAAAGAGTAAACATTAGTCATACACAGACCTGCTTAATTCCAAGGTGCAACAGGTGAGACTAATCAGAAGTACTCTACACTGAGCTGCTATGTGAGCGACCTGTGGTTTCTACTATAACATCTTCCTAGTCAGGCTAGCAAAAGCAATGGTAGTTTACTCACCTGGTAAAGGTGATTGTGGAGTTATACATCTCTGAGGCACTCCACCTTCCTTACACATGGGTTGTGTCCACCTGATAGGTTGCTTGATGCACATGTGACTTCAGAGAAGTCTGACCCCCTTTCCCTGTGGCACAGCCCTTCCATGACCAGTTCGGATTCTTCCAACGCTGTACCTACTAAGGAGTAAATGTTTCTAAATTGTTAGGTGAGGCTGTTGTGGAAGCAAATGCTAGTTCCATGTATGATAGAATTGGACAAAATAGGTAAAGTTTTATTATCTCATTTATTTCTATTCTAATACTCTATACTTATACTTTTAATTATGAATATTGTCATGCCATTCTAGTATACAAATGATCTTGGCATTGTTAATATCGCAATTGGCTAAATGGTGTATCAGCCTTGTTATTGAAAAGTTTCCTATATTTTTTTGTTTGTTTGTTTCTCCCAGGGTGGGCTGTGGAGTGCCTCAGAGATGCATACCCCGACAATCATCTTTACCAGGTGAGTAAACTACCATTGTGGGGGACAATCTCTGAGGCACTCCACCTCCTGACACATGGGTTTCTATCTAAAAAGCAGTACCATGTATGAGGGTGGGTATTAGTGTTCAGAAATTGTCCAATGTTCAATTAGTCCATTGTTAATCTTCTTTGTTTATGCTAATTTGACTCTGTTCTTGCTGCCAACAGTACTGCTTGTCCAAAGTGTGATTTTGACTGCCGTGAAACATCTACTCTGTATTGTTTACTGAATGTGTGCTGAGATGCCCAGGTGGCGGCTGCACAAATCTCCTCCACTGTAGCCCAATTTTTTTCTGCCCAGGACGTGGCTACTGCTCGTGTTGAGTGTGCCTTGATGTCAGCTGGTGGAGTCTGGTTCAATGCCCTATAGGCTTCTGTGATCGCTGTCTTTAGCCAAGCTGCTATTGTTGACCTCGTGGCTGGTTGCCCTATTCTATGTCCTTGTGTACTCAGAAATAGTCTTTCAGACTTTCGGATATTGGATGTCCTGTTGATGTAGAGCATCAGCACCCTTCTCATTGCTAGCAGCAGAAGCTTGGGGTCTGCAGCAACTTCCTCTGGTGGTGGTATTTCAACAACCTGTTGTAAGTGAAATTTGGTATTTATTTTGGGAATGAAGGATGGGATCGTCCTAAGTTCTATCATTTCCTCATGAAAACACAGGTATGGTGGGCAGCAAGATAGGGCTTGTAGCTCACCGATGCATCTGGCCAAGCAGATGGCCAGGAGGAAAACGGTTTTGAGTGTTAGCCATTTGGGGGTGACAGTCTCTAGTCATTCGAATGGAGAATCTGTCATGACCCTGAGGACTAGATTTAGGTCCCATGGTGCTGTCCATTGTCTGGGCTTGGGACACAGGTAAGTGGAAGCTTTTAGGAATCTGATAATATCCCTATGTGCCCCCAGTGTTGTACCCTCTATGAGGCCCCTGGCTGGCCCTATAGCAGCCACCTGGCCCTTTAGTGAGGCAGGAGATAACCCTTTGTCTAAGCTGAGGTGTAGAAAAAGAAGTATGTCTGGGATCGTGACAGAATCAGGATTGATAGTGTTTTGTAAGCACCGCCTTGAAAAAATCCTCCACTGTCTCTGATATGTAGAGGCTGTGGATAGTCCTCTGGATTTGGACATGGTTTTGATTACTGAAGGGTGGTAGCCTATGCTTAACAGTCTCTCCCTTCCAGGAGCCAGGCTGTAAGTCTGAGGTTGGACGGGTTGGAGTGGCATATGGGGCCTTGTGTGAGAATGTCTTGCCTGTATGGTAGTATCCAGGGATGGTCCAGAGCCATGGCCACCACCGTCACAAACCAAGATCTCCTGGGCCAATAAAGTGCGATCAGTATCACCCTTGATCTGGATCTGCAAATCTTTTTCAGGACCTGTGGAATTTTTGGGATTGGTGGGAATATGTATGCAATTTGAAATGTCCAAGTAGCAGAGAGTGCATCCACCCCCATCACTTTGTGGTCAGGAAATTGGGAGTAGAACACCGGGTACTGGTTGTTTTTGTTGGAGGCCATCAGGTCCAACTCTATGGGGCCCCAGCGGTTGTTGATGGTCTGGAATGTGTGTCTGTGTAGCATCCATTCCCCTGGGTGTATCTGTTATCTGCTTAACCAATCTGCTGTGGTGTTTAATTTTCCGGCAAGGTGTATTGGCTAAAGCTTGCTAGAAACCTTTGTGCCCATGGGATGAGTTTTTCTGCCTCCCTTTATATTGCTTTGCTCTTGGTTCCCCCTTGTTTGTTGATGTACGATACTGTGACTTGATTGTCTGAGCGTATTAGTATGTGTTTTCCTCTTGCCAGTCTCTTGAAGTGCAGAAGTGCACAGCGTACTGCTCTTAACTCGAGCAGGTTTATGGGTAATTTGGTTTCTGTAATGGACCACTTCCCCTGAGCTGTGTTGTGACCGGTTGTGGTCCCCCATCCTGTCAGACTGGCATCCGTGTCTATTTGGAGATCTGGCTGTATGTCTAGAGGCATGCCTTTTAGAAGATTGTCTCTGTTTAACCACCAGAGTAAAGATTGTGTTACTCTTGGAGGAACTGACACGGCCTTTGAGAAGTCTAAGTCTATGTAGGACCTTGTTCTATGAGGAAAGACAGCAGTGATCTCATATGCCATCTTGCCCAGGGTATGGTATCTATGCATGATGACATTAGACCTAATATTCAAGATATTGACTCTATGGAGGGCTGTCTGGTTTGCAGGAGTTTGTGAACCGCCAGTATTATGGCCGTTGCCCTCTTGTCGGATGGTTTTACTTTTCCTTCTGCTGTGTCTATTAAGTTGCCTAGGTGTTCCAATCTTTGGCAAGGTGTCAGTTGACTCTTTTCTCTGTTTATTACCCATCCATGTTCCTCTAAACACTTTATTGCCGCAGCTGTTTCCCTTGTCGACTGGTTTTCCGATCTGGCCCTGATTAGCCAGTCGTCCAGGTATGGTATGATTTGGATTCCCTGTTCTCTGAGCTTTGCAACTAGTATGATGGATACCTTGGTAAACACCCGTGATGCAGATGCAAGGCCGAATGGGAGTACCTGATACTGAAGGTGTTGGCCTAATATGTGGAAGCGTAGGTATTTCTGATGGGATGGTCTTATGGGAATGTGTAAATAAGCATCCTTCAGGTCTGTGGATGTCAGCATGTCGCCTGGTCTTATGGCCTTTAAAGTGGACCTGATGGTTTCCATTTTGAATGGTTTGTAGGCAATGTTCTTGTTTAAAAGTTTTAGGTCTAGTACCAGTCGTAGGTCCCTTGTATTTTTTAGTACTGTGAACAATATAGAATAAATGCCTTGGCCTTCCTCCTCCTCCTTGGGTACCCTCCTTAAGGCATTGTTTGAGATCAGTTGGCATAGAATGTTCTGCATTTGTTGTGGTATAGCTCTGCGTTTTGTTACTGGTGATGTTATCAGCCTTCCCTGCCTTGGGGTTTTTGTGAATCCTATTGCATAACCCTTTTGAATTATTTCTAGTACCCATTTGTCCTGAGAGGACTTGCTCCATTCCTGTGCGAAGAGTGACAGCCTGGCCCCTATTACTGGAGTGGGATAGTCATTGGGTAGTGTGACCTCTCCTGCGGTGCTGATATGACCCCCTAGGTCTGCTGTGTGTCCTTCTTCCCTCCCTAAACTTTGTGCTCGGGAAGTACGGATTAAATGATGAACTATGGATCTGTCCTCTGTATATGACACATCCCCTACGTCTGTCGCAAAGGGGCTGGTGGTGATTGTGTGGGCAGGATGGTAGGTAAGTGGAGGAATTTGCTCTTTCCTTACCTAGAGCCTTGCCATCTTCCTTGCCCTTGAAGTATTTCTCTAGGTCCTCCCCAAATAGTAAATTGCCTCTGCAGGGTAGTTTAAATAAGATTTGGATTCGCTGTCTGCGTTCCACAGTTTCATCCAGATGCATCTCCTTGCTCTGTTGATTAGAGTGGCAGCTCTTGCATTAATCTTTAGGGAATCTACTGCCATGACTGCCAGGTATTTTGTTGACAGTATAGCATTTTCAAGGAGGAGGGCCTCGGGAGACTTTGCGGTCAAGCTCTTTTGAGCTTCCTGCAACCATTCAAGTTGTGCTTTGGTGGCGTATATGGCCGTGGTTGTGGCTCTAGCTCCGAGTCCTGATAGCTCGAAGTTTTTCTTCAAAATGTCCTCCAGTTTCTTATCAACTGGGTCTCTTAGGGCAGAGGTTGACTCGGTGGGCAGGACTGTCTTCCTGTTGAGGGGGGTGATTTGAGGGTCAATTGAGGGCAGAGTACACCAAGTCTTTAAGGTGTCTACATCTAGTGGGTACATTTTATCCCATGACTTTCTCTCAGGTATGCAAGCTGAATCCGCTGCCTCCCACTTCTTTGCCACCACCTCAGACATGGCCTTGCAGACTGGAAAGAAGTCTGCTATCTTTTGGGATGGTTGGAGGGAAGGGATCAGTTTAGGGGGGTTGGCGTGTCAAACCCCACCGTTGTCATAATGCTGCATACCAGATTGGGGATTTGGTCTGGGTAGCACCATTTAGCTGTAAGAGATTTTGGATCGTTCTCAGTGGTCCCCTCTCTATCTGACATATCGTCATTCGTGACTTGCATAGTGACGTCGCCTGTCGAGTTAGAGGCAGTGTGTGCACTAGAGGACTGGAGTCCTGGCTTGACTGTAGTGTTGGAGGGGGAATTTGGTTTGTGTGCGGTGAGTTCTGCCAGCTTTTCCCACATTGCTGACAATAACTGTTGTTGTAACTGTAGGACCTGTTGGTTTTGCAGTAGAATTGCATTAGTGTCTAACGCAGCTTGTGAGGTATGTTGAGTCTGTGAAGTGCCTGGGTCTGGAGACAGAGTGGGGCTGGTGTCAGGGTGGTCCTCCTCCTGAATAACATGATTGGGGGACGGTGGGTCCTCTGCGCAGGAGGCACAAAGCCTTCCAATTTGTGAGGCTGGAATTGGAGTGCTGCAAAGTCTACAGCTCTTAGTCTTTCCCATATCTGAAGAGAGAGAGAGAGAGAAAGAGAGATAGTAGTTGGGGGGGCAGTATCTCATGTGAAGTAAAAAAACAACAATATTTTGTAGCTCCGCTGAATAAGATACATTAATATTAATAGGGAGTTTAATTGAATGAGTATCTGCCTGGAGAGGGAGTGAATAACAGAGAGATCTGTAACTCCTGAAAGGAAGAACTAGAGAGGACTTTCCAAGGAGAATATCCCCCCCATTTCAGAGAGCAGAGCTGGTGGCATGGAAAGAGAAAAAATTGCTATGAGTGATTTCACAGTCTCTGAGAGGGAATAGTGATTCTGCTACATCTGTAAGGGGGAGCGTGTTTAAAATCGGCAAGACGCTACCACGGCTAACATGTGAGATTCAAAATGCTCCTCTAGTCTAGCGATGCACTGGAGAGTGGTGCACGATGGGACTAGGATGGCATGCGGTTCACGGACTAGTTCTGCATTACAAGCGGACGCATGGGTGAGACGCTACATGGTCATCAGGGTGACAAAAGATGTCTGAGAAGCAGAGAAGCAGCTAAGATGATGAGGAGGGTACACCTTCCCCAATACACAAGAGAAGGGGAAGGTGGGAAAAAGTGCCATGTTTTTAAGTGGGAGCCTTGTAGAGAACGATCGGAGGATGCCAAAACTGCAGGGATTGCCCAGATGGTTACTTCTCCGGACTGCACACCAGGAAGCAGAATTTGTGTTCCCACATAAGGAGGTAAGAAGGCCACCATAAATGCAAGATAATAACCCCCTCAGCATGAAAAACGGGGCAACATGAGAGTTCAGAGACGCTATACCTATGGCTGCTAGCAGGAGCCATAAGGGGTTCTCTACTCAGGCAGGGTCTAGACTGGGACCGCTAGCAGGGGTTACAGCAGCCTGCTCAGATCTTTACTTTTGCTTACAATCATCTTAGACTCGTTGGCAGGGAGTCCAAGGGAGAGCAAAAAAATGCATTTACAAGTACTGAAGCTTGGTGTGCAGTGTAGAGAGTAACTCAGAGGAGTTCATAAGAGGGCAACAGGATATGCTAGGTCTTTACTCTATACCCACAATTGAACACATTAGTTTCTTTTGTCAAGTTGTAATTTCAGTTTAATACTTCCTGAGGTAGCTAGCTATGTCCCCAATGCTCCCTGAGCAACAGGCACCCCCCTCAAAATGTTACTTCCTTAGCATCAGTGTCACTGCTCCCAAGCCCACACATACTACATTTCAACCATTAACAGTGCATCCTTGGCTCTCACTTGAGACCCATATGCCATCCATTCTCCTACAGTGGCTGGGCCCCAATGCAAGTCTGTAGCTGAGCCTGCCTCTGTGGTCAGGGATGTGGCCAGCAAATTCAGCTTTGTTTACAGTACTCCAAATGCTAGCCCCCCAACCAATACTGTTCTTTGTCACTCCCCCAACACCCCGGTGCCATACTCGGGACAACACAATATTAATATAGCTACAATGTTGCTTTTATTAAAGTGATGTTCCGACCTAACTCTGTAAGGTATTGGGCTTCATAGCTCAATACCTTATAGCTGTGTGAGCTGGCAGGCACAAAAATGTAAATTTAAAAGTTACTTTTTTTGTGGAAGGGATCGTAACTGGTGCCAAAGCCTCAGCAGCCGATCCCTTCCAGCTTCCTGGTGCTCCCACCCCAACTCCATCCCCACACTGTCTGAAACTGTGACGTGTGGCCAGGGTGAGCATGGGGTGAGCCCCATACAAGTCTATGGGGGCTAGTCTGAAGGCCAGTGTTTAGCCACTTTAAACAGTCTTAGGGGAAAATTAAAGCAGTCGCTTAAAATGAACTAGCTGCCAGAGTTCAGCATTCTGTCTAGTAACTTAACATATATAGTTAGCTGAACTCTGGTTCAAACTGCAAATTTCAGCAAACCAGGCTCTCTTGGCTACCAGAAACACAATTAATACTCAGGACGGGCCAAGAGAGCACTGCAGGGGTCGATGTGTAAATGTGTAAAGCCAGTACACAGCGCAGCGCAGCACGGGAAGCTGCGTGAAAGGCTGACTGTAGCACTTCAGGCAGGCACCATGTAAAAGCGGCTTTAATCTATACAGTCCTCTGAACCATTGCCATTAACTCTTCTTTGGCAATAAAATTCACCTGGTCCGCATCTGCTAAACATAACATCATGCTTCCATCTGCTACCGCTTCTGTGTTTTATCAGTGACAGCAGTAGTGGAAGACAAGAAGAAGCACTAAGCAGCTGAGGTATGAGAGTGCTACGATGCTCATTAGTGAGTCCTATAATTTTCAGTCAGAGACAAAATTCAAAGGCCGCAGTCCAAAAGATGTGGGCTATTAATGGCATTCAGAGTAGAAATAAGTACAGCTCACAGTGGTGATAGTGGCTATGAAGACAAATGTAACATGAACAGCTGCTTTTATAGCTTAAAGAGGACAGGAAATAATTTCTAATAGGCAGCTGTTTATAAAGTTCTTATTTTCATAATTGATATGCATTTCCCTAAATTGTCCATATTTAACAGTACCTGAAAAAAAGTGGTAAGAAAAACAGCATTTTGCATTGTTTTGTTTTTATGGGCAACACATTGTTACAGTTCTCTTCATGGAGCCAGTAACTTGGAGTTTTAACTATGTCAGGGTTTATGCACAAAACTATAAGCATAGTTCGGATAAGCCAAGAGCTCATAACTAGCATTCTGTACACAAACCATGACATAGTAAAAACTCCAAATTACTGGTTCTGTGAAGAGGACTGTAACAGAATGCTGCCCAGAAGAACAAAACAATGGAAAATATAGTTTTTCTTATCACTTTTTATTCAAGTAAGTTAAATATGGATAATTTAGGGGAATGCCTACCATTTCTGAGAAAAATAACTTTATAAACAGCTGCCAGTTAGCACTAATTTCATGTCTCCTTTAATTCCAACCATACAAAAGAAAAGGCAGCTGCCACAATTACAATTTTAATTGCAAATTGTTTCACCCACTGCTGGTAGGGCTCGGTGGCGGTGGTACCAACCATGGTGGCTCTGTGCCCCCCTCTTGGAAATCATGCTGCATGACACTGGGGGTTGGATTTATTTTACAGCCTTTCTGGTCCCAAAAACCCCACCTGAGGATACTGACTCATGAACCAGAATCCATGCTGTAGATGTGCTAGTGCATGTCTTAGCCAATTGCCTAATGGCGTTCTCCTCTCTCCACACTTTAAGTCCCGTGCCGCCCTGGCATGCACAGGCTGTGGGAGCAGAGCAGTGTAACAGCCCTCCCCTCCTCAGAGGAGCTCGTCCTATGGGACACTCAAATCTCCTTCCCTGGCCCCCCACAATGACCTAGGCTCTTTCCTGAGCCCAGGTTGCCAGCACCATCAGGTGGTAGCACTACTGCTATGCCAATGGATCAGCTTAGAACATACGAACATATGAAAATTGCCAGCAGATTATGCCCAAGGATCTATCGTGTCTACTTGAGTAGCAGCTATACAGTACAAGCACTGCTGCTGCCCCCCGCCATTCTCCCAATACCTGGATACACTTTCTGAGCACTCCAACTGGTCCCTTCACTCTTCACCTGAACCTTGCCCATGTATCTATCCCATCCCCTCTTTAAACCTCCTACTCAATCTATTGAAATCAGCTCCTCTGGCAGAGCATTCCAAGGTGCCACTACCCATTCTGTAAAGTAATAATTCCTCAGATCCCTTCTGTTTCAGAGCAGGAAGGGAGTAATCACAGAGGCACAAAAGACTCACCATACAAGAAGGAAAAGCGTAGCTCTCTATCCACCACTAGCTGCTGGAGGTCTGACTGAGCAAGTAAAAAGAAAACTACTGAGTAATACAGGAACGTCCAGTCCCAGAACAGGAAGAGGAGCTGTAAGGGCACGGAGGCCATAGGAAAGTAGGGAGAAAAAGAAAAGTAAACAGAGAGGAAATAGTAAGCATACAAAACAGTTGAGGGGCCACAAATAAGACATGATGGGAGTGGTGCAGTGCAGTGGATGTGGAGAGGCAGTCTTCTGGGAGACGTTCTGGAGGATGTGATGTTGTCCTTTCTGCAGGCACCACTCTGGGCTGAGGGAGGAGATTGCTCGTCCCCAGGCTGAGTTGGCCAGGATTCAGGAGACCTCCTCTCCCACCCAGGGACCACCAGGGCCACTGCCTCAGAGGTTGCCAAGAAAGAGCAGTAGTTGAACCACAGTGGGCTAAAGAAGGGTGAGGGTGATGGAACGGAGGCGCATCCCTCCAGCTGTACCTCTCCACAATTCGTACACTGTTCTGGTAGAGTGTGGTTCCTCTATGGAGACACCTGCAGTGGAGACCAAGGAGGATGCTTGGAACCTCCACAAAGGAGACCCACAGGAGGGTGGAATGCAACCTCACAGGGGAAGGAAACAACTCCTGGTGGGGGACTCAATTGTTAGAGGGGTAAAACTGCGGGCTAGTGAGGGAGGTGATGTGCCTGCCTGGCACCATGGCTTGGAGGGACAGGGAGCAAATCCTCAGGATTGCAGGAGCAAATGTCCACCTAGGGAAAAATGGCCCAGCTGGGAAATGGATCAGAGAAGTGCAGGAGGAGTTTGTGGAGTTGGGGAGGGGCCTTAGCAATTAGCATGCACGGCAACCTTCTTGGAGGTGATGCCTGTCTATGGCCTGGGTGAGGCTAGGGAGCACCGCACCATAGGATTCAATCAATGGTTGAAAAACTGGTGCAGAGCTCAGAGTTTTGGCTTGACTGAGGACTGGGGGTCCACCTGGAGGGATACAGGCCTATACTGGTGTGATGGTCTGTATCTGTCCAGGAGGGGAACCAGGATCCTAGGTGATAATTTAAATGCTTACCAATGAAGCATTTAAACCTAGCCAAGGTGGGGGGGAGGCACTGAAACGGAGCAGGGAAATCCCAGCCCCCCACAAAAAAAATAGGTTAGTTAGTGAGGTAAACACCAAGACAGAGAAGTCGATAGGGAGAAGGGCAGGGGTAAATGGAGAAAAAGACAAAGGCAGTAAGGACAGGGATGGAGTTAAAAGGGGTAAGGCCGTCAAAGAATGGAGGGCAATGAGCACCAACACATGTAGTTTAGGTAACAAGCTCCCTGAACTAGTGGCCTTGATGGAAGAGGGATGCCTGAATATCACAGCAGTCACAGAAACAAGGTACACAGAGAACCACGACTGGGATGTCAACATACCAGGGTACACAATCTACAGGAAGGACAGAGAGGGTAGAAGGAGAAGGAGGTTTAGCTCGCTATGTAATGGAAGGGATCAAAGCAATGCAACTAAAGCATAAACAGGGAGAAGAGGAGGCACCGTGGGTCACCCTGGAGGACAGAAATGGCACCGCAATCTTCATGGGGTTATATACAGACCCCCATCTCAGGGGGAGGAAATGGACAAGGAAATGATAGAAGGCATCCTTAGGATGGCAGAAAGAGGGGGAATATTGTTGATGGGGTACCTGAATATGCCAGATGTTAACTGGAACACATTTGCTGCAGACACAACCAAGAGCAGGGTCATTCTTGATGCCCTACAGAGGGCATGCCTCAGACAGCTAGTGTTGGAATCCATTCAGGAAGAAGCAATCTTAGACCTGGTACTCTCAAATGCGGATGGAGAGAGGATCTCAGATTTAGAAGTGGGTAGCCATCTGGGAACAAGTGTCCACCAAACAGTGTGGTTCACGATAAACACAGTCGCAGAGTAAAGCCACACAAAAGTGAGGGTACTGGACTATAGGAGGGATGACTGTCAAAATGTGAGATTGCCTCAGAAAAGCACTAGCAAACAGGCAAGAAGGAGGAGTGGAGGAGCAATGGGGATACATCAAAACTGCCATCACAGAGGCAACGAGCCTTTATGTGACGCGAATAAATCTAAACAAAGAAAAAAAACACTATGGTTCTCAAAAGAGGTGGTGGAGAAGTTTAGGGAGAAAAATACATCATTCAGGAAGTATAAGAAAACACAGAAAGAGCAGGACAGAGAAATGTACCAGTTAAAGCAGAAGGATGCAGGGAAGGCAGTCAGACTAGCAAAGGCCCAAGCCAAGGAAAAGATAGCCAACTCGGTTAAGAAGGGGGATAAAACCTTTTACAGGTACATTAGGGAGTGAAGAAATACCAAGGGAAGGATAGTGAGGCTTAATAAAAGGGAGGGTTGATGGGCAGAAAGGGACAGCGAAAAAGCAGGGATACCGAACAAATACTTTTGGCTCAGTATTCACAAAAAAAGAGGTACCTATTCCAATCAATAGAAGCACTCCGGATAGGACCGTTGATACCAGTCCTTTCACAGAAGAAAGGGTTCTGAAAGAACTCCTAAAACTGAAGGTGGACAAAGCAATGGAGCCTGACAAAATTCACCCCAGAATTCTAAAAGAACTAGGGGGAGAACTAGTGACACCACTGACTACCCTTTTTAACAAATCTTGGGAGAATAGTGTGGTACCTAAGGACTGGAGGAGGGCGGATGTGATTTCCTTTCACAAAAGTGGGAGCAAAGCAGAAGCAGGAAACTACAGACCTGTTAACTTGACCTCAGTGGTAGAGAAAATTATGAAATCACTTCTGAAAGAAAGAATTGTTGAGTACCTAGAGGCCAGTGGGGCACAGGGCCCAAGGCAGCATGGATTCACAGTGAAAAAGTCATGTCAGATGAATCTAATAGATTTCTTTGACTGGGTGACCAAAATAGTAGAACAGGGAGGGGATGTGGACATGGCCTACCTAGATTCAACAAGGCATCTGACATAGCCATACACAAAAGATTAACAAATTAGTCAGCCTGTGAGTGGGTTCCAGGGTGGTAACCTGGGTAAAAAATTGGCTGGACAACAGGACACAGAAGGTAATAGTAAACCGAGTCCACTTGAAGCAAAGGAAGTTACTAGTGGGGTACCACAGGGTTCAGTACTGGCCCCGGTCCTTTTTTTATTTATTTATTTAGTTTTTGTTGACTGGGTAAGTGTACTAGACAAATCCTGCCTATTTTCAGGCACGACCTGGGGAAGGGGGATACAGATGAATGCCAACTGACCTTGAACCTGATTAAGCTGTTGGTGGTATTTTTAGTGAATGAGGGAAATTTGGCCGGGACACCGGGAAAATTCCCCTACTCGTCAGTAGGGGGACTTGCTGACTGTCAGAATGGAGGGCTCAGTTGCTGAGCAGCCTTCAATGCAGCAGGACGTGCTGCTGGCCATGGGGCCAATTGCTGCTTCTAATCCAGAGAACATGGAATCGGAAATTTTTTTTGAAGCACCCTCGGAGCCGGGTGTATATGGCGAATCTGAAGGATTAATGGATGCTTCTCCTCAGCAGATGAGTAAGGGTGTGAAGTAAGCACCATTTCTGAAATCTTCTGACGTGGAACAAACAGATTTGACAGTCTGTCATTCCTTGCAGCCTTCGACTCTTGACATGCCACGGAATGAGTAAGCATTACCTGAGGCAACTGTAACAGCTGTGTGTTTGCAGAATGACAGCGAGACTGCTACACCAATGAATTCAGAACTTCACTCGAAAGTCAGCGCAGCTACAGAAATAAAGCCTCAATCTTTTGGTCCAGGGAAATCGGTTACAGGTACTATTTACACTTCTACTGTCTCTGACCAACAACAAGCTACAGTCTTTTCTTCTGCTGCTAAGCAGCGGGTGGTTAAAAGTGTTGCTAAATCTATATATGAGCAGAAACGCTCTTGGGCTGACCAACTAGAAGAAGCAGATGCTTCGTGTTCAGTAAATAAAGCCCTAACATCGGCCGGCTGGGCGCAGCTCCCCGATTCTGGCAGATGGATTTCTGGTTTTTCCCAATCATTATTCCTGGGGTTAGTATGGCGAAAAGAGTACTGCATGCTCCATCTCCACCAGCTGCAAAATCAACTACCTCAGCACCTCAGAACATGGTTGGTCAGGCCTACCCTATGGAGGCCCAATCTTCGGACACTACAAGTTCACCTTTAGCTCTCCCTTCTGAATTGAAATTGACACAGAACCCAGAACTTTACCTTAATCCACATAAAGTGCTACCTTCTACTGAGGAACATTCCCCTCGGATGGCACCTTCTTCATCTATGGAGCAAATAGATGACCAGGCTACTGAGGAAGTCCCTACAGGCCCATCGTCAGGATCTGCACCTGGCCTAGAGCAAACTGCCCCACGCTCCTATGCTTCTTTTTTTCGCTCTCCAAACTTTTCTGCCAAGAGGCATAATGCAGTTCATTTTGTTTATAAAGGGGGTATGGAAACTTTCCCAGATAGAAAATTTGTTGCAAAAACATTGTTAAAGGACAGCTTGCAATTTTCATCAGCCGAAATATATGCTTTAATACATGTTTCAGGGGAAAAGGTTTTTGACGTTAGTTTCAAATTAAATAGTGGTTTAGATAAATTTTGGAATAGTTACCAAAAAGTTCAACAAACTCCTTTATGGTCCCCTTTTGATGTGTTTCCACTGACTAAACCTGCTCATAAAACAGTAACAGTTCTTTTCAGAAATGAGGGAGTAAGTGTTACAGACCTCATTTACTGGTTAAAACAGAGATGTACGGTATTGGGACACCCTGAAGCAATATTTGATTCTGAGGACATTTGGACAGGGGGTTGGAGAATCAGGGTTATACTGCGTTCTTCTGAGGATGGCTTACAGCACCTTCCCAATTGTGTCTTTTTGGGGGCAAGATAGGGGGGTACTTTTTTATGCAGGACAGCCCAAATCCTGCTATAGGTGCGGGCATTCAGGTCATATCAGTAGTGCCTGTGATCGTTTGCGCTGTACGCTTTGTAATTCTCTGGGGCACATGAGTGAACAATGTAAAAACATAGCAGTTTGTTCCTTATGTAGTGCAATTGGTCATTCTTATGCTACTTGTCCTGAGGCAACCCATTGGCAACCGGAACTGCATGATTCAGAGAAACAAAGACTACTGATCGCTATTGCACAGCGTTCACGAGCCACTCACACTAAAGTATCCCCACCTCCTTCTGCCCCCCCCTTTCTGTGCCACCCCTTTCTGAAACTTTCTCTATTATTCCAGATGCCTTGGCCACCACACATCCTCCCCCCCTTTGGAAAGCACCTCTGAGGCTTCAATAACTGCCCTCTGCTTCAGACATCTACCCTTCTCGATGCACAGTCAATGCCCCCCCTCCCCCAGCTTCCACAAGAAGTACCTTTTCATTCTAGGGAAACTAGGCATAAGTCTTATAATACACAGCCAGCCTCAAAAGTCCCTAAATTGGTTAGTACCCCAACTACTAATCGTTTCCATGCCCTTATACTTGCTCAGGATGCTTCTGATTCAGAATCTGAATCCTCCCAGCCTGGGGCTGATACCTCGGAAAAGGCTTTAGATGTGGAATCTGAAGGGGATCAGCTCTCAGTTTTTCCACTTAAGACTATCTCCTCTACCACTAAGAAAGGGAAAAAAAATAAACATAAGCCCCCTTGAACCTTTCTCTTTTGATTTGTCTGAATGTCTCCTTCATTAACTTTCTGTTCACTGAATGTGAATAGCATTAAGAACAAAGTACGACAGTCTGCATTATTTTCTTTTTTAAAGTCCTTACATTGTAACGTATTCTTTATACTAGATACATGGTTACATACGGTCACTGAAATTTCCAGTGCTTCAAAATGGTGGCATACTGGGGTTTCCTACTGGTCATTAGGATTAGAACCCTGTATTGGGATTGCTATACTTTTTCATTACATTGCTGTGAAAGTTTTGAAGTTAATTGATCTGGTCCCAGGCCGGGTATTGATTTTGGATGTATTAATCCAGGGGGTTTGTTTCTGATTAGTCAATGTATATGCACCACAAACAAAAGCAACTAGGGCTGATTTGTTTCAGCTTATTCAGGCATATTTGCATACTTCCTTTCATGTTGTCTGGGGGGGTGATTTTAATTGTGGTATATCTAATAAGGATAGGGGTAAGGGTGTAAAAACCATCAAATTATTTTGTGATATGTCATGCTTGGCTAAGGTTGTTCAGACTGCAAGTTTAATTGATGCATATGCTCGATTACATGAGACCACCATTCCTACTTTTTATAAAGGTACCCTGGCTACCAGGATAGATTTCTTTTTAATTAATAAATCATTACCACTGAATTTGGTTTCGGTTACCCCAGCGGAATTATCTGATCATTGTGCTCTATGCATTACAGTTGGGTCCAAGGTTGCATTCTCTTTTGGCAGGGGCATCTGTAGACTTAACTCTCAGCTGTTGGTACTACAAGACATTTTGCAACATTTGCAATATTTTATGCAAGCTAGAAAGTCCTTATATGATATGTATGAGGATCCTCTTTTATGGTGGATCGATACTAAAGCAGATGTCATTTCCCTGTTGAAATATTTTGGGAAGTTTCATCGAGAAACAGCCTATTTTTCTTATTTAAAATTTAGGAAACAATTGTAGAAAATAATGTCTATGGCTCAAACCACTAAACATGATTTTTCCTTTCAAATAAAAATCCTTAAGGATAAAATGGCACCTTTTCACAAACATCAATCCACAGTTTTACAATTTCAACAGAAATTTGGTACACAGGGGAATTTTGTAACTACTTGCCCCTTTCTTGGCAGTAAAGATAGGGTCAGGAAAAGGGTTTTTGATAGCATTATGGGGCATGATGGTCAAGAGAAGTTTATACAACAAGTTGTGATGTCAGAAGTGACATCATACACGGTGTCGCTCTTCCAGGATCAGCCTGTTGATTTAGTTGCTGCTCAGGCCTATCTATGGAATGTAGATGTTCCAGACTGTCCCCCCTTCCACACGCTCCAGCTTAGTGAGTCCTCTCACACCCCAAGAAGTACTTACTGCTATTCATTCCCTTTCAAGTAATAAAGCACCAGGTAAAGATGGTTTAACTTTGGAATTCTATAAAATTATAGGCACCGCATTGTTGCAGGAACTTGCTGATGTTTATAATGACCTGTTGATGAATTCTGAATTCCCTCTGGAAATGATGGGAGGTATTCTAATTTTTTTACATAAGAAAGGTGATAGGAAAATCCTTTCAAATTGGAGACCAATTAGCCTCTTAAATGTTGATCTGAAAATTTTAATGAAAATTCTGAATACCCGTCTTTTGACTATATCCCAACATTTAATTTCTCCAGCACAGTCCTGTGTGATTCCAAGTTGCTCCATAATTGATCAGCTGCTTTTTTACATGAACCTTTTGATCAGTCCCATACAGCAGGTTTATCAGGATTTATTTTGTCTTTAAATCAGAAGGGAGCTTTTGATTCTGTAAACCATGATTTTGTATGGCTCACTTTGCAGCATTACGGTATCCCTTTGATTTTTATCTCTTGGTTACGTAAAATCTATAAGTCTGCTACAGTATCCCCTCTGGTTAACGGACATCTGGGCCTTTGCTTCCAGTAAAAAGGGGAGTCAGGCAGGGTTGTCCAGTTAGCCCTTTATTATATGTTTTTAGTATATGCTGTTACGCACCTTAAATAAGGTGATACCTCCCATCACAGTTCCAGGTGTGGTAATTCCTTTTTTGGCTCTTGCTTATGCAGTTGATATTTGTATCTGCACCCCGACTGTTCCTTCAGTGCAGACTGCAGTTGAAATGTGTGATTTCTTTGGATCCCTCTCTGGTACTTCTTTAAATAAAAGTAAATGTCTTGGGTATGAATTGGGTGGGGGTTCCTCTGCCCAGGCTCATATCCTTGATATAAGATTTACGTCAAACCCAATACAGATTTTGGGTATCATCTTTGGTTCCCCAACTCCGGCAGTCTTTAACTGGGATATACAACTCGAAAAAGGCAGAATCATGGTGCAGAATTGGAATAAATGGCAGCTTAATAAATTTAAACGTATTTACATGATTCAGACGTATTTATTTCCCCTTATTTTATTTTTAAGTAATGTTTTTCCCCCACCTAAACAACGGGAAGCAACTTTATTTAGTATTTTTTTCCAGGCTGTTTGGGGTAGCTGCCTCAATCCCATAAAACGTAATATTTTATATTTACCAGTATCTAGGGGAGTTTTAAATACGATAAACCCTCTGTTGTTTTTTTATTGTCAATTTATTTGTTCTAATTTTCCACCTTTATTGAAACATCTCCCTAAATTATGGATGGATCTCTTTCAACATGCAGTGGAAAACTGGTACCAAGAATGGGTGGATGGCCGCCTGGGCCGTCTTAGCACTACAACTGCTGTGAGTTCCTATCGTGAAATTTCTATTAAACTAAGACAGTGGCGCATACCAAGTGATTGGCTACTTTCAAAACATAAGAAATGTATATATCAGTCAGTACTTGATTCCCATTTTTCTGAATGCATTACATTTCCAAAATGTCCTGATTCACAGCTCTCATCATTACAGGGTTTAATGATTAATATGCGTATTCCCCCTAAGCTTCGGGATATTACTTGGCTATGTGGTCACGAGAAGCTTAATGTCAAGGGCAATCAATATCATAAACAGTTACAAGAATGAAATTGTTCTCGTCTGGGTTGCTCTCAAGTACTCGAAACTATGCAACATTTATACTTCTTATGTCCATATATTTCTATGTTTTGGCGCTATGTTGCCAATGTCTGGAAAGAGCCAGCATTTGCAAATGTCATGTATGAAATTTTGATTTATGCTTCATATTCTCCGGATTAGAGTAAATTGGATACTGGTACACTACATGTCCTTTTTGCAGTATTTAAGTGGTTTATTTGGCAGAGTAGGTGCCTTTTTACCTTGCAGCAGAAGGACCTCTCCTATGTTGAACTGTTGCAGAAAATCAGTTCAGAACTGTCTAATATTTACAAATATGAAGCTGGACTATACAATCGTACTATTTTGAGGATGAACTGGAGGAATTTACCATGGGTAGCAGATAATGATGTTCCTGTTACATGAATTAAGTTTTCTCGCTCTCTTTGTTTTCTTTTACAGTTCTTTTGGTTGTGTTTTCTTTTCATCAGTATGATGTAATACTGAATTTTCTTGTGTTATTTTTTGAACTGTTTTATTTTTTTATTTTATTATGTTTTTTTTTCCTCTGTTGTTTTTTCTTATATATAATTCTTTGTGAAAGTGTGAATTAACACTGGTTTTCTTTCTTTATCTTGTTTTGAAGTTTTGTTAATAAAAAAAATTCCCCTACTCTTTTCAGCAAGTGCCATGGGATCCTTAACATCCACCTGAACTACCACCAATCCAGGCAGATGGGACCTCGGTTTAACGTCTCATCTGAAAGACGGCACCTCAGAAGTGTAGCACCCCCCTCATGCTGCACTACAGTGTTAGTACTGGGATATTAACCAAAGTGCCAGATGTGGGAACTGAACCCACAGCCCTCTGATCTCCTGGCCTCAGAGGTGAGTGTGCTACCTACTGAGCCACTGACACTGACAATTTAATGTCTTTATAGGTGTAACCCCCCCCCACAAATGAGGGTCCCTGAAAAATCTTCCTTGAGCTTGCTTAAATGCTCACTGCCAGGCTGGTGTCCTGCGTTTTAGCAGTTTAAATGTATTGCCAGAGAGTGCCTATATAGCCTCTGTGAACTGTCTCTTTAAAAGCTGCCCGGATTGCAGTCATAATTAATTATAGAGGGAGCTCTGTTAGAAGATGTACTTGTTTGCTGATCATTTGTCAGAGTAGTAATAATATTGCAGTTTGTTCTAACCTGCCTTCTTTGCAGCATGGACAGTTCCGTTTGTTTCCATCATCTTGGTCCTGGACTGCTGAAATGGGCCAATCAGTACTTTTGGGGACTCTAAAATGGAGCCTGTTCCCGGGGCTTTGTGGGAGTAAAATTCTGTAGGAATTGTAGTTTTTGTATTTTGGTGCCAAGACAGACCTGGAGGGGGAGCCCTTGTTGTGACTGACAGAAGAATCAGCCAACCGAACCTTTTGGATACTGGGGAAATTCCCAGGCTGCTTGCAGCTAGTTTCAGTTTGAGTTGGAAAATGAAAGCGTTAACAGCTCGATACAGTCGAGCAGCAATCCTGTGTGGATTCGCGTGCGAGAACTGTGAAAGGGCTGAGTTTTCACCTGCCTGCTGTTCCTGAAAGGGAGAAGAGAGTTTATTCGGACTGAATCCGAATTGTGAGGATGATTTAAGCCACAGAACTGTGGCCAAGCTTTAACCTGAAGAAGACTGAAGATTTGCTGAATGCGATCGTCCTGTCAGGATTTCCAGCCACCTTTGAACTCCTGGTTTGTGCAAACACTCTGTAATTGCGAACAGATAGCAATCTGCCAGGTACAGTAGAATTTCTTACATGTAAATGTGCTGTGTGCTGTTAGTGGGTCGTGATTTGGTTCCCCACTGTGTGCTGAACTGTGTTCTGCTTGCTGGAGGCTGCATCCAGCTCCAATGGACTGAATCCGTATTCATCTCCATTGGGCCTGGGCTTTGCCACACTGGCCCAGCCAGACTACCCGCTGCACAGAGAAAACCATTGATGAGAGACCTGCCTGGGGATTAGACCCCTGCTCACGCTTTGAACAGGAACGATGCCTCACTGATTCATGTGGGTCCTGCTTCTCCTGGCACTCCAGTTCAACAACCTGCTGTCTCGATTTCATCCTGCCTGTGTCCTGTATTGGGTATTGTGAGTAAACATTAGGGTAGCTTCCACTAATAACAGCTAAATCTAAAGTGTTGTCATCTGATTGCTTTATTGTCTTTTCCTTCACAAACTGAGCCCTCTGGCTCCGGATTACAAATAGTGTTTTTGTGCATATTGCTTTCTTCCATCACAGGACCCCAGCCAGCTGCGAGCTAGCCTACCCTGGGCAACGTTCCTGGCTAGCCCACCATCTTCCTACCTGGCTACCCAGAGTATGTGACTGTGTAGAGACTCTGAAGTGCATGCATAACTGTCTGATTGATATAGCCTTTAAGCAAATCAACCTACTTACACCCCTCCCTTGTTTGAGTCCCCTGAATAAATCAGATCTAACACTTTTTGCATTTAACCTGACTGTGGTTCCAGTTTGTGCCAAGAGTACTGTACTGTTGCTATTTGCGGTGCATAACCTTGTTTTACATGGGGGGTCCCCAGGGTCAGGCTAGAGGAACCAGTCCTGGTGGTAAGTGCAAACAGTGTGGGTAATTGTATGGTGAATAAGGGTCATTGTGAAAGTGATTATTGTATATTGTTCAGGCCACTAGAAGAGAAAGGGGGGGTTACAATGTCCTGGAGGGGTGTGCTCAGGTTAGTTTGACCACTAACAACCCTGACCTCCGGGTGGAGGCACCCATTTCAGTACCCAGGCCCCTTAACCTGCTACTAGCCAAGCAGGCAGGGGTAGTAGCCCTTGGGATAGCGCCACCTAGGGGTTACATCTTGGAGGCACCGCTGGGATTTTGTGTCTTCTAGTGACCGAAATTACAAATTATTGTCAAACATAAATGGCTACCCCAACAGAAGTGGCTATGCACCAGTTGGTGGGGTGGTGTACGTGGCAAGAGATTGACCCCCATAATGCTTTGCCAAAACTAGATATACCTATGGACATTAGAAAGAACACTGTTGAAGGGGCACTTTATAAAGTTGAATGTTTGAAAAAACAACAGGCTGATTTAACTGCCCAACTCTCATGGCCTTGATGGAGTGTAGCAACCCCCTGGACAGTTCAAAAGTGCCCCAGACTATCACTCCAGAAGGGTTCCCAGCTGCCTGGAGGGTGATGACCAAAGATAGCAAGGATCCCTTAGAGGATGCACCCCCACCGTTATCTAGGTCTTTTGAGGAGAAGTTTGCCAAGTTGTTACTGGAGGAGGGCAAAACTGTGGAGGAGTTATTCCTGCCATCTGGGAGTGTCACCTCCCCACTGTCTACACCCACCCCAGCACCTGTCCTTTCATCAACTTCTGTACCTGCCTCTGAATCAGCAAGTAGTCATGTTCCTTACCGCAAGCTCAAGGTATTCTCTGGCATCCACCCTACTCCTAATGGGGAAGTCGACCTAGAGACCTGGATAGACTCTGCTACTGTTGCGGTACAAGACTGGCAATGCTCAGAGGCCAAAAAAAGGGCCCACCTGGGGGAAAGCCACCAGGGACCCGCCCTACAAATTTTTTGCTCCCTGAGGTCCTCTGACCCTGATGCCAAAGCCCAAGAGTACCTAGTCGCCCTTGAAAATGTGTTTGGGGGCACCACTAGTGTTGAGGCCTTGAAATGGAAACTTAAAGATGTTAGACAACAGCCAGGGGAGTTGTTATCTGCCTACATGGATCAATTAGAGGGAATCCTACAAACCATTTTTTGGAAAGGAGGCTGGGCCAGTAGTGAAGCGGACCGGGTAAGACTGGATCATATACTATGCTCTGCCCGGCACTCCAGCTAGGTGTTGCTCAAATTGCAACTGCATCAAAGGAAATCTGGTCCCTTGCCCTTCCATGTGTTGATGAACGAGGTACGGGAAGTTGAGAAGGAGGAAGGCTTTTCAGAGCCCTGCACAGTCATAGCTGCTGCAACCCCTGCTCCAGGTGTGGGGTGGGTGCTGATGGCCTGGAATCACCGCAATCACATGACAGAATCCGAGAACTAAATGTCAGCCTGGGAGCCCAGCCAGAGAGGGACTGCTGCGAATGCTCCACCATGGGATGAACTGCTGAGGGAGTTCAGAGAAACAAAAAAACAGTCTCTTTATGAAGGACACTCCTGCGAGTACAGGCCCCGATCCTTATCTGACTGCATCTGCTATGGGGGTGGGGGTACACACCCAGGCATCTCCTGCTGACAGTTGCTCAAAAATTGATGTCTTGACTAAGGAAGTGAGAGAATTGATGAGATGTCTCCAAATGCTTGCCACACTGCAGACAGAGGTGGAACCAAGGTTTTCTGTTGGTAGTACCCCCCCCTCAGCTCCCAAGGTGATGTCTCGGCCACACCAGACCTCTGAAAGCATATTTTGCCATAATTGTGGGAAGGATGGGCACATGAAGAGAGAATGCCGGTCCCCAAAAGACCTAGATAAAGTTGTATACAGACTTCAAGGGGAACTTTGGAAGGTGAGACCATGGCCTAGGAGCACCGGAAATGACCGTAGTGCAGGACTGAGAAATCCTAACTCAAATTTCTTTGTGGTTAAATCATCTGTCCAAGCCTCTGAGACTGCCTCTCCAGAATGGTGCAGAATAGTTGGCCCTTTGATGGAGACTTCTGTGACTCTCAATGGTATCCATGCTCGGGCTGTGCTCAATAGCAGGTCGCAAATGACCATTGTATTCCAGGACTGGTATGACAAACACTTATCTGATGTGCCACTATAATCTCTGGAAGGTTTGCATGTGTGGGGCCTGAGTGACAAGCCTTATCCCTACCTAGGATATGTCCGGCTCTGGTTGTCTTTCCCTGTGACTGTAACTGGTGTAGATGAACAAGTAGAGACACTAGCCCTGGTGTGCCCTCTTATGGAATTGTATGATGGGACACCCTTGCTCATTGGAACCAACGCCCACCTGTTTGGAAGACTAGCGTAGTTGTGTCATGAAAAACAAGGGAAACGGACTGGGTGGGCACAAAGAATCCCAGCCCTGATAAAGAGAGCCTATGATCTGCAAAAACAGACTACCGAAGCTGGCGAGATGAGCCGGTGGGAATAGTGGGGAAGAAAGATCCTGATTCTCTGGTACTCCCTCCCAATGCTCAGTACACCATTCAGAGAGAGGTTCGCATTAGAAAGGAAGTGAAATATAAAATATTAATATTGGATGTACCGGGTGATAGAAAGCTGCCAGAGGGATTATTGGTTAAACCCAGCATTTTGCCTGCCCATGCCCATGCCTATGCACGACGAGTGATGGTCCAGATTCAGAATGTGTCAGATCGGGAGGTCCAGTTGTACAGAGGGTGCACCCTAGCTACAGTACACTGTGCAGACACTACTGCATTACCAAGCAACAAGTACTCTGGTGAAAAGGAAAGAGTGACCCTGGACTTATTTGACTTTGGTGATTCCCCGTTGCCAGCTGAATGGAAGGCTAGAATTAGCAAGAAACTTGCCCAGAGAGAGCAAGTGTTTTGTTAAAAGAGTGGGACGTGGGGTGTGTCCAGGATGCAGAGCATCACATACGTCTGCATGATGACCGACCATTTCGAGAGAGATCCCGACGCCTCACCCCAGCGGACATAGATGATGTTGTTAGGAGGCACCTGCAGGAAATGCTCACTGCTGGCGTTATACAAGAATCAAGGAGCACATATGCCCCTCCCATTGTGGTTGTGCATAAGAAGAATGGATCCGTGAGGATGTGTGTTGATTATTGAACCATGAACCGGCAGACCATCCCAGATCAGTACACCATGCCCCATATACAAGATGCCCTGGATTGCTTGAATGGAAGCAAATGGTACTCTGTATTGGATCTTCACAGCGGATATTACCAGATTCCGATGGCCCCAGAAGACCATGAGAAAACAGCCTTCATCTTTCCTTTGGGGTTCTATGAATTCCTGAGAATGCCACAGGGGATTTCGGGTGCCCCGGCCACCTTTCAGAGACTGATGGAAAGTGCGGTGGGAGATATGAACTTGCTGGAATGTCTAGTATACCTAGATGATGCAACCGTGTTCAGACGCATATTACAGAAGCATGAGACCCAACTGTTTAAAGTGCTGGACTGATTGGAAGACTTCAGCCTCAAGCTGTCCATCGACAAGTGGCAGTTTTTTCAAACCTCCATGAAGTATATGGGGCACATCTGCGGAAGGAATAGAGACTGATTAAAGTAAGGTTGAGTCACTGACTACTTGGCCCCAGCCCCATAACTTGAAAGAATTATGTTTTCTGAGTTCTGTGGCTACCACTGCAGGTTCTTAAAAGACTATTCCAAGGTGATTCATCCGCTCCTGAATCTTACCTAGGGTTACCCCCCTACCAACTGTAAATACAAGAAAGGGGCTGTCAAAGAACCCGAGAAAGTGTACTTCCACACAGGTGAACCTTTTTGGCCCTGCTGGACACCCAAATGTGAAGTAGCCTTCCACGAAGTCATATACCAGCTCACCCATGTCCCCATCCTCGCATATGCTAACCCTATCAAGTCCTATGAGCTGCATATGGATGCTAGTCTGCAGGGCCTAGGAGCTGTGCTGTATCAAGACCATGAGGATGGCTTGAGACTGGTCACTTTTGCCAGCAGGAGTCTGACCCCATCAGAGCAAAACTATCCTGTGCACAAGCTGGAGTTTCTTGTCCTAAAATGTGCCATCATTGATCAGTTTCATGAGTGCCTCTATGGGGCAAAGATATTGGTGAAGACCGACATTAACCCATTGACCTATGTACAGACTTCAGCTAAGTTAGATGCCACTGGGCACCAGTGGCTCTCTGCCTTATCAACCTATGATTATGCTGTCGAATATAGACCGGGACTGAACCATATTGATGCTGATGCCCTGTCACGAAGACCCACTTCCAAGAGCGATTGGGTCAGGCTGTCTGAAACTGATATCCAACCATTGTGCCAAAAGCTTGACAGAGATGAACAGATGTCTGCGGACACAGTGGACTGTCTAGTAGATTGTTTGTGCCCTCCTGATACCTGCATACCAGCTGCCTATTGCCATTTCTCTGCTCCAGATATTAGTGCACTACCTCAATTTGACAGTGACAGTATTCAGTGGGCTTAGTCCCAAGATCCTATGATTCAACCCGCACTTGATGCCCTGCGTGCGGGGAAAGATGTGTCTAAGTTGCGTTCCCCTGACTTGCGAACTGCCCTATTGTTGAAAGAAGGCCCCAGGTTGAAGTTACTCAATCAGTTGTTATACAGAGAGACAGTGGATTGTAGTGGTCAAGTAGACAAGCAACAATTGGTCCTGCCCACGACCTTTAAACACTTGGTAATGAGATCCCTCCACAATCATATGGAGCACCTCAGTATTGACAGGACTCTCGACCTGGTACAATCTCGATTCTACTGGCCCAAGATGCGGGCCAATGTTGAGCACCATGTAAAGACCTGTAGTCATTGCCTCCAAAGAAAAGCCCTGCCTCAGAGGGCTGCCCCCCCCTTGTCAATATCACTACCAGCACCCCCATGGAACTGGTCTGCATAGATTGTTTGTGTTTAGAACCTGATCAGTGGAATACTGGCAATGTGTTAGTGGTTATGGATCATTTCACACAGTATGCACAAGCTTTTCCAACTAAAGATCAAAAAGCCTCTACTGTGGCCAAGGTTCTAGTGGAAAAATTCTTCATCCACTATGGTGTCCCCCAGCAGATCTACTCTGACCAAGGCAGAGACTTTGAAAGTAGGCTAATCAAAGAAATGCTCTCTCTGTGGGGGGGGTGCGGAAGTCAAGAACCATCCCTTATCACCTGCAGAGGGACCCTCAACCAGAACATTTTAACCGCACCCTTCTAGACATGCTGGGCACCCCTCCATCCAAAAGACAAGCATAAGTGGAGCCAGCAGATTAGCACCTTGGTACATGCATACAGTTGCACCAAAAATTATGCTACTGGGTTTCCCCCTACCGCCTCACGTTCGGGAGGGAGACCCTACTGCCAGTTGATGTCTGCTTTGGGGTCTCTCCAGATGGGGTCCAATATGAAAACTTCGTGCAGTATGTACAGAAACTGAAAGCTCAATCGAACCATGCATATCAACTGGCCCAGACAATGGCCACCAAGAGAAATCTCACCAACAAAGAGAGGCACAATAAGAAAGTAAAGGCTCAAGAGCTACAGCTCAGAGACCATGTGTTGTTACGCAATTTGGAACTACATGGCAAGCACAAAATTCCTGATAGGTGGCACCATCTTCCTCATGTAGTAGTTGTAAACTTGGATGATCTACCAGTGTACAAGGTACACCCAGATAATAACTGCAAAGCTGTCAAGACCATGCAGCGTAACCATTTCCCACACTGCCCCTTCCCTATGGAACAACCTTCCTCCTGAGGTTCGGGAAGCTCCATCACCGGCGAGCTTCCGAACAAGACTCAAGGTACACATGCTTGCCACGAGTCAATGCCAATGCTGTGTTACCTGACACTTCCACACTGCCCTCCTGCCTCAGCACTTACCTCACTCCTACCTGAGCTGGGAGCCCTAACCCTTCTCTACCGGCTCTCCTCCTAAAATACTCTACTCGGGTAATTGCAACCCTGGTGTTGCTCTGGCTCTCCTCCATTGTTTCACTTTGCTAATCACTGTAACCTGCTATGTAATATGTCATTGCTATATATATATGTTTACCTGTTACATGCTATAATCTACATCTGTACTAATTGGGTATCCTACTAGTCCTGTAACTCCCGGGTCACCCCTGAAAACGGGACCTCTGGGGCCCAGTGGGCCTATCCGGTCATCAAAATTCAATAAATAAATAAATCAATAACTAATTTGCTGCCTATCGGTCAAGTTATTATTGAAGCTGAGCCAGCAGAAGTTGCCTCCCCGGGCCGGTGACTTGTGCTGCTGCAAAAAAGAGACAGAGTCAACCTATCCCAGTAGTTACAGATTTAAGGTTTCCCCCGCAGCAGGCCCAGAATGATAGTGACAGTCAGTCCACCTCTGATTAAAGTGACTATGGTAATGCCTATATCTCTCCTATGAACTGAGTCAGTTGTTTCGTGGAAATCCTACGCAGAGTCATGGGGATGAAGCTGGGCCTTCTGGACTGCCTAACCCCCCAGCTTCATCCTTGCAGCCAATGCTCCCTGAAAGTAAAGTGCAAAGTATTGCATCTGAGGCTGCAGACTCCCTGTGTTTCATGGAACTGTGTGACTTGCCCGAAGAAGGGGCTGATGGTCTGAGTCACGCTGGTGACACACCAGAACTTCAACAACAATATGAGAGTGCTGACATCCCCCATTCAGTGCCACAAAGCCTAACTGTGCCAGAACCTTCTCAAAACGAGCCAAGTGTTGTGGAGACAGAGCCTACAGAACAAGGAGCTGATATTGCTCCCAGTTTGGACATTCCCATCCATGCAGAGGCACCCCTCACGACTGATGAAAGCTCCAAAGTTAGTGCTGAAAGTACAGAGACTGTGGCTGTCCCCCCCAGAAAAACTGGCTAAGCTGTCAAGCCAGTATTGTGCTTCAGTTATGATTCTCCCTGGAGGCCAGTGGATTTCCCTCTCAATGTGGTTCACAAAGGTGTTTATATTTCTCAGAGCTCATTACCCAAACTGAGCTTAATGGCCAATTCCAGGTTGATTGTTCTTCCTCCTCAGTATGGTGCCCCTGCCCCATCCAGCCCCAAGTTAGTTGATAGAGAAGGGACCACTCCTTCCTTGTTTAATGTACAGGAAGTTATAATATGAATTGGTATTGTGATGTTACAAGTATGTTAATCATAGTGGAATCAGTATCACATGTATGAAACATGCATAAGCATTATCATTATGGATATAGTATTGTGAAGTGTAGTGAATATGTATAGTAAAGTAATAAGTTTATGTTAACTGATGCATGATGATACAGACTTGACGTGGACTCCAAGTTTTCTCCAGGCAGGGAAGGGTGTAACCCCCCTACAAATGGGGGTTCCAGAAAATTCTTCCTTGAGCTTGCTTAAATGCTCACTGCCAGGCTGGTGTCCTGCGTTTTAGCAGTTTAAATGTATTGCCAGAGAGTGCCTGTATAGCCTCCGTGAAATTTCTCTTTAAGAGCTGCCTGGATTGCAGTCATAATTAATCTGAGAGGGAGCTCTGTTAGAAGAGGTACTTGTTTGCTGATCATTTGTTAGAGTAGTAATAATATTGCAGTTTGTTCTAACCTGCCTTCTTTGCAGCATGGACAGTTCTGTTTGTTTCCATCATCTTGGCCCTGGACTGCTGAAGTGGGCCAATCAGTTCCTTTGAGGACTCTAAAATGGAGCCTGTTCCCAGAAGCTTTGTGGGAGCAAAATTCTGTAGGAATTGTAGTTTTTGCATTTTGGCGCCAAGACAGACCTGGAGGGGGGAGATCTTGTTGTGACTGACAGAAGAATCAGCCAACCGAACCTTTTGGATCCTGGTGAAATTATCAGGCTGCTTGCAGCTAGTTTCAGTTTGAGTTGGGAAGTGAAAGAGGTAACAGCTCGAGATAGTCGAGCAGCAATCCTGTGTGGATTTGCATGGGAGAACTGTGAAAGGGCTGAGTTTTGGCCTGCCTGTTTGCCTGCTGTTCCTCAAAGGGAGAAGAGAGTTTGTTCGGACTGAATCCAAATTGTGAGGCCGATTTAAGCCACAGAACTGTGACCGGGCTTTAACCTGAAGAAGACCGAAGATTTGCTGAATATGATCGGCCTGTCAGGATTTCCAGCCACCTGTGAACTCCTGGTTTGTGCAGACACTCTGTAATTGTGAACGGATAGCAATTTGCCTGGTACAGTAGAATTTCTTACATGTAAATATGCTATGTGCTGTTAGTGGGTCATGATCTGGTTCCCCACTGTGTGCTGAACTGTGTTCTACTTGCTGGAGGCTGCATCCAGCTCCAATGGACTGAATCTGTATTCATCTCCATTGGGCCAGACTACCCACTGCACAGAGAAAGCCATCGATGAGAGACCTGCCTGGGGATCAGCCCCCTGCTCATGCTTTGAACAGGAACAATGCCTCGGTGATTCGTGTGGGCCCTACTTCTCCTGGCGCTCCAGTTCAACAACCTGCTGTCTCGATTTTGTCCTGCCTATGTCCTGAATTGGGTATCATGAGTAAACATCAGGGTAGCTCCCTGCAACAACAGCTAAATCTAAAGTGTTGTCATCTGATTGCTTTGTTGTCTTTTCCTTCACAAACTGAGCCCTCCGGCTCCAGATTACAAATAGTGTGTGTTGTGCATGTTGCTTTCTTCCATCACAGGGCCACAACCAGCTGAAAGCCAACCTACCCTGGGTAACATTCCTGGCTAGCCCACCATCTTCCTACCTGGCTACCCAGAGTGTGTGACTGTGTAGGGACTCTGAAGTGCATGCATAACTGTCTGATTGATATAGCCTTTAAGCAAATCAGCCTGATTACGCCCCTCCCTTGTTTAAGTCCCCTGAATAAATCAGATCTAACTCTTTTTGCATTTAAACTGACTGTGGTTCCAGTTATTTGCTGTGCATAACCTTGTTTTACAGGGGGTCCCCAGGGTCGAGCTAGAGAAACCAGCCCTGGGGGTAAGTGCAAACAGTGGGGGTAACTGCATGATGAATAAGGGTCATTGTGAAAGTGATTATTGTATATTGTTCAGACCACTAGAAGGGAAAGGGGGGGTTACAGTGTCCTGGAGGGCTGTGCCCAGGTTAGCTTGACCACTAACAACCCTGACCTCCGGGTGGAGGCACCCGTTTCAGTACCCAGGCCCCTTAACCTGCTATTAACCAAGCAGGCTGGGTAGTAGCCCTTGGGATTGTGCCACCTAGCGGTTACATAAGTGACATTGCAGAGGGACTGGAAGGAAAAGTATGCCTCTTTGTAGACGACACAAAGATCTGCAACAGGTTTGATACACAAGGGGGTGGAAAGGATGAGAAGGGACTAGGCAAGGCTGGACAAATGGTCAAAAGTATGGCAGCTTAGATTCAATGCAAAGAACAGCAAAGTAATGCACCTGGGAAACAAAAATCCTGGGGGAAGAGTTCACAATGGGGGGGTATTAATAACAAAAAAAATGGAAAGGGACCTGGGGGTAGTCATATCAGATGACCTAAAGGTAAGCAAGCAACGTGAGAAGGCAATAAGGAGGGCTGGGGCATACTAGGATGTATAGGGAGCGGCATCAGCAGTATAAAAGAGGAAGTTGTTATCCCTCTGTACAGACAGTTGGTGAGACCCCATCTGAAGTACTGCGTGCAGTTCTGGAGACCACATATATGCAAGGACTTAGACAGGATGGAGGCAGTCCAGAGGAGGGCAACTAAAATGGTGCAGGGTCTGCAACAGAAGCCATACCAAGAGAGACTAAAGGAACTTAATATGTATGCCATCGAGGAAAGGAGGGAGAGGGGGGACATGATAGAAACTTTCAAGTACCTCATGGGAATCAACAAAGTCCAAGAGGGTAGCATCTTTCAGAAAAAGAGATGTGCAAGAACAAGGGGACACAATTTGAAGATAGAAGGGGATGGCCAAGGGAAATGTGAGGAAGTATTTTTTCACAGAGAGGGTGGTGGACATATGGAATGGCCTTCCTGAAGAGGTCATGGGGTCAAAAACAGTGGGGGAATTCAAGAATGTATGGGATAGACATAAGGCAATTCTGGTGGGAGTAGGAAGAAGTAGGCTATTCGTTAACTAGAATCTGCAGCTTATCTAATAGGTAGGGAAATGGGCAGACTAGGTGGGCAGCAGTTCTTATCTGCCGTCAAAGTCTAGATTTCTATGTTTCTTCTATATAACTCCCACCTGCCAATTTAAGGTTATGTCCCCTAGTACTACCTTCCCCCTTTGATCTAAACAGACTCTCAGTATCCAGTCTGTTGTATCTCTTCAAGTATTTAAAGGCCTCAGTCATGTCCCCTCTGGCTCTCATAGAAACATAGAAATTATCAGCAGATAAGGACTGTCAGGCCCATCAGGTCTGCCCATAAGCCCTACGCTAGTCTGTGGCCTCTGACCTTACCTGGTCAAGGGCTTTTCACCCCTCCTTCCCACCGCTACAGTAACTTTATGCCTGCCCCAGGCATGTTTAAATCGCTCCACTGTCCTCACTCCCATAACTACCTGTGGCAGGCTATTCCACGTGTCCACTACCCTCTCTGTGAAGAAAAACTTCCTCACTTTCCCTTCAACCTGCCACATTCCAATTTCATATCATGCTGCCTTGTTCTTGTACTCCTCTTGTATTAGAAGATTTCTTCCCCCCTGCACCTTGTTTATGCCCTTAAGGTACCTGAATGTTTCTGTCATGCACCTCCTGTTCCTTCTCTCCGCCAGCAAATCATACTGAGGCCCTTTAATCTCTCCTCATATCTTTTCTGTTGCAAGCCCTGTACCATCTTTGTCACCCTTCTCTGGACCACCACCACCCTGTCAATATCCTTGTGAAGGTGCAGCCTCCAGAACTGCACACAGTACTCTAGGTGAGGCCTCACTAGCAATTTATACAATGGCATCACCACCTCCCTCCTTCTGCTAGTGATCCCTCTGCCTCTGTCTCTGCATCCCAGCTTGCCACCAGCCCTCCCTGCAGCCTTTGTAAACTGCTTAGACACTTTTAGGTCATCTGAAATGATAACCCCCATGTCCCCTTCTTTCTTGGTGATTGTTAGCAACTCCTCCCCCCCCCCCTGTCCTCTAGCTCGCCCCAGGATTCCTTCATCCCAGGTGCATTATTCTGCACTTCTTTGAGTTGAACCTTAGTTGTCACTCCTCAGACCATTCTTCAAGCTTCCCCAGGTCCCTTCCCATTCTCTCCACCCTTTCTGGAGTATCCACCCTATTGCAGATCTTGGTGTAACCCCCCTACAAATGGAGGTTCCCAAAAAGTCTTCCTTGAGCTTGCCTAAATGCTCACTGCCAGGCTGGTGTCCTGCATTTTAGCAGTTTAAATGTGATTACCAGAGCCTGTATAGCCTCTGTGTACCATCTCTTTAGGAGCTGCCTAATTGCAGCTTAAGTAATCTGAGAGTCCACGCTGTTGAAAGATGTAACTATTTACTGAAAATCATTTAGAGTGATAATGATAACATAGTTTGTCTAACCTGCTTTCTTTGTAGCAAGGACTGTTTTGTTTGTCTCCACTATCTTGGTCCTGGACTGCAAATTGGACCAAATAGTACTGGTGGGACCTAAAATGTAGCTGGACTAAAGGAGCTGTCTGAATTCAAAATCTGTAGGAACTGTAGTTTGGAGCTTTTTTGCACCTTTTTTGCAACTGAAGGAGGAGCTCTTGCTTTGACTGACAGCCAAATCAGCCAACCAAATATTTTAGATCTTGGGGAAGTCCCGGGCTGCTTGCAGTTTTCAGTTAGTTCTGAGCTGGGAAGTGAAATGAGAAGAGCTTAAGTGTAATTTGGGCAGCAATCCTGAGTGGATTCGCATGGGAAAACTGTGAAAGGGCTGAGTTTTCGGCTTGCATGTCTGCCTGCTGCTCCTGAGAGGGAGAGAAGAGAATTATTTTGGACTAAATCCAAGTTTGTGTGATTAAAGTAAGCTACTGAAGTGGGCCAGTCTCAACCTGAAGAAGACCGAAGATTTTGCTGAATGCGTTCGGCCTGTCAGGAGTTACGGCTACCCCTAAGCTCCCGGAGTATGCAGAGACTTTGTGATTGTGACCAGGGAGCGCTTTGCCTGGTACAGTAGAATTCTCTTAAATGTAAATGTGTTATTTGCTCCTAGTGGGTTATGAGTTAGTTCCCCACTGTGTGAACTGTGTTCTGCTTGCTGGAAGCTGTACTCAGCCCAAAACGGACTGCATCAGAATTTGTCTCCATGCGGTCTGGGCCTTGCCAGACCGGCCCAGCCAGACTACCCACTGCACAGAGAAGTCATCGACAAGAGACCTGCCTGGGGATCAGCCCCCTGCTCCACGCTTGAACAGGAACAACGCCTCTGCGACTCGTGTGGGCCTGCTTCTCCTGGCATTCCAGATCAACCACCTCCAGTCTTGATTTTCATCTAGCCTGTGTCCAGTCTTGGGTATCATGAGTAAATACCAGGGTAGCTCCCTGCAACAACAGCTTAATCTGAGTGTGCCATCTGATTGTCTTGTTGTTTTGTTTCCTTTTCGAACTGAGCCCTCTGGCTCTGGATTACAAATATTGGCCTGGATATTCAGAAGGGTTGCGCATGGCGCAACAGTATTGCGCCATGCGCAACCCACTGATGCACCCTGGCGTGATATTCAAACGGGATTGAGTTTGGCATTAAACTCGGCGCGCCTGGAGCACATCAGTAATGTGGCGCGCGCAGGTAGGTGTGCCCATGCATACCTGCACATTCCGATATTCAGCCCGGGATGTGCTGAGCCTATGCATGCATAACCCCTACTTGCGCTGCACATAGGTGAGCCAAAAAAAAAGGAACAATGGCTGGCCACCCACAGGTGAGCTGCCGTATTGCAGGGCGCAACACAGCAGCTGCCACCTGTGGGTGGCCACTCGAGCTCCGACTGCACCTCCGTGGAGGCGCCCCCCCATGCCCGATCGTGGGCATATGTTGAATAAATAACGTCCTATATCCCTGGTGGTCCAGTGGACCGCTGTCAGCCTGATTGCCGGCATATGTTTAAATAAATAACGTCCTATATCCTTGGTGGTCCAGTGGACCACTGTCAGCCCAATCGCGGGCATATGTTTCAATAAATAACATCCTATATCCCTGGTGGTCCAGTGGACCGCTGTCAGCCCGATTGCGGGCATATGTTTAAATAAATAACGGCCTATATCCCTGATGGCCCAGTGGACCGCTTGCAGCCCGATCGCCAGCATATGTATTAAAAAGGAGAGATCCAATATCCCTGGTGGTCCAGTGGTACCCCTCCCCACCCGCCCACTGAGCTCCACCACCCGCCCCCTGCCAGTGGCGGGTGGCAGCACCCCACCTGCCTGCCACCCCACCGCCCGCCGACCGACACCGTACAGTAGGGCTGTATGCCCATTGGTCTACAGTGTGAGCCAATGCGCGTGCAGCCCATACCATACTACACATTCCAGATATGTGAATGGATCTATTCCACAGTACATCGCATGTAGGAACGGGATATGTGCTGCATGTATTAACAGTCTGTGGCCATGTGTGCCATAATACATAGCATGTAGGAACAGGATATGTTCAACTCAGGTGTCCAAAAGACATCCACAGATGTGAGAACTTCTCATAACCACTGTTTGCCCCGGTTGGGCTTGACCACTCCAGCAGTGGAACTGCAGTGTGGGTAAGAATAGGGCGTGGGAGTGACAAATGGGCCAGTACAGCACAGCATGTATGTCAGCATTTATGTTCTGCCAGGCTGGTTTTAGGGAAGGTGTTTGTATGCAGCCACTTGGCTGACACAACATATGTGCACCCACTGACAGGCATCAGTGGGACCTAACATGCCCTGCATGCCAATGAGAATGGCCCTGTATGTCAATGAAAATATCAAAGCTACAGAAATTCAGAATACACATAAGGAGCCAGAAGAACTGTGGGTCACCCTGGAAACAGGAAATGAGACAGCCATAAGAACTGGGGTTGTCTACAGGCCACCAGACCAGGGGGAGGACACAGACACATTACTGTTAGAAGATATACAAAACATGACAGCTAAAGGGGAGGTTCTGATAATGGGAGACTTCAACATGCCGGATACAGATTGGTCAATACCAGCAGGAACATCTGCCAGAACTAGACACATGGTGGATTCCCTGCAGGGGGAGGGCCTCAAACAACTGGTACAACAACCCACAAGAGACAGGGCTATCCTAGATCTAGTACTGACTAACAGGCAAGGGATCACAGATCTCCATGTAGAAGGTCACCTGGGGGCCAGTGACCATCACATGGTGTGGTTCAATTTGGCCACTACATCTAAATCATCCCATTCCAAGGGAGAAATATGGGACTTCAGAGGCGCTGACTTTGATAAGATGGCCAACAGAGTTAAGCTAGCCCTGGCAAAAAGAAACACAGGTGAGGAGGTACAGGCAAAAGTGGATAAGCATTAAGGATGCAATACTTGAAGCAACATCCCATTGTGTTAGACAGAAAAGGAAGTGCAAAAGAAGAAAGAAACCACTTTGGTTCTCAAATACAGTAGCAGAAATGGTCAGAGCCAAAAGGCTGGCCTTCGGGAAATATAAGGGAACACAGCGGGATGAAGATAGGGAGGCATACCAAACTGCCCTAAGGGAAGCAGGGAAGGCAGTAAGGCAGGCAAAGTCCCAAATTGAGGAAATACTAGCACGAACAGTAAAAGAAGGTGACAAGACTTTCTATAGATACATTAGTGAAAGGAGAAAGTCCAGAGGGGGTATTGCTAAGCTCAAAGGAGAAAAGGGGGCATGTGATGAGGAGGACCCTGTAAAAGCATCTATCCTAAATAGATACTTTTGCTCAGTATTTACTGAAGAGAAGCTAGGGCCGGGCCCACAGCTCAGCACCATGGACACAGGGGGAGGGAGGGAGGTGAGCACTACTCCCTTCACAAAAGAAAGAGTCCTACAAGAGCTCGCTAAGCTCAAGGTGGACAAGGCAATGGGACCTGATGGCATACATCCCAGGGTACTTAAGGAGCTAAGGGTGGAACTAGCAGAGCTATTAGCAGAACTGTTTAGTGAGTCTCTGAGCACAGGAGAGGTCCCAGAAGACTGGAGAAGGGCTCATGTGATCCCGCTCCACAAGAGTGGTAGCAGGGAGGAGGCAGGGAACTACAGACCAGTCAGTCTTACCTCAGTAGTGGGCAAGATTATGGAGGCACTCCTTAAATAAAGGATAGTGCAACACCTGGAATCCATAAGGGCACAGGATCCAAGACAGCATGGGTTTACAAAAGGAAGGTCCTGTCAAAATAATCTCATAAATTTCTTTGACTGGGTAACCTGAGTGGTGGACCAAGGGGGAGCAGTTGATGTCACCTACCTTGACTTCAGCAAAGCTTTCGACACTGTTCCACATAGAAGATTGATAAATAAGCTGGGTAGGCTCGGGGTGGATAAGAAGTTGGTCAACTGAGTGGCAAACTGGTTGACAGGCAGAAAATAGAGAGTGGTGGTAAATGGTATACAGTCAGAAGAGATGCAAGTCACAAGTGGGGTACCTCAGGGATCAGTCCTGGGGCCGGTCCTCTTCAATATCTTCATTAGTGACACTGCAGATGGACTAGAGGGTAAGGCTTGTCTGTTTGCAGATGACACCAAGATCTGCAACAGAGTAGATGATCCAGATGGGGTGGAAAGAATCAGAAGAGATCTGGATAAACTAGCAAAGTGGTCAGAAAAGTGGCAACTGGGATTTAATGCAAAGAAGTGCAAGATCATGCACATAGGGAAGAGAAACCCTGTAGCCACCTATAGGCTGGGAGGGGAGTTGCTGGCAGTCACAAAGGAAGGAAGAAAGAAAGAGACTTGGGCATCATCATCACTGATGACCTGAAATCATCCAAGCAGACCTCTAAAGCAGTAGGTAAGGCTAGGGGGATGTTAGGGTGTATTAGTAGGGGTATCACAAGTCGTAAGAGGGAGGTAATAATCCCTCTTTACAAGACACTGGTTAGGCCTCATCTGGAGTACTACATGCAGTACTGGAGGCCACACCTTCATAAGGACATTAACCAAATTGAGGCAGTCCAGAAAAGGGCAACCAAAATGGTGCAGGGACTGCATCAGAAGACATATGAGGACAGATTAACGGAGCTCAATATGTATACCCTTGAGCAAAGGAGGGAGAGAGGTGATATGATCGAAACATTCAAACACCTTAAGGGCATTAACAAGGTGAAAGAGTCTAACATGTTTAAATATAAGAAAATAGCAGGACAAGAGGACACAGCATGAGATTAGAGGGAGGCCAATTAAGGGGAATGTGAGGAAATTATTTTTCACAGAAAGAGTGGTGGATGCATGGAATGGCCTATCTCAGGAAGTGGTGGCTATGAATACAGTGCAGGGCTTCAAACAGGCATGGGATAGGCACAAGGGAGCAATACAGATGAGTATGAATAGATAGGCCACTGACAGAGCAAAGGCCAATGGCACATTTACAAGGTAGAAAAAGAAACGGGCAGACTGGATGGGCCTTGCGGTCCTTATCTGCTGTCAACCTCTATGTTTCTAACCACTGACTTCAACCCTTCTCCTTACCACAGAGGGCTAGGGAAAGAATGCAGGATTTTGGCGCAGTTGCTCCAGACTAAAACACCGCTGAAGCATCCTTCTGCAGACTGCCATTTCCCATAATCCCCTGTTCCTGTGGAGTGGAGGATTTACTGTGGGACAGGACAGAACTTCTGATTGGAATTGTAGTCCATCCCGGTCTGTCACCCCAGATGACCCCACCACTTAGCAGACACGGCCTAAAAGTAGAAAATGCGGTGGGGGCTTCATGGGACAGGCATGTAGGAAGCTTGAGGACACTAAGGGAATGGTCCTTAGACTAATGGGAGACCACTGGACTAATCAGGGATTCACTAGATACAAAACAAGGCAGGCAAGATGGGCCTGGGTGCCCTTATCTGCCGTTAACTTCTATGTTTCTAAATGGGAAAGCCAGATTGATGTAATAAAAACCCTGAATGGAAAAAAAGGCCTAGCACACCATGATCCAAGCAATTTCTACAGTTGCTTCAGCATTCATTTTTTTAATGCATGTATAGTTTTATAATTAATGATCAACACACAGCCCAAAATAGAAAAAAAAAATGAAACCAGGTAAAAACTCAGAACAGAAATAGTCAGTTTGTAAATAAAACTAGGCAAAAATTCCCAACTGAGATAGTCACTGTTTGTAAATGAAACTAAACAATCAGAACAGAAATAGTCACTGTTTGGTAGAAAAGTTCTCAGGACTAGGAGGATTCATTTGGGATTTGTCCGTAAAATGGCACAGATTTACTACAACAGCAACACTGCATAATGGAGCATGACCGTCCAGACATACTAACCACGGCACTCTGCAACGGCATATAAATTATGAGACTTTCCTAGAACTTGGGGCGATAGTAACATAGAAACATAGACTTTGACAGCAGAAAAGGACCACTTGGCCCACCCAGTCTGCCCATTTTCCTACCTACTGGATAAGCTCCAGATTCTAGTTAACCAACAGCCTGCTTCCTGCAACCCCGCACTACAGCAGATGTAGTCCCCTTATACAAAAGTGGGAACAAAGAGGAAGCAGGGAACTACAGACCAGTCAGCCTCACCTCGGTAGTGGGAAAGATCATGGAAGCACTACTGAAGGAGAGATTGGTGGAACATCTGGTTGTCAATGGACTACAGGACCCAAGGCAGCATGGTTTCACCAGGGGAGGTCATGTCAGACCAACCTCATTGAATTTTTGACTGGGTGACTAGGGAGGTGGATCAGGGAGGGCAGTGGACATGGCCTATCTGGACTTCAGCAAGGCCTTTGACACTGTGCCACATAGAAGACTATTACACAAACTGGGAATATGGGTGTGGGCAGGACAGTAGTGTGGTGGGTAGGTAACTGGCTGGGTGGCAGGACACAGAGGGTGGTGGTAAATGGCTGTCACTCCACAGAGGGAAGAGTGACCAGTGGTACCACAGGGATCAGTGCTGGGACCGGTCCTATTCAACATCTTCATCAGTGACATTGCACAGGATATAGAAGGCAGAATTTCACTGTTCGCTGATGACACAAAGCTCTGTAATAGAGTAGACACACCAGAGGGTGTAGACAGAATGAGAAGGGACCTGCAGAAACTTGAAGAATGGTCAAGGGTTTGGCAGTTGAAATTCAATGCAAAGGAGTGCAAGATAATGCATATGGGGCACAAAAACCCTGGCACAATATATCAGTTGGGGGTGAGGATATAGCATGCACCAAGCAGGAAAGGGATCTTGGGGTTGTCATCTCTGATGACCTCAAGGTAGAAACAGTGTGACAAGGCATCAGGTAAAGCAAATAGGATGCTGGGATGTATGAGGCAGGGGCATCACCAGCAGGAAAAGGAGGTCATAATTCCGCTATACAAGACACTAGTGAGGCCCCACCTGGAGTACAGTGTACAGTTCTGGAGACCATACCTACGTAAGGACATAGACAGGGTAGAGAAGGTTCAGAGGAGGGCAACAAAGATGGTGCATGGGTTGCATCACAAATCCTATGAAGACAGGTTGAAGGAACTGAACATGTACTCCTGGAGGAGAGGAGGGAGAGAGGGATATGATAGAGACATACAAGTATCTTACAGGGAGGAACAGGTGCAGGAAAACACTATTTTTGCGAAAAAAGATGTTTCAGGACTAGAGGGCATGGGATGAAGTTGGAGGGAGGACAATTCAGAGGAAACATGAGAAAGAATTTCTTCACAGAACGGGTGGTGGACAAGTGGAACACCCTGCCAGAGGAAGTGGTGGGGCTGAAACAATCACGGATTTAAGAATGCATGGGATAGACATAAAGGAATTCTAGAGGTCAGGGGTAAGGGGAAATAGACTTCTAGGAAAACAAACTGAACTTACAAGCTCAAATGGGCAGACTAGGTGGGCCATAGGCCCTTATCTGCCGACACTGTCTATGTATCTATGTATCTATGTATAATTGCTTTGTGTCTGTCCCAAGCATGTTTGAATTCCCCCACTGTTTTAGACCCAACGACCTCCTCAGGAAGGCTGTTCCATGTATCCACCACTCTCTCCATGAAAAAGAATTTCCTCACATTACCCCTGAGCCGTCCCCCCTCTATCTTTAAACTGTGCCCCCTTGTTCTTACACATCTCTTTTTCTGAAAGATGCTACCCTCCTGGACTTTGTTGATTCCCTTGAGGTACTTGAACGTTTCTATCATGCCCTGTCCCTCCTTTCATCAAGGGTATACATATTAAGCTCTCTCAGTCTCTCTTCATATGGTTTCTGATGTAGACCCTGCACCATTTTAGTTGCCCTCCTCTGGACTGCTTCCATCCTGTCTATGTCCTTGCGTAGATGAGGTCTCCAAACTGCACACAGTACTCCAGATGGGGTCTCACCAACTGTCTGTATAGAGGGATAATCACTTCCTTTTCTACTTGTGATGCCCCTTCCTATGCATCCCAGTGTCCCCTGGCTCTCCTTACTGACTTCTCACATTGCTTACCCACCTTTAGGTCATCTGATATGACTACTCCCAGGTCCCTTTCCATTTTGTTGTTGTTAGTACCTCCTGCTATTGTGTACTCTTCTCCTGGGTTTTGTTTCCCAGGTGTATTACTTTGCACTTCTTTGCATTGAATCTAAGTTGCCATATGTCTGACCATTCCTCCAACCTTGCCAAGTCCCTTCTCATCTTTTCTACCCCCTCTTGTGTATCAACTCTGTTACAGATCTTTGTGTCATCTGCAAAGAGGCATACCTTTCCCTCCAGACCCTCTGCAAAGTCACTTATAAAGATGCTAAAGAGGATTGGACCCAGTACTGAGCCCTGAGGTACTCCACTAGTAACCCCCCTTTCTTCGGAATGTGTTCCATTCACTATTACCTTCTGTGTCCTGTTGTGCAGCCAGTTCGCTACCCAGGCTACCACCCTGGGACCCACTCCCAGGCTGGCTAACTTGATTATTAATCTTTTGTGCGGGACTGTGTCAAATGCCTTGCTAAAGTCTAGGTAGGCCATATCCACAGCCCTCCTCTGGTCTATTACTTTGGTCACCCAGTCAAAGAAATCAATTAGATTAGTCTGACATGACCTTCCTGCTGTAGAATCCATGTTGCTTTGGGTCCTGTGCCCCGCTGGCCTCTAGGTGCTCAACAATTCTTTCTTTCAGAAGTGATTCCATCATTTTCCCTACCACTGAGGTCAAACTTACAGGTCTGTAGTTTCCTGCTTCTGCCTTGCTCCCACTTTTGTAAAGGGAATCACATCGCCCTCCTCCAGTCCTCAGGTACCACCCCATCCTGCCATGATTTGTTAAAAGTGTGGTCAGTGGTGTCACTAGGTCCCCCTTAGTTCTTTTAGGATTCTGGGGTGAATCCTGTCAGGCCCATTGCTTTGTCCACCTTGAGTTTTAGGAGTTCTTTCAGGACTCTTTCTTCTGTGAATGGACTGGTATCAACCCCCCTACCCAGAGTGCTTCTATTGTCTGGTTTAGGTAACTGCTCCTCATCTTCTTTTGTGAATACTGAGCAAAAGTATTCATTCAGTATCTCTGCCTTTTCACTGTCTCCCTCTGCCCACCTCCCCTCTCCTTTATTAATCTTCACTATCCCTCCCTTAACCTTTCTATGCTCCCTAATGTACCTATAAAAGGTTTTATCCCCCTTTTTGACTGAGTTGGCTATTTTTTCCTCGGTTTGTGCCTTTGCTATTCTGACTGCCTTTCCTACTTCTTTCTGCTTTAATTGATGCAGTTCCCTGTCATGCTCCCTCTGTGATTCCTTATACTTTTTGAATGCAGCCTTTTTCTCCTTAACCTTCCCTGCCACCTCTTTTGAGAACCATAGTGGTTTTTTACTCCGCTGAAGGATTACGGCCAGATCGCTGTGCTGCACTGCTGTTAGAGACTGCTCGGTAATGTATCTCTTAGAGCTGCGCGAGCGGGTAACAAACAGCTGACACGCTATACACACAGCACAGACTGGCAGCGAGGCAAACCACACCATAAATAAACAAAGCAGATACCCTACTACATGTAGTCAAATTTTTTATCTTAGTTGAATGAAAGTCACAAAAATACAGAAAATATTACATCAGACTAAAGCAGACATCCGCTCATTTACAGTACGAATACAGAATCAAACTACAGCAGAGGCAGCACATTCTCAGCATTGTCCTCTGCATGTTTCTCCTCCTGATACTGCACAATGTGCTCAAAAATATTATTGAATGCCGATGACACAGTCCGGCCATAATGCTCAAACCACATAAACGCAGCTTAAGGCACATATTTTTCTGCATTTTCTATGTACTATTATCACTGCTTCTTTCTTCTGTGGGGGTGCTCTGCCCCCCCCAGGTCCTATGTACTACGTTGCTGTACAATTATGTATTGTATCAAAGTTCTACAATATACTCTATATTTGTTATAAATATTTGTTGTTGTTACCACTGTTTGTTTCTTCTGTGGGGGCACTCAGCCCCCAACACCCCCAGGTCCTATGTACTCCGTTGCCGCACAATAATTTAATAGTTGTTGTTGCAACCACTGTTTCTTTCTTCTGTGGGGGCACTCTGCTCCCACACCCCCGGGTCCTATACACTATTATTTATTGGTTCCTTCTCTGATGTCGCACTATTATTATTAATACTATTATTATTATTATTCTGACTCGGGCATGTCTATGAGTTGGGCATGGACTGGAAGAGGCGTGACTAAGTGGCGTCACTTAACGCAAGCCTGTTACCGTATACCTTTCATGTTTGCTTGCGCAACTGGCTGTAATCGTTCACTATGACCGAACTTGGCAACACAGAATTCACATTGAACATTACAGCATCCTGCTGCAAGTAGTTTGGAAGGTGTTTATCTTTCCCCCAAACAGTTAACAGGGTTGGTTCAAAATAAATCTTTACCTTGGATTCACAAACATGCACCACGCGCTGATTTACTGCTTCAGAGTAAACAGGTTCTGCCTGGATGTTCAACACAGCTTCGCTAGTGATCCACGTTGCTATGCTTGTGTGTGGCTGCCTCTTGATTCTTCTTGTTTTTTTCTCCAAGCTCTTCTATTACTGCTAATGCTGACAAGGCCTCTCTCCATTATACTGCCTGCTTTTTTGAAGATCTCTCTTTCGTGCCACAAAACAACTAACAGTCCTCTGCAAGCTGTCAAACGGAAGTCATCCCCATATCCTTTGCTGATTGGCCAGGTTGTTTCCTTTGCAGAGATGCAACAACAGTGTTGGAAGGAAAAAAACAGTAAGCATTTATTTACAAACAAATTTGTTTATTTCAGAGCTCGATATGCTGTTTATAATTAAAAAATGTATTACTGCATGCTCCTTATCTTTAATGTAAAAGTAAGTGAACCTTCTAGAAAGGAGCAAAAACCAGGAAATGGAAGTTGAGCTGAATGTTAAATATACATGATGACATCTGCATAGCAACCACAATTAGTGTTAGAAGAGTATGGCTTGAGAGGGATGCTAGGCAAATATGCATATTTAACACCCATTCTCAGCCTCCATTTTTAGTTTACTGCTAGACCAGCCTGTTCATTCAATTACTTTTTGTCAGAGACAGAGCATGCAGTAACAATTAGGTATAAGCAGCATATCTCTCTCTGGATTTAAACAATCTATAAAGAATGTATAAACAGCAAAACACCCTGTTTCTCCAAACTTGTCCTATCAGTTTGACAAAATTCAGTCACAATTAATAGGATTGGGGGCATATTTCTGCGGCAGGGGTGGATCTCGATGTGTAATATGAGGTGGTTCTCTTTATTTAGGGGAGAAACACCACTAATTTGGGATAATCAGACAGAGATGACTATAAAGGTAGGTTCTTCTAACTCTTGAACCCCTCTAGATTTGCCATTGTGGGGGTTAAGTGAGACAAAGTTGCTGGCTGATTTATTTTTTCCATCATGTGTTTGTCCTCACAATCAGCTCCCATCCAGTGAGACCTCTAGCACTCTCATCCACCATCCAGGGACTTACCCCATCCTCCTTCCAACCACTGCAGGTGGATGCTACAGGCACTGGTGCAAAGCTTGCAGGGTCGCTATCTTCATCCCACTGGTTGAGTTGTTTTCCTCCCAGTTTTTCTCCTTATGTCCCCCCCTACAAGTTGGCTCATGTTCTATGACATGGACGACTCGAGCAATGTGAGAACGTCATACGTGCTCAGTGTTTGCACCCAGCCTTCCAAGAGATGGTCACTGCCATGATACCAAGCCTCCACAAGGTGCCAGTAGTGCGGTGACCAGCACAACCCCACCCCCACAAAGGAAGTGAGCCTTTTGTGGGTGCTTAGTTTTCCTTCTCCTGTTTAGGTTCAGCAATATAAATTAAGTTACATTTTGTTTCCAGAATGGAACTGATACCTCATCTGCCACTGTCTGCCTTTCTGATGCCCCCTCCTGCCACACTACATGGAGGGAGCTTTGTGACATGCAGTGCTTGGCCAATTAGGGGTTTGGGGCAGAGCAGTAATGTGGGAAGAGGACTAAAGATGCTTACTTAAGCCCCACCCCAAATAGCATAATTGCTTTCCCCCCACCAAATATCTGAGGATCTGATAACATGCTGCTCCTTCTCCCCTAACACACACATAACATGGCATCAAGGGGAGCAGCAAATAATGAGGAGTAGTAGGACATTGGGGTACACAGGCTATTGTCCCCCAAAACTTAACTTTTACTTTCTTTCTATTCTAATGGACTTAAAGGGCATAACCGTCCTGGGCTCATTTGCACTTTCTGCCACAGGTTTCATGGCGGACACCTTGCAGCGGAAGTGGTGTAGTGAACGAGAGTCTTATGCTGTACAAGAGTACTGCTTGGGACTACTCGTGTGTTGCTCGGATTACCACGTACCATTTGAAACTGTAAGATTTACAAGTGGAGCATGGTCCAGCAGCTGTGCTCCTTTAGTGTAGTGGCTAGGGTGGTGGACTATGAGGTAGATAGGCAGGTCAGTAATAGGGACAGGGATTCGGTTCCCACAGCCTCCCATTTTTGGTAGGTGAACAAATAAAATCTTTGCAGTCGCACCCACAGACTAAAAGCGTCCATCTGAAATGTTTAATTTTTTTTTCAATATGGTGCAACCTCAGAGTTAATTATATTTATTTACAGGGGTGGGGAGGGGTGACATTTGGCCAGCTGGTTAAGATTGTTCTATGATATTTGTAATATAAAAATGTAGTGTGTGATTGTCTCCATAAGACAGCTGGGCTATGGGTGCTTCCCCCCCCCCCCAGGTTTTAGTGAAAATAGGCTATATGTTTTAAACCAGGAGTTTTCTGTAATGTAATTAACTCTTTTTGAGAAGTTGCATTTTATAGCCTTTTATGCTCTCCTGCCTCTGAAGCTGGGAAACTAAAATATACATTTTATGGCTTCAGATAAGCTGATTCCTGTTGGCTATATTTGTATCTAAGTGAGAAACTGCAGAGTCGTAAAAATCTTTGATGTGCTCTGGGAACAGGAACTGCTCAAAGATCAAAGAGAAGGAACTGGGAAATCACAGACTTATAATTTGGGAATTTAGTTTTTGCTGAAGCCACAGTATATTAAATATCTCCTGACAGGAAGATCATTGTTTGAATAATTATAATTAATGGGTCTCCCCTTTTGCCATTGAGAGACCATGGCATAATTTGCTGTTATAAAGGAGCATTTATAATGGCAAACACGCGCACGGTTCTCCTCCCTCTGCGCATGCACCTACACCAGCGTCTCCCCTCCTGGCTCGCACTTCCTTTCTACAATGGAGCCGCCAAAGAAACACGGCGGTGAGTAAATTAAAAAAAAATCAAAATGAGCACTACTTTTACAGGTGGGGGACTTTGAACATTAAAAAAAATAAATAAATGAAGCCGCTGAAAATGAAAATCCAGCCGGACATAAAATAAAGTGGCGCATACTCGTAGCCACACCGAAACTACTGATTTTATTTTATATAATTGTTGTGGCCAAAAAGGGGAGACCCATTAACTATATAAAATAAAATATGGGGTAGTGTGTTTAAACTCGAGGTTTACACACACCCTTGGGGTTAGATGCTTTGCACAAACCCCGAGAGCGTAGCATCTAACCCCTCGGGTGTATGTAAACTCTTGTTAAACACACCACCCCGTACTTTATTCTATATTTTATATTCTAACAGGAGGAGCTAGATGACATCATAGAAGGGGATGAAACACATAGTTTAAACTGTATTCTGTTTCAGCTGAGTGACATAACTTTTTGTACTCTTAAGAAACAACATCTAACTCTAAGCACTGTATTGAGGTAATACATTAGATAGAAAAGTCTAATTGTATTATGGTAGGAGTTTTAGTTTGTACTTTTCCTTGTTTTCTTTTAAGTGATTGTATGCTTTGTGATATATTGTTCTGTATTTACATTTTACATATTTTTATCCATTTTTAAGTAAACCTTTTATTTAAAAAGACTGCCTGGGTGTGTCTTCAAAGTTTTTCTTTTTGCATGTGATGTATAGATGGTTAAGACTGGCAAATAATTGTTCATAAGCTGATGGTGTTACCAAACTGGGAAAAGGTAAGAATATATCTAAGGTCTTTTATAGAGTTTTATGGGTTCATTTGGATACCTGGTTAGGTGCCCTTAGGCAAACGATATCTGGCACCCCCCCCCAAAAGCAGATTATCTGAGCCTGTACATTTGGGTACGCTAGCATAAGGTTCACAGTCTGAATCCCCCCAGAACTTGAGACTAAAGGTGATTTGGACCCACAAGCAGACAGGAGGGTTACCCTGTTCTGTTACCTGTTCACAATACTGCGCTTGGAGGTTGGCACTGTGGGAGCAGAGGGCCTGACCTGCTGAGTGCATTTGTGACAGGGGGCACATCCTCAACAAAAGAAATAACAACTCTGAAATGTACTGGTAGACTTTTAGGATAGACATGCAGTTATGGCACTGATGGGGTTCCCATCCACGATGGTATTCCCATCGGCCATACTGTTTCCTGTCCACCATGATACCTGCAGTATAAACTACAACTGCTCCCTTCCTTTAATGCTAGGAGGGGAATGCTAGGAGAGGAAATTAATTTGATTCTATTTTAATTTAAATGGAATCCAGCAAATGTGAAATTCTTTACTAACGGCCTTTTGGGAAAGGGGGCAAATGGAATGCATACAACAGCATTTTTCTTACTGGGAGGGGACAACTGTCCAGACATCTGGGGAATTTTGTATTGAAAAGAGGGATAACTGGGGTAGAAAATACTAGGAAATTTTATTTTGGAGAGGAGTACAATCAGGAGGTGGCCTCAGATATAAGGGGATTATGTTTTATGGAGAGTGGGTGACAAGGCACCAGGTGCCAGGGATTTTTCATTTGGGAATGGGACAGTTGGGACGAGCAGGCACCAGTCAGATTTGGGGAGGGGAAGATCAGAAAGGAAACAGATGACAGGGAATTTTCTTTAAGGGAAGGTGACATGGAGGGGGCTGACACCATGGAATTTCCTTCTGGGGAGAGGGATAGTGGGGGGGGGCAGGCACCAAGGAATTTTCATTTGGGGGAAGAAACAATCCAAGGAGTGCCCAGACATCATGAAATTGTCATTGGTGAAGGTAAACAGTTGATAAGGGAGGGGGACAGACAACAGGGAATTTTCATTTGGTATGGGACAGTTGATATAAGGTACCAAACACCAGTGAATATTTATTTGAAAGAGGTCAACAATCAGAGCAGGAGCCCAGACAGCAGAGAACTTCCTTTAAGGGAGGGGCAATGGGGGGGAGACACAAGGGATTTTTTGGTGGGGAGGAGGACAATGACAATTTTTTCTTTGGGAAGGGGGCCATAAAATGGGTGAACCAGACACCGGGGAATTTTCTTAAGGGATTAATCATTGCAGTGTTAGCTGTTTGAACAGTGGTCATGGTTCACAAAAACTGTTACACTGCGATTGACTTCAAATGAAGGGATTCAGGACATGCAGAAGTGTGTAGCACAGCAGTGGATTAATACTCCAGAACAGTGAGATGACATTGCTGAAGACTATTGGGACCATTTAGTCAAAGAAAGAGTGGCATAAAGGCCTGCACCACGCTTGCATGTCACCTGATCCAGGTGCTGCTATGTACAGTTGGATAGCACATGGCACTGTCCGACTGTCTGGTCATGCCAGTACTGTGTTCTGTGCAATAGCACTGCCCTGACACAGTCCATGATGTATATAGCCCACAGGTAATACTGCCACCCAAAACAGGCTAACAAATGACCCCTGTGGGCAATATTCAGCCACAACATGCAAATGGATCCTCTGGGTATGCATGGTGCTAAGGGGGCCATTTGCATGCCTGTTATGAGCATATTAGTATGGGGAGCAGCAGCCCCTTTGTGCCATTGATGACTCAATCATGCCCATATCCGTATCAGTATGGATCAGGGTGGGGAGTCCCCAGACTACCAGGACAATGCAGGTGTACATCTGATGGGATCGGTACAGTGATTGGGGGGTGGGAGCTACAAGACCACCATGTCTGTTGCAGGTTCAGGGCCGGGGTCATGATGGCAGCTCCAGCACTTCTGCCCTGTCAACATGATGTGAGGGTGTGTGGTTTGTGTCCAGATACTGCCTGATTTTTGGCAGCTGTAAACAGCGCTGCTTCAGGAACAGTTTGCTACAGCCACGTATGTCTGTGAATGCCACTGTGCCATTATGCACAACGGCCCCCCTCATTTTCCTGGGTGCAGGGACACTGTAGCACCCAGGCACAGCTGAATCTGTGAGCCCCAAATGGGCCTCTGAATATGGTCCAGTCCCGTGCAGCAGCGCAGACTGAGGCAGCTACCTTTGGAATATCAGGGCCAAGGAAAACGACCTTCACTGCTTTCAAGGATTAATTTAGTTATCAATTAGTATTCTTCTCAGTCCAGCAGTATTCATTATATAGTTGTCTTGCTGAAGAATACTTTAGAATATTAAGAAAGGCTAAGCGTAACCTTCAAATACTACTGGAAGACAGGTTGAAGCTCAAATGTAGTATTCAACTTTGGTGAGGGTAGTTATGAACACCTTTCAAGCACATAGCAACTGAGTTCTGTCACTCTGCAGTGTTCTGTCTTCTTACCAATGAAGACAAAAAGATTATCTGAGTACATCATCTAGGACTTTTAATAAAAAGTTTCTACAAAAAGAATTGTATGGTGTGTTTTATTATTAATTGTTTATCTTGCTGTCTATAAATTACATGCAGCATGTCTTCAAATCTATCTTTATTTCTTATAATAAAATTGGAGGGGTAACTTGTCTCATGCTACCTATGTTAAAACACACACATACACACACCATAAATGTATGCAAAGGTGGTCGGCCCGCTGGTGCAGTGCTAGCACTACTGCTTGTGACACCAATGACCCCAGTTCGAGAATAAGCCTGAGTTGTCAGAGGGCTTGCCAGGGGAGGAGGCTCGAACATCCAAGAGGATGCTCCCCTCCTCAAGAAGGGAGGACTGCCAATCTTCCTGTGCTACCACCACCTCAGTGATCACAGGTGGTGGTGCAAGCCGGAGATGCGGGAGTATGAGAGAGAGAGGATGCTGACCACTGAGATGTGTGCATCACCATGCATCACTCTCTGCTGTGCTACCACCACCTGGGTGACAAGTGGTGGTGCAAGTTGAAGCTCAGGGAATATGAGAGGGAGGACGCTGACCACTGAGATGTGTATATCACCACACATCAGTTCCTGCTGTGCTACCACCACCTGGGTGACCAGAGGTGGTAGTGTACACTGGAGTTGCATAAGTATGAGAGTGAGGATGCTGACCACTGAGACGCATGCATCATCACATATCAGCACGTATGTGTGAGTCTTTAAGGGACCAGGTCGCATCCTTACTGGTGACAGCACACACGGAAATGCCCAGGGGAATTAGCATGATGCAAGCTCCACGCTGCAGGTCCCACATTACCGACTGCAACTTATACCACCAAACTGAGCAAAAAAAATCCCCCACCATGGGGTATAGGCTCCCATCTTATGGCCCCACCCTGGGGGCAAGTCAGGGAGGAAAAGGCAGTAGTGGTGAGTCCTCGGGCAAGGTGGGTGATGGGGCTGGATGCAGGTGCATGACCAGTGAAGAGCTGTCTGGTGTGAAAGAGGGCAAAGCACTGTGAATTAAAAAATAAATACATAATTGTATGCAACAGGCAAAATTGTAGGTAAAACATTTTTGTCCTCGTTATAATCTACTTTGTTATACATAGCATGATGCAATGAATGATTGTTTGGTGTGCTATGGGGGATATCATCTCAATTACTATAAAGTGCCATTTTTATTATATCTACCCTCCCATACTGCTTAATAGCAGGTTTTTATCTCAGCAAGGAACTTGTTCTCTTTAGAATAATAAGCACTGACTCACAAGGCATTCTGTGTTGGAGTCCAATACTGTTGCTTAGGGAACCAAATGTCTGCTGAGGGAGGGTGAACTAAAAGCATGCAAAAGAGGAGGGGGCAGGGATCTTTAAACTTCTCTACTGGGTGATGGAGCTAATAACCTGCAAGATGGATGGGGGCTAATAACTTGCAGTGCGAAGGGGGCTAATAACCTGCAAGGGGATTGGGGGCTAATAATCTGCAAGGGGCGAGGGCCAATAACCTAGGGGTGGGGGCTCATAAACTGTAAGTGTGAAGGGGCTAATAACCTGCAAGTGGAGGGGGGCAATAAACCTGCAAGGGGCAGAGGGGTCTAATAATCTGACAGGGGAAGGGAGCTAATAACCTGCACCGGGGAATGGGACTGAAGTATGCAGAGGGGCAGGAGGGTGTACACTCTACAAGTGGGGCTAATAACCAATAAGGGGGCTAAATGCCTGCAATGTGGGTGGCCTAAAAGCTTGTGGAGAGGTGGGGTTAAAGCCTTCAAGGGGGGAGGTAACAGCCTGCAAGACAGGGTGGCATAAATCAGAGGGTTAAAAGCCTGCAAAGGGGAAGTTAAATTCATATCTTGGGGCTTTGCAGGGTGTATAATGACGACAATGGATTGCAGGCTTTAGGTGAAAAAAACCTAACAACCAATAACTCCTAAAACTAGATTGAGAGATAAAAACAGGATGATGCCATAAAGCTATAACACAATATTTTTAATCACTGAGATTAAAAAGCATTAAAAACAGAAAAATATACCAGAAAATATGCTTGTTTTTCTTGACAAGATAAAACAAGATAATTTGTCTTGATATAAGCCATTTTTTCTTAATAAATAAGAAAGAAACTCTAGAGATAATCTTGGGGATAAAATTTCAAGATTTTCATTTAGTGAAATAAGATAATTAAGCTTGTCAAGATATTATTTTTTGCAGTGTGTTAACTGGGGCACCTTTGCTGCAGCCACGTCCAAGAGCAGGTTCATTCTCGATGCCCTACGGGGACATGCCTCAGACAGATAGTGTTGGAACCCACTTGGGAGTGAGCAATCTTAGACCTGGTGCTCCCAAGCGGGGACAGAGATAGAGGTTCTCGGATTTAGAAGTGGGTAGCCAGCTGGGAACAAGTGACCACCAGACAGTGTGGTTCATGATAAACACAGCCATACAGTCAAGCCATGCAAAACCAAGAGTATTGGACTTAAGGAGGGCTGACTTTGGGAAAATGGGAGTGACTCTGAAAAGCACCAGCAAACAGGCAAGAAGGAGGGGTGGGGGAACAATGGGGGAAAATCAAAACAGCCATCACAGAGGCAACAAGCCTTTGTGTGAAGCAAATCAACAAAACAAAATGGAAAAAAAAAACACTATGGTTCTCAAAAGAGGTGGTGGGGAAGGTTAGGGAGAAAAAAGTAGCATTCAGGAAGTATAAGGAACACAGAAGGAGCCGGACAGAGAACTGTACCAGTTAAAGCAGAAGGAAGTGGGGAAGTCAGTCAGAATAGCAAAGGCCCAAACTGAGAAAAAGATAGCCAACTTAGTAAGAAGAGGGATAAAACCTTTTATAGGTACATTAGGGAGTGAAGAAAGACCAAGGGAGGGATAGTGAGGCTTAATAAAGGGAAGGGGGGGTGGGCAGAGGGTGATAGTGAAAAAGCAGGGATACTGAATGAATACTTCTGCTCAGTATTCAGAAAAGAAGAGGAGGGGGAGGTACCTAAACCAAATAATAGAAGCACTCTGAATAGGTGGGTCGATACCAGTCCATTCATAGAAGAAAGGGTCCTCAAAGAACTCCTAAAACTGAAGGTGGACAAAGAAGTGAGGCCTGATGGGATTCACCTCAGAATTCTAAAAGAACTATGGGGAGAACTAGTGACACCACTGACTACCCTTTTTAAAGGAGAGCACCATTTACCCTGCAAGTCTGATCCTAGTATTTGCAGCCACCCAATTACTTAAATCTCAATCTGAGCACATTTTGATGTCTATATGTGTGTAAGGGTGACTTACTTTGAAATCCGCGATTCTGTCTGCTGCCTCACGACCATCCGCGCCATTTTCAGTCTCTCCTCCCATGGTGCTCCCTCTCGGTGTATTGCATGCTTGTGCACATAACCCATCACACCATGGGTAAAATTCTGTCTTGCACCCATGCAGTTTCTGTCAGTGCCACGCTGCTCATTAGATTTCAGTATCTGAGAAGCATCAGGGTTAGCTAGTGTGCAATATCTTAATTTAAAATCAAAAGTATCACTGAAACTCCCTTTTTTCCCCCCTCCAACAGCCATTTGCAATCCTTGTGGAAATGCAGCCACATTCCCCTATCTGACCCACAACGACTGTATGAAAAAGAACAGAAAGCCTTACATTCCACTAAGAGACCTCACATCATAAAGATCGGGGATGCAGCATACCACATATGGAACAGTATTTACTGTCAAACACAGTACATGAACCTCCGGGGGGGGGGGCGGTGAGTTCTTCAGCAGAGGGCTTCAGACGTTTTACATGACATGAGTTGACTTTATGATATTGCCAGTTCGCATCCTGTTACGTCACTCGTAGAAATGCTGTATCTTCAGCATTCCTGGTATGGCAGTCCAGCGAGTGAAACGTCCTCTGCAGAAGAACCCCCCCCCCAAGCTGCTTCCACGATCTTATGATGTGAGGTCTCTTAGTGGAATGTAAGGCTCTGTGTTCTTTTTTTCACGGTTTTGGATAGCGAGTAGGTGCGTACTGCTGAAAGTAAAGTAATATAGATTCACATCCATTCACTTCCTTTGTATGAAATTTCCCCCGCCCTACATGTCCAGATATGAGATTGTTCGTGAAAAAAAATAACCGTTGGTATACTGTCCCAGCAACACCCCCACCCCCACTCGACCCACCTCCAGAGGTAGTAATCACCAATCCACTCCACCTCCCACACCCAATCCAGAAAGATGCCTGGCGATCGATTACCTACTCACACCACCGCGCCGGCTGATTTAATGAACTGTCAAGCTGCCACAGTTAATTTGGCAGCAGCAGCCAGCCGCGGTGGTTTGAGGAGGGCTGTGCCGACCAACAGAGCTGCTTTCTGGATTTTGGTGAGGTCTGGGGAGTGGACTGGTGGTTACTACCTGCAAGGGGGGGATTGCTGGGACAGTACACCATCAGTGATTTTTTTTCAAGAACAATCTCATTTATGGACATATCGGGTGGGGGGAGTTTCATACAAAGGAAGTGGCTGAATGTGAATCTATATTACTTTGATGGCATACATGGGTTTGGTGGGGGCTGTAATTAGACACTGCCAAAACCTTACAGGTATGTCTCGGGCTGGGGGTAGCATTTCTACAGTGGCAATGACTGCGAGGATAGATCCCACTAACATGAGACAGAGAGACAGACACAAAAGAAATATAAGAGAACACAGATGCAGCAACAAAATACAGTGAGAGGAAAAAAGGATATTGAGCGCACATGGAAACAGAGCTAAAATGAGGTATGCTGCAAGCACTCACTCTTACCAGACACTGGTGCTCAATAAAGGGAACCGTGCGTGCACATAGTGACATGGATAAGGCAAACGCATGTGCAGCAACAAACCCAGGCACCAGAACATCCAAGCACAGTGCAGACATGAGGACAGAGGGTAGCGCACATGTATGGAGAATTTGCATGCAGAGTGCAGTGCCAGAGCACAGAACTTTACAGCATGGAGAACACCACTTCTTCCCAAAGGTAGCAAAACTAATCAATTATTATAAAACTACTTAAATGGTGGAGAAGGAGACTACAGCACAACTGCACATTCTCGGGCAAGCTACTGGACAATGTTATTTGGCAGTTTATTGAAGTTCTTCTTTAACAAATCATGGAAGGATGGTGTGGAACCTGAGGACTGGAGGTGGGCAGATGTGATTCCCTTTCACAAAAATGGGAGCAAGACAGAAGCAAGAAACTACAGACCTGTAGTTTGACCTCAGTGGTAGGGAAAATGATGGAATCACTGCTGAAGGAAAGAACTGTTGAACACCTAGAGGCCAGTGGGGCACAGGACCCAAGTCAGCATGGATTCATAGCGAGAAGGTCATGTCAGACGAATCTAATTGATTTCTTTGACTGAGTGACCAAAGTAGTAGACCAGGGAGGGGCTGTGGACATGGCCTACCTAGACTTTAGCAAGGCATCTGACACAGTCCCACACAAAAGATTAATAAACAAGTTAGCCAGCCTAGGAGTGAGTCCCAGGGTGGTAGCCTGGGTAAAACATTGGCTGGACAACAGGACGCAGAGGTTAATAGCAAATGGAGTTCATTCCAAAGAAAGAGGGGTTGCTAGTGGGGTACCGCAGGGTTCAGTACTGGGACCAGTCCCCTTCAATGTCTTTATAGGTGACATTGCAGAGGGACTGGAAGGGAAAGTATGCCTCTTTGCAGACGACAAAAAGATCTGCAACAGGGCTGATACACAAGAGGGGGTGGAAAAGATGAGAAGGGATTTGGCAAGGTGTCAGAAGTATGGCAGCTTGGATTCAATGCAAAGAAGTGCAAAGTAATGCACCTGGGAAACAAAAATACAGAGGAAGTGTACACAAAGTAGGGGTATGTACTAACAACAACAAAAATGGAAAGGGAGCTGAGGCAGGCAAGCAATGTGAGAAGGCAGTAAGGAGGGCTGGGTGGATACTGGGATGCATAGGGAGAGGCATCACCAGTAGAAAACAGGAAGTTGTTATCCCTCTGTACAGACAGTTGGTGAGACCCCTTTTGGAATACTGCATGCAGTCCTGGAGACCCGATCTCCGCAAGGACATAGGATGGAGGCAGTCCAGATGAGGGCAACTAAAATGGTGCGGGGTCTGCACCAGAAGCCATACGAAGAGAGACTAAAGGAGCTTAATGTGTATACCATCAAGGAAAGGGGGGACATGATAGAAACATTTAAGTACCTCAAGGAATCAACAAAGTCCAAGATGGTAGCATCTTTCAGAAAAAGAGATGTGCAAGAATAAGGGGGCACAATTTGAAGATAGAGGGGGGGGGATGGAACAGGGGCAATGCGAGGAAGTATTTTTTCATGGAGAGGGTGGTGGGTGCATGGAACAGCCTTCCTGAGGAAGTTGTGGTGTCAAAAACAGTGGGGGAATTTAAGAATGCATGGGACAGACATAAAGCAGTTCTAGTGGGGGATTGGAGGAAGTAGGCTGTTGGTTAACTAGAATCTGCAGCTTATCCAATAGGTAGGGAAATGGGAAGACTGGGTAGGCCAAGCGATCCTTATCTGCCGTCAAAGTCTATGTTTCAAAGTCTATGTTAGGGTAAATTCCCGCCAACTGTGAGCAATGCTACTAAAATGGTCCTCCCCAAACCAGGGAAGAACATAGAATTTCCGGTTAGCTATAGGCCATTATCATTAATTACTGTTAATAGTAAAATCTATGCTGAACTTCTGGACTCTAGGTTGGAAGGGCTTCTCCCAGGCTCGATCCATCTCACACACGTTGGGTTTGTAAAAGGACAACATAGCTCTGACCATATGAGGACCTTAATGGACATAATGCAGATCACCAGTGTTTCCCCAACCCCTGTGGCAGCATTGGCCAGAGACTTTGAAAAGGACTTGGATTCAGTGGAATGGGAATATCTTTATGCAGTACTACATCACATGGGATTTGAAGGTGAGTTTATTAATATGATCAGAGATATGTACTCCAGCTCCACTGCACAAATTCTGACAAACAATACCCTCTCCACATCATTTGCCCTGGGCAGAGGCACCAGACATGGATGTCCACTGCCCCCCTTCTCTTTTTACTAGCTATTGAACCTCTGGCGGAAGTGATTCACAGGCACTAGCGCATACTGGCAGTTGAAGTAGGGCATGTACAGATAAAATCCTTGATGTACGCAGACGATTTCCTAGTCACACTTCAGGACGCTCATAAATCAGTGCAGCCACTGCTACAACTCTTAGATCTGTTTACTAACCTGTCAGGACTGAAGGTCAACAAAGCAAGACAGAAGTCTTGCCCCTCGATAAACTTTGTAGGGAATCTGCCTTTACTACACTAAATCTCAGACTGACACCAGAACACATTAGATGTTTAGGTATCAAAATACCAACAAAGTTATCACAAATTATAAATTTAAACTTTGAACCTTTGATTACTAAGATTAAAACAGATCTGGAGAGCTAGCAGCCAAAGCAGCCATGATCAATAGTCGGGAAGACAGAGGTATTAAAAATGATCACCGCTCTAAAAATACTATATCTAATATTGCATAGTCCACTAACAATCTCTGAAGCATGGTTCACACACATCGATAAAATTATGGGAAGCTATATCTGGGAAAGAAAACAACCTAGATATAATAGAAATAAGTTAAGAACACACTGGACAAAGGGTGGTTGGGGCCTACCATGGATAAAAGTATATTATTTGGCCTACAAAGCTGCCCAAAGCTTAGGATGGTTCATGGAGCCACAGCAGTCTCAACCCCTGTGGACTACTATAGAATCCTCTGTGATAGGAGGGCTCCTTCCTACCACTTTTATCTACAGTGGGGCTAACCAAAATATCCCCCCTTTCCTACTATAAGTACCACCAGAACAACTTGGAGAAAGATAGGGAAAATGATAAAAACTAACTTATCACACCCAAAGTACAACCTTCTTTGGGGGTGAAATAATGTTAAAATAGAAGGGAAAGCAATATGATGGAAGGCCTGGGAAAGGAAGGGTATTAAGCAACTATAGGGTTCTGTTAATGCCAAACTTAGTGATAATAGACCCCTTCCTGGGGTTGCAAAAAAGATACGGCCTGCAGAAAGAAGAATTCTGGCATTCCCACCAGATAAGAAATTCTACGCCCACTTGATTAGGAGCCTGAAACAAGTGCAGAATTATACTTCTCCACACCCACTACCAGGCCTTTTAGCAAAGACCAAAGGTAGAGCAAGTCTCATATATTGGGAAGGCTTTAAACCCAAGGTTCAATGGATGGAGGACCTACGTCACTCCCCCATCAGGCCTTAAAAGGCCACTCCTCCTGGACTGTTCCAGGATTCATCTCTTCATTGCAGCTGGAGGTGCCACTCCTCCTCATTCCTATCCTGTTCCTCCCTCCTCTTGGCTTGCTGTGTTGTGCGGCGCCTCTGGGCTGCTTGCTGCCTTCTCCCCTCCTCGCTTTTCTCCCCCTCGCCCCCTCCACTCCTGCCAGGCAGCTCAGGCTGCCACACTCCCTTCTCTGGGTTCGTCTGTGGTCCCTCCCGCCCTTGTACCTCTGTCTGTCCATTCATTCCTGCTTGTTCTCCCTCCTCTTGGTTCTCTCGCTCCTCTTCCTGCCCTCCCCGGGCTCCTGTTACTGCGCCGGCACTTTTGGAGTGCGATCCCACCCGCCGTGTCTGGGCACCACTGCTGCTCCACGCCCTGCCCTTTGGGCATGTCTTTCGCTTCTCACTAGGTCTCCAGCCTGTCTCTACTTCCATCTGCTGCCCTCTACTCCTGTGCATCAATGTTTTTTTTTGGACAGTGTTGGCCTTTGCTCCAGTCCTTCTCAGCTCTCTGCCTGGATCCTAGTTGCCATGCTCCCCTGCTGTCTATCAAATCTTGGTCTCTTCCATGCTGTCCTGCACCCGACTTTGTCACGGTGCCTCACCGTGGGCTGGTACCCTTTTTTTTGCAGTTCATCTTTACTGTTACTGTCAGTCATGTGCCTTACCTGCTTCAGCTCTGATACATGCATCAGTCATTTGAGAACCTTAGCTTGGAGCTTGATTGTCCTGCAGCTTAAATTAATTTTACAAGTTGACATTTTCTGTCATCATGTCCTACTGCTGGACAGTGCTCTGCTGACTTGCTGTTGTATTCTTTTATTACTCTCTTTAGTTGCTCAAATACTCTTCTTCTTCATTATTGTCACTATCACCATTATCTTTGTCTCTGCTGGGTGTATTCTGCCTTAATACATTGATTGATATGCTCTCTTTTGCAACTGCATGCCTGCATACATCAAGCATTGATGGAAATCTTTCAAGATGACTAGTGGATGCATTGGTTTTCTACTCCTTAGTATAACTGTATGGGGTCATTCAGCGGCCCTCATTTCCCACTTCCTCTCCACTTTGGCATTTCCTTCCTCCTGTCGCCTTCCCTGGCCCCACTCCCCATTGCTCATCTTTCACTCTGGCCTTCACCGCTCCTTGCCTTTCCCTCCTGCTGTTGGAGCTATTTGTGGTCACACTGCCTATTCCATCGTTGTCCTCAGTTGTTTGACTCAGTCCTTCTCTCTACCTATATCTACTATATCGGGGATGTCTACTCCTGTTGACTCCACTTGTTGCCCTCCTCCTCCCATTCCCTCAGCCTCCATTCTGCTCCTTCTCTGACCTTCACTTTCTTTTGGGATTTTTTCCTATACTGCCATCATCTTCCCTATGTGTATCCTCCTCTTACCCTAATCTGTCCGATGTCCCAGTGTCTAAGTCTGGTTTCCTTCACTCAGTCATCGGGCATCATCAACTAATCAAGCATACCTCCGATTAGGTCTTATGCTACCTCATCAAACTTCTGCACTCCTGTGGTTATTATCACTATGTCTTCTCACAGCTGAAGACGGAATCCCTTGCTCATTCGACCTATATGTGGGTCTACTCCTTCACATTGACTACTCGAGCATAACCCTCTTGGGTCCATGCTACCTCTGTTTGACCTGCTCTCTACTCGGAGACATGTCTTCATGTTTATTGCCCCTTTGCTCTGCACCAACATGCTTCTCTCCATCATTGTACTTCATTCATTTCATACCTCACTTTAACCATTCCAGCCCTCTAGGCCTGATGTCATAATCATATGTAATCCATTTAATTCCTCACTTTAAAAAACATTCAGGCCTTCATGCTCCTTTCCATCATCATACATCCTCTCCTGCTTTTGAGCGTATAGTCGCAGAGACATTGCTCACACCCCTCAACCGCTGTCCATTTAAAAGGACAGAGCGAGAGCTTCCTCTACATTGGACTTTTCCTCCTTCCTCAATCTCAATTTAAATTGCTGTATCCACGCCATCACTAATCAACTGTCCTTCAAGCCTGGAGGGAAGGCAACCTAGGCCTTGATCCCCAGAGGTCTCCTCCTCAAAGGGGGGTTTTCCTCTCCTCCATGCCAATAAGTCATAATTTTAGACAGGGTTAGTGCTTTCATAGGTTCTATAGCTAGGTTCTGCTGTTGGATGGAGTCAGATGGTGGCCTGACTATACCCTCTCTACTTAGGAAGTCTGCCCTTCTGCACTTTGTCAGATTTCCTTTTGTTCATTGTCCTCACCTCTTCTCATTCTTCTCCTGTCCTTCCTATCTATGTCTGTCACATTTATTTCCTGTCTAGATATCTTCTGATTTCTTGCCTCTTCAATTCTCTACACCCTTTTGGGTATTCCTTTTAGGCTTCTACCTAAACTACCTTTAGCCAAGGGACTTATTCCCATGGCACCTATAGGGGTGCAACTCTCCTCTAGGGTTCCTTGCGTCATACCCCTAGAGGGTGGTATATTCCATGGATAGAGAGGCGAATAGCCACAATGTATCGAAGTCACACAAGCATACATCTCATCCAGTTGTGTAAGCACAATTGAATGGGACGCCTTGAAAGCTACCTAAACATATATGAAACGGGGTACACAGTTGTTAAAACCCTCCCGTGGAAGCAGAGCAGACAGGGAGGGGTTTTGAACGGTAGAAGCAGTTACCTTCAAATCCAACTTTTAGTGCTTTTTCTGCATGTTTTTTGTAAAGCCGAAACCAGGAAACAGTTTCAGAGCCCCATGCCGATCTGAGCCCAAGACTGCTGGGAACGTCTAACGTGATGATGTAATCTTAGCAAGTCAGGACTTTCCCAGTAGTCAGTCCCTATGGAGCCTTATGTTGTGTCTCAGATTAGTAATATATGTGTAACTTGAGAGCTTGACCGCTATGTAACATACACAGCATACTGTACTGTACTGTACATGTTACATAGCGATCAAGCTCTCAAGGTGCACATATAGTACTAATTTGAGACACAGAACATAAGGCTCCATAGGGACTGACTACTGGGAACGTCCTGACTTGCTAAGATTACATCATCACGTTAGACATTCCCAGCAGTCTTAGGCTTAGATCAGCATGGGGCTCTGAAACTGTTTCTTGGTTTTCGTTGTTACAAAAAAACTTGCCAAAAAAGCACTAAACATTGGATTTGAAGGTAATTGCTTCTACCATTCAAAACCTCTCTGTCTGCTCTGCTTCCATGGGAGGGTTTTAACAACTGTGTACCCCAATTCAAGTATGTTTAGGTAGCTTTTAAGCCTGAGGTTCAATGGGCAAAGCAAATACATCACTCCCCCATCAGATCTTAAAAGGCCACTCCTCCTGGACTGTTCCAGAATTTGTCTCTTTATTGCCCCACTATCCACCCCTCCTCCTCCAGTGGCTCATCTCTCTTTCCCATGGGCTTCTTCCTAAGCTACCTTTAGCCAAGGGAATTATTCCCACGGCACCTATATGGAGGGAACCCTCTTCTAGGGTTCCTTGTGACTTACCCCTACAGGGTGGTATATCCCACAGACAGAGAAGCGAATAGCCACAATGTATCAAAGTCACACAAGCATGCATCTCATCCAGTCACATAAACACAACTGAAACAGTACTTAGAGAATAACCCAGGCTGAACGATAAAAGCTAAAACAAAATGGGAACAAGCCATTGGGCGAGCGATTTCTGAAGAAGAGTGGGATTCATGTTGGATGGCCTCTCACAAACTGGTGAGACACACTCTCATAGCAGACTCATCCAAACAAAGTACTACATTGGTGGTACAGAACCCCTGTAGTACTTCATTCAGCCAAGCTAATAACCTCTGATGAATGTTGGAGATGTGGAAACCAAGATGGTGACCTACTCCACACTGTATGGACGTGTCCTAAAACTGCAGGTTTCTGGTGCCTAGCCCATGTAGTGCTGCACCAAATTTTAGACATTAAACTTCCAAATACCCCAGATCTCTTCCTGATTGGACTCAGACCTTCTACTTCTGACATTCCTATATATGGTCAATGGGATTTCCTGATCCTATTTAGCATAGAAGTTAAAAGATGCATTATTTGTAAATGGAGATCGACTAACATACCTACAACGAAGGAATTAATGGACAACATTACACTGCTGGTAAAATATGAGAGGCTCTCTCATACAGTATATCAACCAACACCTTATTAAAATATGATAATACTTGGGAGCCTTTCCTTAGATATGTACAAATATCCGCAACAACTACACCATTAAGGACGAGCACAGAGGTAACACACCCCAAAAAAGGCATTGGTTAGAGAGATGTTAGATCAACACATACTCTCTTGCAGAGCATAATAGATTTACATAATTGCCCCCCCCCCCCAGTATGGGGGCCCTAGGCATGGTGCTTCTTGATGTTTCAAATAAGCCTAACACAAAATAAACTAGAATCCAGCTGTACACATTTTCATCCAATACATACACTACCTGCATTTAATGTACATAATTATAATATTTAGGACAAGGTTGGAACATAGCCGGTTACATACAGTAGATGTATATTTAGTAACTGTATAAGAAGAACCAGATACTATGATATAAGCGTACCACAGTACCTGATGATTCGACCCACGATAATTTTAACAAATGATAGGTTAATCCAGGCTAGAAGATGTGGGATAAGCATACTTAAAGAAATGTTAGATCTACAGAACTAATGTTATGCTCAAGCTGGATATAGATACTTTTTCTGGTAGGTTAAAAGCAAGCAAAACAACGAAGATCTGAAACACAGCCTTAGTTCTTGGTATAATCTTACAAAATACATTAGAGTGTAACAGGGTAAACTTTAAAGCAAATCTATACCCAGTGAACATGCTTATTCATGTTAATTTCGGGCAAGATATACGATTTGTATTGTCTCAACTGCATCCAAAGTATAAGGTGCACTTCAGTCTTTGTGCTGTGTGTTCTTTTTTAAAAATTGAATAAGCTTTATTTCGCACACCAAAAGAAGGAACAATATTCCAAAAATGTTTGTAGAATATGGTTACACTAATGAGCAATAACAGAGACAAGAATAAACCAAATGGAGTACGATTTAAATAAAGTCTTACATTCTCTCCCCACTACTACCCCCAAATCCCTCCCACCCCTCCACTGGAGGATACCCAAAAGAATAGAACTGGTTGGAATGATTTGAATTGTCAGGGAAGGAGGCACCTGTATTATAATAGGAATATTTAGGATGTCAGTAGATCCTGGAGGGGTTCCCAAATATTTTGGTAATGTGAGAGTCGGCCAGCCATACTGGCAATAAGGTGCTCAGCTTGCAGGGCAAATAATATCTCCTTGTGCCACTCAGAAAATTGAGGTATCCCTTTATCAAGCCAATGTCGCAGGATAACTTTCTTTGCACATACAGAAATCAAGGCCATATGTGGTTTCTGTTTCCCAGCCAAGACATTAGTATAGTCCTCCAAAATGCATATTTCAAGGAGGAAAGCATTATTCAATCCCAAGAGGGGATCTAGATGGGTTTGAATAGAGTTCCAAAAAGGGGCCACTCTTTCACAGGACCATAGAATATGGAGTAAATTGCCAGGCTCTTTACTGCACCTGGAACAGAGGTCATCTCGGAATTTACCCATTCTATGCAGATGAACAGGAGTATAGTACAGGTTGTGAATAATATTAAACTGCATAAAGTGGTACTTGTCCCAGTTGATAAATTTATAAAGGTGTTTCCAGATAGTGGTCCAGTTCCTGGGAGTATCAGATGGTGGAAGGGAGTGGTCCCAGCAATAAACTCTTGGCCCCTCACTGATAGCCAGGAAATCTTGCAGCACCCAATAGTAATATGAGATTTTATGTGAGACAGGAGCCTGGCGAATGAGAGGGACAATTAAGGTACTTAATGGACTAAGCCATGGACCACTGCCAAAATGTTGCAGAAGCATATGTGAAAGTTGGAAATATTTAAAGTACAGGGCGGTGGGCCAGTAATATTTGATATAGGCATCTTGGAAGGATAACAGTTTTTGACTGAAGGTGAGATCGTCAATAGATCACACCCCCATACAGGGCCAAAACTTCTCAGAGAGAAGCTGTCCAGCTATACGGAAATTCAGATTCCCAAACAATAGTTGGGATATATCTTTGTATGGACAAGCTTTATAAAAAGAGCAGAGTTGCAAGTGAACCCGTAGCGATGCTTTCAGAGGGGAATCTTGTAGGGATGGGTGAAGTTTCTTCTTTGGGAAATAAGGTAGGGAGTGAATATCCAAAGCATTATCTGAACACAGAGAATGTTCAATGTCCACCCACTGTGGAATATATTGCCTAGGGGAGTCACTTCCTGGTGTTCCCACCCAGTAGGAAAGCTGAATGAGGTGGAGGGCCACGTAATACAAGAAAAAGTTTGGAGCCTGAAATCCTCCATCCAATTTAGTGTGCATAAGCTTAGATAATGCTCTGCATGCTGTCTTACCATGCCATAAAAATGAAGAGAGAAGTTGGTGGACCTGATTAAATCATGTTTGGGGAAGGGCCAAATTAAACATCTGGAGCTGGTACAGTAGTCTAGGGAGAATATTCATTTTTATGATGTTCATACGGCCCCATAATGTCAGAGGAAGTAAGGACCAATGATCTAGATCCACTTTAAGACGGGTCACTATTGAATCTAAATTAAAACTACACATTTTAGAGGCAGAGGTACTAAGACAAATTCCTAAATATTTCAATTTATTTGGTGTCCAGATCAAACCGAGGTGTGCTGTATCAGCTTGGAAGGTAACATTGTTCAGAGGCATAATTTCCATTTTAGTAAGCTTTAACTTGTAGTTAGAAAGAGCACCAAATTGATAGATAATCTGAAGGGCAGCAGGAAGGGATGTGGCAGGGGAGGAGATATGTAACAAAATATCATCTGCATAGACAGAGAGCTTGTATTCTGTTCGGCCAATTGGAATGCCTGAAACCTGAGGGGAAAGATAAATTTGCGAATGAGAGGTTCCAAGAAAAGATTGAATAAATAGGGAGAGAGTGGACAGACCTGCCTGGTGCCCTGGTGAAGGGGAAATGGTGATGATAACACTCCGTTACGCAGGATTCAGGCTGTCGGGAAAGAATACAGCACCCTGATCCATTGGATAAATGCTTGAGGAATACGATATTTAGGAAGTAATGTAAATAAGTAATCCCATGAAACACGGTCGAAGGGCTTTTCGGCATCCATGGACACCAAGGCTGCAGGAGCAGAGGAGTCCCTGGATACTGAAATGAGATAGGACAGCTTCCTAAGGTGGTCAGCCAAAAGTCTACCCTGAACAAAACCGACTTGTTCTTTGCTGAAGAGGGAGTCCCATACAAGTCCCAACTACATGCCAACATTTTAGCCAAAATTTTCATATCAACATTAATAAAAATATTGGCCTGTAGTTGGAGACAACTAGTGGGTCCTTGTCAGGTTTAAGTAGGACCACTATGTTTGCTGCCGTGAGAGAGGAGTCAGAAAGATCATTCATAAAAATATTATAGGTATCTAAGAGAATAGGAGCCAATTGATCTTTACAGGATTTGTAAAAATTTGTGGTAAAACCATCCGGGCCAGGTGCTTTGTCTGCAGCCAGAGAGTCAATAGCTTGGGTAATTTCTATTAGAGTTAATGGAGCTTGTAAAATGGTAACTTGTGAATCTGTCAGCTGGGGAAGGGGCACATCTTGCAAAAAGGAATCTACCTAGGCTGAAGAAAAAGAGAATGAAGGGGGGCATATAGATTCTGATAAAAAATTCTGAAGGAATCAATAATATCTCATGGGGAAGTGAGGAGAGAGAGACGGATTCAGTACGGATAAAGGCTACAATTCTATCCGACACTTGGGAGCGTAAGTGAAGGGCAAGCAGTTTCCCCACTTTTTCTCCCTGGTAAAAATATTTTACCTTTGAACAAAACAGGAGATGTTCTGCTTTTTCCCCAAGATGGTATTATACTGAAATCGGAGACTTTCCAATCATTCCCACTCAGATTGAGGGGAAGTCTGGGAAATCCATTCCTCTAGGGCACGTATCTGGGATAACAAGGAGGATAAGGTAGCAAAGGTTTGTTTCTTTCATGTAGTTGCTAAACAGATCAGCTCTCCCCAAGAGCACATTTCAGGGCTCCCCATAATATATCCAGAGTAGGCATGGAGGGGGAGTTAATCTCCATGAAGGAAGAAATAAAGGATTGAAGATGTTGTAGTAGGACACCAGATTTAAGTAAGGCTCCAAATGTTATCTCTGTTCAGAAAGGGAATGAGCTGGAGATGCAAAAGGGTAGGGTGGTGGTCCAAAATTACCTTGGCTGAGTAATGACATAATATAGCCCCAGGCATGCACTCTGCTCCTATTAAAAAGTAATCAATACAAGAATAGGAATTACGTGGAAGGGAGTAGAAAGAGAAATTCTGAGTATCAGGATTCATGGCCCTCCATGGGTCTACCAATCCCATGGAGTCTATCAATTCCCGGAGAGCCAGTTGACCACGAGAGAGTGCCAACTGGGCCTTGCCAGATCTGTCAAGATCACTGGACTGGACTAAATTCCAATCTCCCCTGAATACAATGGGGTGGGATATCCACGGAGCCAGGACAGACATCAAGGTGGTGAAAAAATGTAGATCATCAGCGGTGGGACCGTAAATAGCCCCAAGTATGATTTCCAAGTGGCTCAGTAAAGCCCCGAGAATTATGTATCGACCTTGTGTATCTGTAACCTCTTGGAGGAGGTGGAAAGGGACACCCCGAGCAATTAAGATAGCCACCCCCTTTTTGCGGGTATCCAAGCCAGCTCCGAATGCATGTCCCACCCAGGACCGCCTAAAAAGGAGGACCTGGGATGGGAGTAAGTGGGTCTCCTGCAAGAAGACCACATCTGCCTGTAACTTCTGTAAATGAAGCAAGACCTTAGTCCGTTTAGTAGGAGACTGGACACCCTTAATGTTCCAAGTACAGAACTTATAGGTAGCCATTGTGATGTAGTAGCTGGAAATCAGAAAGCATGGGTAGGTGCAGGGAAGTAAACATATAAGTGATATTTGACTGCTCTGACAATATCCATCTCCCAGGAGTGCCTTCCCTCCAGTCCATTCTTCCAGTGGTGCCCACCCCTCCCACACAAGACCCAACAACCCTCAGCCAACCCCCCCCAATTGTACAACACAACCATAGTAATGGGAGGATCAAGATGACCCCCCCAATTAAGTAATAACCTATACAACCAACAAGAAAAAACTCCAATAACACCAACAATTAGAAGTATCCCAACCCCCTTCCCCCCTTCTATTCGGTTTGTGAAGACACCAAAGATCAATGCCATACCTAGCCCCATGATCGCTGTCCCACCCACCCAGTACTAAAACACCTATAATGGCTTAAGAAGAATGATAAATCTGTCTAAAATTGGGTCCTTAGGGAGGAGAACCTCACCCATCCAAAATTACTAGGTACCCAGAGGTGGCCCCACCCTGTATCTACCTTGGGGTATTATACCAGGGATACCAATAAGTTATAAGGGTATATAACATTGTTAGTAGCAAATTATAATGTAGGAACACAGACAAAAAGCACTGTAGTTCAGTACATAAGTAAGAGCTGAACGACATGTCTGAAACTGTGTACAACAGTAACTAGTAAATATCAGTTGAACATAAATATGACAAGGTAATGAGCTCTAGGTAAACAACAAGAGTTAACGAAAAACCAAAAATGTGTGTGGTGCTCCAAACCTCTAAACAGTCTCGAGCTAATAACCCCTCTAAATTACAAATAAGAATTAAATTAACAATGCAACCAATTGGAGGTTACAGAATCAGTACACAATGTAATACAAGTTGCCTTGCAAATCCAAAAGGCATTGGAGCGCAATGGGGGAAACATATGTAAGAACATGAATGAAAGGAGACCCTGTTGAGGTCCTGCATCCATGTAGTACTGAAAGATTTAGGTCTGCTGATGCAGGAAGGAGCCCACGGCAAGTCAAAAAAAAAAATGAATCCTTTGTGCCAGTCGATAACTTGAGAACAATTTCTATTGGCTCTGGGTCCTGAAGGTCAGTCATCACTCCGTTTGAGAAATGCAGGAAAAGCAATAGAGAAAGGCAAAATAAGGGACATCTACTGAAGGAATAACTCGGTATAGGGCTACATGGTTGAGATCACCCAAAAGTCCATGAAGACATCCCTGGAAAGAAAACAAAACGCTTGCCACTTATAACTCTAATTCCAGAAGAAGCACGTAGAAACCATGAACTGCCATCAGAGTTCCAAAGAAATAAAGTTCTGGGAAGAAAACCAAGAAGATGCAATTCAGCAGCTGATGTTGCACTACTTAGGTTAACTGACAGCTATGTAGTTATGACGTGAAATATGCATCAGCCAGCTTTAAAAAAGTCTGGAAGGAGGGACTGAAGCTCCTTGGAGGCATTAGCAGAGTCCTCAAATGTGGGCGTGGTATCCTGCAGATGAACTTGCAACCAGGCAGGATAAAACATTCAAAATTTCATCCCATCTGATATAAGCTTAGAAACAGTTGGGTGAAAAGATGCCCTTTTTTGTCTAACTGTAGCTGGGAGAGCTTGTGAATCCCGGAGTTTATAACCTTCCCAGGTGATAGATTGAATGTCCCTGATCTTAGCCAACACATGTTGTTTGTTGAGGTAGTTTAGGAGATGTAAAATAATGGTCCAAAGAGGTGTGCCAGGTGGAGGTCTAGGGCGCAAGGCCCGATGCGCCCGTTCTATCACATACTGCGGTCCATTAGGTGACGGTCCAACCAGCTTGTCTAACAGCTTTTGGGTGAATATAATAGGCGTGAAACCTTCTGCATCCTCAGGAAGTCCTAAAATCACCAAGTTATTCTGCCTACTTCTACCCTCAAGATCTTCTAATTTCAATTCCATCTTGTGCAGGCGCTGGCGGAGTGAAGAGACTTCTGGGTCCAGTCGCTCTCGCCATTTCTCAAAGGATACTGACCTGGCTTCCACATCACCAACTCTCTGAGATGTATCACTAATGTCTTTTTGGATTGAAGAGAGTTCTACAGCAAGGGTGGTAAGTGAGTCCTTACTTGGTAGTAGTTCCAGTAAAAATCGTTCCTCCAAGAGTGGAGTAGGCCCTTGTGTCTTAGAAAGAGCCTGACCCGAGATAGCATTGTGGCTTTTAGATTTCTTTGGGACCTTATCTGGAGTCTGAGGAGGTGTATGACAGGGGAGACTTTGACACATCTCTGCATCCATCTTAAGAGAAAATATCTAACAGAAAGTTCACCTGCATCCACTGGAAACAAAAGTGCAACTGTAGAAGTAAATATTTAGAAAAATGAGGCTATGAGCTGTTAAAGAATAAAAGAAAATAGCCCGGGTGACCGGGAGCAGGCAAGAAGAGCCGTTAGCGTGATCTGTGCATCACGTGACTCTCCATGTTGTGTGTTCTTGATAAAGCTACCAATTTTCCAACACCTAAAACTGAGATAGTCCATCCTGACGATGACCTCCCACCACTGTATCACTCCCATGGGCACTGCCGCAGACAACGCTATGCACAATCAGTTAAATTTTTCTGCTTATTCTGGCCATTCCGCCCTACAGTAACACCAGTAGCAAACATTCAAATTAAAACAATCCATAATTCTGCTGCAGCAAGTTCCAAATCATGATATACAGAAAGTTCATTAGAAGCAAACCTGCATTAAATTGTGATCAGACATTCAAGGTGCATGTACTGTTCCTCCTGACTGTCCCATCCAACCCATTCACACTCACCTCATTTGCTGAGCAAACTTCACTTCATTGACTCCCACCACCACACCAGATTGTTTTCACACACTTCCCTACAGCTGATTAGGTTTGGGTACCTTAGTTCCCTGCTGCCAGTCTCTTCTCTGACTGGAGTCCCTCTAAGCTGCTAGCAGACAGACATCAGCATGTGCTTGTTTGCACTACTACCCAGTCTAATCTAACAGGAAGGAACATGCTTTACTGTGATGCCACTGACATGCTTGCAGTGCAGCACAGGAACAGGGGTTGAAGTTGCAATCTGCTGTCCAGCCTGAGCAGTGCCATTGTGGTGCCGAAATAACTGTCACTCACGGATTAGCAGTCAGCAAAAACAAAAAGGGACAAAACTGGGACAAGTAAGCAAAAAAAAAAGGACAAAAGAGACATTTTGCAAAACTTGTGGGGACACTGGGACATGCTGCCTAAAATAGGGACTGTTGGTAGCTTTAGTTCTTGACAAGAAGGCACATACCTCTCAACTGTCCCTGATTTTGTCTCAAAAATTTTTCTCTGTCCCTCATAAAATTTGTATTTTTGTGACAGAACTGTGGGGCTTAAAAATCACAAAATAATGTTAAACGTTAAAGTTATAGACTTCTTCTTCAGAAAATGCATCTTAACACGTCTCCTTTTATCCTATCAGCTTTCTGTGTGAATAGTACCAATATCTAACATGTGTCCCTAATTTTGGGTCTTTGTCCCTGATTTTTCAAGCTTTGTCCCTGATTCAAGAGGTTGAGAGGTATGAGACCGCACAACACAAAGACTGACATACGTCTTGTACTTTGGATGCAGTTGAGACAATACAAATCATTTTTGCATAACCAGTAAAATGCTGAACTTCAAAAAAGGTTGCTCTTTACTTTGCTACTCTAGCCGCAACCCGTCTGCTAAGCACCACCAGTACGCGCCAAAACCGTGCCAATCTACAACCACTGGCACAGAACCCTCGCGCGCGCACCAACCTGCACTTCAAAGTACAGTAGTCCCGGCTCCACAGCCAGTGTCTAAGTAAAGCTTGCTCGTGCTGCACACACGCGAGTGGGCGTGGCATGGCTAAATTATTCTAATTCCGGAATTACGTGGAGGCGGAGTTGGGAGTCTTTCTGGAGCCGTAACAGCCTACTATTTTAATATGCAACAAGCTGTCATTTTGGTGGGCAAGGGGTGTTGAGAGGAAGAGAGTATTTAGAGAGTGATAGGTCGCAACAGGCACCACACGAGCCGAGGTGGTTATATTCGGAGACGCTGAGCCACAGCTGTGAAAAGACCTTGTAAGGAAGGCATAGCTTTAAAAACGACAATATAAGGCTTCAACGCGTGAGGATATGCCTAGTTACGAACTTGCATTTTTCACTGAAAGCAGTGCAGCGGGTAAGTGGACAAATACTATTGCATTTTCTGAGCAGGAAGGAGCGCTTCCCAGTCCCCAGTCTAGCGTGACGGGGACTGGAAGCACAGAAGGAGTATACTGCAGCCTTCCGGTAAGACTCCCACAGCCTGAGGTAACGACTTGTTGAGACGGGGAATGGGCAAAGGATTCGGATTGTCCGCACTTATTGGACAACCGCTGCTGGTATGCTCCTTGTTCCTGTCCTGAATTTGCCGTTAATGCTGCGCTGCTCTTAGGATCTCAGTGAGTTAAAAAGAGGATACTGTCAGCTTTCCGAGTCCTAAATACATTGCAGCATGTGTGCAGTTGGCATTAGTAACCAACAGAATGTCGTCATGCTACAGGATAACTAGTTTATGTGTTGGTTTAAAAAATAAAAGCTCAAGCAGACCGCCTTGAAGGCTTCCGGCAAATGCTCTCGCGCCGCCCCAAGTGTGAAAGTGCGCCCAGTCATGGGTAAACTTGTTCATGAAGGAGTTTGACATTTTTTGAAGCATGCGAGATAAGGGAAAGGGGGACATTGATTAACCAAGAAAGGCACACTAATCCGGAGCTTGTTTCCAGGTGAGACCTGGGAGCACAGGGAAGTTAAGTGACTTGCTCAGTGTCACACAGTATGCAAGTGGGTGCTTATGGGATTCAAACCCAGGTCTCCAAGTTTGCAGCTCTGTGCCCTTAATCACTACTATACTAATGTAAGTGCCCAATGCTAGATTTTCTCCCGATTTCTGTAATGCAGGTTTTCTGGATGGAAACGAGGGATGTGACCTGCTTTTTTTATGTGTAATTCAGCAATTTATTTAATTTTCGATAACCTGGTGAGTGTCTTAAACACCAAAGTGACTGTTTTCAGACAGGACCCGGGAGGAGGAAGTTACACCATTGCAAAAAAGAAACAGTACAACACAGTAGAAATACAGGAGTGAAAAAATAACATAACATATTGGAGTTTGCGATAACAAAGAACAGTAGTTTTTTAGACATTGCATAAGTGCAGTAAGTGCCAGTGATTACAATATAACTATAGACTAAGATATATAGTCACACGCTTCAAAGATGCTACCTGAGACGGAGTTAAGATGCAGAGCAGTAGGTGAAACAGCAGAGGGTAGCATGGAAAGTGAGAGAAGGACGAAGGGATGAAGCATGTGTTAAAAAAATACAATAAAATAAAAACCGGGCAACATCTCTCCTTTCCACAGAAGACCCGCATTATTGAAATCGGGAGAAAACCCACCATTAGGCACAGGTATTTATCTCACACGCCTCTGAAAATGTCAAACTCGTTCACGAACGCGGTTACAGCTTTCACACTGGGGACGCGCAGGAGCGTCGGTCTGGGGACTTTAATGACGAAATGTTTTTTATATTTTAAACAAAAAAAAAAAACAACTGAACTCTTATGGTAGTCCTGTAGAATGAAGGTAGAAATTATGTTTGTTACTAATGCCAACTGCACATATGCTACAATGTATTTAGGACAAGTACAGAAAAGCCACCAGTGTGCATACTGTGCATCCGCCCACAAAACCACTACAGTACGTCGTTGAATAAAAATGAATTTGGTCTACAGAAACATTTCTGAAGTAAGCATTTTTTTATCTTAAATTGTTTAGAAAAATAAATTAGGCGGGGCGCCAATTGGATATTCTTCACCTTTTGGTTTTATTTCTCAGTCTAGTTTGTTATACTGTTATTTGCCATTTATTAATTCTTATGTTATATTTAATCTTATGTAATCTGTTTTTAATATTGTTATTAATATATAATTAACGTTTCTCTCTTGAAAAAAATTGCGTGGATGTCTGGAAGTCAGCTTCTGGTTTTGACATCCACAGCAAGGCAGAGCGCTTTACTGTACTGGCGGGAGGCGCTGCTGCCATTCTAGTCTGTTCTGCCAGTCCTGTCACTGGCAGTAACTACCTGCAGCGGCGCACCTTCATGAATATGAAACGGGCTGGCGCTTTGGTACGCAGGGGGTGTGGGAGGAGGAGACTATGTAGACAGTGGTGACAGGCTTGCACACCACGCGATGCTGGCAGGTGATGTTCAAAGGTCCAGAAAGCTGTGACAATACCTCGTAAAGACTGCATAGCTTTAGAAACGATAAGGCTTCAACTCGCGGGGATATGCCTACATGCGAGCTTGGATCTATAGTCAAAGCAGTGCAGCGGGCGCTGAGATGGCCAACTACTGCTGCTTGTTCTGAGGACTCGGAAGGAAGGGGCGGTGGGGCGCTCTGCAGTCAGTGTAGTTGGACGATCGGGACTGGAGGTGCTGGGCTGCAGCCTGAGTGAATGTTTCAGATAGGGAAGGGAAAGGATTCGGATTGTCTGCACTTTTTTGAACAACTGCAACTGGAATATTCACTACGTTCCAATCCCGAATTTGCCGTTCATGCTGCTCTGGTCTTAAAATCTCACTTACACCATAATTTATTTATTGAACAAGTGCTTTTTTTACAAAGGGAAGTCAAACAGGTACAGATACAGTCGAACAAGTATAAGTAGGCTGGGTTATATAGGATAGTGCATGGGGAACAGTTGACAACATATAGGATAGTGCATGGGGAACTGTTGACAACAGGGCTATTCTTTCACCGAGTTGGCACTATGACGACGCGAGAGGTAATCCGTCATCATAGTGCCAACGAGGTGAAAGATGCCCTGTTGTCAACTGTTCCCCATGCACTTTTCTTTATAGTGTATGGTGGAAAGTCGTTTTTTTGGGGAAAAAAACAGTTACTAGAAGGAAAAAAGAATTTACATTATGAACGTTTTCACACTAACCATTAATACTGCCCCCGATATTGCTGCTTTCGCCATGTGTCCTGTCTATGGAGTGAGCCCTAACTGTCAAATGCTGCTGGCGAGGACACAGTGTGGCGTTCGCGGTACAGTAGAAAACATCATTCTGTTGTACTGCGAGACGTCACTGAGTGTGTGACTACAAGGTTGGCTTGATTGATTTGGTGGAGGCGTTCCACCATACACTATAGGGCTATAGTGTATGGTGGAATGTCGTTCACCAAAATCCATCGTTGTCGAAACCTTGTAGTCACACACTAGTGACGTTCGCAGTTCAGCAGAATGATTTTTTTCTACTGTACTGCGAACCTCACACTGTGTCCTCGAGCAGCATTTGACAGTTAGGGCTCACTCCATAGACAGGACACATAGCGAAAGTAGCAATGTCAGCGGCAGTACTAATGTTTAGCGTTAAAACGTTCAAAGTGTAAAGTTCTTAAGCAGTTAAAATGTCAGCGTGAAAACCTTAAAAATGTAAGTTCTTTTTCCTTCTAGTAACCCCAGTAAAAATGTTTTGAAGCAGAAACATGCTGTACTGATTTTCCCCAAAAAACATATTTCCACCATTACTATAAGAAAGTGCATAAGGGAACAGTTGACAACAGGGCATCTTTCACCTTGTTGGCACTATGATGACGGATTACCTCTCGCTGTAAATAGTCCAACTGATGAAAGCATAGCCCTGTTGTCAACTGTTCCCCATGCACTATCCTATATATTCTTTCACCGAGTTGGCACTATGACAACGGATTACTTCGAGAGCGTAGCTTGAGAGGTAATCCGTCGTCATAGTGCCAACGAGGTGTAAGATGCCCTGTTGTCAACTGTTCCCCATGCACTTTTTTTTATAGTGTATGATGGAACGTAGTTTTTTGGGGAAAGAAATCAGTACAGCATGTTTCTGCTTCAAAACATTTTTACTGGGTTACTAGAAGGAAAAAAGAACTTTACATTTTGAACGTTTTCACGCTTGACATTTTAACTGCTTAAGAACTTCACATTTTGAACGTTTTAACGCTAAACATTAGTACTGCCGCCGACATTGCTGCTTTCGCTATGTGTCCTGTCTATGGAGTGAGCCCTAACTGTCAAATGCTGCTCGAGGACACAGTGTGACGTTCACAGTACAGTAGAAAAAATCATTCTGCTGCACTGCGAACGTCACTAGTGTGTGACTACAAGGTTTTGAAAACGATGGATTTCGGTAGAGAACGACGTTCCACCATACACTATAATTGCATATACTGTAATTCAACAGTAAGGCAGGTAGCCTAACTTGGTGTAGAACAAGCATAGTAATGGCGCAGGTTTAGAATGTTTAGTTTCACACAGATCCCGCACAATTATAATTTTAAACGTGCGCTTCAGTATATAAAGATAAAGTATACACGTTTTAACTCTTGCAAATTTACAGAAATTACAATAGAATTTTGCAGACTTTTTTGAGGGTAGGTCATGTAGCAAAGTACCCCCCCCACACACACACACACACACACACACACACACACACACACACATGGGTGTAGACAGGCATACTCACTGTACAGATTTGTGTACAGTTTTATTGAGTGCCTGTCACAAACCATGTGCCTTTCTGTTAACATTTACATTCTAATCTGTAATATTTGGGTTAGTGTAGGCCACTGAGGAGTGTCTCTGCTTAAACTTCTATTGTTTAGGAGACAGATACATGTATAACCTCTTTAGAGATTAGAGGAGTCATCTGACAACAATCTGACTTGTTTGGAAGGGGGTGCCATTTGGAAAGGATGTGTACATTTTTTAATGGGGGGGGTGTAACTGTTGGAGATTGTGAACAAAACGGAAATTTCTGGCTACACCCCTACTACACAGACACACATGCACACACACACCACCACCACCTCGGGGAATATTAGGGGAATCAAAAAGGAATGCCCCCAAAATACTCATCCCCACCCTGCCAGAGCATGCCTTGGTCTGAATTCCCTATAAAACCCCATCTAAAATGCCACACAGGAAAACACCCAATGGGTGGGATGTGAAGCAGTATGAAATCCCCACTCCCTGGCTCAAAGGAGATGCCAGAATCCTAAAATAATCCCCCACATTTGCCACACATTGCCCGAGGTGAATGGGGTGGGGGAATACATTTAATAATTCTGGGGCAGCCTAATGAACAGCATATATTGAGTGAACAGAGGACTTTAGATTCATAGATTTATAGAAGTGTGATGGCAGAAAAGGACCGAACTAGGCACACCAAGTCTGTCCATTGGCCCAGCTATCTGCTTGGACTTGTGCCTCCCCCTTTAACACTCCCATGTGGTTGTCCCATGCCCTTTTGAATCCCTCCACTGTTTCCTCTCCAATGACTGCTTCTGGGATTCTGTTTCACTTTTCTACGACTCTCTCTCTGAGTAATAGTATTTTCTAATGTTACCCCTGAACTGTCCTCCCTCCATCTGCAGGCTATGCCCCCTCATCCTCTGACTTCCTTTCATCTTGAAGATGCTCCCCCCTGGTACTTGAAGTTCTCGATCATGTCCCCCCTCTACCTTCTCTGTTCCAGGGAGTACATGTTCAAATCTCTCAACCTTTCTTCATAGGATAGGTGGCTTAACCCTTTTACCATTTTTGTTGCCCTCCTCTGAACCCTCTCTATCCTCCCCACTTCCTTCCTGAGGTATGGCCTTCAGAACTGGACTCTGTACTCCAAGTGTGGTCTAACCAAATGGGTGTACAAGGGTACTATGACCTCCCTATTCCTACTGGTGATCCCCCTACTGATGCATCCAAGCATTACACTCCCCCTGGCCACTGCTCTCCCGCACTGCCCTTCCACTTTCAGGTCCCCGGATGTAATGATGCCCAGGTCCCTTTCTTGCTCTGTCTCCTCCAGCTCTCTGCCCCCCATACGGTATCCTGCCTTCTGATTTCTGTAGCCCAGATGCATGATTTTACATTTTTCTGCATTGAATTCAAGCTGCCACCTTTTTGACCATGCCTCAAGTCTCCCCAAATCTCTCTGCATTTGTTCCACCCCTTCCTCTGTGTCCACCCTATTGTAGATTTTGATATCATCCGCAAACATACTCACACCCCCTCAAGGCTGTCCATGATGTCTCTTACGAATATATTGAACAGTAGGGGCCCCAACACTGATCCCTGGGGGACCCCACTCGTGACCTTGCCTTCCCCGGATGCCACCCCATTTATTATGACCCTCTGCCTCCTTTTCTCCAGCCAGTTTCCCACACATTTGACTGCCCCCTGCCCCATCCCCAGTCCTGCCATTTTACACAGCAGCTCCCCATGAGCCACTGAGTCAAACGCCTTTCTGAAATCTAAATAAGCTACATCTACTGCTCTACCTTGATCTATTTCCTTGGTGACCCCATCAAAAACCTCTATCAAATTTGTTTGACAGGATCTGCCCCTAGTAAAACCATGTTGTCTTGGATTCATCAGGCCATTTGTCTCCAGGTAGCTGGTGATCCTGCCTTTTACTAGCTTCTCCATGAGCTTGCCTACCACTGATGTAAAGCTCATGGGCCTGTAACTTCCGCTTCCTCCCTCCCTCCCTCCCCCTTATGCAGAGGGACCACATTTGCCTGCCTCAGTCTTCCAGCACCACCCCGTTTTCAGGGACCGATTGAAGAGTGCAGTCAAGGGTCCTGCCAATACCTCCTTTAGCTCCCTTAACACCCTTGGGTGCAACCCGTCTGGCCCCATTGCCCTGTCCACCTTCATGCAGCCCAGTTCTTCCAATATTTCCTCTATGAGAAATGGCCTCATCTCCACCCCCTTCCCCAGCCATTTCATTACCTGCTCTGCTGCCTTCTTCTCCTTCTTCTTCCCTCCCTCTTGAACACTGAGCAAAAGTAGGTGTTTAGTAGGTCTGCCTTTTCTCTGTCTCCTCGTAGTGCCACCCCCTCTTTTGTTCTTAACTGGAGAATCCCCTGCCTAGTTTTCCTTTTTTCATTTACATATCGAAAGAAAGTCTTATCCCCTTTTTTGACCCCTCTCACTATTCGCTCCTCTGTCTGTGCCTTTGCCCTCCTTACCTCTACCCCTGCTTCTCTCTGGCTCACCTGGTATTTTACCCAGTTCACTTCCGTCTGAGTTGTCTTGAACCTCCTAAAGGCTTTCCTTTTTGTCCTTACGTTTTTTTGCTACTACCCTCGTATACCACAGCGTTTTTCTCCTCCTCTTATTTTTACTCTCTCTCTTGGCACATATGTCAGTGGCCCCTACAATAGCTTCCTTGATCTTCCACCACTTTGCCTCCACCTCCATCAACTTCCCCACCCCTTGCAATGCCCTCTCCACTATTTCCTCCATTCTCCTGAAGTCCGTCCTCCTGAAATCCAGGACCTTTAACCTAGACTGGTGAACCTCTGCAGTGTTTCTCATTTTAAACCTGACCGTGTTGTGGTCACTTGTACTGAGATGTTCCCCCCCACTGATACCTCTTCCACCCTTCCCCCATTCGTCAGGACCAGATCAAGAGTAGCTCCTGCCCAGGTTGGCTCCCTGACCAGTTAATTTAGGAGGGCCAACTGCAGGGAGTCCAACATTTCCCTGCTGCTGGTTGAAGCAACCGAAAGGGTGTTCCAGTCTATGTCCGGTAGATTTAGGTCTCCCATCAGCACCACCTCCCCTCTTGCCGCCAGTCTCACAAACTCGTCAGCCATACTTCTATCCACAGATTCGTGCTGTGCTGGGGGTCTATACACCACCCCCATATGCACTGACTCCCCTTTCCCCACTGCCAACGAGACCCAGAGTCCTTCTACCTCTCCCCACTTACCCTGCAATACTGATGCCCTGATACCTTCCTTTACATAGAGTGCAACCCGCCCCTTTCCCTCCATGTCCTTCCTTAACAGTTTATACCCTGGTATCTCCATTTCCCATCCCTGCTCCTGGTGGCACCACGTGTCTGTTACCCCTACTATGTCAGGGCCCTCCTCTGCCATTATTGCCGTTAGATCAGGGATCTTTCTACCCAGACTTCTGACATTCGTGCACGTAACCCTCCATGCCCCTTTCTCCTCCATCCCTATATGTTTGTCTCCTTTACCCTTTTGCTGTGTGTGTAGGGCTTTTTGGCCCCCCCCCCCGCCTCCTGCCTCAACAGTCGGGCTTTTTCCTGCCTTCCTCCCCTTGTTTAGTTTAAATGGTAGCTTCTGTCCACATAATCATCCAGTTTACATTTGAGCACTGCTTTCCCTTCCCCATTTAGGTGCAGCCTATCTGGGGCATATAGGCTTGTGTCACTGCATGTTGACCCCCAATCTCCTATCACACCATACTCCTTCTGGGCACGCTAACCTACAAGCCAATCATTGAATTCCTCAATATTTTGCCTTGCCTGCATGCTGGCCCTTCTTACAGGTAGCATCTCCGAGAAGGACAGGGATTTGAGGTCTGAATTGCTGCAGAACCTGGCCAGCGCCTTAAACCTGGCCTTCACCTCCATCACGCTGCTCTTTGCTAGGTTGTTTGTGCCTAGGTGGAAGATCAGATGCGTTTTCTTATCCATTTCCTTCCCCCTCGAGGGGATCCACTGGATAACTTTGGAAGCCATCATACCTGGCAGGCACTCCACCCATATTTTTTTCCCTCTCTATTCCCTTCTCCCCCATGTAACTCCTTTTATAATAGAGTCTCCCACTATTAAGACCCTATCCCCTTTTTCCTCCTGGACACCCCTCCCTGCTGCCATTCTCCTCCTTTTTCAAATTTCTTCTTCTCCATCCCCTTGCTTCCCCCCCTCCTCAAATCTACCTGAGCCTTTCTCCCATCATCCTCCATCTGTACCCTTCCCTGGGCCCCTTCCTGGATGTCTGGTTTCTTTGTGCCACCCTTACCCTCCTCTGAAGCTCTTCAATCCTCTCTTTCTCCAACCTGTTCTTCTCCCTCGCCCAAATCTTGGTGTTCTGGCACCTCTGTTGCACTACCCTTCCTTGTGCATTGCTCCCTTTGATCTCCCCCCTCCCATGCTTTTCTCTGTTTTCCTTGTACCCTGACCTTTATTGCCTGGCACTGCTCCACTTCCCTTCCTGCTGAAACCCCCGTTTCCCACTTCCTGCCTGGTTTTATTCCACTTTCTTATCTGTTCATGCTCCTCACTCCCCGGTCCCCTTACTACTAATCCTGGGTACCCACTCCCCCCTGCTACCCTCTGCCCTCTTCCCGTACTACCCCTCTCTCTCTCTGGTCTCCTGTGACCTTCCCCCCCGCTTGGTGTTACGGGCACTCCCACATCCTGGGCTCCTCCTGCCAGGCTGCCCCTGTTCCCCCAGCCCACCTCCAGTTCCTCTCCTTGTGCTTGAGGTTTCAACCCCCTGTATATGTTTGCAGGCCACCCCATGCCCCTTCCTTTTCCACTCTACCAGCTGTCTCTAAACTCCTTCCACTTCCTCCCTGAGCTTTGCCAGCTGGTGGCATACTGGGCAACCTCCAAATTTCCAAGCCCAGTCTAATACCATGGCTGCTCCACACCCCGTGCGTCCAACCACCCTCCCACAGATGCCAGCTCTAGCAACTTGAGGTCGCATTCCTATTCTGTCTTGCGTCATTAGTCACTCTCCCCTTTTAATAATACTGTACTAGTACTTTTGCACCTAAAATAGGTAGTGCTCTTTCTCCTAGCCTTTACAGACAACCACACAAAAAATAAAATCCACTAAAGTCAGGTCCAATAACCCAAATCAGGTACCCTCAAAGTCAGGTTCAAAAAATCCTCTCCATGTTCTTTAAAAACCACTAAAGTCAGGCCACTCCTCCTCCTAGGCTTCACCTCCACTGCCTGTTTAATAGAGGTCGGGGCCGGAGTGGGTGGTGTGGGAAGAAGCTCCTTTTCAGCGTCCTTCTATGAATGGCTGGGCCTTCCTTTTATTCCCCTGCCATGATTCAAAACTTCATGCCCTCTCTCCTGATAGGCAAGAAGGGGTTTATTTATTTATTTATTGAATTCTCGGATTACTACCTTTGAGCTACAAGCTCATTTACAAAGGTTCCACATCAGTAAAAATGGCAGCCATACAGTAGTTGACACAGGTAATCAAAGAATAATACTTTCAACAACGACAAAACACAATAAAGATCATTGGGAAGGGGTAAAGACATTGTAGACAGACAAGGTTAGATCAGCATGAAAGTGGCACGGGAGAGTGGAGGGAGGAGGGTGGGAAGGAATTAAAATGTGAGGAGGTGGTGGAGGTGGTAGGCAAGCAAGGAGTATCCCCAGGATAGGGAACACTGCATCTGGGAGAGGGGTAGGGGTGGGGAGGGCTCCAGGCGTGAGAGGAGTGGAGCCGGGGACAGGAGGCAAGATCCGGGAAGGGCAGGGGTCTGATGGCCAGGGAGGAGGTGGAGGGAGGGAGAGGTGGGAAGTAAGTTAGAGCAAGGTGCAAGTAGTTGGGGTAGTCAGTTTATTGAAGCTGGAAGGTCGGTCAGTTAGGACAGGTGCATTGCCCATGCGAGGAAAGGTGTGACCTAAGTGCAGATTTGAACTGGTCAATTCTGCTGATTGTGGCTAGTCCTATTGGAAGAGAGGAGAGCCATAGCGGGGCCCGGTAATCGAAGGAACGCTGACCTTGGGTAGTGTGACGGTAGGGGATCTTGATTGACATTTTATTGGATGTCCTTGTGGTCCTAGTTGGAGCAGCCTGGTGGATGAGGGAGCTGGGCCCAGGGGGCAGTAGGCCCAGGGTTGCTTTTTTGCCAATGATGCAAGTTTGATAGTGAGCCCTATCAGACAGATTTAGCCAACCGGTTTCTTGGTAGAGGTGGCAGGTATGAGTCAGGTGAGGGGCACTCAGTGCAAGCCGGCTGGCTTTGTTGAGCATAGTGGCGAATCGCCTCAGCGTGCTGTCCGAGGCAGCACAGTAGATGGCAAGGCCATAATCAATGGTTGAGAAGACCGAACTAGTTATGGAGAGCTGGAGAGTTTTAGGAGTGAGGCACCTACGGTGCTTGTAAAGCAGGCCAAGCTTCCTGTTAGCTGCCGTGGCCACCTGGTCGATGTGGTCGGCATATGAGAGGGAGCTGTCCAGGGTGAGGCCCATGTATTTGAAATTGGGGACCATTTCAATGGTGTTCTTATGTAGATTCAGAATGTTGAGGGTTGTGGCCTTGTGTCGGCTGTGCGCTGAGGCAAAGAGCATGGTCTTTGTCTTTTTGTGGTTGACTATGAGTTTAGCTTTGTTAAACCAGTCTTCAATGTTGTTGAAGTGCTGTTGGAGACGTTGTTCCAGAATGGTGGGGTCAGGATGACTGGAGTAAATCACAGCATCATCAGCATAGAGAAGGATTTGTTGTCGGCAGGCTAGCAGTAGGTTATTTAGAAAGAGGCTAAAGAGGAGAGGGCCAATGATGGAGCCTTGGGGGACACCAAGGGACACTTGACGGGGGTCAGAGAGTACATTGCTAATTTTTACCTGCTGAACACACCCTGAGAGGTAGCTCCGGAACCAGCAGAGGGAGTCAGAGGAGAGTTCTATAGCCTCTAGTTGTGCCAGGAGGAGGTCATGGTTGACCGTATCGAATGCCTTGGTGAGGTCGATGAAGGTTGCTTCCACCAAGTGCCCCTGATCAAAGGCACTATGAATGTAGCCTTGAACTCAAGAAGTGCAGTGGTTGTACTGTGGCATTGCCGGAAGCCCTGCTGCTGCTGGCATTGTAGTTGGTATTTTTCGAGGTGAACTGTCAGCTGGTCATAGACTACTCGCTCAAGGGCTTTTGAGATAGGTGGGAGGATTGAAATTGGGCGGTAGTTGGCATGGTCCGACTTACTACCAGTTTTGTGGACAGGGGTTACTATGGCAGCTTTCCATAGGCTTGGGAAGGTTCCTGTGGAGAGGAAAAGATTCACAATTGAGGTTAGTGGGGTTAGCAATTCGTCAAGGGTAAGAGAGACTAATTTTAGGTCGAGACCCTCAGAGCTGTGCCTGGATTTCCCAAGGACTTTGACGAGGTATTTTTTTACTTCTATTTTAGATAAGACTCTGAGGTAAAAAGGGGGGGCTTGGTGTGTTTTGGGGGACATTGGAGGATGGGCTGGGTGGATCCGACTTGGTCTCAGAACCGGGGGGGCACTGGACTGAGGTCAGTGAAGGCTTTGTTAAAGATGTCTGCGATGGATCTGGGGTCTTGTATGAGAGATCCATTGTGGCTCAGCAGAGTGGGTGCCGTGGTGTCACTCTTCCAAATGATAGCATTAATGTTATCCCAGAAACGGCAGCTGTCACCCCAGGAGGAATTAAGTTCACATCTGTGGTAGTTAGCTTTAGCCAGGCGGATTGCCACTGTGCATTTATTCCTTGCAGCCTTGTAGTTTTGCAGGTCCTGGCCAGAGAGAGTATGTTTGTACTTGTGCCATAGGTTGTCCCTGGAACGCATCTGGGCTAGGAGTGGAGGGGTTATCCAAGTTTTGTGCGAGCCACTAATTTTCCTTTTGGTTAAGGGTGCAAATAGATCACAGGCAGAGTTGAAGATTTCTATGAATTTGCTCAGTGTAGTGTTGACGTCCTCCTGATGGTTAGGATAGGTGCCCAGTTCAGCTGCAGGAAGTACTGCTTGAAGGATCCTAGCATGCCCTTCTTTAATAGGCGGGTCATTATCAGCTTTGGGTGCGGTTTTTTGGCCTTGTTGGACCAGGCTAGAATGATGGGTGAATGGTCACTTAGGAAGTTAGGGAGCACTTTCAGCCCAGAAATGTGATCAGGGTGGTTAGTTAGAACCCAGTCCAACAAGGTACTGGTACCAGTCCTGTAGTTTGTACAGGTAGGTAGTTCCATTAGCTGGAGGAAGTTGATAGAGGAGACTGCATCCTTGAAGGTGGCAGAGTCCTGAGACAGCCAGTTGATGCCGAAGTCCCCCAGTAGTATGACTTCATGGCTAGAGCGGATTTCTGCCAGATGCTCATGTAAGACCCTAAAACCCTCGGTTACTTCCTTAGGAGGTAGGTAGGCTGTGATTAGAGTGAGGCCTTTGCCCTGGGAACCAAGTGTTAGGCACACAGAGAGAGTATCTGAGTGTTTTTGCCCGTACTTAAATGTGGTAGAGCAACCCCCTGCAGGTGATCTTTTATATAGATTATACAGCCCCCACCTCTCTTCCCTAGCTGATCGTGGCGGAAGGGGATGTACCCTTGAAGTTGGACTTGGCTGTCCTTGGTTCTGGGGGTAAGCCAGGTTTCGGTTAAGGCCAATATATCTGGGTCGTGTTGCGAGACCCAAGCTTGTAGAAGGTAGTGTTTAGGCAGCAGACTGCAAATATTGATGGAGGCTACGGTAATCAAGCTACTTTTCCTGGGTTGCTCAGAGGCAGAAAGGCCCGGGCCAGAGTTAGGATGAATGTTGCCCGAGAGCATTAGGAGAAGCCAGGATACTTGGATCGCAAGTAGTTTGAGTTGCTTGAATGTGCAGGGTGGCAGTCGATGAGATCGATGTGTGTTTCTAGTGTTGTAGGTAAAGAGGCAAGTAGGTGAAATAGGTGGTGGGATAGGGTATTAGTAGGCAGCGATATGCCGACCCAGAGGCCCTAGCACCAGAAGGGATGTGTCCATTGGTATATATGGCCCTGTAGTAGTGTTAGGAATCCCATCCCTATAGATAGGAAGAGGCCCCAGAGATGTTCTACCTCAGGAATACTGCAAGGCAGTAGGAAGTAGTAGGAAGGTAGTGAGAGATTTTACGAGCCAGCTTATGCGAGATGGCATTGCTGGCTTTTTTGTGTCGGGCATTCCTGGGTGGTGAGGGTACACAATTGGTAGATTAGTAGCTGGTACAGATTCCCCCTGTGTGAGTGAGCAAATCTTCGGACAGTACACCTAGCAAGACAGGAGACTGTTGGACTTTAAGGGGCAGTGCCAGCTATGGAAGGGTTAAGATAGGCAGGAGATCAGTGGAGAGGAGTGGTCAAGAACAGAGTGGGAGGAGCAAAAGCGTATTTAAAGGAGGCCTGGGAGGGGGAGGTGGGGGGGAATTTAGCACACTTATCTGTTCATCGAGCAGGCTGAGGAGCCCAAAAAGTCCTATAGAAAGTTAATGGAAAAGGCGCTCCAATCAGTGGTGACACTGAGAGGAGGCCAGCCAATCAGGAATCACCCAAAAGTATTATCGCCAATCGGGAGCATCGGCTCTGTTGGACCAGCCAGTGGCAATACCTGGGGAGCGAGTCCAGGGGTTGGTTTCATTTATCACTTCTTGTCTGGGTACTTTGAAGTTCTTTTACAATTTTAGTCGGGGACAAGCTGTGATTTTCTACGGCAAAAATCAGGGGATGTGCCTGAAAATCATTCATCACATATACATGACCGCTGGAGTTACTGGGTGAGTGATTAGTGGATAACAACTGGCTTACCTGGTAACTTCTAGCCACATGTATGCATGTTGCAGGTCCTTGTTAGATTCATGTAGACCCTGTGCTTGTCCACATCATATCGATTGAGGAGGTATGGTGGGCTGTAGATGGAGTGGATGTCAGGGGCTAGGGCGCAGTGGACAGGCTACATCCACTCACAGATGGGACCTCCTCCTTCCTATAGGCCCCCCCCAAACAGGCTATGTGCATCCCTCAGCATAACCCCTTTTCCCACAGACCAGCCATCCCCCTATGGCAGACCCCCCCCCCCAGCAGACTAGCTGTGTGCCTGTGCACAGCTGGAACCCATTTCCCCAGACCAGCCATCCCCCTGCAGCTGGACACCCCCTTCTGAAGAGCATATTGGCTGTTTCCCTCTCCCTACAGGCAGAACCTCTCTTCCCACTTAAGGGATATGGTGGGATGTAAAGGGAGTGGATGCCATGGGCTGGGGAGCATGGACAAGCCACACCCTCTCACAGTTGGACACTACCCCATGCTGGCTGTGTGCATCTGCCAACTATAAACACCCTTCCCACAGACCAGCAATGCCCCTACAGCAGAACCCCCTCCCCAGAACAGACAATCTGTGTGTCTCCCCCCCCCATATAGCAGGAACCCCTATCCCACAGACTGGCAGTGAACCCTTCACACGTAGGTGGACCCTACAGACTAGCAACCCCCCTGCAGCTTAGTTCACCCCCTGCCTGCACAGTTTGGGAGACAGCCGGGGAGCAGAAGATATACATTAAGAGAACTAGAGCTGCCCAGAATCTAATAGAAGATGCTGTGGTGGTGTTAGCTACATTACATAAGAAAGGGAACTGAGGCTGCTCCCCCAGTGTTGGCTCTAAGAAGCCTGGAAACTGTTGATCACGTGTATACATGACTGGAGTTACCAGATATCCCAAACATTATCCAGGCATCTGTCTTGGGTAAGTACTGTAGATAAACTGGATGCTTCCTGTCACTACAGTTATCTGCAACTAGTGTTACCAGGTAACAAGTGGAGATCTCCACTGCTGCGCCAATTAACCTGGTAACACTAGAATCATGTACACGCAGTGATAGACACTTGAGAGATATTACTTTAGTTAGTACTATCACACCTACAGTACTTTGTAACAGTCATTAATGGTGCTACGGTATTTGCATTGTCTGTGGTGTGAAGGGGGGATTAATCCTGTTTGCATTTCAGTCATCCAGTCCCCCTTCAAATGAAAGCTGAACTGATAAGCTAGGTAAAGGTACTGTAAACGATCCTTCGCATTCGGCTGTTGATTCCATTGACAGTGATAACCTATCCCACGATCATTAAAACACTGTTTTGTGGGTGGGGCCACAGCAGGGGACTCTGAAGCTGAGCAAAAGTTCTGAATTATGATCAGGAATAAAAAAAGCAAGAAACTTTGCTGGAAAACATTTTTTTTTTTTAATTTGCTCTATTTAGTCCTTGGGACAGACAACACTTTGGAGTGACCCCACCCTAAAGTAGAAAAGGTGTCAGCTGCTCTTTAAAGAAGAGGCCCAGTCACAAATACTGAGTTGCAGAATTGGGGTCAGCATATCTCCTATGAACCGTATACCAAAATCTAGAGCTCCAAATTATTGGAGGATAAAAAAAAATACAAGCTGTTCTGTAACCATAATTTAACTACCTGAAAAGGCTGGTTTCTTTGAAGAACTGCTGCTAGTGTCTGCTATAGAACTCAAAACCTAGTCCTCCCTGCCAGCAACCTTGTATGACTTACTTCTCCAAAGTTTTAACCATAGTAGTAATTGTTTGTAAAAGAAAGCCAACACTGAACTGGTTGTAGTGCTATCGCTTCCTGAATGTTCTGAGACATGGCAACGTACTTTAGAATGTGGCAGGAAGGTGGTTTTAGAATACATTGGTGAACATGGCTTTGTAATGTCTAGGATATGTGCAGTTTTGAATACTGCAGAGATGAGATTTCAGCACGTGGCAGAGTCAAAATATTGTAGTGCAACAAGAACACAATTTCAGAATGCAGTGCGGACATGAATTTTGGAATACAGTTTCAACAGTTTAAGAATGCTGGCTGGCAGTTTTGGCATAAGGGTGCACAGTCTCAGAATGTGGCATGGACTTGCACTCGTAATGGAATATATTCAATGTGGTAAAGATATGCAGTCTCAATGGTGGGAGAAGCATTTACGTATAGTATGAGGGACATGTAGTTTCAGAATGTTGTGGGGACATGAAGTGTTGGAATGTGGCAGGTACACATGGAATTAAGGGATATGCAGTCATAGAATGTTGTGGGGGATATGCAGTCTCAGATTGTGCTGGAAATGGGCAGCCTTAGACTATGGCAAGGATAAGTAATCTCAGAATGCGGTGGAGATGAACACTGGAGTGTGGCAGGACTCATAATTTTATTCTAAACTTGCCTGTCCCTGCCATGTTCTATAACTGTACCTACCCACCACTTTCCAAAATTGCACGTCCTGGCCACATTTTAACATAGCACGTCCCCACCAGATTCTGAAATTGTGCATCCCTGCCATATTCTAGAAATGCATGTCCCTGCCCCATTCTGAAATTGGGCTTCCTCGCCACATTCTGAATTTTTTTTCTATGCCACATTCCAGAATTGAGCATCACCACCACAAGTCAGAATTGTACATCTCTTGACACACAAAATTCTGCATCCCTGCCACATTCAGCAGTTGTCATCCACATCTTGAACTTGGTCTTCGCCTTATTCTAAACATTTGTGAAACCTCCACATTCCGAACTTCAGCATTCTTGCCACATTCCAAAACTGTATGTTCCAGCAAATTTATGAGATTGTGCCCATGCTGCATTCCAAAACTGCAGCCAGGAGGCATTCTGAAATCTGATCCCTGCAGTGTTTTGGAATTGTGCACAACCTTGAGATCCCAAAGCCATGTCTGCCACTGCGTTCCACAACCCTCTCCAGTGTCACATTCTTGAAGCAGTAGTGCAGTGAAAAATGTTTTTCCCAAGCCAGTTTCAGCTGCAATTAAGAGAAACAGTAGCATACCTGTCAGATGTACTTGCCTCGGTACCTCCTGTGCTCTGCCCCATGAGGCTTTTTTTTGTTATTGTTTTGATCCTAACCCTTGACAGGTCTACAGTGCTATTTCTATGCAAAATGTGGTATATATATATATATATATATATATATATATATATATATATATATATAGATATAGATATAGATATGATTAAGCCATGGAGTAGTTTACCTACATGTAATCATTAGTAAGGACAAAGCACAATTTAATTCCAGATTGGATAAACATCTATTAACTGTTAAATCTTTGACATATTATTGATGTTAGTATGTGAGCAATTATGGGTCATCAGGCCCTCTAACTCTCATTGCCCCTTTGTAGTATGAACCTTAGTAGTATGTGTGTGTGTGTATTTATATATATATATATATATATATATATATATATATATATATATAACATTTTATATTTTTGAGAGGGAAAAAAACTAAAAATAAATTTACTAAAATGTTGGTGGAATTTAAAGTGTACCACCAAATAAAACTGGAAGATGCCTGTAATATTTTATAGTGAAAAAATGGGGTCAGATTGATTTTTTTTTTTTTGCCCAGTTTCGTTGCATTGCTGCTGTAAAGTAAACATCAACTCTGTTTACATTTCTTGACTTGACTGTAAATTTGGGGGACATCTAAAGTCTGTTTAATGACTGCCACCCCCCCATATTAATTTTTTAATTACTTTGCAGTGTTGGAAACCAGTGATATCAGTTGTGCGGAAGCCCTGTATGGAAAGCTTCATTTAAGGCTTACGTTTAACTGATGTCTCTGTGTTCTATAACTCTTAAGTAATTAAAACATAAATACTAGGCAGGGGGAAGGGCTGTATGAACAAGGGACCCTAAAAAAGGAAAAAAACAGGACTATTTAAAACAGACACACAAAACAATACATTAGAGTTATTAAACTTCACACATCTACATTTATTACAGCTTTATGTATCTTATACAGTATCTGAACATTCTGGAAATGCGTGTACCACACCAACCCAGTGTACACTTTTGTTTTTCAAATAAGAACATAAGAAAAGTGACGGCAGAAGGGGACCTTTTTGTCCATCTAGTCTTCCCTTTTTTCTTGCCCCCCCCCCAGCTAATTCTTTCTTGTTAGGTTTCCATAGCACCTATCCCATGCTAACTTGAACTCCCTGACTTAGGTTCTGCCACTTCTTGCGGCAGACTATTCCAGGGGTCCACAACCCATTCTGCGAAGAAGAACTTCTAGTGTTGCTTTTGGACCTACTTCCCTTTAGCCACATACAGTGCCTTGTGGTGCAAGCAGTCTCATATGAGTGGAAGAGGTCTTCCTTATGCACTGAGTTTATTTCCTTAACGTATTTAAAGGTTTTTATCATATCTCCTCTGTCCCTCCTTTGTTCCAGTGAGTAGAACTGTAGTTGTTTTACTCTGTTTTCATACGGCTCATACTATGGATCCTGTACCATCTTTGTAGCCCTCCTTTGTACTGTTTCTAAGTGGTTTATGTTTTGTTTTTTTAAGTGAGGCCTCCAAAACTGGACACAGTACTCCAGAAGTGGCCTGACCAGGGACCTGTACAATGAAATTATTACTTTGCGTTTTGTACTTGTAATGCTCCTGCCTATATATTCGAGCATGCTCTGGCTTTATAAGTTGTTTTTCCTACTCTTACATCATCTGAAATTATAACCTCAAGGTCTCATTCCATTTTGGTTTCCACAATCTGTTCCCCATGCCCCCCACCCCAAGGATGTATGTCACCTTTGGGTTTTGTTTTCCAAGGTACATTACTTTACATTTTATGGTGTTGAATTTCAACTGTCAGTTTCTAGACCATTCTTCCAGTTTTTTGAGGTCAAACACCATTTTCATGGTGCCCTCCTGTGTGTCCACCCTGTTGCAGATCTTTGTGTCATCTGCAAACAGGCATACCTTCCCCTCCAGCTCTTCAGTGATTCCATTGATAAATATATTGAAAAGGATCGGCCCCAAGACTGATCCTTGTGGCACCCCACTGATCACCTTGCCCTCTGTAGACATTGTCCCATTGACCAGAACCCTCTGTGTCCTGTCCCGCAGCCAATTTCTTACCCAGATGACAGTTTTAGGCCCTATACCTGTGTGGTCCAGTTTATTAACCAGCCTTCTATGAGGGACAGAGTCGAATGCCTTACTAAAATCTAAATATATGATATCCACAGCCCCCTCCTTGGTCCACTGTTTTGGTCACCGAATTGAAGAAATCAATCATATTGGTCTGGCATGACCATCCAGCAGTGAAACCGTTCTGTTTGGGGTCGAATTGCCTGTTGATCTTTAAATACTCCACTGTCTGTTCTTTAAGGAGTGTTTCCATCAGTTTTCCCACCACTGAGGTTAGACTGACCAGGTAGTAGTTCCCAGCCTCCTCCTTGCTCCCACTTTTGTGAAGGGGAACTACTATGGCTTATTTCCTGTCCTGTGGTATGTTGCCACTGCTTAGGGAGTCATTAAACAGTGCTGCTAGTGGTGTGGTGAGCTCCTCTGCTAGCGCTTTAAGTATCCTCGGATGTATCCCATCCAGGCCCATTGCTTTGTCCATTTTCAGCTTCTTCAGTTCCTTCAGGACTCTTTCTGTAGTAAATGGACTCGTGTCTGCCCCTGTCATGAGTCTGTCTGCTTTGATTGGTGTTGGTCCATTTCCGTGATCCTCCTTTTTGAAGACTGAGCAGAAAAAGTTATTCAGGATCTCGATGCTTTCTCCTTGTCACTCTCTATGTGTGTAGTTCTTCCTTGGTAGTCAGACAGATGACCCCCCCCCTTGGTTTTTCTCCTTTCCCTGATATATCTGTAAAATGATTTATCTCGTTTTCTTTACCTCCTGTGCAATGTTCTCCTCAGCTTCTGCCTTTGCTTTTCTGATTTCTTTACCTGCTTCTTTGAGTTTGATTCTATAGTCTTCCTTATCACTGTCCTTTTTTGTTACCTTAAATTTTCGAAATGCCCTTTTTTTGTCTTTGATTTTTGACACTACTTCTTTTGTGAACCAGAGTGGCTTCCTCTTGCTTTTTGTTTTACTGACCAACTTTCTGCTGTGATGTTACTGTAGTTAGTGCATTCTTTATCTTCCTCCAACTTTCCATTTTCTCCTATATTACATGCCAGTAAGGGTTTACCCTTTCTTTCATTCTGGCAAAGTCAGCCTTTCTAAAGTTGAGAATCTTCAGTTTTGTATGACTGATTTCCTGATGGCGATCCAGACTGATCTGTGGTCGCTGGATCCTAGATGGGTTCCTATGCGAATGTCCAAGATTCTATTGCTGTTGGAAAGCATGAGGTCTAGTCTCGCTTCTTCTCTGGTGGGGGATGTCACTAAAAATACTAACATACTAAAATGCCAGCAGAATAGGCCTAACGGTCTTTCGTATCTGGTCATTTGGTCAGCCCCCACCCTGGGAGTTGACCTTGCTGCCCCCCTCTAGTTGTACTAGTCCCGCCCCCATAGTGCTAGCATGAATTCCCAGCTTCTCTCGGATGAAGCCGAGTAGGATGTCCAATCTGTGTCAGGTAGATTGAAGTCTCAGAGCAATACCAGATCTTTTTTTGTCGGCCATAGTTAAGATGGTCTCTAGAAGTTCTTAATCTGTGTTATTATTTTGTGTTAGGGGTCTATAAACTACGTCGACTCGGATAGGGTCTTTATCCCCTGATCCAAGGGTGATCTACAGGGCTTCAGCCTCCCTGGCTGCAGCCTGAATTTCTATGGCTTTGATGTCATTTCTGACATACAGAGCTATCCCCCCTTCCCTTGCAGTCCCTCCAGAAGAGGGTATAGCCTGGGATAGCTATGTCCCAGGTATGGTTCTCATTGAACCATGTTTCCGTTACTGTGACTAAATCCAGTTGTGATTTTATTATCATGGCATTGAGATCAGGGATTTTGTTTACAAGACTGTGAGCATTGATGCACATTGCTCGCCATCGTCCTCATTAATGTAAGCTGACTTTTTTTTGGTAAGCTCAACTATTGAACTTTTATTTAGTGCCCTAACAGTCCCATGACTGCCATCTTTATGATGTCTCATCTCGTGGTGAGGCACCCCTGATACTGTGGAATGTGAAAGTTCAAACAGGCAGTAGTGCACAACAGTACCTTCCCACCAGATTGTAATTTTCAAGCAGTGAGACGGAAGAAAAAGACGCAGTCCCTAAAATTTATTTCAACTGTAGTAGCCAGGGCTGCTATTTATTCTTTTAAGTCTTCCTTAAATAAAAATCAGTGCAAATGCAAAAAGGTGGGCAAACTGAATCCTCTGCAAAAGAGAAATCCTCTAGCACTTCGACTCACACCAGTCTTCAAAGCGGGTGTAGCATACAGTTATCAAATGCTGATTTATATTGCTTGCCCATTAATAGTAATGAGAGAGTTAATCCAAGGATTTAAAGTGCACTATCAAATTAATAACACCGAAACAATTTAAGGGCAATCATATAAGTTGAACCCATACATTTCCATGAAAAAAATAAATTGGACATCAAAGAAATAGGACATCAAGAAAACAATAATTTCCAATTGGGATTCAAGTTTTCTTTTAACTTCACAATGAAATTTATACACATTTATATGGTTTTCAAAGAGATCCAAGGACACCCGAAAATATATGCTCAATCAGTATCCTGACAAAAAAAGAAGGAGAAAAAAGGCCAGGTTATAAAACAAAAGGATAAAGTGTGAACACATTATTGTTATCAATATGTATCCAAGGTTTACGCCACTTTTATTTAAAGGTTCTACACTAGATCCAAGAAAGTAAATTATAAATTGTAAACAACTACATATTGGCAAAGAAAAAGATAACAGAAAGTATTAGAGAAGGCAAGCACATATCAAATGCTTCAAAGTTAGAGCATTTACTTCAAGAATGGTTTAATATCCCATCTCTCATTTAAGCCGTTAGGTTTTACACTGTTCATTTTAAAGATCCACTTACTTTCTTGTTTTAGCAGAATGTTAGATCTATCGCCCCCCCCCCAGACAAGGGTGTAACGTGTTCGATACCCATACATTTCAAATCATTAGGTGTTGCCCTGTGAGAATGTGAAAAGTGTATGCCCACTGGTGTATCTTGTCGGTTATTAAGTATGGATCGCATATGTTCCTGAATTCTCTGTTTCAGGGGCCTTATTGTTTTACCTATATAGAGTAGCCCGCAAGAGCACCAGAGGGCATACACCACATAGGGGATGTCAAAAGTTATGAGTTCTCTCTCTTCGACTTTTTTGTTTGATTCTCAAGGGCGCAGGAACGTATCATGTGCATTAGTTCCATATTTACAAATATTGCACCTCTTACAGGTAAAAAAAAAACAACCTTTTGTTCTTTGAGGAAGCCAAGTGCTTCTTCCCTCAGTTACAGTCTTTTTTTTGTCTACCATGTATCACCTTATCCCTGGTACTTTGAGCTCTACTAAAGGTGATGCGAGGTTTGACTCCCACCACACTTTCTACCTGTTCGTCACCTAATAGAATTGGCCAGTTACAGAAAATGAGGTTGCCAGTTCGTCCTGCTAGATGGTTGTATTCAGTAACAAATGCGCACAAAGGTTTATTTTTGTCGGTATCTATTTTTTCTTCAAACATCATTTTCCTATCTATTTGTTTCACTATTGTTTTACCTATATAGAGTAGACTGCTGGAGCACCAGAGGGCATACACCACATAAGGGGTGTCGCAAGTTACTGTGAAATGTGACTGTACCAACAGCCCCTGCTAATGTCCTTTTGTTAATAGCTTTAAAGAGCACTGATTGTGCTCAACCCAGATGCAAGGGGGCCTTTCCTCTGGGTAATGCATTTGGTCCACAAAGATCACTTTTCAAGCTTCACATTTTGGAAGGGGAAGGGATTGTAATTCAACTCTGTGGAGCAGACCACCTGATCACTTCCCAGCTTGCCGTCCCCTCTCTTGGATATTTTGTGACATTTTAGTTTGGAGAGTGCAGAGGCATGCTCCATAAAAAGTAATTGGGGGCAGTCTTTCAGACACACTTGTGTTTCAGATGGCTGTTGCCACCACTTGACTTAACGGGGCTCATAGTTGGATGAGATGCCTAAAGCATCCCATGTGCTGCAAGGGAAGGAGCCCTTATTGACATGGGGCCAGGGTGGGGCATCAACTTAAGAACTGTCCAAAGGGGTGCGCCTTTCAGCACCTTGGCAGGTCCCCCACCCACACAGTCTAGCTTCCCAAAATAACCAGAAGAGGCCTTGTAGACATCACTTGTGTGATGGAAAGAGCTCTCATTGACATGGAGATGGGCATTATATGCCCAATTTTCCATCATATTTTCTTCCTTTAACCTATTCACAAGGATGCAGAAATGCTCTTAGCTAGCCGGTACATCTGATGTATTGCATACGTGTCCTCCATTCTCACTTCTACATTGAAGCCACACATCAACTTTATTTCCAAAACTGTGAACAAGACACTAGCATGTGACATCATGGACCCCACAATCATGTGACATCGTGGACCCCACTATCAGTCACCAGGGGTACTGGTTCAAAATCTGCGGACAAAGGACACCCTCCTTTGCTGCCACTGGCAAATGTTCTAAAAAAGGTGTACCTGTTACAGAGTGAGGAATTTCCCTTGAAAATAAGAGTAATGTGAATTGCTGACTCGTGTTAGTGGGTGCAGACAGGGTCCTACCATTTATTAAGGTATTTCCCCATATCTTTGTTTGTCTTTTTCTCCCTAATGTCTAAAAAACATTTGTTGAGAAATACATATAATGGTTTCTGCTTTATGAGCACGTTCAAGGTAGAAAACAGTGAATAGGTTTTGCAAGCTTCACTCCTTTTTATGCTGGCGTGCTTGCGCAGCCAACATTTTGCGGTAGTGGAGATTTGGAGGCATGGTCGCTGTTCGGTGAATGCAGGGCACACACCAGTAGGTGCGTCCCTTATTCCCCAATCAGCCTGCATGCCGATGCCACACCATGCATACATAATGTGGCGAGCACATCTAAGGAAAGGTCTGCTGCAATGCAAGCAAAGCTCGTCATACACAGCGGATCTTCCTATGTGCTTCGCCAGCTACAAACATGGCAGCACAGTGGCCGCTAAACTGCCGACTTTTGGGGTGCCCAATTCCCAAGTCAGCTTACCCTGCCCCTCATGTATGTGCCGATGGAGGAGCCCACTCCCCGTCGGCATAATGTGTCCCCCCTCCTTTTTTGCTTGCTGAGGGGGTGCCCAATCCCCCTCGGCTCATGCATCCCCCCCGCTTTTGTTGTTTGCCGATGAGGGTGCCCAATCCCTGTCGGCATCCATCCCCCCTTTCCCACTTTAATGTGCCGACGGGGGAGCCCACTCCCCGTTGGCATGATGTCCCCCTCTTCTTATGTGCTGAGGGGGTGCCCAATCCCCCTCAGCTAGTGTCCCCACTCCCTATGTGCAGACGGGGTGCCCAATCCCCGTCGGCTACTGTACTTCAAAAAAAACACCTGTAAAAAAAGATAAGAAAACTGTCCGTGTTGTTTTTTTTTAACACCTGTAAACAGAAAACAGTCCCTCGTAGTCTCCCTACTCCCCCCCAACAACCTGCACCCACCCACTGCGCACCCTGCCTCCCCACACCTCCCCCTCACCCCATACTTACCTCCGGAGCTCGGCGCGACGATCTTCGGTGGACCGGGAACACCTCTGAACTCTTCACAGCTGACCGCGAACTGAGGAAGTGCCGGTAAGCTGTATAATGGAATAAATAGGGTTTTTTCAACTTTAATGCATATCTCAGGCATGTTTTGGAATTTTTGCACCAAATTTTCAACATGGGGTTTTTGGGACCCCTCCTCATGAATTCTGGCACTGTTATGACGTTAATCGGTCCCGAAAGCTGATTTCGCAGTCACTGCATGGAATCACCTTTCAGGACGAATTAATGCAAAGACAGTGGCAGTGTTCATGGATAGGCTCTCAAAAAGTCTATATTGTAAATTTGTGGAAACATCCCAAAATTGGTTGTTTCATGAGCATGCGCTGTGCAGTTGCTACACATGCTCGTAATTTTAATTCTCAATATTTTCATGCCAGATTTTCAACATTGTCATTTTTCTACACCTCCTTGTGAACAGTATAGCTGTCATATTTACATCCTGGCTGAAATGTGTTTTCACACTTCCAGCACACAATAGCTGCTTGCTGTGAGAAATCAGTGTTCGGGCAGATTATGAAAATTACAGTGACACTGTTCATGAGCAGAGGTCCTAAATGCCTATGTTGAAAATTTGGTGATGATACTCCATAAAATGACTGTGTTATGAGCGTGTGTTGCGCAGTTGCCAGGCACGCTCATAACTTCGCGAATTTACAATATTTTCATGCCAGATTTTCAAAATTGTAATTTTTCTACACCTCCTTGTGAACAGTACAGTTGTCATTTTTCACATCCTGGCCAAAATATGTTTACGCACTTTCGGCGCACAATAGCGTGGTGGCTGTAGGAAATCAGTGTTCGGGGCAGATTACAAAAATGACAGTGACACTGTTCATGAGCAGAGGTCCTAAAATGCCTATGTTGAAAATTTGGTGATGATACTCCATAAAATGACTGTTACGCACATGCGTTGTGCAGTTTGTATGCACGCTCGTAACGTTGTACATTTGTAATATTTTCACTCTGGATTTTCACCATTGGCATTTTGTCATACCTCTTGATGAACAGTACAGCTGTCATTTTACATATCCTGCTCGAAATGTGTTTTCGCACATCCGGCGCAGAATAGTGCGGTCGCTGTGCGAAATCACTTTTTGGGACAGTTTAAGGAAATGACAATGAAACTGTACGTGAGCAGAGGTGCTAAAATGCCTATATCGAAAATCCGGTGCTGAAAGTCCATAAAATGACTGTGTTACAAGCGTGCGTTGCGCATTTCCCACGCACCTTTATAACTTCGCAAATTTGTAATATTTACATGCCACATTTTCAACACTGCCATTTTTTTACACCTCCTTATGAACAGTACAGCTGTCATTTTTCACACCCTGCCCAAAATGTGTTTCCGCACTGCACTACCAAAGCCAATGCCAGCAGGACAACATTCGGCATTGACAAATGCTTGTTTATATGGGTATAATATTGAAGTCTGGTTTTGTAATTACTACTTCAGTATGTATGCTCAACTTGTAGTTCATAATTTTTTCTTGTAGTTTCAGTAAATGGTAGCAAAGTGAAATTTGGACCTAAAAACCTTAAGAGACCAGTTTAAAGAGCTGCTAGTCTACCTGAAAATTAGACCAATCGTTTCTGGTACATAGTAAAAGTTGCCCTAATTTACACCTTTGACCAAATTAAATATGCAGAATATCTTATGGGGAGGATCCAGGATTGCCCACGTGGACAAGCACACAGGGTAATTGCCCCCCAAGCAGGACTTCTTTCTTTGGCTTTCTGAGAAATAAGAAATACTCAAATCCACGGGGTACAATAGCCTGATTGTAATCTACTTCCTCTACTGGTACATATTGCCTACAGTGAAGGGCTCAGTGGATTTTTTTGGAGTCGACACCTCGGTCCAGAGGATGGGGGTGTCCACCTCCCACTCATCTAGTCCCTGCTTCAGCTGCCTGTTGGGGGTTGGCGTCACCATTTCTGGTGCAACTGGTCGGTTACTACTTTGGACAAATGGGTGCTAGAAGTGGTGGGCAGAGGGTTGCCTTTCGACTTAAAGGCTCTCCTGCCATACAGACGCACCAAGGAAGTCTTTGGTGTCGTAGGACATGCTATCCTCCCTCAGGGAGGGCGCTGTTTAGCTCCTCGAGGAAGGAGCCATTGCCCGCATCCCAGACTCCATGGCAGGTCAGGCTTTGTGTCCAGGTACTTCCTGTTCTGAAATGGACAGGGGCTTTTACCCCATATTCGATCTTCATGATCTGGACCAGTTTCTGAGAAAGCTGAAGTTCAGGATGGTCACTCTGAGCCAGGTAATACCATTTCTGGAGCAGAGCATGTGGTTCTGCTCCTTGGACCTCCACAATGGCTTCTTCCACATTCCAGTCTGTCTGTCCCACTGCCGGTACCTCTAGTTCTGTGCAGAGGGGGTTCTATATGAGTTCCAGGTCATGCCTTTTGTCTTCTCATCAGCTCCTAGAGTCTTCACCAAGTGCACGACAGTAGTGGTAGCATTCCTGAGGCACCAGAGGGTCAGATTCTACCCTTACCTGAATGACTGGCTTATCCGCCACTGCTATTCCTGTAAATGGAGGAGGATTTAATTTGGTGCCAGGTTAGGTGGCTTTACCCCCTGACCTGTCCTTTGGCTAGCATTTGGGACTACTTATGGTCCCTCTGCTGGTCAGGACTGCAATTGAATACCTCAAGGTGCACCTGGCAGCCATCTCTGCATACCGGGCATGGGCTGGTATGTCGATGGTGGCATATGAGAAGGTAGTAGGCTACGTTTTCAAAGGCCTGGACCACCTGTCCCCACCAATGTGCAGGGGTTGGCAAATGCAATAGCCTGACATCACGGGCTATCACTTTTTTTGACATGTACAAGCACCAGTTAGAACAACCAAAAGCAGCATTTACAATTCTCAGCTCCCCTCCCTTAATACTACAGGACCTAGAGATCCTGATTAAGCAAACATTTGAAAGAAATCATTTTTTTTTTCAATCTGTGACATGGTTGGATTTCTTATTTTTTATCTGGTGGATCCTGCGTCCCTCTGCCTGCCATGCTGTGAACTAACTCTCTCTGAGATGTCCTGTTTTTTATCTGGTTGATTCTGCGTCCCTTTGTCTACCATGCTGCTGAACTAACTCTCCCCGTCTCCCATGGCCAGCCCTGTGATGAAGTGAGCAAACGATTAAGATGTGGGGGATATCTGTGTGCCAGCATACAGAAAAATAAGTTAATACTCAATAACAGTGCATTTTCACCCTTTGTCTACTGGTACCGATCTTGCAGACTCAGCCCGATTGATACCGGTAGAGTAAACACAAAAATGCACTGGTATCGAGTATTAACTTACTTTTCTAAGTGCCGGCACATAAACATCCCCACAACTTAGTCTTTTGCGCATTCATCACATGGCTGGCTGCGGGGAACAATGGGAGTGTTAGTTCAGCAGCATGGTGGGGAAAGGGATGCAGGATCAACCAGATAAAAAGTAATAACTCGCAGTGAGAGAGCTAATTCAGCAGCAAGGTGGGCAGAGGGACACAGGATCAACCAGACTCAGTGAGAGAGTTAGTTCAGAAGCAGGGCGGGCAGAGGGATGCAGGATCAACCAGATAAAAAGTAATAACTCGCAGTGAGAGAGCTAATTCAGCAGCAAGGTGGGCAGAGGGACACAGGATCAACCAGACTCAATGAGAGAGTTAGTTCAGAAGCAGGGCTGGCAGAGGATGCAGGATCAACCAGATAAAAAGTAATAACTCGCAGTGAGAGAGCTAATTCAGCAGCAAGGTGGGCAGAGGGACACAGGATCAACCAGACTCAATGAGAGAGTTAGTTCAGAAGTAGGGCGGGCAGAGGGATGCAGGATCAACCAGATAAAAAGTAATAACTCGCAGTGAGAGAGCTAATTCAGCAGCAAGGTGGACAGAAGGACACAGGATCAACCAGACTTAGTGAGAGAGTTAGTTCAGAAGCAGGGCGGGCAGAGGGATGCAGGATCAACCAGATAAAAAAGTAATAACTCGCAGTGAGAGAGCTAATTCAGCAGCAAGGTGGGCAGAGGGACACAGGATCAACCAGCCTCAGTGAGAGAGTTAGTTCAGAAGCAGGGCTGGCAGAGGGATGCAGGATCAACCAGATAAAAAGTAAGGAATCTCATTTGTCATAATTTACAAAAATGATTTATTTGGGCATTTTGCTTAATCACAACTTAACTGGCTCAGCGGCTAGGGGAGATCCGTTGGTGCTTTTGTCAGTGGCATTAATGAATGTGTGTGCCCTTGTAAATCGTTTTAACTGAACTACCATCTCAAGTATGGGGACTGCCAGTTTTAGGCCAACCACTTGTACATAAACAAGTACTTAATTTCAAGATTTCTCGATCTCTGCCATTGTGTGATCCACCACCACCACCTTAGGACTTGTTGCTGGTGTTGGTAGTGCTCATGGGAAAGCCATTTGAGCCAGTGCACAGGTGAGAGATGTCACACCTGTCATGGAAGAACACCTTCTTGGTGGCTGTCACCTCTGCCAAAAGGATCAGTGAGCACCAGTTGCTCACAGTGGAGTCTTTGTATTTGGTGTTCCACAAGGACAAGGTAGCCCGTCCCCACACAAAGTTCTTCCCAAAGGTTTTTCCGGAGTTCCACCTTGATCAGGTGATGAATCCTCCAGTGTATTTCACCAGTCCAACTTTAGAGGCCAAGCAGAGGCTACACTCATTGGATCCAAGGTGAGTGCTTGCTTACTACAAGGAGTGCATGGCTGGAGTTTGGGGAGAGGTTCACCAGCTCTTTGTGACATACTTGAAGCTGCACCTGGCAGACTGGTGGCTAGGCAGATGATTGCAGGTTGATAGTCTCCAGCATTGACCTTTGCTATGGGTTGGCTGGTTGGGGGCCTTCCATAGGGCTAAGGGCTCATTCCACCAGCCATATTGCTGCCTTGGTAGCTGCTCCCATGGACATCCATATCCAGGAGATCTGCAGGGCTGCTACCTGGAAGTCAGCACACACCTTCATCACCCATTACAACATTGACCTTGTGTCACGCAAGGATGCTGCTTTGGTTTCTGTTTGCCAAGGAGAGGTGTGTACCTTGCCCCCTCCTCCTGGAGAACTCCTAGGAGTCTGCCAAAAGTGTTGATAAGTGCACCATATTTATGTCCCTAGAAATGAGGGTTACTCACCTGTAACCATAGTTCTAGGAATGGTCTATAGTGCACATCCACACTACCTACCCAACCTCCCCTGGCAAGTGCCACAAGGATCCCTGCTTCTAGCATGCAAGATCTGACATTATGGGGCGGAGACAAGGAGCTTACCACCCGTGTGGGTGGGAAGAGCTTAGCTTGAAGACGTCCAGCAAGTTAACCCTTGAAAGGAAGGCTGCCAGAAGTGTGGATGTGCACCGTACCACTCCTAGAACTACGGTTACAGGTGAGTAACCCTCATTGTCAGTTCTCCATGGGGAGGAAGAAACACCCATGTATTATAAAAAACAGCAGATGGACATCCATCTGTTATGGTTGCATTAAATCCATCGAGGGAGTCCTATAACAACATAAACCTCTCGAGCTGCACTCTCAAGGTTTATGATGTCACAGGAATCCCTCAGTGGCTTTACAGCACCATAACAAGTGGATGTCCATCTGTTACTCTGTCTGTACCATCCTCCCAATTTTACTTGGTACTGCTTGGGAATCATTCCAACATTTTGGCCTAACGGAGGAGATATCCACGAAGAAGATGGAACAGTTACATAAGAACTTACTGTAACAGTGGACCTTTGTGATAATCTACAAACATATGAACATATGAAATTGCCAGCAGATACAGGCCTATCAGTCTGTCTAGTCTGCCTGAGTGTTCAACACTTCAGTCCTTCAGACTGCCCCCTCCCCTTGCCCCCCCATTGATTTTGCCCATGTATCCTTCACTCTTACTCCCTGCCTCCCTCCACGGTTTGAACGCTCCCTCTGAACCTGTCCCACCCCCTTTTGAAGCTGCCTACTGTCCGCAGTGATATCACTTCCTCTGGCAGCATGTTCTACCCTGCCACCACCCTTTCAGTGAAATAGTGCCTCCTCATTTCCCTCCTGAATCTGCCTCCTTCCAACTTCAGACTGTGCCCCCTGGTTTCCCTTCCACCTTTTAATTTGAAAATACTTACAGTGCTTGTGCTGTTCATACCCTTCAGGTACTTGAAGGTCCCAATCATATCCCCTCTCTCCCTTCTGTCCTCCAGGGAATACATAATGAGCTCTCTCAGTCTCTCCTCATAAGGTTTCTCTCCCAATCACAGGATAAATTTTGTTGCCTGGCGCTGTACCCCCCTCCAATAGCTTGATGTCCTTTTCCAAGTAGGGGTGCCGGTACTGCACGCAGTACTCCAAGTGTGGCCTCACCTGGGACCTGTACAGGGGCAGGATGACTTCCCCTCTCCTAGAGGTAATTCCCCTTGTGATGCACCCCAGCATTCTTTTAGTCTTTGCCATTGCCTTCCTGCACTGGGCTGAGTGGTTCATTTTCCCTGTCACTAGTACACCCAGATCCTTCTCCTTTGACTTGGATAATTGCACTTCTCTCTACCAGTAACCATTTCCAGGGTTCCTGGCTCCTAAGTGCATGATTGTTGCACTTCTTGGCATTGAACCCATGTTGCCATGTGTTAGGCCATTCCTCTAGTTTTGCCAAATCCTCATGGAGTACTGTACTGCCTTCCTCTCCATCAACATCCGCACAGATCTTGGTGTCATCGGGAATGAGACTAATCTTACTCTTTATCCCTTCTGCAGTGCTGGCAATGAAAAAGTTAAACAGCACTGGTCCCAGCACCGAGACCTGTGGGACCCAACTTGTTACCCTCCTGGGCTCACATACCTCACCCTCCACTACTACCTTCTGCTGTCTATCCTGCAACCAGCTCCTGACCCATCTAACCAGTTTCCTCCCTGCTCCCAGATTGCTCAGTTTGCTGGTCAGCCTACCACGTGGCACTGAATCAAAGGCCTTGCTGAAGTCCAGGTATAGGACATCCACCATATGACCCTTGTCCAGTGTCTGCATCACCCAGTCGAAAAAGTCCACCAGGTTCATTTGGCAGGATCTGCCAGAGACAAACCTGTGCTGTCTGCCATCCTGGAGATCATTATCCTCCAGAAATTTTACCAGCCTTTCCTTGAGGATAGTCTCCATTAGCTTTCCCACAAATGAGGTTAGGCTGACTGGTCTGTAGTTCCCTGGTTCATCCTTTGGCCCACTGTTATTGAGGGGCACCACACATGCACCACCCTTCAGTCCCTGGGTACACATCCCGTTTCCAGAGAGGTGCTGAACAGGTCCACCAGTGGCCCTGCCAGGACTGCTGCCAACACTCTCAGTACTCTAGGATGAATTCCGTCCAGCCCAGGTGCCTTATCAACTCTCAGGGACTTAAAGCCTTCTAACACCCTTCCCTCTGTGGTTTCCCCACCCTGTCCCTTCCCCATAAGTACTGGTCCATCCCTCTTCTTGGTGAGTACTGAACAGAAGTACTCATTGAGTATTGCTGCCTGCTCTACCCCCTTTTCTGCCCACCCACTGCCAGTCTTGATTCTAACAATCTGATCCTTACTCTTTTTCTTCTCCCTTATATACCTGAAGAAATCCTTTTCCCCTTCTTTGATCCTCTGGGCCAGCCTCTGTTCTCTCAACGCCTTGGCTGCCCTTACTGTTCTACTCACTTCCCTGGATTTCTTCATGTATTCCTCCCTGTCCTCTTCCCTGTTGGATCTTTTGTAGGTTCTAAATACACCTCTCTTTTCCCTTACCCTCTCCCCTACCCCCTCATTCATCCAGCTCAGCTTCTTGGTCCTGGATTTCTTGCTGTGGCTCTTGACACATATGCTAGTGGCCTCAGCCAGGCCCTTCTTGACGATTAACCCATTTTTGTTCGGTGTTCATGTTTGAGCGGATGCTAGTTATGTGCCCTTCCTGTATACTACCTGTCCTGCCAGAGTTTGCCCTTCTGAAATTCAGGACCTTAGTTTGTAGTGGCTACCTCCTTATCTAGATTGATTGAGAACCACACTGTGCAGTGGTCACTTCCCGCTAGGGGTTCCTCTACTCCAACATCCCTGACTTGCTCTCCATCCTCCAGCACCAGGACCAGAATGTTCCCCTCCCTAGTTGGTTCTACTACCTTCTGTATCAGGAAGCTGTCCTGGAAAGTTTCCAGGAGGATCTGCTCCCTGGCACAAGGTAGCCAGGATGCTCCAGTCCACCCCTGGTAGATTAAAGTCCCCCCCACCACCACCACAGTGCTCCCATTGCCATTAAGCCTCTTTAGCTGCTCCCCCAGCTCCCTGTCAATCTCCTCATTCTGTGTTAGAGGCCTATAAACTACCCCCAGTCTAATCTTACTACCCCTCGGGTTGTATAGTTGCACCCATATGACATCCGCCCTGCCTTCCTCTCCCTCCTCCCTATTATACTTTATCCCTTCCCTAACGTAGATGACCACCCCTCCCCTTTCTCCTTTTTCCTATCCCTCTGGTATAGCTTGAAACCTGGGATGGCTAGGTCCCAGTCATGGTATTGGGTTGCCCATGTCTCGGTGATGGCGGCTATGTCCACCCCACCTTCTACTATCAATGCCTGCAACTCTGCCATCTTGTTTTCCATGCTCCTAGCATTCAGTGATACCACACTCCATTTTGATCTGCTGCACCCTGCGCTTTTACCCTACCCTCCATTTCCTCTCCTATTTGAATTTTGCCCCTGCCTTGCTGTGGGGGAGGTCCAAAGGACCTCCTCTCTTGGTGACTTCCCAGCCATTTGGCCCCCCTTACCTAGTTTAAATTATAATTTTTTTTGATAAATTCCCCCAACTTATGCTTCAGTACCTGTGAGCCCTCCTTACCAAGGTACAACCTATCCTCTGCATACAGGTCTGTGTTCTCCCACTTGTTGCCCCACCCCGCACCAATCCATACGCCATGGACCCACTCCATTCCTTCAGCCATCTGTTGAATTCTGTGATTCTCTGCTTCCTGGCAGTACTTGCTTTTGGCACTGATAGGATTTCTGAGAAAGCTATTGACCTTCCCACCATACTGCATAGTTTCCCCAGTTCCCTGAAACTGTCCTGCACCTCTTCTGACCTTCTTCCCTCCAGGTCATTTGTGCCAAGGTGTACCACAATGGGTGATTTTTCCTCTACCTTCCTCACACATCTGCTAATATGCTGTCCCACTCTACCCACTGGCATGCACTCCACAGAAAAATGCTGCTTTTCCTGGTGCCCCTCCCCCATCTCACACTCTTAAGTATCGAGTTCCCCCAAAATAATGACCTTCCCTCCTTTATCCTTTTCACCCTCCTGCTGCCTGCTAATCCTCTGCCCCCATCTTGATCTCCCCTTCCTTTCCCTCCTACCTTTGTACCTCTGTGCCTTCCCTGAGCCATGTATGTCCCCCTTTTTTTTGCCCCGTCCTTTCCCCTGTACCACTTGTGCCCAGACGATCTGATTCCACCCTCGTACCCTTCCTCTTCTGCTCTACCTCCCCCCTTTCTTTGCCTGCCTTCCCACCCCTTTGCCACTGGCTCCCTGTGTCCCCACTGGCCTGTTCCCTTCCTCTTCCCTGTTTCTCCCACCTCTCCCCTGTGCTATCCTTTCCAGGGCTGCCTGCTGTGCCCCCTGTCTCTTCTCTACCTGCTCCTCCCTCCCCCCCATATCTGCTGCTTCACCACCTTCCTTCCGCCCTGCATCTGCTGCCATGTGGGCTACCTCTTTTGCCTTCCGCCTCACTGTTGTATCACTTACCCTTCGTAGTGCCCTCCACCCTTCCATTCTCTGCAGTTTCCCTTCTCACCCCTTCCTGCTTCTCCAGGCTAGTCAAAATGGAGTCGTTTCTATTGTCATTCTTCCTTCTTTGAGCTACTCCAGCCACCCCTCTCTGTGACCCCTGCCCTCCCCCTGTTCTTATCTTCCCCTGGTGCTTGACCACCCTCCATTCATCAGTGCCTGCCCCCAGCTGCTGCTAATTGACCGATTGCCCCTCTTGTTCCCCTACATTGTCTATCCTTTCTTTCGCCTACTGCAACCTCTGGTGATGGCCTCCTCAGGTCCCATTTTCCTTGGTGTTCCCCTCACCCCTGCCCCCCATCTACCCAGCCCACTTCTCAGCCATCCAAGCTCCTCCCTAAGTTGTATCAGCTACCTACACACCATACACCCCCTGCCCTCCATGCAGTCCCCAAGAATATGGCTGCCCTGCATCCATTACAGCTTACCACCTGTCCCTCTTGACTGCCCACAAACACCCTCCCTCCCCATGCCTGCTTACTGGCCCACTCCCTGGGACCCCCCCATCTGACCTCCTTGGGCTCCCTGCCATATGGTATATTTCTGAGCTATATCTGGTCAGCACTCCCTTTAGAGACTCCTCTCCCCTGTGTTCTACTCTCCCCTCCCCAGCGTGGCCTGCTGCCTGCTGTCCTCCCTGCTGATGCCCTGCAGATGCTACTCGAGATGCTACACTCCTGCTTCGTGGCACTCAAGCTTCGGGGTCACTCACGCCTCAGGGTCACTTGGTCCCCCTTGTAATATAAGTGTATCTCTGCCCTGCTATTGGCTAGTCCGAGTCACATGACCACCCCTTCCCCTCCTGTGTAGTCCCACCCTCGCCCTCCCTCAGTCAGCTTTCCCCCTCCTCCCAGCCCAAGACAAAATTATTTGTTTTGCAGTTGCACAGTTTAAATCACACAACACTTATTGTCCTCTCAATAAATGCCACCACAGTACTAAAAGAAAACAAACAGCACAGAGAAAGTACTTCCCTTTCAGCTCCAACTACCACTACAGGTCTTTAGCTCCAGCTGAGAGCAAACAGTTCAAATGGTTGTGAATCTCCTCCATTAGGCCATGCCATCCCTCTCTGCTTCTCCCTTCTGCTTCAGTGAGGGTTATACCAGATGCTGTGCCTAAACCCTACTCCATGCAGCCTGTATCCAGCCCCATGCCTCTCCTTGTATACCTGGTGCTGGTCTTATCTCCTGGTTCCACACTGCTAGAAGTCCTTTGAGGCTAATTTCTGGTGGGGAACTGAGGAGTGATGGGGCCACCCACGCATACACACGTACATGTGGCATTTCATTGTGGGTGGCCCTCGGCTAGCAAAACTTTCCATGTGGTCCTAGTGTTGATGACTAGAGATACAAAGGTGTGGCTTAATGGAGGAGATTCTCTTAGAGATCTACTGTTACTGTAAATTTTTACATAACTGTTCTTTTGAGACATCCTAGTCTGTTGCTGTGGAGATAACTGATATAATAAACAGGGCATTATGATGCCATGTGTAGACAAGCAACCAAAACTAATAAAGTCCTAGGGACAGGGGACAGTAATCTTATTTTCATGTCACTTCTCTCAGTAATAAAGAAACATGGGGAAAAAACTGCAGAAATATATGTCTGGCTGAATGGTACAAATGGTATAATCGCAGAACTGTGAAACTGGGTTGCATGTTCAGCCCCTGTCAGGGCCACAAATAGTATTGTCCAAGGAAATCTTATGTACAGTAAACTTGTAGGCAGGCCAGTGTCATGGAGGTTTGAGTCACTGGACATCTCACCTCCCACCACACCAGTGACCCAGGTTAGGGAATGGACCAGGGTCGCTCTGGGGCTGGTTGGGAAGGAGGATTTAGCGTCCATCGATGGATCTCCTTCTTTGGGGTGAGGGAACAGTGTGTACTGCTGATTGGCTGCCACCTAGTTGAGACTAGATGGCACAGCAGCAGTAACCAGAATTGAAAGTCTGTGGCAGGTGTTGGAAGTGTGCACTTTCTTCAAGGTCTGTGTGTGTGTCATTGTACGTCGCTGGCTGTGACCCAAGGGGAGTAATGGGGAAAAGAACTCTTCTGCAGGATGGTGCTGCAACCATGAAGGCCCTGCACCATGACTATCCATGGCACCCACTCACACAGCGAGGTAAGAAGTAGATGGGGTAAGGGGGTGAGTGCTGGAGGTGGGGTGAAGGGGCTAGGGGTTGACAGAATAGGAACAGTGGCGAAGGGAAGGAGGATAAAATTCATACAAAAACTGTAAAAATATTTGAAAGAGTAACTGATTTATGTCTAACTCTAACATTTCTCAAAATTATCCAACTGGTATCAGGGGCTGTTTAAAGGAACATAAACAATAGGTCATTTAAATCAACTATTGTTGGTGTTTTCTGCTCATTATTGACATGCTGTTAACATATTTGAAGGTATTATATTTGTATTATGTATGTTGTTTGTTCCCAGCTCTGTTTAGTACTTTCAAATAGGTGCTTCCTGTCTGTAACTAGGGGGAGACACACAGTGTGAGGTTTGATGTTTATCTTTAAAGCCTGATGATGTCTGTTAGCTGACTCACTCTCTTAAAAGCTCACCTTAGTAAGTTGGACTGGTCTTTCATAACAAACACCCTTGACCCTGACAGAGCCCTTGACCTCTTCATTCATTCCTTCAATGCTATCTGTGACATGTTCGCCCCTCTTGCCAGAAGGATGGTCAAAGGCAACCCAGTGCCCTGGATTTCTGACCACCTACTGGCCTTGATGCGAGCTAGGGATTCTCTGTGGCACCTCTCCATTGAGACTGGCCTGCCAGCTGACAGAAGTACAGAGAAGCCCGAAACCACTGCACTTGGTCCCTGCAGAAAGCCAAGGCCGAGTACTATAAATCTACCCTAACCTCCACCTGGGGCCAAGGGCGTAAATTTTGGAGCAGTATTAAGGACATCTGTGGCACTGCCCCAAACCCTGCCCCCATGCAAATCTTAGTCGAAGGGGGCCTGTCCACTGACCCCTTTCAGATAGCCACCACACTTAACCACGCTTTCTTCTACCTCAGCCACATCCTCCCTTCCCATTTCTTTGACCCTCCCCCTCTCTCCAACGCTCCCTCCCTCTCAGCACACCCCCCATTTCACCTACATTGCATCCCCCCCCCAGAGCTGCTGAACCCTACCTCCAAAAAGCCATAAGGCACTCCCAATACCGCAGTGACTCCTAAGACCTCAGACTTCTCCAGCTCACGCTCCACAAGGTGCTAATCCCCCTCACCCACATTATCAACCAGTCTTTATGTCTTGGGAAATTCCTGATGCGCTGGAAATCCACTTCTATTACCCCTATATTTAAGAGCAGGGTCTGTACCTCCCCCCACAACTATTGCCCCATTTCTATTCTCCCCCCCCCCATCTAAGGCACTAGAACGTATTGTCTCTGACCAGCTCACTGACCATTTTAACAAACACAATATACTTTGCAACCAGCAACATGGTTTCCAAGAAGGACATAGCACAACGACTGCCCTTCTCAAGTTCACCTTGCACCTTCATACTGCCCTAGATAGTGGGTTCTCTGGTGCGGCCTTCATCGACCTCACCAAGCCGTTTGACACTGTCAACCACTCCCTCCAGCTAACTACCCTATCCAAGCTTGGCATCTCTCAAGATGCCCTATGCTTGTTCATGGACTACTTGTCAGATCGTTTCCAGCAGGTCAAAATTGGTACCATCTTTTCCAGCAGGCTGCCAGTACACTGTGGTGTCCCACAGTGGTCTATCCTCGGACCTTTATTATTTAGTCTTTTCCTCAACTGCTTCCCCCAGTCATGTTCCGGAAATATCCTACTCTATGCGGACGACGCTGTCCTGTACTCCTCCAATCCTGACCCCACCCAGCTCCACCTCGTCCTTCAATCCTCCTTCAATGATGCAGAAAAGTGGTTCAATGCACAACGTGTTATTCTAAACTACAAGAAAACTAAAGTTATGTACTTCTTACACTCACGTAACTCCAGGAAAGACCACTGCCCACAAATCCTGACCACCAACCTGATCCCTCTTGAACAGGTGGACTCCTTCAAATACCAGGGCGTCACACTAGACCCAGCCCTAAACTTCCACCTGCACATTCATCAACTATCTACAGCCCTCAATATCTGGCTTGGCATCCTGTATCGGTTTAAGCATTGCCTCACTCCTGATGCCCTCCGCCTCGCGGTCTCTTCCTCGGTCCTCTCCCTTCTCGACTATGCATACTTATCTATGATGCTGCCAGTTCCATGGCCTTATCTAGACTCCGACTCTCCCTCAACAAAGCCTGCTGCCTTATCCTGGGCTATGATCATCTAACCCACACATGCTCCCTCTATAAGTCCGCAAACTGGCTTAACCTTGATAACAGAATTAGGTTCATACCTGCCTCATGACCAAAAAGATTACTCTTGGTCTCGCCCCCACCAGTCTCTCACCTCTAATACAACCGACCCCATCACTCCAACACACTCGTAGTTCAAGCAAGCAATTCCTTAAGGTTCCCCGATGCCGAACCTCCCAATTCCAAAGATCCTTCATTTACCGAGCCCTTTCCTGGATAAGTAACCTACCTAAAGGTCTCACGAACATGAATAGAATCAGCCCTTTCAAAGTCTACCTTAGGAACCACCTACAGTCCTCCAATCCCTGCAATTGCCACTTAACCCAGACCTGACCCTTCCCCCCTTCCAATGACTAAGACCTTTGGCCGGCTAACCCCCAATCTGAAAACTCTCTGTACTAGCTCCTAAGGGATCTTATAAATGTATCCATGCACTGTGGCTAATACCAGGTATCTCTAGTATCAAAATGTTAGCCTAAAATTGTAGATCTTGTATCATGCCTGTTTGTTTTGTCCCATTTCTGTACTGTTCTCTCACAGTATGCCTGTAATGACGTGGAACCTTTGAAATGGAGTCTTTGACTCGAAAGTATTTTCCGAATCCTCAATAAATAAAATAAATAAATAAAATAAAATAATGGGCAGAAAACTGATGTGATTGGTGGGGCTTTCTACTTCGAACTACAAGAAGTTTACACCCATGAACCAGCTGAACACCGTCATCGTCCATCATTTCAACATCAGCTTTTGTGAGGCAGGCCTCCTGCATTTCTACATCCATTGGCTTACATTACACACCTACAGAGCCCCATACTAACATACTAAAATGTCAGCAGAATAGGCCTAATGGTCTTTTGTGTCTGCTTGTTTGGTCAGCCCCCACCCTGGGAGTTGACCTTGCTGCCCCCTCATTCTCTCTGGCTTCTTCCTTCTCAGTCCCGGATATTCCTACTGCACAGGACTTTGCATCCAGAACCCTTCCCCTGTACCTGTCCCACCCCTTCTTGAACCCCTCCACTGTCTCTGCCTCGACCAGCCCCCTGGGCAGTGCATTCCATGGCTGCACCACCCTCTCAGTGAAGTAGCACCTCCTCCTCCTTCCTCTCCTGAATCTCCCCCAGCTTCCACCAATGCCTTCTAGTTGCCCCTTCCTTCGGAGCACCTTGACTGCTTCTCCCCTATTTAACCTCTTCATGTACTTGAAGAACTCTATCATGTCCCCCCGGTCCCTTCTGTCTTCCAATGTGTACATATTTAGCTCTTCGAGCCTCTCCCCTTAGGTCCTGTCCCCCAAGCCCCAGATCATTTTGGTTGCCCTCCTCTGGACTCTCTCCAGGAGTTCAATGTCCCTCTTTAAGTGTGGCCACCAAAACTGCATGCAGTACTCGAGGTGCAGCCTCATCAAGCAGTTATACAGGGGGAAGTATCACTTCCATCCTTCTGGAGGTGATCCCCTAGCGATGCATCCCAGCATCCTGTTGGCCTGGGCCGCTGCCCTCCTACAACTCTCAGAGTTGTTCATCTTGACATCCACCACTACCTCCAGGTCCCTTTCAGCCATTGAGGCTTGTAGCATCCCCCCCCCCAGGGTGTACTGTTGGCCCAGGTTTCTGGCTCCCAGATGCAGTACCTTGCATTTCCTTTCAAGACTACCTTTCCAGAGCTTCCAGGTCCCCCTGTAGGGCCACCCTCCCCTCTTTCCCATCCACCACCACCCCCAGTTTTGAGTCATCCGCAAAGAGACTCATCTCACACCTGATACCCTACCTTATGTCAGAGACATAGGCATTGAACAGGTGGAGCCCAAGGACTGATCCCTGAGGGACCCCAATAATGACCCTCCTTGGGGATGAGACTATCCCGCCAACCACAACCCTCTGGGTCCGGTCCTGGAGCCAATTGCCTATCCATCTGATCATCTGGTTCCCCACCCCCATTTCTCCCAGCTTATTCAACAGGCCCCTGTGAGGAACAGAGTCAAACGCGTTGCTAAAGTCAAGATAGAGGACGTCCACCAGTCTACCCAGGTCCAAGGCTCTGGTCACCAAGTCATAGAACTCCACAAGGTTTGTCTGACACAGTTTCCCTGGGATGAATCCATGCTGTCTATTGTCCAGGCACCCTGACTTTTCCAGGTCCCCCCTCCAGCCTCTCCTTGACAATGCCCTCCATCACCTTGCCCACCACCGATGTCAGGCTGACGGGCCTGTAGTTCCCTGCCACCTCCCTTGATCCCCCCTTGTGGATAGGCACTATATGCGCCACCTTCCAGTCCTGGGGCACCCACACTGTCCTCAGAGAGATGATGAAAAGTTCCACCGGCCATTTCGCCAGGACATCCGCCAGTTCCTTCAGCACTCTGGGATGTAATTTATCTGGCCCCGGTGCTTTCTCCATCTTAAGGGACCTGAGGTCTTCCCCCACTCTTTCTGCCATGATTTCCAGCTCCGCTACCTCGTCCCCCTGCCTTGCTTTCCCCCCTCCTGCCAGTGATGGCCCATCCTCTCCCAAAACCTGATAGTTGGCAAGGATTCCCCCCCCCCCCAGTTTCACCATCTCCTCCCATGTATGATGCAGCCCCCCATTTTTCTTGGTAAAACTGAGGCGAAGTACTCATTTAGTACCTCAGCCTGCTCCCACAGATCTCGTGCCCATCCCTCCCCTGTTTTAATCCTGCTAATCTGCCCCTTCACCCTTCGTTTTTCCCCAGTGTATCTAAAGAACCCCTTATTCCCGCTCCTAATTTCCCTGACCAGGTTCTGCTCCTTCCTTGCCTTAGCTGCCCTTACCACCCTAGTGGCCCTTCTGGCCATCAGCTCGTACTCCCCTCTATCCCTTTCACTCCTTGAGCACTTGAAATGCCTATAAGCCGCCTTCTTTCTCCTCACCACCTTCTGAACCTCCCTGGTCCACCAGCAAGGTTTACGGGCCCTACCACATTTTTGTCTTACTCTTGCACAGATGTTGGTAGCATCCTCCTGATTTCCCACCTACTGTCAGTGTCCATGTCTGGCCCAATCCCATCCAAATGTTGTGCAGCCTTCTACCCCTCCTAGGTCCAGGCAGAACCAGACCGTGGCATGGTCGCTCCCCGCCAATGGGTCCCTTACCTCCAGGCCCCCAATCTGGTCACTGTCTGCCAGGACCACATCCAGTATCTGCACCTCCCTGGTCGGTTCCCCCACCTGCTGAGTTAGGAACGCATCCTGAAAGATATCCAACAACCTCTGTTCCCTGGTCACCGAAGATGTCATAGTCTCCCAGTCCATTCCTGGCATGTTTAAGTCCCCCAACACCACCACCACCCTTCCCCTGCCCAATTTGCAGTGTCTTCCAACATCTGCCACCAGACTCTCCTCCAGCTCTTCCACCAGTGCAGGGGGTCTATACACCACTCCTATTTTTACTGTCTTGCCCCCATTTGTTATCAAGGTGACCCAAATCGCCTCCACAGTTCCCTCCGCCTCCTCCACTCCTCCTATGCCAATGCAGTTTTTGACTATTATTGCTACCCCTCCTCCCCTTCCCTCCCCTGTCCTTCCTGAGCATGGTGTAACCCTCCAGGTTCAGGTCCCAGTCGTGCCCTGCGGTGGCCCAGGTCTCAGTGACCACTGCCACATCCACCTCTCCCCCAGTTAGCATCGCCTGGAGCTCAGGCATTTTATTGCCCAAGCTCCTGGCATTTAGCAGGACTACCTTCCACCCTTTTCGTATACTTCCATTTCCCCTACTTGCGTTCCCATGGGGATTCCGTCTTCCCCCGGTCAGCACCTTACCAGTCAGCCTTTTCCCGTATTCCTCCAGCTCCCCAGGGGGGTGGAGGCTGAGTCCCTTCTTTATCTTTTTTATTGTTGCTCAGTCGAGGTTATGATATTATCTTTTTTTGAACAACCATTGTTTTAACATACCTTTTCTTGTAACTAAATGAACTAGCATGCAGCAAACTTTGCTCCCTAATTTTGTGGAACAGTAGCTGTAGCATGCCATTGCAAATACTGCTAAAACCCTGATCTGAGATACATAAGCAAAAGAAAACTATCTATTATTGTTTCAAATATATAAAACAAAGCGCTAAAGCAGACCCAAAATAGGGAAACAAGGGTATTACCCAAGTCTGAAGGTACTACAATGGGCAATCCAAAATGGAATGAAAAAGTATGGTCAAACAGGGCATTTAATTTAATGGTCAGTATTTTGTTAAAAACTAATGTAGAAATATAGAAATTGTTGACAGATTAGGACCGCTTGGCCCACCCAGGCTGCCCATTTTCCCTACCTACTGTAATACCGCAGACCCTACTTGATCTCCGACTTTACCCTCCTTTACCTAACCACTAAGGTTTCTTTATGCCTGTCCTATGCAATTTTAAATTCCATTAGCGTTTTTGCTCCCACCACCTCCGCTGGGAGGCTGTTCCATACATCCACCACCCGTTCTGTGAAGAAGTACTTTATCCCATTTTCCCTGAGTCTACCCCCTCCAGCTTCATATCTTGTCTCCTTGTTCTTGAGCATCTTTTTTCTGAAAAATGCTTCCCTCTTCTACCTTATTAATACCCTTGAGGTATTTGAAAGTCTGTCATAGCCCCTTTCTCCCTCCTCTCCTCCATGGTGTACATATTGAGATCCTTAAATGTCTCTTCATAGGGCTTTTGGTGCAATCCCTGCACCACCCTTTCTGCTGATGATACCCCTTCCTATGCACCCCAACATCCTAGCGGCTCTCCCTACTGCCTTGTAACACTGCTTTTCCACTTTTAGGTCATCAACTGTGATAACCCCAGGTCCTTTCCTCTTTGGTGGTTGTCAGTACCTCTCCTCCCATCATGTACTCTGCCCCTGGTTTCTGTGCCTAAAATACATGATTTTGCACTTCTTTTGTTATTTATTTATTGAATTTTGTTGACTTGGTAGGCCCACTGAGACTGAAAGTCCCTATTTCAGGGGCAGCCTGGGGGGGGGGGTACAGATGGTAACCAGCTGGAATTGAACCAGATTAAGCTGTTGGTTGTATTTTTAGTGACTGGGGGAAATTTGGTCAGGACACCGGGGAAATTCCTCTACTCACCACAGGGGGAACTTCTGGCCATCCAAGATGGTGGACGAGAGTCCAAGAGGGAGGAAGGATCCTGTGGAGGTAGGAGAGTTGGTCTCCTCTCACACCTTGGCAAACTTAGAGACTATGGTGCAAATTGATCACGTTCAGCAAAAAATGGATTTGGAGGCAATACAAGCAAGGAGGCATGGCTGTTACTGGTGAAAATGAACCTTTATCTGAGCAGGAACAAGATGAAAGTATGGACACTAATTCGTAACCTGAAGTGCTTGAAATCAGTTCAGAAGCAGAGAAATCCAGAATGGAATCAGAAGAAACGCTGGATCTATAGCACTTACTGGAAGCTGAGGAGCGAAGGTTCCCATCTCAAAAGTCGTCACTGCTGCAGAAAATCCGTCGGTCTAAGGCTGTCAGTGTGGCTAATGCTGTCGGTACGAATCAGCTGGAGAATGAAAAGAATGCCTTAAAGGTACCGTTGTCCACCAGGGACTCTAGCAAGATTGCGACTGCTTGTTCTACGGCAGAAATTCCATCACAAAATATGAGTACCTCCTTTAAGAATGTACAGACTGTTGTGGATGTTTCTTCTGGGGTGAGGGCTTCTACTTCATGGACCATCTAGAAAGCCCTTGGAGGAGTGGGATGGGAGAAGCAGCCTGAGTTGGGACAGTGGTTTTCAGGCAAGTCCCCAGTCAGAATGCCAAAGCCGGCTGATTTTTTTTTTGGATCCTGCAGGGCAAAGTGAAAAGACTAGCTCTGTACAAGAGCAGGGGGAGTCAATTTTGCAAGATCATCCACTGGCTACTCCCGACAGCTTATACCTGACCCAGAATCCAGTTCTTGTACTTCCCAATGGGGAGAAAAATGTGGCACCAACCCAAGTGGAAGCTCCATTTAAATAAACAACCAGATAGGCAAAAGAAGACCTTCTCCTCACTATTTCGAGTACCTGTCCTCCCAGCTAAATGCCACAATGCAGTCAGGCTTTCCTACGTAGGTGGCATGCCTGAACCTCCAGACTGAGTGTTTGTGGCCCGGTCCCTACTAAAAGACTCAATGAAGTTTTTTTCACACGAAATATATGCTGTCATACACATTTCTAGATAAACAACTTTTGACGTCAGTTTTAAAACCTCTCAAGGTCTAGAGAGGTTTTGGACAAAATATCATTCTCTCAAGCGTTCAACATTATGGAGCCCTTTTCTAGCTATCCCTCTAACCAAGCCTGTTTACAAAACTATTTCAGTCTTATTTCGGAATGAGGGAGTGTATTTATCTGATGTTCTCTACTGGCTTAAGCTTCATTGCACAGTTATTGGGGACTCAGAGGCTATTTTGGACACAGAGAACATATGGACGGGGGGGGTGGAAAATAAATGTACTTTTAAAAACTAATGAATCAGGGGTAATGCATCTGCAAAACTCTTTTTTCCTAGGCCGGGACAGGGGAGTGTTGTTCTATCCTGGCCAGCCGAAGGCCTGTTATAGGTGTGGGGACCCGTCACATCTTAGTAGTGTATGTGATACTGTAAAGTGCAGTTTATGTGGGGAATTGGGACACCTGAGTAATGCTTGTTTAAATGAATGCGGATGCAATGTGCGATGAATTGGGGCACACATTTCAGAATTGTCCCTGGGCTGCTCACAACCAGGAGCACCACGATGGGGGTACAGATCAATAATTTCTAATCTCACAGGCTCAAAAAAATAAAATTCGAACTAGGCCTAGCACAGCCCAACCCCCGACCATGACAGTCCCTCAACCTCAGCTGCATTACCATTGAAACTCAACAAAAGCTCCATCTGTTACAGAGATGGAGCGCTCTCCCCACCTGTTATAAGGATACAGGAGGAGGTTTTGTCAAACACAGCAGCAACGGATCCCCAACCCAAAGAACAAGAAGTTATGCCTCCCGAACCTACTCAAATTGTGTGTAGGCACTCTCTAGAGCAAAGCAAAGCTACCCCCAGTAAAACTGTTAGAACCTCCCCATACAGTTGTCTCAACCCTTATGATATCTTGCCTGAGACTTCTGCAGAGTCTGGTGAAGACACAGATTCTTCATCTGTCCCCTTCTCTCATCCTGAAGTCACAACAGATACAGAAGTGTGTTCTAAAGGTAGAAGTGCTCAGAAGCGTAAAGCAAGATCAAAAATGAAAAGTGTTGGTGCGTCTGGAAGGAAAAAGTAATAAGTGTACTTACTAATACTTCTTATCCCCTATTACATTACAAATGTCTTGTACTGCCTTAGCATGTCATACTATTAATGTAAATAGTATAAAGAGGATAGACAAAAGGACACAGTGCTGGCCTTCCTCATGTCATTACAGATAGCTGTAATTTTTCTACAAGCTGTTTGATTCCGTACATCACAAGAAATAAAACAGGCTCAAAGACATTGGTTACTGGGGCCTTCATTTTGGTCTATTGGCCAAGAATCATGCTCTGGGGTTGGTATATTGATACACTCGACTGATTTTAAGCTATTGAAACTCTATGATGTGGTTCCAGGTAGAGTTTTAATACTTGGTGCCATAATTCAGAAGCATTCTTACCGTTTTATCAACCTTTATGCACCCCAGACGAAGTCAGCAAGAATTGAGATAATGTCTCACATGCAGCCTTTCCTATACACATCTAAAAGTGTCGTTTTTGCTGGTGACTTTAATTGTAGTCTGAGCCTCCAGGATAAAAGTATGCACTCTAAAACACAAAAAATATATTGTGATTTTCTTTCTTTAAATTCTATTATCTGCACTGCAAAGTTGTGAGATGCTTATTTGGAGCATACAAAAAAACATACACCAACCTCTCAAAAGGGCTCTCTAGCAACAAGAATAGACTATGTTTTTTTGTCTCAAAACCTTATTTCAGCTGCATGGGTGGATCCACTAGAATTCACAGACCATAAAAAAGTCTCTTTCCATTGGTGAGAACCCCCCATGTATTAAAGGGCTTGGTACCTGGAAGTTAAACACCTCTTTGTTAAAAGAGGAACCCTTTCTAAATACATTAGGGCAATTTCTAGCAGCTAAAAAATCAGTGCTGTTCTGCTATGAAAGCCCCTAGTGCTTCTTCTTAAAACTTTTAGCAAAGAAAGATGTAACATGGCCTTCCTTGCATACTTGCAAAAAGCGTCAACTCTTACACAACCTGTTTATGATGGCCTACACTACAAGACAGGACCTGAGAGAACAGGTGCAGCTAGTGCAGGCAGATATGATGGCTTTTTCAAAACAGAAAGCTACACTACTTTTCCAACATAAGTTTGGTATACCGGGGGAAACAAGCATTTGTCAATGCCGAATGTTTGCTTGCTGGCATTGGCAGTGGTAGTGTAGAAGTTACAGAGCTGCGTAATAGGAATGGCAGTGAAGTACTGAACTGAAGCCAACCCCACCACCACCCTGCAGAGAGTGACAGGCATTGGGGTGTGCGTTTGGGTCATCAGGCATAACGACCATGCCATTTCACCACACCCCACCCTGCAGACACTGACAAGTGTCACGGTGTTCCTTGGGGTCTTTGCTATGCTAATTCCCATTTCATTAGAAAATACGGTGAGATGGGTGCTATAGGAGAATGGGGTGAACTTTGGGGCCGAAGAGTCCAAGGCATACCTCGATGCATCTCACTGGCTGCAGGGTGTGGAATGGTATGAGCATTACAGGCAAGAATCCCAAGTCACACCCCTGATGCCTGTCATTCTCTACAGGGTTGGGCGTTATGGTTGGAAACCCTAATACCTCAGGCATTCGTTGGTATTTTCACTCCAAATTTTCAACATGTTTTTTTTGTGACCCCACCTCATGAACAGGGGGAATATCAGTTTGTTAGCCAAAAGCTGCTTATGCAAAGCGACTACGGCATTTAGCACCACAGGTGCAGAAACATTCCGAACAGGATGTAAAAAATGACAGCTGTACTGTTCATGGGGAGGTGTAAAAAATGGCAATGTTGCAAATCTGCAGTAAAAATATTTAACAAAAGGTGAAGTCACGAAGTGCATAGAAACTGTGCAACGACAATTCGTAATATAATTAGGTTGGGGATTTTTACAGCAGATTGTCAACTCGGCATTTTGGTGCCTCCAATCATGAACAGTGTCACTGTGATTTTCTTTATCTGTGCCGAACAATGATTTCCCACAGTGACCACATCTCTGCGCTGAAAGTGTGAAAACACACTTCAGCCATGTTGTGAAAAATGACAGCTGTACTGTTCATAAGGAAGTGTGGAAAAATGCCACTGGTGAAAATCTGGACATCAACTTACGAGGGTGCATGAAAACTGCGCAATGCTCACTCGTAACACAGTCATTTTATGGACTTTTGTCACCAAATTTTCAACATAGCCATTTTAAGACCTCTGCTCATGAACAGTGTAAGTGTGATTTTCTTAATCTGTCCTAAACATTGCTTTCGAAACACCAACAGCACCATTGTGCGCTTATGCGTATAAAAACATTTTGGGCTATATATGAAAAATGGCAGCTGTACTGTTCATAAGGAAGTGTAATAAAATGGCAATGTTGAAAATCTGGAGTGAAAATATTAAATTAGCAAACTTACGAGCATGCATAGAACTGCGCAACGACGTCAGAAACAGTCATTTTTAGAATTTTTCACCAAATTTTCAACATAGCCATTTTAAGACCTCTGCTCATGAACAGTGTCACTGTGATTTTCTTAATGTGTCCCATACATTGATTTTGCACATCGACTGTGCCATTGCACGCTACATGGGTGGAAACACATTTTGGGCAAGATGTGAAAAATGACAGCTGTACTGCTCATAAGGAGGTGTGGTAAAATGGCAATGTTGAAAATCTGGAGTGAAAATATTGAAAATTTACGAACTTACGTAGCGAGGAACTCGCGCAACGCACCCTCGTAAACAGTCATGTTTTGGAATTTTTTCACCAAATTTTCAACATAGCCATTTTAAGACCTCTGCTCATGAACAGTGTCACTGTGATTTTCTTAATTTGTCCCGTACATTGATTTCGCGCACCGACTGCGCCATTGTGCGCTACATGGGCAGAAACACATTTTGGGTGAGATGTGAAAAATGACAGCTGTACTACTCATAAGAAGGTGTGGTAAAATGGTAATATTGAAAATCTGGAGTGAAAATATTGAAAATTCGTGAACTTACGAGCGAATGAGGGAACTGCACAACGATGCTCGTAAAACAGTCAGTTTTTTGGAATTTTTTCACCAACTTTTCAACATAGCCATTTTAAGACCTCAGCTCATGAACAGTGTCACTGTGATTTTCTTAATTTGTCCTGTACATTGATCTCACACACCGACTGCGCCATTGTGCGCTACATGGGTGGAAACACGTTTTGGGTGAGATGTGAAAAATGACAGCTGTACTACTCATAAGAAGGTGTGGTAAAATGGCAATGTTGAAAATCTGGAGTGAAAATATTGAAAATTCGCGAACTTACGAACCCGCGTGAACCGCGCAACGCACGCCAGAAACAGTCATTTTGGAATTTGTGCACCAATTTTCAACATGGGCTTCTTGAGAGCCCACCTTATGAACACTGGCAGTGTTGTTTCGATATCAGTCTGGAAAGTGATTTCATCGCAGTGACTGCAGAGAGATCGCGAATCACCTTCGGCCCGACAATCTTCAAGGACAGTGACATCATTCATGAGAAGGTCTCAAAAACCCCATGTTGAAAACATGGTGCTAAAATTCCAAAAAATGCCTGAGATATGCAACAAAGTTGAAAAACCCCTATCTAGCCCATTATACAGCTTACCGGCATTTCCTCAGTTCGCGGTCGGCTTTGAAGAGTGCAGACGTGTTCCCGGTCCACTGAAGATCATGTCGCGAGCTCTGGAGATAAGTATGGGGTGAGGGGTGTGGGGAGGTGGGGTGCGAGTGGGTGGGTCGGGTTTTTGGGGAGCTGGGAGACTGCGTGGGACCGCTTTTTGCTTTTCAGGTTGAAAAAAACGATGTTGGATATTTGCCACGCTGGGGTGGGCTCCCAGCATGGCACAAGGACGGTTGGGGGCGTTCAGCCAACGGGATTGGGCACCCCTGGCCGGGCCATGGCATTTGTTGCCATGCTGGGGTGGGCTCAGCGTGGCACCCTTCTACTCGGAGAGTGAAGCCAACGGGATTGGGCACCCCGGCCAGCGATAGCATGGGGAGGAGGGAGAGTGAAGCTGACGAGGGATTGGGCACCTGTCGGCTATTCTATGAGTTGCAACGTTGAGGTGGGCACCCAGTGTGGCATTTGGGAGGTTTTGGGGAGCGCAGTACAAGCCGATGGGATTGGGGCACCCCCTGCCGGCTATAATGTATGTGCGGGGAGGCACGGTATGCGCGCGTGTTTCTGTGTGTGTGTGTGTGTGTGTGTGTGTGTAGGGGAGCTGCGCATGAGCAGGCAATATCTTGTTGCTGCTCACTGAAGCATAGCTCCCCCTTTCAACTGTATGCCACTACATTTTGGAGCTTGTCGTAGACAGCTCCAGCATGCATTGGCTTACAGGGGCTGCGCCTGCCAACACACTGACTGAATTGGAGGAGGAGGTGACACACCTCTGAAATCTCGGATGATGGCACTATGTTTCTTGCACATGCGTGCAAGCAAACATAAAAACAAGAAACATGTCCCTTTAGTTATAATGCGTACCAAGTGGGGAAGAAATCCATGACTGGGTTACTTGACCAGCCTGGGATCTTACAGAACTCCCTAGATAAAATGGTACACATAGTATCTGACTTTTCTACAAAACTCTTCCCGAAGATTCATTCAGACTCGCAGAAAATTAGAGAATTCTTACAAGATATCCCAATACCAATAGTTTCCCCTCAGGTAGTGGCAGAGGTATGCTGACCAATATCAGTGGGGAAAGTGTTAGATGTAATTCATCATTTAAAGAATGACATTTCATCTGGGCCAGATGGCCTCGCAAATGAGCTATATAAAATTATAGGTGAAAGCCTAAGTATAGAACTCTCATCTGTTTTTACTGCACTCTTAGAGACTGGAGAAATACCACTCAGTTTTAATAAAGGTACCTTAATCTTTGTGCACAAAAAAGGAGATAAGGCTAATTTAAATAATTGGAGGCCTATTGGTATGTTGAATGCAGACTGCAAACTCTTAACAAAAATCATAACCAATAGACTATTGCTGATGGCAGATTTGGTTATTTCCTTGGAACAGGCCTGTGCCATTCCTCAGTGGAGAATACAAGATCACCTCATTTTAATAAGGGAAATTACCTCTAAAGGTTATTCTAATATGTGCCCAGGGTTTGTGGTGTCTTTCTATCAAAACAGGCATTTGATTCAATTTGTCATGAGTTTTTATGGGAAACGTTATCACACTATTAAATACCTTCCAAAATGGTAAATTGGATTAAATCCCTGTACAGGACAGCAACTATAGTACCAATAGTTAATGGAAAGCTGGGGCCTATGGTGCCCATTAAAAGAGTGGTAAGGCGGGGTGCCCAATGAGCCCCCTCCTATAGGGCTTTTTTATAGACCCACTACTCAGTCTATTCGATCTGTAGTGGGGCCAAATCTGCAGTTACCACCCAAGGCCCTATCATATGCAGACGTCGCTTGCCTTATAGTAAAACATAAGCCATCAATTCTTGCTGCCATCTCAGACTGTTCTAATTTTGTAATGGTATAGGGACAGCTTTAAATCTAGATAAGTGTAATGCCTTAACACTAGGCACTGCATCTGCACAGGGGAACTCTGTTGGACCCACCTGGATCTCAGCCAGTACAGTAACAAATTAAATTTGGCCCTCCAGGCATGGATTTTTGAATTGGGAAGAAAAAAACTTCATTAGGGAAATTAAAAATTACACAGTGGAATAAAAGCAAAATTGGTAAAAAGAGAAGAATATTTTTGATCACAACCTTTTTAATACCTGTTATATCAGTTACATATTTCCAGTTCCAAATAAATTAGAAACAATTATTATGAGTCTTTTTTTTTTTTTTCAAGCAGTTTGGGGCAGCCGGCTTCACCCCATAAAGAGGAATATACTATATTTACCTATAAAAGAAGGTGGACTTGGGATGATTAACCTTATTTTATTTTCTGATTACCAATTTAAAGACCCTTTTAATTAACATGCAAAAGGAGTGGGAAGGCTGGATGTATGAAAATTGCACAACTTGGTTCCACCAGTGGGAACAGGGCTCTCTGAAGATAGTACAAGGCCCAGACACCCTACAGCATATCAAAGAGACTTTTCTGAGACTGAAACAATGGAAGGTAACCCCCAACAGATTTTAGCATCCCCTACACACAAAATACTATACAAAAATTTGTGAGCTTCTATTTTTGCATGTCCAGAGCCTTTTACTTTGTGCCCCGCCCAATACAGAAGCTCCCTTAAGGACTTGTTAAGAAACCCAAGAATTCCAATACATAATATGGGACTTTCATTGGCTGTCGTGCCATGAGAAGATAAACGTAAAAAATAACCACAAATACAAACAGATTCAAGATAGGATGTGCAATAGGTTACAATGTATTAATACCTTAGAAATAACAGAACACCCTTTTTTTCAATGCTTTTTTATTAAAGATTTTTTGACACATTTAGCCAAACATTGGAATTAACCATTATTCTCAATAATTGTTTATATTAACATTACGTATGGACTTGTCTCCTCAGTCTGGGATAGATGGAACTTAAGTTCGACGCAACTGCTTTTCACTGTAATCAAGTGGAATATTTGGATTGCGTGATGTTTGTTCACCCTACAACAGAAAGAATGTACATATACTGAACTAAGGAAAAAAAAACTGAGAGAGACTTACAATTAGTTTACATTTCAGATTGTAATCAATTGTCAACAATAGATATTAGAGAATTTTGGAAAGAACTGCAATGGATTACAAACACAGTTGCAGCAGTGACCTAAGTAATGGGGGAAAAATGCTTGGCTAATACTATGTTGTTATAGTTATATTGTATGATTTCAGTTTTTGTGTTTGGATATTCTGATTTCTCTTCTTTTCAATAAAGTTAACCCCTACTCTTCCAGTAAGGGGAACCCTTGTCAGCCTGTGACAAGATGGCTGTCACACAGGAGAGAGGAGGAGGAGGTGATGGACGTGGTAGAGGTGCTGGGAGTTGGTGAGTCTGCAGTTCGTGGTCCTGGAATATCTGTTTTGCCAGCTACTGGGACAGCTGCTATAGACTTTGCTGCACTGGAAAAATGTCTGTGGATATGGAGGGGCTTCCCGTTAGGAAATAGTATACAGCAGGACTTGGGATCTGTTACTGGTCAAGAAGAGGATGGTCCAGTTGCTTTGAACCAGACTGGGTCACCTGAAGTACTTTCTCATAAGGATTTATTACAGAATGTCATGAAGACACACAAATCCTTTTTACTGCAATTGTTGCAAGAAGAATCAGAAACCATAGGTAATACTTCACCAATATCCTTCTCTGGAGCAGAATCACTGAGGATCCCTTCCCAATTTACTGGGGAGACTCTGATTCATGCGTCACAAACTGTACCTGAGATTTCACAACCTGCTTTTTATTGCCAGAGAGGACACCCAGATGTGCCTGCAGAATCAGAATCAGCTTGGAGTCTGAACATGGCCCTGAGGGCAGCTGGCTGGGAAAAATCTTCGGATGGCACTGCTTGAACTTCCCCAGGCCCAGTTTGGGCCACAGATATTATTTTGGGACAAAACAAGTGAACTGAGAAAGAATGACCTACAAAGACACTCAATTCGATTCTGAGTATTTCTGACCATACTATGGATTCAGAAAATATTAACTTGCAAAAGACATTTTCTACTTCCTTACCGGGACCTTCACATGTGAAATTAACCAGGGACAAAACAGCAATGCTGCCATGGAAACGTTGGATCATACGGGTGATCACCCCAATGAGCCTCTAAACTGGGAACGTTCACCTACACCGAACATGGACACTGAGGACGTGCAGGTCTTGACTGCTTCTGATAGTGATTAACTCTTACAAAAGCAAAACCCATTTAGGATGTCTGATTTGTTCCAGAAATTAGGGGAGCTTGCACAGGGTAGGAATGCTGTAAGATTGAAGTTTAATGGGGATGTTAATAATGCACCTTATAGAAAAGCTGTGTTGCGTAATATGCTTAAAGAATCTATGGGAATAGGGGCTTAGGAATTATTTGCCTTTATCCAAGTGAAGAGGGAGACAATTTACAATTTAAGTTTTAAAAATGTGGTTACCTTGGAAAGACTCTGGCAGAAATGCTCAATAGTCAAAGATACCCCTTTGTGGTGCCCTTCCCCCCCCCCAATTCCATTAACTAAACCCACAGTAAAGACAATCACTTTGTTGTTTCAGAATGAAGGGGTGAGCATAGCAGATGTCAATACTGGTTATGGCAGTGTTGTGACATACTGGAACGTCCATCCCCCATACTAGATGACCTTGTGTGGATGGAGGTTTGTAAAGTTAAAGTGCAACTAAAACAAACAGATGCAGGTATAGCACATCTGCAGGGCAGTATTCACATCGGTAGGGACAGAGGGTTATGTTTTCATCCTGGTCAGCTGAAAACTTGTCATAAGTGCAGTGCCAGGACACACTTAAGTTCAGTTTATGACAAACCCTGTTGCAACCTTTGTTTAGACTATGGTCATTTAGATGCAATCTCTGTGATGAGACAGGACACTCTTATAGGCAGTGCCCTTGGGCAGACCACAACAGACTTGACCGTGCTCCTCAAGACCAAGAACACATTATTACGGGTACACAAATTCAGGTTTTTCATTCCAGAGCCGCCCCCCACCCCCAGAAGAGTGAACTACCAGTCCAAAATAACCCCACTGTCCTTTCTGGAGACATTTCTGCTGCTGGCAGAAAAGTGTTTCAACCTTCTTCACTAACTGTTTTACCTTTTGATTCCCCTGTGTCCCCACAGGAGAACCAAGATTTAAGAGAAAATCTTGCAAGTCCCACAGTAAAACTAATGCCTCCAAAGTCCAAGAGGGTAGCATCTTTCAGAAAAAGAGATGTGCAAGAACAAGGGGACACAATTTGAAGACAGAGGGGGAACGGCTCAGGGGCAATGCGAGGAAGTACTTTTTTCACAGAGAGGGTGGTGGACATAGAAACATAGACACATAGAATTTGATGGCAGATAAGGACTGTTTGGTCCACCCAGTCTGCCCATTTCCCTACCTAATGGATAAGCTGCAGATCCTAGTTAACCAACAGCCTAAATCCTCCTACCCCCACCCCCTAGAATTGCCTTTTGCCTGTCCCATGCATTCTTGAATTCCCCCACTGTTTTTGACTACACAACCTCCACAGTCAGGCCATTCCATGCATCCACAGCCCTCTCCGTGAAAAATACTTCCTCACATAACCTCTGAGCCATCCCCCTTCTATCTTCAAATTGTGTACCCTTGTTCTTGCACATCTCTTTTTCTAAAAGATGCTACCCTCTTGGACTTTGTTGATTCCCTTGAGGTACTTGAAAGTTTCTATCATGTCCCCTCTGCCCCTCCTTTCCTCGAGGGTATACATATTAAGCTCCTTAAGTCTCTCTTCATATGTCGTCTGGTGCAGACCCTGCACCATTTTAGTTGCCCTCCTCTGGACTGCCTCCATCCTGTCTGTCCTTGCAGAGATTGGGTCTCCAGAACTGCATGCAGTACTCCAGATGGGGTCTCACCAGCTGTCTGTACAGAGGGATAACAACTTCCTGTTTTCTACTGGTGAAGCCTCGTCCTATACATCCCAGTATCTCCCAGCCCTCCTTACTGCCCTCTCACATTGCTTGCCCACCTTTAGGTCATCTGATATGACTACCCCCAGGTCCCTTTCCATTTTTTCTGTTGTTAGTATCTTACTCCCCATAGTATGCTCTTCCCCTGGGTTTTTGTTTCCCAGGTGCATTACTTTACACTTCTTAGCATTGAATCTAAGCTGCCATATATTTGGCCATTCCTCCAACCTTGCCAAGTCCCTTCTCATCCTTTCCACCCCACCTTATGTATCAACCCTGTTGCAGATCTTTGTGTCATCTGCAAAGAGACATACTTTTCTTTCCAGTCCCTCTGCAATGTCACTTATAAAGACATTGAAGAGGACCGGCCCAAGAACTGAACCCTGCGGTACCCCACTAGTAACCCCCCTTTCTTCAGAGTGGACTCTGTTTACTATTACCCTCTGTGTCCTGTTCTCCAGCCAATTTGTAACCCAGGCTACCATCTTGGGACCCACTCCCAGACTGGCTAACTTGTATATTTATCTTTTGTGTGGGACTGTGTCAAATGCCTTGCTAAAGTCTAGGTAGGCAATGTCCACAGTGCCTCCCTGATCTACTACTTTGGTCATCCAGTCAAAGAAATCTATTAGATTTGTCTGACATGACATTCCTGCTGTGAGTCCATGCTGCCTTGGGTCCCGTGCCCCTTTGGCCTCTAGGTACTCAACAGTTCTTTCCTTCAGAAATGATTCCATCATTTTCCCTATCACTGAGCTCAAACTAACAGGTCTGTAGTTTCCTGCCTCTGCCCTGCTTCCACTTTTGTGAAGAGGAATCACATCTGTCACCCTCCAGTCCTCAGGTACCACCCCATCCTCTCATGATTTGTTAAAGAGGGTAGTCAGTGGTGTCACTAGTTCTACCCTTAGTTCTTTTAGAATTCTGGGATAAATCCCATCAGGCCCCATTGCTTTGTCCACCTTCAGTTTTAAGAGTTCTTTCAGAACTCTTTCTTCTGTGAATGGGCTGGTATCAACCCCCCATCCAGAGTGTTTCTGTTTTTTGGTTTAGGTACCTCCCCTTTTTCACTTGTGAATACTGAGCAAAAATATTTGTTTAGTATATCTGCCTTTTCACAGTCACCCTCTGCCCACCCCCCTCTCCGCTTTATTAAGCCTCACTATCCCTCCCTTGGTCTTCGTTTACTCTCTGATGTACCTATAAAAGGTTTTATCCCCCTTCTTAACTGAGTTGGCTATCTTTTCCTCGGTTTGGGCCTTTGTTGTTCTGACTGCCTTCCCTGCTTCCTTCTGCTTTAACTGCTACAGTTCATTCCTGCTCCTTCTGTGATTCCTTGTACTTCCTGAATGCTATCTTTTTCTCCCTAACCTTCCCTGCCACCTCCATTGAGAACCATAGTGTTTTTTACATTGTTTTGTTTTGTTTATTTGCTTCACACAAAGGCTTGTTGCCTTAGTGATGGCAGTTTTGATTATTCCCCCATTGTTCTTCCACCCCTCCTTCCTGCCTATTTGCTAGTGCATTCCTTAGGCACTCACCCATTTTGGCAAAGTCAGCCCTGCTAAAGTCCAGGACCTTTGTCTTTGTATGGCTTGACTCTACTGCTGTGTTTATCATGAACCATACTGTTCGATGGTTGCTAGTTCCCATATGGCTACCCACTTCTACATCTGTGATCCTCTCTCCATCTCCATTTGAGAGTGCCAGGTCTAAGACTGCCCCCTCCCGAGTGGGTTCCAGTACTAGTTGTCTAAGGCATGCCCACTTCAGGGCATCTAGAATGACCCCATTCTTTGATGTGGCTGCAGAAAATACACTCCAGTTAACATCTGGCATATTCAGATCCCCATCAACAATAGCTCCCCTTTTTCTGACATTTTAAGGATACCTTCTATCATTTCCTTGTCCATTTCCTCCCCCTGAGATGGGAGTCTGTATACAACCCCCTGTGTGGATTGTGGTGCCATTGCCTGTCTCCAAGTTGTCCCACAGTGCTTCCTCTCCTCCCTGTTTATCCTTTTGTTCTGTTGCTTTGATTCCTTCCCTTATGTAGAGAGCTACTCCACCTCCTCTTTTACCCTCCTTGTGCCTTCTGTAGATAGTGTACCTTGGTATGTTTACATCCCAGTCATGGTTCTGTGTGTACCATGTTTCTGTGACTGCCACAATATCCAGATGTTCCTCTTTCATCAAGGCCACTAGTTCAGGAAGCTTGTTACCCAAACTGTGGGTATTGGTACTCATTACTCTCCATTTATTGATGGCTTTTCCTCTTGTAACCCCATCCCTGCCCTTGATGACTTTCCTTTCTCCATTTATCCCAGTCCTGCTCCCTACTGACTTTTCTACCTTGGTCTTTACCTCATTTAGTACCCTGTTTTGGAGGGGGAGGCTGGGAATTCCCTGCTGCTCATCAGTGCCCCTCCTTGCCTTGGCTAGTTTAGAAGCTTGCCAATGAAGCATTTAAACCAATCACTGAGGAGACTGGTTCCTTTCCTGGACAGATGCAGACCATCATGCCAGTATAGGTGGGTATCCTTCCAGTTGGAACCCCAGTCCCCAATGAAGCCAAAACCCTGTGCTCTACACCAGTTTTTCAACCATTCATTGTACTGCATGGTGTGTAGTACCCTCGCCTAACCCATGCCATAGATAGGCAGCACCTCCGAGAAGGATACTGTATGAGCTACTTGTCTAAGGACCTTCCCCAACTCCACAGACTCCTCCTGCATTGCTCTAATCCCATGCATGGCCAAGTCATTTGTCCCTAGGTGTACAATGACATCCAGCACTGTCTCCCGTGCAGCTGCTGTCATGATCCTTAGAATCCGCTTCCTGTCCGTCCAAGTCATGGCACCAGGCAGGCACCTTACTTCACTTTCCCTTGCCCCCCCAATTCAATCCCCCTGATAACTGAGTCTGCCACCAGGAGCTGCTTCCTTTCCCTGCTGCATCCTGTGCCACATTCCTGTGCGTCTCCCTTGTGACGGTTGCCAGCAACCTCAGTCTCCACCGTGTGTGCCTCCTTATGGGAACTATGCTCCACCAGAATGGCATATGGATTGTGGAGTGGTACGTCTGAAGGGGTGCGCCTCTGTTCCACCCCCTCACCCTCCCTGAGCCCACTGTGGTCCAACTGCTGCTTCTTCTTGGCAACCTCTGAGGCAGAGGTGGTGGCCCTGGTGTTCCCTGCCTGGGGGGGGTTCTGTACTCCTGTCCAGTTTGGCCTGGAGACAGGAAACCTCCTCCCTCAGAGCAGAGAGTTGGCCTGCAAATAGGGCAGCATCTCAGCCTCCAGAAAGTCTCCCAGAAGACTGTTGCTCCACAGCCAGTGCATTGCACTACTCCCTACATGCCTGTCTTCTTTCCCGCTTACCCTGTGTACATTTTTTTTTTTTTTTTTTTTTAAATAGTGTGTGCACTTTTACTGTCATTGCAGTGTGCTGTGCTGGTAAGGATATGACAGTTGTATACCTTCAGAGGAAATGATGTCAGAACCCCTGGTATAAAGGAAGTGACACCGGGGTTGGGCCTAGCCGCATCCTCCAGACACAATCAACTAAACTTCAAGAAGATAGACGCATGGAATGGTCTTCCTGAGGAGTTTGTGTGGTTAAAAACTGGGGGGGGGGAATTCAAGAATGCATGGGACAAACATAAGGCAATTCTTGTTGGGGGTAGGAAGAAATAGGCTGTTGCTCAACTAGGATCTGCAGCTTATCCAGTAGGTAGGGAAATGGGCAATGAGCAGACTAGGTGGGCCAAGCAATCCTTATCTGCCGTCAAAGTCTATGTTTCTCCATCCTCCCCCCCATAGAGCCTCCCTTAGAGATAGTAAAACCTTTGAGGTGTGGTAAAGGGAGGATGAAGGCTGAGGTAACACCCCGGAAAAAGTATATTGTGACTCGAAACAGATATCAGGCTTTAGTAAAAAGGAGACAGTGGGGTGATACTGAGGAGGAAGGAGAAGATTCAGATTCATCCTCAATAACCTCATCATGACTAGATCTCTATTCTGACTCCCAAGCTGAAACATCCTCTTCAGAAAAAAAAAGTCAGAAGAAGTCTGCAAAGGTTTGGGGCTCCGTCTTAATTTCTCTTTTAAATGCAAGGTAGTCAAGGCATAGAACCTTTGACACTGAATGCATGCAGCATCAAGTCGTATAAAAACAAATTGACCACCTTCCCAACTGTTGAGGGATTTACCAAATAATGTGATATTTATTCAAGATACCTGGCTTAGAATAGACCATGAGGTAACTCGAGCCAGACAAATTTGGCCTATTGGACCTTCTTACTTGTCACAAGGAAATGACCTGTGTGATGGGGTTGGTATTTTGTTCCGGGGTTTCCACTTTCAAGTTAAGCGCTTAGTGGACATTTGTTCAGGACGTGCATTAATGATTGATGTTACTTATGGAAACATCCATTACAGCTTGATAAATGTATACGTTCTGCAAAGTATTGCACTGCGGACAGAATTGTTTAAAACCATACAGCCTTTCCTTCATACCAGTAAGTGTATTATTTTTGGTGGGGACTTTAATGTTAGACTTGCTCTGGAAGACAGGGGTGGGACTACCAGGAAGGTTTTTGGAGATGTAAATTGTTTGACATCAATCCTCACAACCGCAGGATTATAATATGGGTATATGACTGTACACTCCAAAAGACCAAAAACACATTTAAGAGGCAATATGGCTACGAGGATCATTTGTTTATTTCTCAAAATCTGCAGGTATATAAAGCATGCGTTATTCCTTGTGAGACATCAGATCATTTAGCAGTATCGATTTCGTGTCAGGTAAAAATGAACATCTGTTATGTTAAAACCAAATCAAGATGGAAATTCACTTTTAGAAGCTCTAGAAATAATATGTCAATGTGAAGATTTGATAAAAGCACACATCTCGATTATGGATGCTTAAGAAAATTTAGTTGATTGTTAGACGGATTCTAAAGGAGCTTTTAAATCCTTTTTCTAAACGGAAACCTACGGACTCCTATTTTGCATGTAAGAAACTGTTTAATTTCACAAGCTCATGAACAAAAAAATAGATTTAAAATACGATATAGATCATGTAAAGACGGAGATGGTGACATCAATATAATAGGGTAGAATTGCTTAAAATGGAGGCTCAATATGGTACGGGGGGGGGAGCCCTCTCTCAATATCTATAAATGTTGTAAAGACATAGTGGTCTCTATGTATTTAGATTCTGTAAAAAAAAAAAAATCCAGCTACACAAAAGGTGTATACTACTCACAAAGAAATTCAGGAAATAACACAACAGTATTTAAAAACTATGTTTGGTACTCCTTCTACTGCAGTTTGGGACACCAGTTATTTACAGAACTTGAGTATGTCAACACTTGCCAAGGAGATCAGAGAAATACTGATCATCCCGGAAGAAGTGGTACAGGCTCTAAAAAATTTGAATAAAAATTCTTCACTGGGACTTGATGGATTGACTGGGGAATTTTATTCAAAATTCTCAAAATATCTCATTCCCATCTTGGTAGAAGTTCTAAATAGCATTTTATTTTCTCACTACTTGCAAGGTGCGCTAGCACAAGCTATTATGATTCTTTTATTTAAAAAGGAGACAAATCTGAACTGAAAAACTGGAGACATATTAGTCTCCTAAATGTGGATTATAAAATACTGGCTTCAGTTTTATTACAGCGAGTAATCACTGTGTCTGATACAGTCATATCACCAGTGCAGTCGTGTGCCATCCCACATAGATAAATTTTTCATAACTTAACATTTCTTAGAGACTAAATATCAAATTGGGAATACTTTGAAACCCCAGGCATGCTCCTTTCCCTCGGTCAAGAGAAAGCTTTTGATTGAGTGGATCATAACTATTTATTTAATGTATTATGAAAATATCACATCACCAAAGAGTTTGTATCATGGATACAGTTACTGTACAAACATGCCTGGATACAACCTTATATATATGGGGTACCAGGTATGCTTTTCATGGGGAGAAGGGGGGTCATCCAAGGTTGCCCCTTATGTCCCCTTTTGTATGTATTTCAGATAGACCCCCTCTTAAGAAAAATGTTGAGTCACCTGAAAATACCCAGAAACACCTTCTGGAATAAGCAACAGGCACCAAAAGTGTGTGCCTATGCAGATGATCTCTGCATATGTGCCACAAAAACAGTAAAATGTTCAGGGATTATTTCTACTATCTCAGATTTCGAGGCCATATCTGGCGCAAAACTGAATTATGAAAAAAATGCAGGGATGTCACTGTCTCCCGAGACCCTACAAGCCCAATATTTTAAATAGCAAATATAAATATATCAACTGCACCAGTGAAGATTCTGGGCTTACATTTTTGGAAACTCCGATGATGTTGCTTTAAATGGGGATATAGCAGCAAATAAGGCTTCAGGTATCATATAGTCATGGGAATATAAAGTAATATTTAAGAGGAAGAGAATTTACTTATTGAAAACATTTATACTCCCATTATTCTTATATGTTGCTCATATCTTTCCTCTCCCTTTAAACTTGGAAGTTAAGATAATATTTTTTTTCAAGGTTTCTGGGGTAGCCATCCCCATAAAAAGACTTCACACCTATCACAATTATGGCTTAGGAGGGGTCAGGATGTTATACCCAATTGTATTTTTTCATAGTTTATTTATTTATTGGAATGTATACCCTTTATTAAAAGGAGATTGTTCTCATTGGCTCATATATTTGCAGGATTCTCTCAAGGCACTTATTGAAACTTGGAGAAAGATCCTTTCTTGATCCCAAAAAAATTTTAGATCCTATGAAATTCCATTGTTTCTTACGTCTGCTTTTTTGAAAATAAGACAATGGACACTGATCGCAACTTACATCTGTTCAAAAAATAGGAAACAGCTTTACTCGGACATAGTAGCTAACCACTGCTATGAAATTCCACATATCTCAACACATCATGGCGATATACTTGAAATTATATTTTTGCAGCTGACGGATAAAAGGATCCCTCTAAAACTCTGGGATGTTACTTGGCTCTCTTGTTGTGGGAGACTGGGAGTCAGAAGCACTCATAAACATAAAGCAGTGGAAGAAAGAATATGCTCCCGCTTAACTTGTCCTGGCACATCAGAAATTATGGAGCATTTTTTTGTCCACTGTCCATTCTCACAGAATTGTTGGTCACAGTTTTTTCGCATATGGGGGGGATAAGATTATATCTAAGACTACATATGACATATTAATTTTTGGCCTATTTCCTCCCACGTTATCTAAGTTTCATCCAAGTACATTTAGGATTATTTTTGCCCTTTGTAAGTAAAACTTTAGTTTTATAGCGCCTTTCCAAAACCAAGGTGCTGTACATTTTAAATACACAAACATATTAAAAACTGAATTAAAACAATAAATATAAAGATATTTAAAAACAATCTGGGAAGGCTAACATAAATAAATATGTTTTCACCATGGCTTTAAAGCTGTTGATGGTCAGGCATTCTCTTAACCGACGAGGTAGAGAATTCAACAAGGTTGGTGCTGCAAAAGAAAAAGCACACGCGCCAGAAGTTTTTAAATGAACCCTGGGAATCTCTAGTAATCCCTTGTCTGCAGATCGGAGAGGATGAAGGGAATAGGGAGTCAGGAGATCTTTCAGATAGTCGGGTCCCTGTTCATGTAGGGCTTTGAAGGGAAGCAAGCTAACCTTATAGGTGATCCACCACGGGACTGGCAGCTAGTGCAGTCCATGCAGCACAGGTGTAATATGACTGGTCCTTGATGTACCAGTCAATAACCTAGCCACAGCGTTCTGCACTAGCTGCAAGTAGTGGATGTCAACCCCAGAAAGCCCTAGGTAGAGGACATTGCAGTAGTCAAGATGGGTGGTAATGAAAGCATGGACCAATGTTGGAAGGTCATCTGGAGGAACCAGGTGTTTCACCTGGGTGATATTCCTCAGATGGTAGAATGAGGATTTAACAACGGCTGACACCCGAGATTTCAGGGTTGGGCCATGATCAAAGATAACACTCCGGTTATGCACCCGGTCTGAGGTAGTGAGCTAAACACCATCAAGCCATAGGCCCGATGCATGCCCAGCCCCAAAACCCAGCCCCGGGCATCCCGGGTCCACTATCAACACTTCAGTCTTGTCCGGATTCAGTCTCAGCCAGCTAGTGCTCATCTAGTCTTTAATGTCGGAGAGGCAGTTGTTAAGCATGGACACTGCATCAACCTGTCCAGGTATAAAGGACATATACAGCTAAGTATCATCTGCATAGCAGTGAAAACTCAAGCCGTATCACCTAATGATATTTCCCAATGGCAGCATAAACACTGCTAACATCATGGGTGCCAATATGGAGCCCTGCGGTACCCCGCATGACAGGGGGAGGGCATCCGAGGAATAAATTCCAGTGATCACCCTATGAGACCTGCCCATGAGGAAAGATTGAAACCATTTGAGGACTGTACCCGACAGCCCACAAAGGATCTGCAAAGACTCCAAAAGCACACCATGGTCCACAGTGTCAAAAGCTGCTGAGAGATCAAGAAGGACCAGGAAGGTAGGAACCTTTTGATCTCTTGCCATTAGGAGATCATTTAATACCCAGACAAGGGTGGTCTACCTGCTATGTCTCTTCCTAAATCCAGACTAGAGAGCTTCATAGACATTGTTGGTCACAAGGTGATCATCCAATTGCAATGCAACCACCTTCTCAATTACCTTACCCACAAAGGGCAGGTTAGAGACAGGCCGGTAGTTAGCTGGACAGTCGGGATCCAAGGAGGGTTTTTTAAGGAGTGGTCATATGACTGCCTCCTTGAGGGGATCAGGAAAGACTCCCCTCTCCAAGGATCTCCAGACAAGTTCAGCTAGGATCAGGCAGATAACATCTACACACCCCACTAAAAGGGGGGGTAGGGCCCAGATCCAGACTACAACTGGTTGGGCGCAAAGCCGGGAGGATCTTCACAATGTCCATGAATTCCGGCCGGCTGAAATCCGTCCAGACAGACCAGGTGCTCACTACCTCCCATCGACCTCTGCAGCCCCTCATAGGGAGAGCTGGGCCGATACTAGACCTGATGCTGGCAACCTTATCTGTGAAGACTCGAGCTAGCTCCTCACACTTAGCCTGAGAAAAAGCTCTTCCGGACTGGAGACAGATTGGATTGCACAATCTGTCAACTGTTCAGAAAAGCTGAGCCAGTTGATTCTACACCGCAGAAATCTCCCTGGACAGGAACTCTGCCTTCTTGCAGGTGATTTCTGATTGATAGCCCTTATAATGTTCCATCAATCTAAGCCTGTCAGCATCCAGGCCAGACTTCTGCCATGCTCTCTTCATCCTTAGACCAACTTGCCTCAACTCCTTCAAGGAACCATCGAACCAAGGGGATCTTGGACGAAGAGTGAGTGGCCGAACACGAACAGGAGCAATCAAGTCCAAGGCATCTCCCACCGCCTTGTTATAGGCCAGTACTAGATCCCCTGGACTCGTGCATTTACCCAGCAATCCCGATAGGTCCAGGACTGCCAATAGACTATCTGGGGTAACTCCACTTAAAGGGCAGTACTGGACCATCTCCGTAGGGGCAGGTCCATTGGGAGGAGCCCTGAAACTGAATCCTGTGGTGTGATGGTCAGACTGACTGGTTCCACCCTAAGTCCAAGATCTCCATCCCCAGGAGGAACAGCAGATCCAGTGAGTGACCCCCTATATGGGTAGTGGAGGTAACCACCTGTGTAAGGCTCAGCATCGTCATTAGCTGGAGGACATTTTGACCAAATTGCAAGAGTTCATTGTCGACCCAGGCATTGAAGTCCCCCAGAATTATCAATCTGGTAGACTCCAATACCATGTCGACGATGAAGTCCGCTATCTCCTGCAGGAATTCTCCACCATCACCTAGTGGATAGTAGATGAGTATCCTGCAACCTACATCCTCTCCCATGATACACTCAAAGGATCTGGTGGACTCCACTGGAACATCCACAAGGCCCAGTTCGGTCTTAAAAAAGATGGCTACACCCCAGCCCCTACGATCCAACCTCGGGAGGTGTATCACCGAGAAACCAGCCGGAGCTGCAGAAGTCAAAACAGGGTCTGCATTTTCATCCAGCCAGGTCTCGGTGATACATGCCAGATCCACTGTTTCAACAAGATCAGCTATAATAGCAGTTTTGTTCCTAATGGATCTGGCATTGCATAACACCACCCGAGTTGGATGGGATGCTGAGGAAGACCTCAACTTTGCAGGTATTGCCTCTGGCAAGCAAGATGTGCTTTTCTGTTGCAACAGAAAGAGATAATGGCTAGGCAATAGTAGCTCAAGTGATATCAAACTTGAACACAATTTATAATACAGAAAAAAGAAAAATGTCAGCCTCTACTTTCAGAGTGTATTGGAAACTGTACTTAGTTTTTGAATATCTCTTTCTAATAATCCTGTGAATTAATCTTTTTCCCCTTTGGGTTTTTGTTAATGCTCGTTCCTTTTATTCACTTGTTTGTAATTTGATTTGTTGCACAGTTTTGTTGTGATTTGATGTTTTTTTTTCCTCTCAATAAAAGTTCCCCTACTCTTCTCGAGAAGTGCCATGGTATCTTTAACGTCCACCTGAACAATCACCAGAACAGGCAGACAGGACCTTTGGTTGATGTCTCATCTAAAAGACAGCACCTTAGGATTGCAGCATCCCCCTCATGATGCACTATAGTGTCAGTATCAGGATTTACCCCAGGGGCCTGGTGTGGGGCTAGAACCCACAGCCTTTTGATCTTCCAGTCTCAGAGGTGAGTGTAAAACCTGCTGAGCCACTGACACTTCTTTGCATTGCATCTTAGTTGCCACACTCTTGACCACCCCTCAAGCTTACTTAGATCTCTCCTCATTCTTTCCACCCCCCCTGGATTGTCAACCCTGTTGCAGATCTTTGTGCCATCTGCAAAAAAACATACTTTCCTTTCTACCCCCTCTGCAGTGTTGCTAATAAAGACATTGAAGAGGACTAGCCTCAGTATTGATCCTTGTGTAAGGTTACCACCTACTCGGTTTTTGACCGAATGATTCGGTTTTCTAGGTCCAGATTCGGTCCTCCTGTTTTCACCATTGCAAATTCAGTTTTTATGGTGGGTCAAGCAGCACCTGTGAGATTCCCCACTAAATGTTTCATTTTCTTCTCATCTGATTGTAAGCAAGTGTCTGACATTTCAGTGTGCTTGCTTGCTTGCAGTGCATGCTAATCAGGAAGTGTCTTCAAGTGCAGGGCACTTAAGAGCCAAATGTGTCCCTGTCTGCTCAGTTGTCACCTCTAACTTCACGCCAGCAAATTAGAAGATTATTCATGGGAAGGGTAAACAATACCACCTTAATTAACACCTTCATTTTTCTGAAACCCTCAGACATTCAGACAGGCACCACATTAGGGTAGCCTTGTCCAGTGTGGACTGTACAATGTGTTTCAGAAACTTTACCTGCTAATCCAGTTTTATTCAGAGGTAGTACTTTTTCAGTCATTTTGAATGCTCACTTACTTGTAAAACAGATTCTGTTAAATCCTTCACCATTTTACTTGTATGTTCATATTACAAACAAATTCTGATGTCATGTAAACCTTTGTTTGTATACCAGTAAATCTGAGAGGTGTAAAGTAGGGCTATTAAGACCATTAGCAGCAAATCAACCCAATCCTTTCTAGGCTGCATTGTGAGTATGGTCTTTGACTGCTGTGATAAGGAATATTTTTATACCTTTAAATGCTCACCATTTTTCCTTTTAGGGTCTGTCCTATATTTTAATATTTGTTACCCCATTTGTTAAATTAACAATCTAATATTTTATTTCATTTCTAGCAGTACTACACCTCTCTCTCCTCAGTAGTTATTGCTGTCAATTTTCATACTACCTGGATATTCCAGGAAGACCATTCCAGGCATATCAGATGAATAGCACAGAATAGTGTAGCTAATGTCATGCTAAGCCACAGAAATGAGAAAAGGAAGAGAGAGAGCAGTAGCTGGTGAGGAGAAAGGAACACAATCTAGATTTGATGGCACTGCAAATTTAGGTAATTTATCAAACATTATTTTTTTTTTACCAGAAGAGACACACTAAGCTGAAGCTTGTTTACAAGTGCAACCTGGGAGCACAAGGGAGTGCAATGATTTGTGCCAGGTCACACAGTATGCAAGTCTGGGCTGTGGGATTCAAACCCTGCTCTCCAGAATTGCAGCTCAGAATCTTAAACCACTGCGCTATACTGCCTCCATGCTACATATCACATATCATGCTATCTGGTATGTATGACTGATATGAAAATAAAATAGCGTATTTAACAGCATAGAGTAGTTCTTACCACTTTTAAAAACTTCTGTGACATTACAAATAGCTTTAGAGTCAGAGCAATGGGAAGGACAGTAGCACATCTTAAAATGGCGGATGATATTTGTAATTACAGCTCGTCCACCATTATTGGTGTAGTTTATTTATTTATTGAAAGAGTTTTACCAGAAAAGGCTGCCTGTTCCTAAATAGCCAGTTGTCAGAGGTGTCCTTGTAGTCACTTGATGTGTCAGCTAAGCTGTGTACACAGGATGGAAAGTCCCCTGAACCCCATCTCTAACCCCACCAAATGTTAACACACTGAAATTTAAAATATTTAAATCTAAATCAAACAAACCAAAAATAATAATCATGATGTACTTTAATCAAACAAACCACAAATAATAATCATGATGTACTTTAAAGAAGTTGTACACAATGCAATATCAGCAGCAATTCTGAATAAATCAAGCAAATCAGAGTCCAAGCGATGCCCTCATAAGTCATAAAAGGGGCGGAGTTAGGGGTGGAGTTTGGGGGTGTGGTTTAGTATTCGGTTTTCATCTCATCCAAAGGTGGCAACCCTATCCTTGTGGCACCCCGCTGGTCACCCTTCCCTCCTTGGAGTTAACTCTGTTTACTACCATCCTCTGACGCCTTTCCCTCAGCCAGTTTCTAACCCAGTTTACCTTCTTAGGCCCCACTCCCAGGCTGTCCAGCTTGTTTATCAGTCTCCTATGTGGAACGGTGTCGAAGGCCTTATTGAAATGTAGGTAGGCCACATCCACCGCTCCACCATGATCTACTTCCCTGGTCACCCTGTCAAATAAATCTATCAGATTTGTTTGACATGACCTCCCTGCTGTGAATCCACGCTGTTTTGGATCCTGTAAGCTGCTGAATTCAAGATATTCAACAGTCCTTTACTTCAGTAGTGACTCCATTAATTTCTCCACCACCGAAGTCAGGTTGGCCTGTAGTTGCCAGCCTCCTCCCTGCTACCACTTTTGTGAAGTGGGACTACATCTTCTGTTCTCCAGACCTCTGGAATCACCCCCCGTCTCCAGTGAGTGGTTGAACAGGAGTGTCAGTGGTGCTGCCAGCACCTCTCTAAGCTCCTTCAGTATCCTTGGATGTGTCCCATCTGGCCGTATTGCCTTGTCCACTTTCAGTTTTGCAAGTTTCTTCAGGACTCTTTCCTTTGTAAATGGACTGGTGTCCACCTCCCTTCCATTGATGCTCCTGTCCCTTATCTGTGGTCCCTCACCTTCCCCTTCTGTGAATACTGAAAAAAAATATTTGTTCAGGATTTCTGATTTTTCCTTGTCCCCCTCCAGACACTTCCCTCCTTCCCTTCTTAGTTTTACAATCCCTCCCTGGTCTTCCTTTTGCTTACATACCTGAAAAATGCCTTGTCCCCTTTCTTTACTGCCTGGGCAATTTTCTGCTTCATCTGTGCCTTTGCACTCCTGACTGCTTTCTCTGCCTCCTTCTGCTTCTCCTGATACACTTCCCTGTCCTCTTCCCTTTGTGTCTCCTTATACCTCCTGAATGCTAACTTTTTTGCCCTTTCCTTCTCAGCCACCTCTTTTGAGAACTATAGTGGTCTTTTTTTCCTCTTGCTTTTGCTTACTTGCATAATGCAGAGATTTGTAGCCTTAAATATGACTCCTTTTAGTTTCCACCTCCCCACTGTTCCTCTACACCACCCAAGTCCCCCCCGCCAGGACATCCCTTAAGTATTTCCTCAACTTTGTAAAGTCATCTTTCCTGAAGTCCAGGACCTCACCTTCATGTGATTTGACTTTGCCACTGTTCTTATATTAAACCACACAGTTCGATGATCACCGGTCCCCAGGTGGTCACCCACCATGACATCTGCAACACTGCCCCCGGTGGTGGGTATTAGATCCAGTATTGCTCCCTCACAAGTGGGCTGTTTTACTAATTGCCTAAGGAACACCTCCTGTAGGGAGCCCAGGATGTCCCTGCTCCTAGCTGAAGCTGCAGCCAGGATGCTCCAATCAGAGTCCCCCTCCCTTAGCCTCCATTTTATGGATGGCTTTTACTACAACCCTGTCCATCTCCTTCCCCTGTGTTGGAGGCCTGTAGATCTTGCCAGTGTGAACAGTAGCTCCATTTCCTTCCTCTAGGGTGACCCACAGTGCCTCCGCCCCTCCCTCCCTATATTTGTTGTACTTAGTTGCTTTCATACTAACCCTCAGATAAAGAGCCACTCCACCCCCCACCCTTCTTACCCACCCTGTCCTTCCTAAACGGAGTATAGCCTGGAATGTCTGTGTCCCAGTCATGGTTCTCATTGCACCATGACCCGATAATAGAAACAATGTCCAGGTCAGTCTCTACCATTATGACCACTATGTTCAGGATTTTATTTCCCAGACTACAAGCATTGGTGCACATGGCCTTCCAAATTCTGCCACCACCCTTTCTGCCAGCCCCCCTTCTCCCCTCTTGCCTACACTCCTTATCCCCTCTGCCTCTATTCCTGTCCCTCTTTTTTTTCTACTATTCTGCTTTCCCCAGTTTTAGGTACCATTGGGGATTGCCCTCCCTTAGAGTTCCCCATACTGGTCACTATAACTTGTGGGGGGAAGCAGTTTAATTCTCCCTGCTCCCTTCCACTACCCCCTTGGCTAGTTCAAATGTTTGCCAATGTAGTATTTAAACCATCCACTGAGGACATGGGTTCCCCTCCTGGTTGGATGCAGGCCATCTCTCCTGTATAGGCCTGAATCCCGCCAGGTGGAACCCCAGTCTCCAATAAAGGCAAGCCCTTCCTCTCTGCACCACTCCTTCAACCAAGCATTGAAGCCCCTGATGCAGAATACCCTGCCTCCCACTCCTTCGTAGACAGGCAACACCTCAGAAAAGGTCAGTGAGGCTGCTACCTGCCTATGACCCCTTCCCCAGCTCCCTGAACTCCTCTTGCACTACCCTAATCTAATCCCTAGCCAGGTCATTAGTCCCTAGGTGGACAATGACATCCAGCTCGCCCTGCTGTATCAGCAATCCTCAGGATCTGAGTTACAGCCCTTCAAGCCATGGTGCCGGGTAGGCACCTAGCCTCCCTCTCCCCCCCCCCGCCCCAAAATCTATCCCTCTTACAGTGGTGAATGTACTGTTGGGAAGGTAGCTTTCCCTTCCTCGTGTATGTAACTTTTGGCATTTTATGAGTATAACCCCAAGGGGGGTGCTATCCCAAGGGCTACTACCCCTGCCTGCTCTGACTGTAACAGGGTGAGGGGCCTAGATCCGTTGGCGGGTGCCTCCACCCAGAGGTTGGGGTTAGGACAGTCGAGTATGACTTGGTCACAGCCCTCTGAGTTGCTGCAACCCCTCTTTCTTCCCACTAGTGGCCCACACAAATCAATCACAGTGTCCTTACCATATACACTTACCCCCCCAGCTTGAACCAATCAGCTTGCTCCAGGGACCCCCTGAAAAGTAAGTTGCTGTTACACAATAATCACTGTACAGTAATTCACCATTAACAGACAAACTAGCCAGTGTACCTTTGCAAAACGATCAATCTGATTTATTTAGGGTGGAGTAACAAGGACTGGGAGTGATCAGGTTAATTAGCTTACCACTATAATATATGAGTATCTATCTAGGGCTCTGTGCACAGGCCTAACCTATAAGTCACTGTCTCTGGGTACCCAAGCCCTAAAGGCTAGTCCCTCGATGCAGCTGGTTGGGGCCCTGACACAAACGAGCATTTGATTCCTATGAAGATTAAGCAGGTTTTCAGCCGGCTCAGTTGGTGTCGCCAGCAGAACCCAGAAAGTCCTGCCCTCACTAGAACCATTTGACAGGGAGCTACCCTGACTTAGTACTCACAACTCCATTAGACAGAGCGCTCTCGCACCACTCACAGGACCCAGCCTGAACTTCAAGTACTTCTCCACACATTTATATGCAAGGCAGAGGGGTACCATACCAGGCAGCTGCTGTCCTACTCGATCACCTGCATGGCATTCACCGGGCCAAACCGATGCAGCTTCACTATTCCTGACAGACCAAGTACGATTCGAGCAGATTCTCCAGTCTTCTACAGGGCGAGCCTGGTAGGTAGCCGCACTCCTGCACAGCCTCCTCTGACCGCTACACAGCGGATTTAGTCCAGGTCTACTGGCAATTCAAAATGCCCAACACTGGCCTTACACGCTCTTCCTGCGTGAACGCTCAATGGCGCAGGAGCCCCCGAGCTCCTTCCTCACTCACAGCCACAACGTCTCTCTTCTTTGGCAGTTCAGGCAGGGAATCCTCATTCGGGCGCCACCCGATCCCATTGGAGGGTGGCAGATGCCAGTCACTTAATTCTGCCCTCATTGGTGCAAAAAGGCGCCATGGTCCAGAACTCTACTTCTCAGAATCACTAGCTGTATCCCCATTGGTCAGCCGGCTCCAGTTTGAGTCCTGATTCTGGTTGGTCACTATTTACACCATTTTAGATGCCCCTTGGCTACTATTGGACCCTTCAGAACAGTCCTGGTCCAACATGGAGGGGCACAGCACAAAGTTCCAGCTGCAATAAAGGCAGGTTAGACAAACTGCAATCTCACCCATGCTCTTAAATGCTTTCAGGGAAACAATTACATCTTTCAGATGGGCTCCCTCTGCACTCTTAGCGACTGCAGAAATGGAGCGATCAGACAGCAGCCCAGGGTGGATTCGAGCAGAGAAACCCCATTCCCCCCATCCAAACCACCAAAACCTGTGAGCAGGCAGCTCTTAAAGAGACAGAACTGGAGGCTTTAAAAGCACTCACAACTCCCACATTTAGCGACCTCACGCTGAACACCAGTTAGGCATGGAGCATTTAGGCAAGCTCCGGGAAGGCTTTTAGGAACCCCCATTTGTAGGGGGGGTTACATGAGGGTAACAAAATGCCCCGCTGTAGTTGACATCCCTTTCTGCTATTTTTACACACACACACACACACACACGCTTGCACTCTCAGGAAGCTGGTGAAAGGTTAGGTTTTTAAAACTTAAAGTAATTTTTTTTCTCCCTAAAATGGTTCTCTTAAAGCAGCAGTATATGGGAAAGAAAGTCATAAAAATGTTGTTTTTTGTAATGTGCTTCCCTACGCATCTAGAGTATAAACTTAGTTTGTGCAGTCAAAAAGTATATGTAACTTTTGGCGTTTTATGAGGGTAACAAAAACAGTGTCCCGCTGTAGTTGGCATGCTCCTTTTTTCCACATGCATGCACACACGCACATTCACTGTCTCTCGTGCATGCTCTCTCACACACTCACACCCTAAGGAAGCCACTGGGCGGTTTAGGTCTTTGCAGCTTAAATCAAGGTAAGCTTTTTTTTCTCCCTAAAATGGTTGTTCTCTTAAAGTAGCAGTGTTTGTTATTCGGACAATGATATCATTAATTTTTATTTTTTAGTAATGTACTTTCTTAAGCATCTAGAGTAAGAACCTAGGTCATAGAGTCAAAAATTAACTCGGAAGAGATTTTCAAAACTGCAAGCAGTGGCTGTATTTAAATACTTTAGTCAGTAATTACAAAACTAGTAAATAAAACATTTTTAAAATATCTGAAGGAATTAACGATACAGTGATTAACTCTCCACACATTGCTAAAAAAATGGATAGCAATTTTTAACAAATATTGTTGCCTTAAAGCAAGAGAAATGGAGCGAGCTGGCAATGCTAGCTCTTTCAGTATTTTATTCAGCATTATTAGCCAGGTTTTAACGGACAACTGAACTATTTTATCCTGAATACAATCCATATTCTGATCTGGTACAGCTCTAGACAGGATGCCGACTAAGTGAACAAAACATGCACTCACTTGAACAGTGCACATCTAGTCCTGTTTAATCAAGTTTCAAAAATGTAAGCAAACTGCCAGGTTAGTTAAATATCAACACTCCCGGACATTCCTAAGACGCAGCGTCATTGCTTGATGACATCCCCAGAGTGAGTCAATTCCAGCTGAAATACAGGAAAAGTATGATTTATGATGGGTCTGCCAAAAAAAAAAAAACAGTAATCATTTACAAAGATACAGCATGCCATAGTATTTCAGCATTGTTCATATAAGTGCATATTTTGTTCATTAGGTTGGCATCCTGTCTAGAGCCCAGTGAACTCCGAATTTGGATTTACTCAGGCTAAAATTGTTTAGTTGTCCTTTAAGTCCTATCACTGCCCTGAAACAGCTTGCTGTATTGTAGCTTCAGACTTGTGACATATTATTTATAGTCTCACACAAACTTGTTAGCTAATATTGTCTCTGTCTCTTCTGTCCTGCAGGAGTTACTGTGCTAAACCTCACTACATGAAGTGCAGCTGTGAATTACCACTGTACATCGACAGAGTAAATACTGGTGGACTTGTGGGACACTGTATCTCTAAAGTCCATAACATATTTTCATAGTTCCAGTTAAGAAGCAGAGAAAAAAGTATGTCATCAATGTGTGCCACAGGAACCTTCCCCCCTTCAAGATGGCAAACTAATGGGGAAAGTATTTGAACTACAATAAATAATTTTGTATAACGTGCATATTACGTGAGCTTCCTGCTAGAAGAACAACATTTTTATTTCCACTGTTGCATTTTGGGGCAGCTAAGAAATGAGTGCTTCAATGGAAGCAGCGGACATTTCCGTAGTGGCACTTTATTTTGTGATTGTAATGTGCATCGGCTTTTTTGCCATGTGGAAGTCTAATAGAAGCACTGTGAGTGGGTACTTCCTGGCAGGGCGTTCCATGACCTGGATGGCCATTGGTGCTTCCTTATTTGTCAGTAATATTGGCAGTGAACACTTCATTGGGCTAGCTGGATCTGGAGCTGCGAGTGGATTTGCTGTGGCAGCATGGGAATTAAATGCACTAATGCTTTTGCAGCTTTTGGGATGGGTCTTCATACCAGTGTACATAAGATCAGGGGCGTACACCATGCCTGAATATCTGTCCAAACGTTATGGAGGAAACCGAATTAAAATGTATTTTGCAGTTCTTTCTTTGGTTTTATATATATTCACCAAAATTTCTGTGGATTTGTATGCTGGTGCACTCTTTATCCAAGAATCACTGGGTTGGAACCTTTATGTGTCTGTAGTCTTGCTGATTGGGATGACTGCTCTTCTAACCATAACTGGAGGACTTGTGGCTGTTATCTACACGGACACTGTTCAGGCACTCCTTATGATTGTTGGTGCTCTTACTCTTATGACTATAAGTTTACTGGAAGTTGGTGGGTTTGAAGAACTGAAGCGTAAATACATGATGGCCACACCAAATGTTACAGAAATCTTACTGACCAACAACTTTAGTAACACCAATTACTGTCGCATCCATCCGAAGCCCAACTCCCTGAAGATGTTACGTGAGCCAAATGATGAAGATACTCCTTGGCCGGGTTTTCTGTTAGGACAAACTCCTGCTTCAATTTGGTACTGGTGTGCTGATCAAGTTATAGTTCAGAGGGTGTTGGCTGCAAAGAATATTGCTCATGCCAAAGGTGCCACTTTAATGGCAGGTTTCCTAAAGATCTTGCCGATGTTCATTATAGTTGTTCCAGGAATGATTTCCAGAGTTTTTTTTCCAAATGATATTATATGCATTAATCCAGAGCACTGTATGGCGGTGTGTGGCAGCAAAGCTGGTTGCTCCAATATTGCTTATCCTCGTTTGGTCATGAATATTCTTCCAGTTGGTTTGCGTGGACTTATGATGGCTGTGATGATTGCAGCTTTGATGAGTGACTTGGATTCAATATTTAACAGTGCCAGTACCATTTTTACTCTTGACATCTATAAATTCCTAAGAAAATCTGCTACATCTCGGGAACTTATGATTGTGGGAAGAATATTTGTTGTTCTCATGGTAACTATAAGCATTGCATGGGTTCCAATAGTTGTGGAAATGCAGGGAGGCGAAACATACCTGTATATCCAGGAGGTAGGAGGTTACCTTACTCCACCAGTAGCAGCCTTGTTTCTTCTAGGGGTCTTCTGGAAACGCTGCAATGAGCTTGGAGCCTTCATTGGTGCAATGGTTGGTTCTACTTTAGGAGTTACCCGGATGATACTTGCATTTGTTTACCGTGAACCAGATTGTGACCAACCTGACAACAGGCCAAACTTTATTAAAAATTTCCATTACATGTATGTTGCTGCATGTTTATTTTGGATCACTGGGTTTACAGCAGTGGGGGTAAGCCTTTTGACTGCACCACCTAAAAAAGACCAGGTTCGAACAACTACTATCTGGGCTTATTGGGACAAAAAAGAGAGTAGTTCAAAGGATGAGTACAGATTAAATGGCAAAAGTCATACAGGCTGTGTGGGCAGTGACAAAATTCCCAATGGAAAACATGATGGAAGTGTGAAATTTTCTTCAAGTGATGATAGAGTTAACGTCAAGCTTTTGGTGGATATCGGAGATGGAATTAAAGTTGCAAACTCTCCAAATCTTTCTGAGGTAGACACACCATTAGAGTGTTATTCAAATGGACAGGCAACTTTGGTAGGCCAGCCACACAGAGAAGAAGGTGAAAAGAAAGCTACAATGTTGTGTTGGAAATTTATAAACTGGTTCTGTGGCTACAAAAGTGAAAATGTGAATAATGATGCTGTCAGCGATCTGGTAGATGAGGATGTTTGTTTGCAAATGCTTGAAGAGACTCCAAAAATTAAGCTGATGTTAAATATTGGACTCCTGTTAATTTGTACGATTGGCATATTCATGTTTACATATTTCTCCTTGTGAAATGTATTGAAAAAGGGTACTGAACGCATTTAAACATCTGAATAAATAGGGCCAGATTGGGACAGTCTTGCCTTTACAATTTCAGTAAAGAAGCATTTGTACAGTTTTATTTGTACAAGCCCAAATTATTTGATTACCTTTTTGTCACATATTGGTGACAAATTATTCTTTAATCAGTTGTTAGATTATTATCTGTAATTTTTGAATCTCAGTGAGATAAAGCATGTAGACAGCAGCCGCATCTGTGGTATTAAATGAATAGATAGATGTTACAATAACTGGTAGGGCCTAATAAGGTCTGATATCGTCCAGAAAACTGACCCTGCAGTCTCATAGGGTTCCATATCAACCATAAAACAGACCTTGTATTCTTCATATAAACCTGGTAAGATATCACACCAGCTTGATATGGGCAAATTATCCATATTACCCTGGTGACATTGCACCAGGATTTTCATTTTAGTACAGTGTTATAATAATTGGTAGGGCCTGATAGGGTCTGATATCAACCTGAAAACAGACCCTGTATTCTTCTTGTAAACCCTGGTGAGACATCACAACAGACTGATATCAGTCTTGTGACGTCACACCAGATTGACGCCAATTAGTCAGCTGCATGGCAAGCCATTACACTAATCAGAGGCAGCAGTGACTGCATCTGTCGACTTGCCTGCTTACTTTCTCGCTCTTTAAGTACATTCTCACCTGCTCACTTCTAGTTCTGGTTGGTATCAAACCCTAACAGAAAATAATAAAAGCATAAAATATCTGTAACTATGTATTTTTTTGCACCCTCTGTGTGTCTTGCCTTTAAAAATCACTTGCACTTCCCTCTCATGGTATATGTGACAAAACACACCATGGGTGTGTAACAAAATGAACAAAAAAAATCACACCATCACTCATACTTTTTTAATATGAAAAAGCTCTCTTGAATGAGATACATTCATGGCACTGGGCATTCCTATTGAAGTTTGAGCTTGATTTTGCTCTGTTTAGTTTGCTCTTAACCAAATGTTCCTGGAGTCTTTCCCCTGCCTGCTAGTACTCTACTTTGGTTTACTAGGCTGACTGTCCCTGGCATTATTTTGGGGGGTTCATGTCATTATAAGCCACATCGTGGTAGGTTCTAACACCACATAATTGATATCATTGGATTTTGGCTTCCTGTATTGATCATGACACACACTGCTGCAGCCAAGGTCTATTTTCCGACTGTAAAGACTGCTATATTTGGGGGCCATTTCTGCTAGAAAATGTGTGTTTGTTCGTGCATGTGTGTGTTTGTATATATGTGTATGTATGTATGTGTTTTACATATATAGTGTGTGTGTGTATATATATATATATATATATATATAAAACATACATATACATACACACACACATATACGCACATATTTATATATATATATATATATATATATATATAGACACATATACACGTACACACACATGCATGAATATACACACACACAATTGTTGTGAGTAGATCACTGAACATCTGTAAAGAGAATCTGAGATAGTCCCGGTTAGAAGAGAAACCTGATGGGTCAGTTCTGCCCATATGTCATGTATAAATGGTGCTGAATGCGGCGGCAAGACTGTTGATGGGAGTGAAAAAGAGTGATCATATCACCTCGGTCCTCTGCGGACTGCACTGGCTGTCAGTTAGGTGGAGGATTGCCATCAAGGTAGGGCTTCTGACCTACAAGACCCTGCACTAAAGGGGGCCAGTCTGTCTGCAAGATCTCCTTATCCCCTACCGCCCATCCTGAGTGCTCCATTCTGTCGAGGGTTGCCTCCTTGAAGTTCCCTGGGCTAGGTTGCAACTTTCAGGAGACTGTGCATTTCCTGTAGCCACACCTACCCTGTGGAACTCACTGCCTAGGTGTCTTAGGGAGGTTCCCTCGGTAGAAGCCTTCTAAAAGGGTCTCAAGACCCATTTGTTCCAGCAGGCTTTTAATTGTTACATTGATTTTATTGTTGTTTTAAATGGAATAGATAGATCATTTTAATTTATTGCTGACTCTCAGTTATTGTATTACTATAAGACTGTTGTTTTAATATTTGTATTGTGCTTTGAATGTATAGCAATCCAAGTCCCTGGAAAGGGGCACTTTATGAATAACGTATCTGTCCATAAATTATTTGAAATAGCACTAGTAGCCAGTATAGGCAAGCAGCCATATAATTAACTGTTTTTTATAAGAATGTTTAGACTCCGCTAAATGGTCAGTTATGAAGAAGGATCAATCTTCGCTAATCTCTAAAGTTTCAGAGCTCATAGGCTCTGGTGTTTGCTACCACTGAATTCAGACACTATATCTGCTAAGAAAAAAAAGCAACCTGAATCAACATTTTACTGCACATTCTGTACATGTTATGATTAGAGAGGAAGATGGGAAATGGATGATCTTACTTCGAGATGGCTCTTGCATTAGGTATTAACCATTAGGACTGCGCCCCCTGGTATCAGGACCACACGGAAAAACTTTGGCTAGCAGTGTCTGGTGGGGAACCGCCCACCGACATTATGTGACCGATGTCAGTGTGGCCCTATATAGTGGGCAGTCTCAGCCCACCCTCCAGTTCTTTCCCACCGTCGACCGGTGCATGTCGGACCTCATGGAGAGCGCTGATACAGTTCGACCGCCATTGTGGATGAGCATTCATCTTAAATATTTCTTTGATTCATTAATAAAATATTTTTTCTCGTGCATGTCTTCTTCAATTCCATCCAAATCGCATAAAAACAAGTGTGATTCCTGCAGCACACAACTCCCTCATAAAGACGACCATTCCCTCTGCCTCTTCTGCTTGGGTCCAGAACACCAGACCAAGGACTGTGAGACCTGCCTTAGCTTCAGTCAAGCCACATGGAAATGCAGACTGAAAGCCCTCAAGGCCTATGTTTTAAAACTTAAGATGGTATCAGTGGAGAAGGAGTTGCAGAAACTGCAGCATGCATCCTCCTGCCCGTCTTCAGACTTGCATCGACACAAGAAGCAGAAAGACATGGAGAAGCACCGGGGGCCAGGACAGGTCCCCCACCCACTCGCAGATCCCTACAGGGACAGCAGACAATCAGCGGCCCTCTTCCTTCAGGAAGAACAGCATTTCTGACAAGACTGCTTTGACCTACCAGGAGCAGCCCATGGTCCCCCCACTGCCACTAGCCACAGCTGCTGCGGTTGCCTCGGCCGTGTCTGAGGCTCCTGTCCTGCTTAGGCCCCTCTGAACCACTGGTGGGGCTTGTAAGTCACTTGTCGGACCCTCCGAGTGCACAGCCCAGGCTGATAAGTTGAGCACTGGATAATCCAGTGAACGCCCAGCCACGGTTGATAAGCCAGACGTTGGGTTTCCTGATGCCTGCACAGCCCAGGTGCTTCCATTGGGCTCTGATGATGGGCCCGATGTGACACTCTAGCACCCACTCCCACTTCAGCCGTGGCACACCCCAGTGGGCTCACCTGTTCTGGGTACTCCTTCTCCTCCTCTGGCCTCTCCCGAGTGCCCGAAGCCGGATTTGGAGGAACGTCAACCTGATGATACTGCCTCTGGGTCACAGCTGGGCCTTCCTGTGAATCCCTCAGGGCCCTCCACATCGGGCTTCCCCAACAGGGCCCTCTGCACCCCCGCTTCTGTTGGAGGATCTCTCCAGGCTGTCACCATGCTCACTTCCTAGTGATCCTGCACCTGACTATCTATCCTCGGGTCCTTCTTACCCACCTTTCAGGCTTCCATGTGGTCCTCCACCTGGTCCTACAGCTCCTGTCAGGGTCATTGCCAGATTTTCTAATGCACAGCTACCAGCCACCGTGTTACCATACCCCCAGATATCGTCCAATGTGGTACCAGACTCCAGGACTCCCTTCGCTGGGGTACCTGCCATTGGGCTATGGATCCAACTTCCATACGCCATGCTATCCGCCGTCAGGGTGCCAGACGCTGGGATACCTGATAGTGGGATATACCCCTGATTTCCAGCTAAAATTACAGCCTCCATCACCCCCACTTCAGCCTCAGACAGACTTCAGGGCCATCCTCCAATCCTGGTGAACCGAGACTAAGTCCCAGTTGGTGTCGGAGCTGGACAGTCATCATCCAGTGTCAGCCTCTACTCCATCGTGCCTGGATTTGACACCTAGGTCTCCTTCGCTGGTGAAGTCCTGCCCTTCCACCTCAGGTCTGATGAAAGGGGTGATGCCCACCACTGAAAAGAGCAGGTCTCCTATCACTTTTACAGAGGCCCCCCACACCAGGGTTTCGTCTCCAGTCCGGACTTCCTCGTCAGACTCTGACTCGGATTCTGACTCCCGTGTCTCAACTTCTTGAGACACCTCCACCAGACGAGCCTAAGAATAAGGAATCTCTGAAGTCCTATGGAGGACCCCTAATTCATGGACCTCCTCAAGAAGATTGTGGAGGCTTATGAGTGGAAATCTGACAATCAGGACCCCAAACTCAAGAGACTGACTGAGCATTTGGACATGCCAGAGTTGTCTCCAATCCTCATACCTCCCTGGTTGGAGCCTCACGAGGATTTGGCCTCTGCCATTTGGCTGATGCCTTTGTCCATTCCTGCCACAGCCAAGAATGCGGATAGGTCCTACCATATGTCAGAGGGCAAGGACCACCTGAGCGTCCATCCTAAAGCAGACTCGGTGGTCATTAGCACGGCCCATGACTGGTCCTCTAAACCCAAACACATGAGCACCTCTCCTCCTGATAAGGAGCCAAAGCAGCTTTACCAGCTTGGGTGTAAGTTTTATTCCTCTTCCACCTTGGTTATTCACACTCTTAACTATATGACACACATGTTAGTGTACCAGAAGTCCCTTTTCTGCAAACTGGAGACGGTCGCTGAGGCCATGTTGGACTCTGAGGTGAAGGAAACACTCTCTGACACAGGTTAGTGAAAGTTGCTTGTTGCCACTCCCTGAGGGCAACTTATGACATGGTTGACTCGTCAGCTAGAGGCATGGCCACTGCTGTCAGTTTGAGGAGGTATTCCTGGCTGAGGGTTTCGGGGTTGGCGCCTGATGTCCAGGCTGCCATCCAAGATGCCCCCTTCCAGGGTTCTGTCCTCTTCAAAGGAGATGCCCAAGACATCATTACAAACCTCCAGGACAGGGGGAAGGCATTACATTCAGTTTAAACTATGTATCACATTGGCTACAAGCCCAAACAACCCTTTCATCGGCAACAGAGATGGCACACGAAACATCATTAACAGACCAGACGTCAGACCAAACATCGGGCCCCCTCGCCATGGCTCACCCACCAGCCAAGACCAAGAGAGCTTCTTGGGCGGCCCTCCCCAACCCCTCCTCCTCTTGACTCATGGCCCACCTCCCCTTTGGCAGTCAGAGAAACCGGTGGGTGGAAGGTTCGCCAGCCATCTGGTAGGTTGTGAGGTGATAACCACAGATTCGTGGGTCCTTCAGTTAGTATCTCAAGACCACACATTGGAGTTTATGGAGAGACCCCCAGATGACCTTCCAGGTCCCTCACATTGTTTGAAAGTTCACATTCCCATGATCAGTGAGGAGATAGAGGCTGTTCTGCAAAAAGCAGCCATAAAGCCCATGCCTCCAAACCAGGCATAAAGGGGCTATTACTCTCACTTCTTCCTGGTCCCCCAAAAGATGGGAGATCTATGTCCAATATTAGATCTCAGCACCTTGAACCTGTACATAGAGTACAGAAGATTCCAGATGCTGACTCTTCCTGGCTTGCTGCCCCTGCTGCTCAAGGGACAGTGGCTCTGCACCCTGTGCATGCAGGATGCATACCTGCACATACCTGTTTTACAGGCCCACTGCCACTACCTCAGGTTCTCCTTTCAGGGGGAGCACTACCAGTTCAAGGCCTTCCCTTTTGGCCTGTCCTCAGCACCCAGGGTTTTCAACAAGTGCCTAGCAGCAGTGGCAGCGGCCCTGAGGCATCAGGGCCACTTCATCTTCCCAAACCTTGACGACTGGCTGATCTCAGCCCAGTCGAGGGAGCAGCTGGAGTTCTCCCTTTCAGCTACCCTGAACCTGTTTGCCCAAGTGGGGGTTAAGGTGAACTACTGCAAGTCTCACTTTACTCTCTCCCAGCATCTGCAGTTCATTGGGGCAGTGCTGGGTACGGCCCAGGGTCAGGCTTTCCTCCCAGTGGACAGGACGGCAGGCATGGTTGGTGGCTTCCAGCTGATGGGTTTCAGCCAGGTCAGTGCTGCGCCTCCTTGACCTTATGGCATTGGCCATTCCTACAGTTCCTCTGGCCAGACTCCACATGCGAGTATCGCAGTTGATGCTCAGGGTCCAGTGGGACCAGCGATTGGATGACCTTAATCACAAAATCATGGTCTCCGGATTGATGCGCCGAGATCTCTTGTGTTGACAGGACACCAACAGTCTCTGCAGAGGAGTCCCTTTTCAGCCTCCTTCCCCCATCCAGACTATGACCACAGATGCTTCAGGGCTGGGTTGGGGAGCACAATCAGAGAACCACAGAACATACAGAATGTGGTCTAAGTCAGAGCTCTCTCTTCACATAAATGTGTTGGAGATGCGGGCAGTGCTGTACGCCCTTCAGGCCTTTCAGCACTTCCTAAGCCCAGGTCCTCTGCTGGTAAAAACAGACAATATGTACATAGTTTGGTACTTGAACAATGCAAGGGGTACTCGGTCTACCCCCTTTGCAGGGAGGGGATGCGGGTCTAGAATTAGGCAATTCAGCATTGTCTCTCTCTCTCATGGCAGTGCACGTCCCAGGCATCCAGAACGTCCTGGCAGACCACCTTAGCCACACACAGGCCAAGGTTCATGAGTGAGAACTAAACCAGGCAGTGGTAGAAGGCATATTCAACCTGTGGGGTCCCCCAGATCTCTATCTGTTCGCCACCCCATCCAACACAAAACTACCCAAGTTTTGCTCGTTCATACCAGGACCTGTTACTATTTGGCAAGACTCACCATCTCTTTCTTGGATGGGGAGGTTCTTGTATGCCTTCCCCCCTTTCTGATTCTGCAGATGGTTCTGCTGAAGCTGCAAGTAGAAGGGGATCACATGATCTTGATTGCCCCTCATTGGCCCTGCCAAATATGGTTTATGCTTCAGCACGTGGCAGTGGAACCCTCGGTTCCCTTACCTCTCTGTCACGATCTCCTGACCCAGGAGGAGGGCATTCTGGTCCATCCAGGGTTGCAATTCCTTCACCTTCACATGTGGCATCTTCAGACAAAGCAATTTTGCATTTTGGTGTGTCATCTAGGGTAGCCCAGGTCCTCGTGGAGTCCAGAAAGCCTTCCACGAGAACCACTTATGCTGTGAAATGGAAGAGGTTTTCCATCTGGGCTGCCTTGAAAAGTTGGGATCTCTTTTCATGCCCTGTCCTCTCATCATGGAGTACCTCCTGCATTTCTCTGACGTAGGCCTGAGTTACTCTTCTTTGAAGGTACACCTGTCGGCCATTTCCACCTACCACGTTCTGGAGGAAGGCAATACTATTGCTCAGCTGGAGGCTTCCAAAACTTTTCTGAAGGGAATTCTCCATCTGAGACCCCCTGTACGTTACCCTGCTCAGCTGTGGGATTTGAATTTTTATTTTAGAAAAACTCACCTTGCCTCCTTTTGAACCAGCTGCAAGTTGTGACATGCGCTATCTGTCATGGAAAGCACTCTTTTTAGTTGCTGTTACTTCTGCTCGAAGGATTTCTGAGCTTCAGGCCCTAATGTGTAAAGAGCCTTATTTGATTTTTCACAGAGACCGGGTGGCTCTGCGTGCTTATCCTAAGTTTTTGTTTACCAAAGGTGGTTTCCGAGTTTATATTGAATCAGACCATTCAGCTACTAGTGTATTACCCTGAGTACTCTAATCAGGGGGAGGCAATTATTCACACTTTAGATGTTCACCGAATTCTCTGTTACTATACGAATCGGACAAACTCAGTCCATAAAATGGATCAGCTTTTCATTTTCTCTGCACCCAAGCGAGGGCACCACTGTTTCAAAGCAATGTTTGTCCAAATGGTTGGCAAATTGCATTATTTTGTTACCAGAAGTACAACAAACCATTGCCGGGAGAAGTCAAAAGACATTCCACAAGAGGCATGGCTGCATCTGCCGCTTGTTTCAAAAATATGACGGTTGCAGACATTTGTGCAGCAGCCACTTGGAGCTCTGTCCACACCTTTACAAAGCACTACAGTATGAACATTGCCTTTAGGTGCAGGGCTGGCTTTGGACTAGTTGTCCTTCAGGGACTCCTGTCATAGTTTTTCCTGCATCTCTGCAGATCCTTCCTGCCTCCCGTGCTTCAAACTTGCCTGATTTACATTGCTTGGGACTCAGTCCTTATGGTTAATACCTACCGCAAGAGCCCTCTTGAAGTAAGATAGTACAGTTACGTAAGAACTTACTGTAACAGTAGATCTTCGAGAGAGGCTCTTGCAGTTGGTATCTTTCCCTCCCACCTTCCCCCAGCTTCTGCAACTGCCTTTCCTAGCAACCTTTCTTAGGTTTTAGGAGTCTGCTCCTTTCTCGTGCCACTTCTTTCTGAGTTCTCCAGTGGTAGAACTGGAGGGCAGGTTGAGGAGTATATATCCACTGTATAGGGTCACTCTGATGTTGATCACATGACGTCGATGGGCAGTCCCCACCAGACACTGCTAGCTAAAGTCTTTCCATGTGGTCCTGACTCCAGGGGGTGCAGTTCTAGTGGTTAATACCTACTGCAAGAGCCTCTCTCAAAGATCTACTGTTACGGTAAGTTCTTATGTAACTGTACTTTTCCAAAGTGATGGACCATTCTAAAAAAGCAAATTGTCAAACTAGTGTACCAGAAAGCCCTTGACCTATCTGAAAAAGCAGTGGCTTGGTTCCCATTATTTTGAAACAGAACGCTGTGGGTGGTGTTAACCCACTTGAGATTAATTTATGTTTTATTGGGAATGTTGTACATAATGTTCATTCTATGGATGGTAGGAATAGATAAAGGCCTCGTACCTATAGGTAATACCTATTATTACCTACTCCCCAACTAATTTCAGTGGTAGTAAAAAGTCATACTTGATTTTGCCAGATGGGAATCTAGTCTTTTCCTAACGGTCTATCAGTTAGAGTTATTTTCCTGTTTCTTACCAAAATATTATAGATGACATCAAGGCTCAAATCGAATAACATAAAAAATATATGTAATTTCAAAATATTCCGTTCGTTGGTAATAAAGACATTGCATGAAAATGGGATCATTGCCACATAGTCTTCACCTGTTCCTTCTGCTTTTTCTGTCCTGAAGTCATAACTTTCTGTAAATGCAAAAATATGGTCAGTATCAGCAGAAAAAGACTATTGGTCCATCCAACCTGCCCTGTTTTACCCTACAAGCAAACAATGGGAGGTGCCTTCAAGTGGAATTTAACAAATAGCTCTTCACTCTTCTACTCGTCATTTGATGATTTCTTTTTCAGCACATTTTTTCACATGTTGGCCCCAGCATTTCGACATCTACCTTACAATGGCTTCTTCAGGGAATTACCTTCTACTTCACCACCTGTCCGGAATAAGCAGTGACGTTTCCAAAATAATGGAAAATTGACACCTAATTACAATAGTTGAAAGAGACAATTCAAAGTTATGACAGTGGTTTTGTCTTTAAACAGCAACTGACATGATATTCTCAGCTGGCAACTCATAGCTAGGAGCTGCCTGCCCCAGGACCTAAAATAACCACACGTGCATTTTTTCTGTGCAGGGGGATATACAACAATTTAACTTACAAGAAGTGCGATCTCACCCTCTTATTGATAGCTAGCCTCTGAGTGTCCCACTGCAGCCCCACCCACCAAGTCACGTTTTTAATAATGCAAAGTGGGAAGGAGCTTGCAGAGCTATAGATAGCAGTATAATGCTGTTGGGAGCAGTGGCTGTCTTTAGATGATACTTGCAGTATTACTAGGCAACTGTACATGTTAAGTGGGAGGATTACATGTATAATCTCCTTAACATGTACAGTTTGCCTAAATAAGTATGACCCAATAGCATTATAATGCTGTCTGTAGCCATGCAGCTCCTTCAGTTTTGTGGGCGGTGCTGCAGCAAGTGCTCAGCATCTTGCAATGGATATGGAAGTGAGATACGGACAAATTTAATGACCCTGCACAGACAGATGTGTTACTGTTTTTAAGTCCTGGGGCAAGTGACTTCTAGCCATGATTTGCCTGGTCCCATGGTGTCAGCTGCTCTGAAGGTCTGTGAATACTCCAGATAGTCTTTTAAAGAAAATTAAAGAAAATGTTAGCACTGGAGAGATTCAGTGTGGAGAAGTAAATGAGTTTCCTATGATATAGGTGGTGAATTAGAAGGTAATCTCCTGAAGAAGCCATTGGGAAGGTAAATGGTGAAACATTAGGGCCAACCTGTGAAAGAATTTGATAAAATAAAGGCATCATCAATGAGCAGAGAAGTGAAGAACTATTCCACTTGATAGGGCCCCGCCCCGATTGTTTGCTTGCATTGTATTGTGTACCAGAAGGGCCACTCCTACCTATGTGTAACGGAGTCAGTATTACCATTACCTGTAATAGTATTTTTGTTTGTTTTACTATACCCTACCCTGAGGTCTATTGATCGGGGGGGGGTTGCCCTTGCCCTCCTGTCCCTGCCTTACTGCTACTCCCTTGACTAGCCATTAGGCCCTTAACTTGGTTCCTGGTGTACTTAAAATAGTTAAAGGCTTTAGTGGCCATCACCTCACCTGGTAGGCTGTTTGACAGCTCTACTACTGTCTCTGTAAAATAAAACTTTCTCTTATCCCTCCAGAGTCTTCCCCCACCCAGCTTCACTCATGTCCCTGTATTCTTGCTATTCCTGCTGAGTAGTTCCTTGCAATTTACCTTGTTCGTTCCTTTCAGAAACTTGAAGGTCACTATCATATTGCCCTTTTCCCTTCTGGTCTTCAGTGACTGCATGTTTAGTACCCTGTGGTAATTCTTGTAGAAGCTACCCAGCTGGTTGGGCCTAAGTCATTTTGGATACCTTGGACTATACTGTCTCCAGCCTGTCTTTGCCTTTCCAGAACTGGACACAGTATTCCAGAGGAGGCCTCACCAGTGATCTTAGTAACACCCTCTTTCTCCTGCAATTGCAACGCCTCCCGATAAACCCCAACATTCTAGTTGCCTTGCTGCGGGCCTTGTTACATTGGCTAGATTGTTTTAGAGTGTTGTTTATGATTCATGGGTCCCTTTTCTTTGAAACAGTGTCCAGCTTTACCCCTCCCCCCAAATAGTAATCTGTCCAGAGTTTCTTGTTTCCTATGTGTATTGCCTTGTACTTTTTGGTATTGAAGTTTAACTTTCCATCCCATGAAAGTCCCTCTGCAACACCCTTACCTCCTTCTTACCATCTACCTTCCCACAGAACTTAGTGTCCTCTGTGAAGAGACAGAGCTTGTCCTGTATTTCTTTTCTTGCATAGCTGATGGACATGTTAAAAAGGACTGGATGCAAGACTGACCCCTGTTGTACCCCACTTGTGTCCTCCCTGTCCCCTGACATGACTCCATTTATCACCACCTTTTGTGGTCTCCCCTCAAGCCAACTACCCACCAGTCTAAAAAGGTCCTTCACTGCACCGACAGTAGATCATCCTAACTTCTTCAGCAACCTTCTGTGTAGCACAGAGTCAAATGCCTTGCAGAGGTCAAAATAGAGTAAATTCACTCCTTTCCCCTTGTTCACTGCCCTAGTTACCCAGTCATTGAGTACCATCATGTTGATCTGACAAGGCCTCTCTGCCACAAACCATGCAGTTTACTGTCCTGGAGCCCATCTCTCTCCAGGTTGTCCACTTGGTCATCCGTGACTGGTGCCTCCGTTAGTTTACTTGCTGTGGAGGTGAGACTGACAGACCTGTAGTTACCTGGTTGCTCCTTGCCCCCTTCCTTGTGGAGTGGAACTACGTCTGCTACCCTACAGTCCTTTGGAACCACCCCTGACTGAATTGAGCTATTGAATAGCCCTGTCAGAGGTTCTGTGAGATCTGAAGCCAGTTCCCTGAGCATCTGCAGGTGCAACCCATCTGGCCCTGGAGCCGTATCTATTTATAGGGCTGCAAGCCCCTTTATGACCCTTTCTCCTGTAAGTACCACCTACCTCTTTTCTGTGACCCCCTCCTCCTTTTGTAGCAGCCTTTATGGACCTTTTTTGACACAAACCCACTACCCTTCACTGTGATTATTCAGCAAAAGTAGTCATTTAGAACCCCTGCCATTTGTGATCACAGAAGGATTTTTGTGGCAGCAGGCTGTGATGTCATAAACAGAGGATTTTGACTTCAGGGTGGAAGTAACCAGGAGGAACAGATGGAAATCTAAGTGAAAAGGATACAATTTTAATAAAACAAATCTTAAGTAACAATTTGAGGTACCAAAATTCTAATTTTTGAGGGATCTTTTTGTAACAGAGTTCTGCTGATTCCATCTAGAAATTGTTTGCAGAAAACTGAAAACATGTCTTTAAGGTTCTAAGGACCAAAACCTTTGCCTTGTGGTGCAGTCTCTTCCAGTAATTTACCCTTTGCACAAGAGCTTCAAAACCTACAGTATATTTTAGTTTTAAAGTAGAGTACACAAAATCTGTGTAAGTACAAGCTGCAGTGAATACATTTAATAACTCTTAACAGCTTTCATGGCAAAAAGTGATCCAGAAGCCAAGCTCATCTCTGTCCTTTCTCTCTGAGCCCTCATTGAACTCCTTTGAAAGCATATTTACTGTCTTTAGTATTGTGGCTGTGTGCTGCCCACACCCCATTTGTTTTAATAATGATACATGCTGACAGTTACCCATCAGGTTATCTCTTGTGTTTCCTGTGAATAAAACTGTGTTCATTTTATGTAGGGGATAACTAAACTTGTGTGAGTTTAGAGAATAATGGTCTACAAATGCAAACTTTTGAGTACAACTGTTAATGTATAATGTGACATTTTACACATGTTCTGCTTGTGTGATTGGTTGGTCTGGCTAAAATGTGTGTTACTGTTTTTAAAAAGTGAAATTAAAATACCAAAGACTTCAGTATTAAGTAAAACTTCATTATACTGATGCCCATACAGTATTTCTGGATCCCGTACTGTCTTGTGTGTTTACATGTTATCTAATATGGAAAACAAAATGATTGCTGTGCAAAGTTTCTTATTGGTCTTCTTAAAGAAGAATAAATGTGTATAGCTTAACACCGTGGAGAGTAGCCTAGTCCATTTCCCCAGCTGTTGTACATTTTATAAATTATCAGTAGATACAGTACATGCCTTATGCTCTAAGAAGGAGAGTAACTAAACTTGTTATAGTGGTGCACTGTTCTTTTTATTCTGTAGTGGCACTTGTATAAGGATAGATGCTACACTGATCCCAGATTTATGTGAATTGTATGTGTTGTACTAGTGAATTGCATTAATAAAATGGGTCTGATGCAGCCACTGCTTATTAACCACTGACTGATTAGAATTTTAGTTGTTGCCCTTCATTAGTTGTTTTGTTCTGTAAGTAAAATGCTTATTTTGCCCTTTATTCTCATGTAAGTGTTAACAGATTTGAAACATTCAAAACCTAAGAAAAACAAAGTTAAAAAAAGAGGCAACCATATGACGGGTGGTATCAGTCATGGTGTTGGCTATTAATTCTAATGTTGCTCTAATTGGAGATTTAATTGTATATTGACAGGGAATACTGCAATTGTTTTGAGTCAACATTTTGTGTTTTAAAACAGTTAAAAATAATACAGAATTGATGTTCTTTTTAGGGGGGCTGACTAGGTGTATAAAATATGGCTTAAAAAATAGTTCATTTTAAACCAGTATTTATCAAATCAATGAAATGCAATGCCTGTCTGATTTACTGAACAATAAATGTTCCAGACCATGGTATTGTACCATTGCAACACCATGTGTGGCAGTCAAACCCCCCCTCCTCTCAGTCCTCATGTCTGAGAGCCATACACCTCAAGAAGATAAACTGTTGGGGCCAGATATTCAAAACTTTGCCCTGGGGTTAAATTAACACTGCCTGGGAGGCAAACTTAGCCCGGAGCACAAAGCAAGCTTTATTCAAAAGGAACAGCCCAGGGCAAACAGCTTCTGAATATAGCATGGGAATGAAGCCGGGCAAACTGGGCTAGGAGTGCAGGGCAAACTTAGCCCTGGAATAAGACAGCTCTGAATATAGTAACAAGGAAGTGCAAACCACAACAGCAACACAGTGCACAGTGATGTGAAAGTAGGTAGAGGTGAACTATGTGGCCAGTGTGTGTGCCAGCAAATGTGTGGACCCAGTACAGCTGCAGGCAGCAGTGCATGTGAAAGTACAGTGTTCAAAACTGTATAATATTCCCGAACTGCGCAGTGCTAACATGTTTGCATGGGTTTAGCGCAGGGCTAAACCATTAGCCTGGTGCAAACATGTTTGCCTGGCACTAAACTTTGCCATATTCAAAAGTGACATGCAAATGAGCCTACTTAGATAGTCTGTGGGCAAACATCCAGATTAGCATCTCATTATGCCCTGATTTGCATGCAGTTTGCCCAGCGTTACTGCAGGGTCCCACAGCTCCATCTGTAGGTCAGTCTGGAAGTACAGGGACTGGCAAGGTCTGACTGCAGCTCCACCTGTAGGTCAGTCTGGCAGTGCATGATGATAGCTGTAGGCTACATGTAAACAGAACAGCATAGCATAGAATATTGTACCCCAAGGGACAACACAGTGTAGGCACAGATGGTGGTGGTGCTGCATGCAACTGTCACACTGTTGGTCATGCTACAGTACACAGCAGACACTACAGTAGCAAGGGGGCCAGTAGTGTGTGGACACAGCACTGCCTATGGTGTGTAGGGCAGTGCTGATGACTGCACTATACACAGTGACAGGCCCAACATGCAGGTGTTTACTAACAGTGGACATTACAGTTACGCTGTTGTGTGACCCACAGATGCTGCACCTCTGGCATGGGATGCTCACAGTGACAAATACATGTCTGGCTTTGTGTGCTGTGGCAGTTGTACAGTTGTGCGGTATGTGGCCGGGGAAGCATATATTATCAGAAAGGCACACTGGTGTTGGGGTATTCCCAATACTGGCCCATGTGCACTGCATGATGAGTCCCTGCCTTGTAACCACACCTGGTCTGTGGCACAGCCTGGCCACCCATACACTCTCCCCTCAACATCTTCCATGCCCACAGTAGTGCACGAGTGTGCTGGCATCTGTTGGTGTCCACAGAAGAGTGGTCCGCAGATGTGTGCTGTATGGCCACACTGCCATGCTGTCCACTGGCAGCAGGGTCACCACTTACTGCCTGGCATGGCTGGGACTGGTGGCAGATGATGACATCATTGTGATGCCATCAGTGAGCAGCATGTTTCCTCTATGTCTGGCTTTGTCTATGTGTCATATTTATTTGTTTTGGCCACCAAAACATGGCACAAAGCCAAAATGTTGCACAAAGCTGATTGCCCAGGGTTAAGACTACCTTTTCCTGGGTGGTAATGTGCAACTTGCTAAGTGTCACGCTAAGTCACGCAAAACCACTTTGCGCAGCGCTAGTCACTGAATATAGCATTGCGCCTGTATTCATGTACACACACCCTCAGTTTGCCCCTTGCATACATTGTGATTTTGCCCGGCGCTAATGCAGTTTGCATGTGCTATTTGGCCTTTTGAAGATAGAAAACCCATGCTAATCCCGCGCTAAACCTGCGCAAACAGTTTGTGCTCAGCACAAAGTTTTGAATATCTGGCCCTTGGTTGTCAAACTTAGTGAAAATATAAACATTTTGTACAGCAGTAGCGTAGCCAGACATTTTTGTAGTTAATATAAGCAGCGGTTAACACTGACAAAAACATAGATTGATGACCAGCTCCTGCCATCTTGCTATTAATGTCATGTTAACGTTATACATCTTATCTTAGTGCTGTGCTGTTTACCATCAAGAAAGTGTACCTGGCACCGTTCTGACACTTTAGCAGTAGGAATCCATTGTGAGTAGATTTTGCACAGTCAAAATGAAACCTCAGGGAAGAGAGTGTTAAAACTGCTGGGATAGTCATTCATATGAATCATTGTAAAATTGCTCAAACCACTTTTTTTTTGCAGTTAATCTATTTTATAGGGACCAGCACACACACATACACCTAGCCCCATTGCCAGCCCGAAGCAGTAGAAAAATACAAAAATCTAAACATGTCAAGAATTCATTATTGGTAAGGAAACATTACATGGGACATCTTTTTGCCAGTGCCTGACAAATACTGATGCTAAAGAATTGTGTATATATGTGTAAATACTGATGTACTGATAACAAAACTAAAAAGTGCTATGTTGACCAAACATGAGATAATATCTTGCAAGGCTGGGGTGTCACAATGCATACTGAACCAGTTCTGTTACTTGATGCCGGTGTTGTTGCTGAACCATTCAGGGAGCAGCTTTCGCAGTGCTGATGACATCACAGTAGCCATGTGCAGCACAGAGACCAGCAGTTAAAAAAACAAAATGATAAGCAGATTTAAAAGCTATAAATAGTAAACTGATGTATAAATTGAATATACAGTAATTTTTCGCAGAATATGCAGTTTATCACTTGAGAAGGGGCAGGACTTTCATATGTCACTCCTGGCTCTGCCACCCATGAGTTATGTCCTGCTCCCTCACGTGAAGATAATTTGTGTATTTAATGTCAGCCTATTGCATGGTGTGTGTGTGTGTGTGTGTGTGTGTGTGTGTGTGTAAGTAAATATGTTCCATGTCACTTACACACACAAGAGCGACCAGATGCCCAGACAGCTGCTTATATTTCAATGCTGCCACCACCTAGTTGAGTGCAAGGATATCGTGATCTGGTTCTAGTTCTACCACTGGACACTGCTCACCCAGTGCAAGGCCTTATTTTTTCAAATAACCAGCCTTACAGCTCCTCCCAGGACCTCTCACCTGTTCTGTATCAGACCAGGTTACATTATACTTGATAGTCATTCTCTTTGGTAGCGGAACCCTAATTAGCATAATAGAAATAGATTACCTGGCTCATAAAGCACTGCACAATCACAGAGAATATTAAATATAAAATGTTTAATACTACACTACTCAATTGGAGAATAAACAGAATACAACAGAAATACAGCATTAGGGAAATGCAAATCCAAAAGAGTTAAACACTAAAGATTTCTGAAAGAAGAATCTCTCTGGTCTCATGACTGCAGTCTAACTGATCTTAACCCCTGTTTTGGTAGATTTCTTACTTGAGACTCAAATTGCTATACAGGCCCAAAATTGAGAACACACAGTTGCAGGGATCTTTGTGGTGCTCTATTCCCTAACTGAATCTGACCCTCTTCATTTGTGTTGCCAGTTTTAACATTGTCAAGGAGTCCTCCCTCCTCCCATTGCATTATTCTGTCTGTCACAAGGGTCAGCTGCCCTTTGTCCCTTTGATGCTGGTAGCTGGTCCTGTACTGTGACCTTTCTATGAAATCCACCAACAAGCAGTTACTTTTTGACAGCAGGCCATTTTCCGAAACTTCCTACGAGATCACACCTCATAAGTGGTTACGCCATGAGAGCAGGTGATCTCCTGCAACTTTCCCACAGACTAAGTTTTTGTTAGTCTTCCGTTAACCATTAACACTCCATTAACCCTTGCTAACCACATAGTGCCTGTCCCCATTCCCCAACTAAGCCTTGTACACATTCTTCAAATCCCTATCCATGATACAAATTTATATCCATGTTACATATCACCCCCAAAGAATATGAAGGGGCAGCATTGTGGCAAACCCACAAGGCACCTCTTCATGTGAGCCAGGTATATTGCCAGTGTCCATCTTCTCCATGGATTAACCTCAGTCCTTGGTTCACAGATCACTGCCCAGATAGTCCATCTGCATTGACATGCTGGAAACCACTGTGGTGATGGTTACTCATATTGCTATAGCCCCAGACTCTTGTCTTAATGTGGCATTCTGCCCACATGTCCACTGGAGCCATGCTAAGGGGTTGTGGTCAGCGACCAAAGCCAAAATAAACTCCCTCCCATACAGACAAGACTGCAGTTTTTGCAATGCCCACATTATCCTCAAGTTCTCCATTTTAATCAAGACATAGACTTGCTCCCAGGATAGCAGTTTCCAGCTCAGGTACACCATTGGGTGTTCTTCCCCTGTATTCATGACCTGACTCAGAACAGCTCCTAGTCCATGCTTATTTGCAGTACATGTCACTGTTGAACATCAGCCACAAAAAAGAAAGATACCACTCAGATGTTGAATTGTAGTTTAGGCCATTTTCTCTATTGCAACTAGGCGTACCATTGTTCTTTTGTTTTTGTGACTTGTGGGAAGTAGGGAGAACTGATTAAAGCCATGTATTGAAAGATGTACGGTATAACAAATATGAAAGTACTGTCCTCTCAGCAGTGATGATAAATGGCATATTGTCAGGGGGTTGTGTGTCTGATTTACTGTACACATACTTAAATTACAAAGCCTGTCAGTTTATTTTTATGAAGATCTGTTTGTTTTTTACTGCTCTGTTTTGCATGCAGCAGAGGATTGTGGTATAGTTACCCCATCTGTGTAGTGTTCTTTTGAGACGTATTCAAAATGGACATAATTTGCTCATCATGGAGATGAATGATTCAGCCTCATTTTGGGTATGGCAGTCACAGTAAGCCATTTTACAGAAGTGTTCGTCCCCCTCCCAGACTGCATGCATTACGTCTAACCACCATATAAATGTTTATATGGAGGTTAGATATGTCAAAACCACTATTCTTAACCTAAGAACCAGTTAGAGGGCATCTTTCTCATTATAGATGACATCACAGTAGTCCTGTGCTAATCTGAAGCCAGCTGCTGAACCCTGGGAACCAGTTAAATCTTCAACACTGACAAACAGCAAAAGTTACGGTATTTGAAATTATCCTGTATAATTCAGATATTCAATGTGTTGACACAAAATACACAAATTATCCCCCATCTGGGAGGCAGTAAAACTTTTTTATAGCTTACTTTTGGCTTCAGCACCTGTTAGTTCTGGTCTTGACCTTAAAACATTGAGATAAATTGCATAATGTGTGTCTGGCTATTTCATACCCCCATTTATTGGGGCAAATTTATCTGTACAGACCTTGTCTAAACATACATAATTCACCCCTATTCTTGCAGGTTAAACATTTTCAGATTCAGTGCCATTTACTTTCTCAGAAATCATGATTTTCATTTTGTGTAATGTGTGCAGGCCTGAATTGGAAGCAATTTAAGAAACTGAGCTCAGTTTATACCAATAAAATATAACTTTAATGTTCCCTTTTTAATGCCAAGTGGTAGCTTGAATATTTTTCCCTGTTGACTGTACAGACATACAACGTTATTTATTTTAAAAGTGTAACCAGGATTGACATTCTGAGCTGATAACAGCTCATTTTCAGATGCTTTCAGTGAGAAGGGTTATAAAAGATAGTACAGGAGGAGAAAAAATTAAGTAAACAGCATTACAAAAACAATAGTCTGTACAAGCTAAACAGTACATCAAAAGGAGCACAATCTTAGACTTTACAAGGCAAAACATTACAGCAAAGTACATGCAGCAATACATTAAAACTGAGCTTGGATAGGCAAGGGACAATTACCCCAACAGACATTATTACACCCTTTGATGTAGTAGAAATGTCTGTCCAAGTTAGAAAAATTCTGTGTGATTGCCAAGCTGTGGTTCCAAATGAAAAGGTAGCACCTTATAAGATGATGAGTTGTTCCACTCAAAATATTATTAATACAGGATTGATTATTGATGCTTTTTGTTATGTAATTATACTTTTTGGAGCTGATATGGTTTGCAAGGGTAGAAGTAGCACTGGAATATATGGGTGATGTTTCGTAGCCCACGCTACTTCATCAGACCTCTTGTCATATGCTGTGTTACCTATGTTCATGTTCTATATAATGCATATTAACCACACAGTATAATAACAGTTTAATATGCATTATATATTCATGAACTTAGGTAAACAGCATAGCTTTAGATAAGGTCTTAAACATCACCTGAATATTCCTTATGTTGAATAGAGAATTAATGAAACTTTGAAGAAGCTATTTGGAATGGAGTTTGTGTAGTCTTTCAGGTTTAAGTTTGTGTTGTCTTCTGGATGACCCAAGACTGAAACTTTGTTGGTTTGTATAACAAACGTAGGCAGCCTGGACACTTCATCTTCGGAATTAGCACTGGCCCAATGTAGGAAAGCCTGCTGTAGGGTCAGCTGGCTCCCTGCAAATTCAAGCTATGTTAACTGCAGTTTTACTTTTAGAAGATGCATTTTGTTTTAGTAAATTTGGCTGCAGCTGTGCCTGAGCTGATTCAGTACTATAGGAACTTCAGGATATGCCACCATATCCACGTTAAGGTAGGCGACTCCCCAGTATATAATTGCTGGGGGGGTGGGTGCAAAAGCACCTGGTGCTTTTTTGCAGGAACGGAGGGAGAGAATATCTGTGTTGGTCATGGGGACAGATACGGTGTTTCATCTGAATCTCATTCCATTATTCCTCTGCTGAAGTCACTGCCATAATGACTCAGGGACGTCCCTGTTACTTGTACTCCTGAAACACTGGCATTTGTGTCCTCTCCTCAACAATGCTTTTTCAAATACACCACTACCTGTGGCAAACAAGATGTCGGTGGTGCAGCAGAGGTCTTCGCCCACCCACCCACCTAGTGGTAGAGGAAGAGGAGGAAACTCCATGACATCCCCAAATTTAAACCATAGAATTTGATGTGAAAAAAATGCCATTTGGCCCACCCAGTCTGCCCAGATGATCCCTGCCTAGTCTGTCCCCACACACCCTAACTGGTCTCTGGTGACCCTCCCTCCTCCCTGCCTATTCACTAATATTCCCTTATGTCTATCCTATGCATACTTGAAGCCCCTTACTGTTTTTTCCTCCTCCACTTCTGCTGGCAGTCTGTTTCAGGCATCCACCACTCCTTCAGTGAAGTAATACTTCCTCCCATCCCTCTTTAACTTCCCACCTCCAGCTTCACATGTGCTGTGGTGCTGGTGCTCTTCCCTCTTTTGAAAGGGACTCTCCTGCACCCTGTTAACTTCTGTGAGGTACTTGTAGGTGTCTATCATATCCCATCTTGATCTCCTCTCTTCCAGGGTGTACATGTTGAGATCTCTTAGTCTCTCCTTGTAGGGCTTTTGTTGCAACTCCTACACCATTTTAATTGCCTTCTTCTGTAGAGCTCCACTCTGTCTGTGTCCTTTCTGAGGTGCAGCCTTCAGAACTGGACACAGTACTCCACATGAGATCTCACCCATGAGCAATACAGTGGCAACACGACTCCCTCCTCCTGCTAGAGGTACCTCTCCCAATGCATCTCACCATTGCACTGGCTTACCCACTGCTTTGCCACACTGCCCTGCCACTTTGAGATCATCAAACATAACCCCAAGATCCCTTTTCTGCTTAGTGATTGACAGTCTCCCCCCCCCCCGTTCTGTACTCATTGGCTGGGTTCCTATGCCCTAAGTGCATAATTTTGCACTTTTGGGCATTGAAGCTCACCTGTCATTTTTTCACCACTCCCTGAGTTTCCCAAAATCCCTATGCTGTTGTTTCCACCTCTTCCTGATTGTCTACCCTATTACAGATTCTGGTAGCACAGCAAAAAGGCATACCTTCTCTTCCAGTTGCTCTACAGTGTCACTCATGAAGACACTGGAGAAGACCTGTCCCAGTACTGAGCCCTTCAGCACTCCACTGATCATGCTTTCCTCACTGGAGTGAGTGCCATTAGCTACCACCCTCTGTCACTTAACGGTAGTGAGCCCTGCAGCACCCTTCTTGTCACTCTTCCATGCCAAGAATGAGTGCTATTAACCACCCTCTGTTGTATACCCAGTCAGTTTCTGCTCAGTTCTCCATTTTTGATCCAACCCCTAGGCTACTCAATTTCTTAATCAGTCTCCTGTGTGGAACAGTGTCGAAAGCCTTGCTAAAGTCCAGATAGGCCACGTCCACTGCCCTCCCCTGATCTATTTCTTTGGTCACCCAGTCAAAGAACGTTTGCTAGGATGAGGATCCAGTGTGGCCTTGCCTGGAACAAAAAAAAACTGCGAGGAGCCTGCTTCAAATCAAGTAGTTCTGCAGATTGGGATAATTATAGACAATCATAACATAACTATAAAAATGAAATCAAAATATCTGAACAAGATTATTATAACACTTTGGAAAAGCAGATAAAAATCAATCAAGGGAATTTTGGAAAATCGTGAAAAAATTAAAAAAGAATCAAACAAATGTGGATTTCCCTAAGCAATTTGTAATTGAATGACAAAATATACCATTATGCTTAGATGTACTAACAAACTTAATAACTATTTTGTGAGGATGGGAGCAGAAGCTCTCAATCTGGACAATGATTTAAAATCAGGGCAAGATATGAATGTCTTTCCATTAGTGGACTGTGAGCTCTTGAGTGAATGTATGCATCCCTCCTCTAAATTTAATAAGATTAAAGTTACTGAACTTTTGTCAGAATTAAACAAATTAAAGTCTTAAAAGCAGTGTGCTGAGATGGTATCCCACCCCTGCTGCTGAAATATGCTGCTCCAGTAATCTCAGCATCCCTGACATATTGAATCTTGATGAGTTCCCAATAGCTTGGAAGATTGCTGACGTTCTTCCACCCTACAGATCTGGAGATAAAATAGAAATGGCGAATTGGCACCCTGTCTCACTGCTCTCAACAGTATCCAAAATTTTGGAAAGGTTGGTAAGTATTAAAATGAAATAAGTTTTTGGAAAATTAATAAAGCTATGAACAAATTCCAAACTGGATTTTGCTCTAAGCACAGTACTACTACAGTGCTAGTCAGAGTGGTAAGCAATGTCCAGGAGGATTTGGACAGGGGGATGTCAATGGGGGCTGTCTTTATGGACCTTTGTAAGGCCTTTAATACCATTGCCCATGGCATCCTCCTGTCCAAGCTTGAGGCCCTCTGCTTTTGTGCCCCCCCAACCTTCTGAAATGGCCACTGATTATGTAAAGGGGAGACAACAGGTCAGCATAGAAAATCTTGTTTCAGAATTGGCACAAATCATCTCAGGGGTCCCCAAGGACCAATACTGGGCCCCTTGTTATTCCATATCTATATGAATGAGCTTGTACTACATAATATGTTAAATTGCATTTATATGCGGATGACACCATGCTGTATGCATCAGTAGTCACTGCTGGACAAATTGAAACAAACCTGCAAAACTCATTTGACCAGGTACAAACTGTTTTAATCAGGAATAAATGGGTAGTACATTTTATAATGTGTGAAATGATGTTCCAGGGAACCTGTAATTGGAACCAGCTGAGTGACTCACTGGCAGTAATGAATAAAATGAATAAAATCCACTACTGTTACGTAACCATAAGACTGTTCTGCAGATTTGGTGATATGACTCACTCACCAAATGTAAGTTTGTCAAAAATATTTTATTTCCATGTGGTGCCAGTACTGCCAATACAGAAACCTAGGCAATGTTTTGAGGAATAATTATTTTTCTCATCTCAGGATTTCTTGACAAAAAACTCATTTCCCTTAATATAAAAATGGACTTTACATAGCTTTTGAGCAAAATGTGCCTTATTTAAAAGGTTTTCCAGCCTGTCCTTTACTGCAGTGAACACTGCTTGGTCATTCTACATTACTACATGAAAGTGAAATTGATTTAACAGAACACAGTCTGAAAATAGCAGGATCAACCAGATAAGTTATTTTTTAATGATTTCTTCTTTTTACCCATACAATTGTGGCAGAAGCAACCAGATAACTGTCAGCTATTAGTTTAAATTTATTAGGATCATCCCAGGATCGACCAGATCACATACTGTAAACCAAAAACACTAATTTGAACCAGTGCCAGACAGGGACTACTTTTTGTCATCCCCCCTCTCAAATATTTGTGGACATTTTATAAGATAGATAATCCACTACAGGGCATGCGGTCATGCTCTGATATATGCATGCCTTGGGTGGTTGAAAGCACTCAGCCTGTGGCCTTATGCATCACAACACACGCCAAGGTCTGTATATCAGACCATGACCACACACTCTGTAGTGGATTATCTGTTACGTATTTAACTTTTTTCTATCCTAGTTTCCTAATCCATTTGTGCTCATGCCCCTTTATGTCTGAATGGCTGTATTGTATCTTGTGTGCATTAATTTTTGAACAAGTTATGCACAGAAACATAGACAATGTTGACAGAGAATTTGATTTATGAAAAAGGAAAAAGGCAGTTTGTCTGTGGTAGATCGGTGTGGTTTAGCTGAACATCCAAATGGGGGGGAGGGAAAAACAATATAATTTTAGTGGATTTTGTACATTTGAGATTTCTTTATTTCAGTTTTGCTGTAGCTTTGTTGCTTGGCTTTTGAACACCAGGACATTTGTATAAACAAATAAAGATGTAAGGGCTTCCTGGTGTGTCAAAGGAACAAATTGTTTTTCATGAGAGGTTGAGTGACAGTGTAGCAGCCTGGTTACCATGTGGGTTAAAATGTTGTTGGTGCTTATGGGGAAATTTTTGAAATTTTAATATGTAGAACAGTACATTTCTTTACTTTCTGCCTTTCATTTTCTCTTAAGATGTATTACAAAGGGCATATGCATAAAACAGGACCTTTCTCCCTTCTGTCTCATACAGTAGTTCCTGGTGGTTACCTAAATGGAATGAACCCATCCGTTACTCAAGATTTCCCTAACAGTTTTTGTGGAGGTGATTATAATACCACATGCAGGATTTGACTTCATGTGTAGATAAGTCAGCCAAACATATGTTCAGGGGATAAAGATGATGTTTTTACACTAATATTCTTAGTATGAAAGAAGGAAAAGATGAGAAATAGAGAAACTGGAATATAAACTAAACTGTGTAACTTCTTGAGGGTAAAAAAAAACACAGGTAATGAATGCATTTTATTAGTAAACCACCTACTGGCAACATATATATCAAGGAGGAACATTTCTTGATAGTTTATTTTTGTATTTCTGGGGGCATGTACAAGGTCTCAGCCTTGTAGATCCAAAGTAAGCCCCACCCCAGTGCTTACGGTACTGTGGAACACATACATTACTACTAGGCCATAAATGGCAGATTTACTGTTCCAGTGGTAGGATCAGAGCTGAGATTATGTGCAGTTATTAGAATCACTTGACAGGATTACTGAAAGAGCAACACAGCTGGTAGAAGACCGCTTGTGCCCAGAGCAGTTGTTATTGCAGCTCAGCTAAAAACACAAAGCTTCGTGATACCGTTTGTTTGGGGAAACTGGTCCATTAGTGCTTACGTTTAAGCTACTTGGGTAGCTGTATTTGTACTCTTCCTTTGTTACTGTATGTCAACACATGATATCCCAGCTAGGATGTATTATAATGTGATTTTCAGTGTGGTCTTGGTTCCAGTGCATTCTGTTTGCAGCTGGAGGAGGGAAGGGGACATTGTAAGCACTGGGAGGAGGAGGAGGAGGAGGAGGGGGAAGCTACTGTGTCCTGCCCAAAGTGTCCTAGTGTGCCAGTGGCTGTAATGGAATTCAGACCTGGGATATCCTGGCTCATAGTCCTGCCCTACATCAGGGTATTACATAGCCAGTATTGCATCACATTTTGTAATGCAGACAGGCAGTTAGAGCGATTTAGTTTGCAGTTTGAATTGCAAATATAAGATCAATTTGCTTATTCTTGTTTTTAGAAGTAAAAGCCTCCCCCCCACCTATTTGTGCTCTGTCACACTCCCCACCCCATCCATACTAGTTGGACCCTCTCACTTGTGTGTTAATTAAAATAACTTAAAAAGTATCTAGTGCTGTGCAAAAAGCCTTATCTTTTCAGTCTTACTGCCTGGCTTGTATGCAGTAAACGCTGATCATATGAAATTAGTCATTAGGGCTCAGCACCAGTGAGAGTGAAATGATGAAGATATTTGGACACTGCTGGACAATTTTTAAAAGATATTGTAATTCTCTCACCTGGGAGGAGGCCAAAAGGGACTACTAAGAACTGGATAGGGAGGGTGCCAGATTGGTAGGGAAGGGGAAGGTTTTAGTAAAACAAAAAGTGATATTATCAAAGAAGAAGGCACCTGCTAAGGACTGGCTGTGAAAGGCAGTGGAGCAGAGTTGGGTAGGGGCAAGATTTACAGTACTTACAGGGGGGATCAGGAGCTTTTAAAGTATTCAACTGGCCCATCACCAGATTTGTTGGGAGGGTGCAGGAAACTAGTCTGCAGCTCCCTGAGAGAGAAGTTTGAATGGGAAGGGGGATTATTACAGAGGAAGCAAACATGACATGGAGTAAGGTAGTAGTAGTAGTAGTAGTAGCAGCAGCTTTATGGTGCCCTTCCTCAGAAGCCCAGGGCACTAGTACAAAGGAGAAAATAGCAAACATTAAAACAATCAACTACATAATTATAAAACAAACAGTAAAATTATAAATTACAACCAAAAGCCCAAAGTAAATAAACCAACAGCCAGATTGCACTATAAATAACTTTCTCATAAAGAACATACTTCAAACATTAAAAGTCTGAGCAAAAAGATACAGTGGTGATTGCGCAAAAGTATACCATTACCGTGCATCATTGCGTGGTAGCGGTATACATGTTATTCAATGGGTACCACGTTTGTGCGGTAGCGGTATACTGTGCTACCAGTATACTTTTGCACAATCACCACTGTATGTTTTTTTTACCCCATTTTAAAGACTTCCACCAAGGATGCCTCCATCAGGGCCCTCGGGAGCAAATTCCATAATACCGGTCCAGCTACTTCAAAGGCCCTATCCCCCAACATTTTGAGTCAGGCCCTGGAAACAACCAGGAAACCCTCCTCAGTGGAACAGAGGGGGCACACAGGCAGATAGGGATGCACTAGCCTGGACCCAGTCCATGTAGGACCTTAAAGGTTAGCAAGCCAACCTTAAAAGGAGATACACCACTTAATCATCAGCCAGTGCAATTCCTGCAGCGCTGGGGTAATATGACCCATCCTTGAAAGGCTGGTCAGCAGCCTCATAGCCATGTTCTGAACCAGTTTTAGGCACTGCAGCATACCTCCACTGACCCCAAGGCAGGGGGTGTTACAGTAATCAAGCCATGAGGTCAGAAAAATGTGTACTAGAGGGCAAGTCCTCACGGGGGCTAAGGGAACAAATCTGGCTAATATTCCGCAGATGGTAGAAGCCATTCCGGACAACTGCTGACACCTGAGCCTTGAATGTCAGCCCTTCATCCAGAATGACACCCAGATTCTTCACCTTTTCAGCAGTGCCAAGCCTGGAGATACTGAGGTATAGTCCTGTTTCCCCCCCAGATGCTATGGGAAATGTAATTTTGTTTTTTTGTATACTCATTAAGAATATTATCATATAGAAAAGTGTTCTAGAACTGTTGCTGTTAAAACATAGGCAGTGAGGCTTTGCCAATATATATCTTTGTTTCATAGAGTGGAGACATAGAAAAGCTGAATGATAAATAATTAAGCAGAAGGGAGGATTAAATTGGCAACACAAGGTGATAAGAATGTTGGCCTGATTCATATACTGCAGGGTTTAATTTCTGACAGATCAGTAGGTTGAGAACTTATGGTTTTCCATGTATATCATCTGTTGGGCTCCACTCTGTGTTATGTTTGCTTTATTCCTGCTTGCATTCCAAAGTGACTAGCCTGTACTTAAAAATAAATTAGTTCTTACTGGTTTGCCTGCAAGAATTTGATTTGTTGCCTTGCTGATATATAAAAATTCATTATGGTATAAATATAATACAGAGGATAATGTACAGGTTTTGGTGAATAACAAAGCTGTAAACCCTTCAAGAGGTTACCAGGACATTGTAAACCTTGAGAGTGAAGCTCAATAGGTTTACAAATATCCTGGCAACCTCAAGAAGTGTTTTCAGCTTTGTTATTCACCAAAACCCATACATTTGTTATAGTGTATGGGCTTCGGTAATTGTATTTTTACTCCATCGCAATGCTCTGGCTCAGCTCACACCGCCACAGCCGTTGGTCAGAAGCCCCATGATAGGGCTAACACAATCATCCTGGGTTAAAATTTTAAAAGCAAAGAAGCTTACTGTTACTGTACTTCAGCTCCTGATATCCCTTTGTACTCCCTCTGGCACCGCTTTCACCGCTGTGGCCGTTGGTCTGAAGCTCATGGTGTGGCTCTCTCGGTTGGCATTGTTGCATAGCTGAAATGCAGGACAGCCGAGAGATGCGCATGCGTAGAGGATGCAAGTTTGTTATGGTATCATTGTGACGTAGTCAGGAGGGGTTAACAACCTCTTGGCATCACAATGCTAGCATAACAATGCTATAAACATCTTGATTTCCGTCGTTAATAAGGGCTCCCCATACATTATATGGGATATTATACTGTATGTATTCTTTTCTTAAAGCAACAATATTTGTTAACAGTTTCTTCATATATTTTTTGGCCTGTAATTTATTTATGACACTTAAGATTCATCATCTGTGTATTTTTCTCTCAGCTATTTTAAAACCACTTTTAATGCTATTGTTGTGTATATAATGACTCAAGTCAGGAAGTACAGCTCACCCCTACTGATGTTTAAAAACATCTTCTGTTCAGAGTACGTTCTGTCTGTACAAATTAAATTTATACTGTGGATGCATTAGGTGCTACCATAGGTTTCTGATGATGCACAGCACAGCAGCGCATTTTCCATGGTGAGCATGGTAAGAGAGCAGGAACTTTAGAAAACCTTCAGAACTGTATCGATTCCAAAATGGAAAAAAAAAAGGAAAAATAGATATATTAATGTTTTTGCCAGAAATATATTATCACTCAGAATACATAGATACATAGATACATAGACAGTGTCGGCAGATAAGGGCCTATGGCCCACCTAGTCTGCCCATTTGAGCTTGTAAGTTCAGTTTGTTTTCCTAGAAGTCTATTTCCCCTTACCCCTGACCTCTAGAATTCCTTTATGTCTATCCCATGCATTCTTAAATCCCGTGATTGTTTCAGCCCCCACCACTTCCTCTGGCAGGGTGTTCCACTTGTCCACCACCTGTTCTGTGAAGAAATTCTTTCTCATGTTTCCTCTGAATCGTCCTCCCTCCAACTTCATCCCATGCCCTCTAGTCCTGAAACATCTTTTTCGCTTAAAAATAGTGTTTTCCTGCACCCTGTTCCTCCCTGTAAGATACTTGTATGAATGTTACATGATGACATTTTTAGCCAACTGAAAATACAGATCTCTTTTAAATATTAAGGTAAAAAGTTTGTAGATGCCCCTATCTCCCTCTTGCAAAATGCCTTTTTCCACACTTTTCACTCTGCTTTAGTATGTGTTATGTTTGTTTCGATCATAATTCACTATGGCTGCTTCATGCTTTTCATGACTATTCCCCTTCATACTTGAGCACCTAGAGCTCAGCATCACTTTTCTTGTGACTAAATGAACTAGTATGCAACAGACACTTTCTTCTGACCTGATGGGGACATCTGGGCTAATGCCAGGTCACAAACCATTAAGCCATAACATGAAAATGGGCATTTGATGCCCTTTGGGTTTACCCAGTTAACAAATTAAGAACAAAAAAAAAGGTGAACCTAAGGAAATATAGCACCTAGCAAATTGATTTGGAAACATTATAAATCATGACATCATTCTTAGCCAATTAGGATCATGTATTTCTAAACATCCCAGGTACAGTACTCTTATAGCCATAAGAGGGTGTCTCATGCATATAGTCCTAAAATTCTGAGGTTTTTTTTTCCCAATTGTTTAACCAGGTGAGACACACTAAGCTGAAAGCTTGTTTACAGGTGCAACCTGGAAACACAGGGGAAGTTAAATGACTTGCTCAGGGTCACACAGCATGCAGGTGGGGGCTGTGGGATTCAAACCCAGGTCTCCAGATTTGCAGCTCAGAGCCTTAAACCACTGCGCTATACTGCCTCCCAAGTTCTAAGTTCAGTTGGTACAGTCCAATTTACACAAAGGGAATTCTGTAATATTATGCAGAGTAAAACATATTGATTGATGGGCTTCAAAAACCTGCATGACCTGGGTCCTGCCTACATTAACCACTTCTTATGTGTATATTCTCCCCCCCCCCCAATCCATAGTGCTGGGGAGAATGTGTTGGAGTTTCCCTGAGCCTGCCTTGCACCACTGGGTGATACGGCTGTTGCAGCGGGGGAGGGGGGCACATTGGTTGTGTTACTCCACCTCCACCTTCATATATTCGTAGCAGCTCCTCAGTGCAGGCTTTAAGCAGCTCCTGAAAATGTATTTATTTATTTAGCCCGGTTTTTAATAATTTTTTTGCGATTATGGTTAATTTATGTGGTTTTATTTAAATACTGTGTGTGATTTTAAAATTTCTGCCTGTCGTACTTTTATGTAAAGTGCCCCAAGCCCCTGGGATGGGGTGCTCTGTAAATAAAATTACCATTATCATGGATACGTACATAGGATTGGTGAGACATTAACACCATGTGATGAGCCTTTTCTCTTCAGATAGCTATCAAGCCTTGTCCTGAAACTCGGAACACTATCTGCACTATCATGTCCTCTGGTAATTCATTCCACAGCTGTATTACTTTCTGTGTAAAAAAATAATATATTTCCAAATGTCATCCCTCCTGTCAGCCCCCTTAAATTGATCTCCTCCCACCTGGTTCTGCTATCCTGACTTCTGCTTCAGTCTGTTTGGGTCTATTTTGTATACCTTTTCATGGTTTTGTATACCTCAGTCATTTTTCCCCAATAGTCTCCTTTCCTCTGGCAAGAAGAACCCCGGGTGCTCCAGCCTTTCTTCATATGGCATGTGTTCAAACCCACATTCATTGTTGTAGTGCTGTACTACATGGTTACCGGCTCCTTTATGTCCTTTCTGTAATGTGATACCCTGAACTGCACACAGTACTTCAAATTGGGCATAACCAGTGTCTTGTATTTAAGCAATAATACCTGATAGGGTGGGTGGTATTGGGCTATACCAGACCACCCAGGGGCATGATGAGGCTTGACAACACAGGCAGAAGGCCTTATAGCCCCTGAAAGGTCTGGTACAGCTCATACTGCCCACCTTGGAGGGTATTATTGTGTTTAGAAAATGGTCCACTGTATCATGTATGTTAGAAAAATAATTTTTTAGGTTTAAATGTTAAAAGATTTAAGTGTTTCATTTTTTTTATAATAAAATATTTCCTCCGCCTGCATTAGAATGCTGTGGGTTTTTTTTGAACTAGGGACTTTAGTCCTACTGGAGACTCTATAGTTGATTAAAAAAAAAAGCTGTTGCTGTGTGTGGAGTGACTGTATGGCAGGTGTTCGCATTCCCAAATGTAGCTGACACACTGGTAGCATTTCATCATGTGTGTGTCCCAATATGTCATCCAAATCACTGAGTGCAGACAACCCCACAATGATTCCAATTAGGTATGCTACTAGCAGCTTTGCACATCTTTATCACTTCCATCTGGTTCTGTTTCAATTGGACCACACTAAAATTGGGTACATACAGTATATGTGTTTTCCTGTGCTTTTGGTGTTCTGTTTTCAGCTGGGGTGCTGAGCAGGGCTACAGTTTAAATAATAAGTTGATTGGATGAGTCAGGCCAAGGAGAGGTGGTTGCAGGTGGCCGCACTATGGAGCTGCCAAGGATGGATGGAAGTTCTGTGGATTTACATCAAGGGAGGTCGGCTGAGCTGGGAGGAAAAAGAAAACAAACCCTGGAAAAAGTAGGTACGTTGCTATGCTTTTCCATGGTTTTGCTGTTACATTTTCAGCTGGGGTAATGAGCAGGGCTATAATTTAAAAAGTCAATGGATTAGGAGAATCGGACTGAGGAGCAGTGATGGGCTTTCCTAAATTTCACCCCCCGTAGATGGAGACGTGTTGGCGGCTTGGAGCAGCTATTACATTGGCCAGCCTTTGAGGTACCATGGAACGTAAGCAAGTCTATGAGATTTCTGCACTTTACTGTGAATGAAAACCTCCAATTTTAGATAAAATTTGTGTTTTCCTTGCTAGCTGATGTTTTTGCAACACTGGTGGGGGTTGGGGGACTGGTTGATATCTGTTGCTTGGGACATCTCCGTTATCAAGGGGAAAAAAATGGTGGTTCTTAATTTAGAAATTTTCCATGATACTGGTGATGGAGTCAATTGGGACTTACATTTTTAATACCCGGGCTCTGTTGTCTGATAGACACCCACCTTGCCAGAGCTAGCAGCCAATCAGATCTCAGGAATTTCTTAAACCATTGTCTAACGTGGCATTATCACGTCTATTTTTTCACTACTGAATCCCCATTTTTTAGTGGAACCTAATATTCTGCTGGCCTTCCTAGCAGCTGATGAGTACTGCTTGAACATTTTCAAAGATGAGTCAATAAAAAACACAAATTCTTCTCCTGTTCTGCCACCTCCAGCACTGTACTATTTCATTTGTAAGCCCGTTTTCAGTTTCTGTCCCTAAGGAGCATTACTTTGCATTTCCCCACATTAAACTGCATCTGCTAGCTGTCTGACCAACAGCCTGATTTACTGTATGTGGGTCTTGTGCAGTGTGTCACACACCTCCTCACTGTTGCACCACTCCTGGTAGCTTTCTTACTTAGTTACATAAAAGGTCTTTAGGAGAGAAGGAGGTGGCTGAGCTACCCCCCGTCTAGACTGCCTCCCACTTCTCAGTGATAATACCCATCAATATTACCCTCCCTCATGTATCGATCCAGTTTTGATTTAACATTGTTTTTGTGGCACTATTAAAGAGCAGTTCCCTAACAGCGGCTCCCCAAACATATATTATAGCTCACCTGGTCCAGAGTTAATTTCCACAAATAATTCCTTTATTTCTGCATTGGTAAAAGTTATTTCCCTAGTAATTATCCTACAGACATCTCAGCCTGAAACGGACCACTTCCTGAAGCTGTCGCTGTTACCCTATCGCAGGCATTACAGCCTTGTTTTGTGATGTCACAAAACAACACCACATGTGTGTAAGACTATCGATTATCAGATTTGTTTACATTTTATTAACATGTTGTGACGATTAACTCAGCAACCGCTCACTCTCCAACAGGGTCCCTGTTAAGTCAAGTGGTTGCTTTGATTTATTAAAATCACGATTGTAAGTGTTAATAAAATGCATAGAAAACTCGTCCCATTCAAGTCAGTGGGGCGTGCACACACGGTGTTCATTTTGTAACATCACAAAACAGGTCTGCATGTGCCTTCTTGGGGCATGTGACTTTTAGGCTGAGATGTCCATAGAGAAATTTAAGAGGGAAATAGCTTTTTACCATTGCAGAAATAAAGGGAATTATTTGTAGAAATTAACTCTGGACCAGGTGAGCTATAATATATGTTTGGGGGAGCTGCTGTGAGGACGCTATGAAGTTGCTCTTTAACTACATGTACCACATGTACAAGTAGATCATTCCATAAGCCATCAATTCAGCATGTAAAATAACTTTCTATGGTTGGTTTTGACGGTTGATCTCTTCGGCTGTCTATTGTGGCCTATTATAATGGGAATGCTACTTTTATGTGCAATACTCATTTAAGACTACTGTCTCCAAAAATATTATATAGGAGTAGAAGGTCTCCCAGTATCCTCTTCAGACTAAATCTACCCAGAGGTTTGAAATGGCCACGGTATGGTGTGTCCTTTAATCCCCTTTTTAGTTTTGTTGCCTTTCTCTGCATTCTCTCCACCTTGGTAATGTCTCTTCATTGGTATGGAGCCCAAAACTATGACTCAAAATCAAGTTGTGATCTTGCATATCTTCTATATACTACCCCAATTATTTTCTAATTATGTCTTGTAAAGCTCCTGTAATTACAGTTGAGTACCCTGCCAGATTTCTTAACTACTGAGTCATATTGTTTTTAAAATAACTATATATTGTTATTACTCCCAGATCCTGTTCCTTGGTTTTCAATTTACGGCAGTGACCATTTAGATAGTATTTAGCTCTAGGATTTTTTGCAACAAGGAGTATAATCATACACTTCTTAGCATTAACCCTCATAATTCAGTTTGTTGCCCATCTACTCATGATGTCCAGATTCTTGTGGATTTTGGTGATGTCTACATGTGATGAAACTAGCCCACCAAGTTTGGCACCAGTTGTGTATTTTTCAACCCAGTTTGCAATACCCTTGTTGAGATTGCTAACATAAATCTGAAACAAGACTGGTCGCAGAAGAGAGCATTGTGGTACACCACTTGCTGCGCTACAGTCAGAGAACTGAGATTTGTTTATATGGACTTTTTTTACCCTACCTTGCAACCAGACTTTAATCCGGCATATAATAGTCTTTACAACCTATGTCAGATAGCTTTTTAATAATCAGACTGTAGGACACAAGGTCCTAAGCCTTGTTAAACTACAGCAGGATTACATCAACCGGGATTCCTCTGTCCATTTCCTGGCTCAGTGTAAATTTGACTAAATACAGTAGCTACCTGTAGTAGCCCCCAATACTAAAAGTTGAACCAAAGTGGTCTCAGAACTGACCCCCTGTGAAACCCCACTTGTCACTGCCTTTCAGTCTAATACTTGTCCCCTCACCACCACTTCCTGCTTAATTACTCAACCAGATGTTAATCCATAGATTAGACAAATAGTACTAAATATTTTTGACAATAGTGGGGACAGTTGACTGGATAGTTTCGATCTCACTTGGATATCACCTGTCATCTGAAAAGGATCTAAATACCTGCCAGATAGTGGCTTTACTTGGCACTTATTACAGGGGGGGATGGTCCTTGATCCACCAAGTTTTGTTTTGCAGCTTGAGGTGTTGGTTAAATCTTGTTTCAGGTCCCCAGTAAAATTAATTTTGCATTCATAGGTCAGCAGTAGACCATGCCACAACACTAAGATAATTAGAGGTGTCCTGGTATACTGCATGCAATATTACGCACAATATTGATACCATGCATCATTTTCCATGCCTTGATAACAGATGACTCCATTGTTTGGCACCCCAGAGAGACTTGTTATGGCACTGCAATATCACAGTAGCAATTAGAATTCAGTGGTGGCAGTGCATAGTACTGCTGTGCATGGTTTGTAGTATTCATCTGGTGTTCTTAAGAGTGGCTTGTTGTTTTTGTTGTGTGGGCACCTTGGCCCACTAACACAGTTCCAATCCTCACAGCAGCCTAATCTAAATGTAATGTTTAATCCAGAACCCAGTAGTTCAATACTGGAGCAAACCAGTTCTTGTTGTTATTGTTACAATGGCCTAATGCATCCAACCTGATTAGTGTATTTATAGAGTTTCAGTTTCTATTGTCATCTATTTCACTTGAATGTTAAATTGGTTTTCCTCCATATTTGGAAAGCAAAACATATTACTAGATACTGTACTGTATATAGATGTATTGTGGCTTGAAGTTTAAGGATTTATGGACTTCATGCTACATAATGTATATGAGAGATTGAATTTTTAGGTTTTTTTTTACTTTTACTATAAAGTAAAAAAAAATTAAGTTGTATTGAAATATATTTGTGCCATTGATATAATTATCTGAAACTTTAGAACATCCTGTTTTTTTGTTTTTTTTAAAGACTGTGATTATGCTTTTGTAAAGAATAACACACAGCCGGGTTTGCAGTTGTTGAGGAACATACACACACACAGCTGGTAGTTGTCTAGCAAGAGATGTAGCCAAGTGCCTTAAACACTAGGGATGTGTATATTCCTACATCCACACACCCTGAAGTTATTCCTACTTAATAAAATGAATAGCTTGTAAATAAAATATAATAGATTTAAAACAAGATAAAAAAAAAAAAAGAAAAATATGACCTGGAGAGATTATAGTTTTTGGCTGCAGTGGCTGTTGCGGTCTCCTTGAATGTGGGTTGGGTTAGCTATGCAATCCAATGAAAATCTTTTACACCCCCTGTGACCTAGGTAAACAAATTGGGTTATTGGATTTTCTCCACCCGTTTTATAATTTTGTTATAACTTCTTGATGTTTTGCCATTCACTACTTTAAGGGATCAAGATCAATTAAAACCACTTGTTTCAAAAACACAAGATTTTATAGAAGCACAAATGGAATATTATGTAGTCCCCAAAGAGAAGGGACAGTTAAGGTTATATACTAGAAATCTACAAATACATTTTCCGTGCCTTTTCTAGCTTACTGTACCAGACATTGCAACCCCCTAATGTAATCTCTACATTTGTACATATAGTGGTTATTTTATATGTTGTTACTGTAAAACTAAGCTTCAATAAACTTGTTGGCACCAACTTTTCATGTTTAATTTTTTTCTTCTTTTATGAAATGAATTCCTGAACAATTCTTTCTGAAATACTATTTCATTTAAATGGTTTGTGAGTGGTGATGTGCAAATGAACCACAGGTATTTCCTTAAAAAGGATACCCATAGTTGCTATTTATTCCCACATGCAGGTCATTGAAATCATCTGAATTGTTCTCATTTTGGCCATTAAAGCAGCAGTGCAATGGTAAATGTTGTTCCAAATAGCTAGTTTAATCTACAGTGAATAAAAATATTAGCTTCCTGCCAAATCTGCTTTTCTGTGTTGCATGCCATGAGTATTTTGGTTTACATTTTATGAGTATACTGTATATTTTTTTTTATATTTCCTCTGTCCTAACCCTTCCATGTGTACAATTCTATTTCTAAGCCAAATGTGATGGCCATCTTTTTTTTTTGTGAGGAAAAAAGAAATAAATGAAAACATTAATAAAATATTCAAATGTTGTAGGAACTGGAAAATGTAACCACCAAATAAAACTGAAAGATGCCTGGGATCTTTTAAAATGGAAAAAAGGGTAGGATCAAGTTTTATTGCCCAATTTTGTTGCACTGCTGCTTTAAACTATTAACTGACACAGCTATCCTCTATCATCTACGTGTTCAAAAACTCTAAATGTTTTTGTGCCTGATGTAACTGGCAAAAAAATATCAGTTGCCACCACCTTATGCTGAAATGGTCCATTCAAAATGTTGTCCTGTACATACAGTTTTTAAAATAGCAGAATTGTAAAAAATGTTTTAATCAGGAGTTAGAAAAAACAATAACTTTAATGTATACTGTACCTGTACCCATTTGTGTCACCTTTTTCTTTCATTCCTTAACAGATTTGTGTTTTTTAAGCTTTTAAAAGTTCATGCTCTTTTTCCAGGCCCACCACAGTAAATTGAACATTTTGGTATGGTGCTTTGCCATCATAAATGAGTGGTAGCACCATCCTAGTTTATCTACAGTATGAGCCCAATACACAAAGTCCACAATTTATTCGTAGGGGAAACGATTTTTAAAAATTGCTGGTGGTGGCCATATTTCTTAATTTCAGTCATTAATTATATAACTAGTAGTAAAAGCTGTTGAGCTATCTGAGCAAAGTTCAAGTACACTGATGATTAATCTAAAGATGTCAAATACAATATTCTTAAAAATTGTATGATGACATTCTTACTGATGGATACTGCTGCTTTGAAAGTGTGAGGTGGTGTGCTCCTTTGTGAGCATGTCTTTGGAGCAGGTTAACCAGGTGGCAGTCAATTAGAAGAGTGTGTGTGTGTGAGCCTGCCCATTGGCATGGAGAGCTGAGGCATCAATGCCTTATCTTCTGCCACATCTATGACCCGTGCTCATGGTGCGAATGGGTCACAGGGGATCAGCCGGGGAGGGAGATGATCGAGCGATCAGAGGATAGCTCTCCTCTTCTGGGGAGGGAGGGGAAGGGTGACCAGCGGCTGCTTGACACTTAGCAGTAGCTGGATGTGGTATGCAGGGTCCCATAAGGTGAGGCAGAGATGGAGCAGCCACCTGGTGTGCTGTGTGCAGAAGCACTCATAGCTCGGCCATTGGTGACATTGCACACTCCTCCTCCTCCTCCTCCAGGCTCGGGGGGGGGATGGAGGAAAAATCCTAGGTGCATCAGATGACTGCCAGCCTCCACAGGCTCCACTCCTGACACACACACACACACACACACACACACACAGGCATCTCTCCACGAACTGGATCCTGTTTTGGCAGGTTGAGGGAAGATAAGTGAGAGAAGGTAAGTCCTATTGTTGGGGGATGGGGCTGGGAGGTCAGGCATGAATGTGGGCCAACTGGGCAGGAGGGGATAAACACATCAACTAAAAAATAAAAGTGTGTGTGTTTTTTTTTTTTTGGAGGTGGGATAGGTGCTAAGGGTGATGTAGCAGGAAAGAGAAAAGACAAATATTAAAAAATACAACAACAGAAAAACTCTGTGTGGAATGGCATGTACTGTGAAATAGTGAACACCCCACCATCTAGGTTTTTGTATATACCAAGTCATTGCTGGAGAGACCCTCCAACTCCCACGATATTTCTTGGACAAAGAAGTGCAGGGTTGGGACTCCTAGTTCCCAGTGTGTGTGTGTGAGGGTTCCATCGCATCTGCAGCTGCCACCTGTTGAGCACTAATTAGTACTGCAGCCTCTTTTTTGCACAAACTGGTGAACATAGGATTAAAACATTCAACTTTCTGGCCACCAAGCCAAATGAGCCTCTGCCCTAGCTGAGCTATTATGGGATGTTTGTGTTTTGTTCTAGTTATTTCAAACTCCTTTGTAATCTTACCCCATCAGAGTGGGGCTTTGTGGAACATGTTCTTACAAAGTTGTTTCTTTTTTGTTTTCTATGGACACTTTCATCATTTTGGGCATCATATTATTTTCTAGTTAAAACAACACATTGTGTGATTGTTCACATTCTATAGAATTTATTTATTTAAGCTGCTGGTTTTATCTGCTTCCTTTTTTGTAATCAAAACTGAGCCAAGCGTTCCTTATCTGCTGTCAATTTCTATGTTTCTAACTGTTGGATTTCATTCCTTATGCTGTACTTGATGTCAGAAGACCAGGTTTACAACAGCAATCTTAGCTTTGCCACAGTGTCCCACATTCATTGTATTATGTGGGAAATGTATAAAACCATTGTTTACAGATAACAAATCTGATGAAAACTCTCTAACAGTCAATCACATCTTTATTTATGTAGCTCACTTCTCGATTGTGACTCAATAAGCTTAACAATCTTAATTTTTTTTAATACAAAACACAAACAGCACAACAATTATCTATAAATACAGATAATTTCTGCACAATACTCCTAGCTACTGTTAAAAGCTTGACCAAACAGGAAGGTCTTCAGCTCCCATTTAAAACTGTCTCCTGTAGGACTATCATGAATATGACATGGTCGGAAGTTCCACAGAATCGGGGCTGCATATGAAAAAGTATGGGCCCCCGACATTTTTAAATAAATACTGGGAACCTCCAACAGACCCACATCCATGGAACAAAGGGAGCAGATGGGCTGGTAGGGGACCAGGAGGTCTTTCAGCTAACCGGGGCCCTGATCATGTAGGGCCTTATAGGTCAGCAAACTGTCCTCAAAGGAGACCCACCACCTAAATGGCAGCCAGTGCAGAGAGCGCAGCACAGGTGTAATATGACACGACCTAGGAAGGCCACTCAACAAACTCGCCACCGCATTCTGCACTAGCTACAGATAATGTAGCTCTCCCCCCATAAGCCATAGGTACAGGGCATTGCAGTAATCCAAGTGTGAGGTCACAAAGGCATGAATGTTCAGAAAAGTTTTGTTGTTTGGCCTTTTAGGCCATTAAAATTTTACAAAAACGAATGAAAATAAACACATAAAATATACACTAAAATTAGCTTTTGCAATAAAAGTAATAGCTGGTGCATTTGACGGTAACTAGATCATAAATCTCCCTGGTTAGCTTTTTCATATTAAATAGTAAAGTATCAATTAATAGTCCATCTTATACCACTTGGATTAGGTGCTGTTTAGTTTCCTTTTGAAAACTTAACTTACACACCACTTTTATTTGTAAGCACCCATTATGTCTGTATTCAATTAGTGTTAATCAGGGCCAATTACCTAATAATCTAGTTGTAATAAGGCAATTTAATTATTAATACTACATGCATTCAGACTTTTCCTCTCAAGGATTTCTTTGGGAATTTCATATTCATACTCCCTAAAGTGTATTCATTCAGAAACCCCTGTTAAACAGTGCATTGTAAAATATAAGCACATATGTCCATTAGGTAATACTTCACTTCCAAGTCCCATCCCAAAACCATAATTAAATTATTTCAGCTGTTTGCTCTAAAGTAATATTTTGAACAAAAACTGATAATTGTTAGAGCTGTTATGTCAGTTTGCTTACTTTATCCCTTTGCGAGTTAAGTATGAGATAAACAAATGGGACATTAAAAGCATTTTCACTTATTCACTGAACATTTAAGCACATCCCCACAAGTTGGACTAATATATACAATATATGCACGTGGGCAAATGTTTATATATAATGTATAGTTTGGTGGCACGCTAGTAAATTTAAAAAAACTGCAACTTTCATTTATACACTTCTCCAATACTATGAGGCTCATAAGACTATTTTGTCAAAGTCTACAACACCATGCTTTTAATCAAGGAGTCCAGGTAATAAACTATCGCTACTGTACAAAAGACAGTCATTATACTGCTCCACTTTGAGTCACAGGAGTGCTGATAAATGAAACAAGTTCTAGCCAGAGCCGATATGGCTGTGGCAAGCTTGAAGAAGCTCCAAGTATCGAGTACCATGAGCACCGCTGAATGCAATCCAACATACACCATGCAAGGAAACCTTCAGCCTTGACAAATGCTTGTTTTTTTGTTATCTTTGCACAGTTTCCAGCAGTCTAACTGGGATGAAGACGTAGTCTCTGATTGTACACTGCAGTCATAAGCATTTTAGTATAATTTGTCTTGCTCTGTACTGCATATTAGAATGTAATCCAGTCTACCCGTTGCTGACCAGGGAAATTCTAAGTTGGAAGAGCATCTCTGACAGATAGCAATGCTCACAGACAGGGGTGCCAGAAGATTGAAATAGATGGGGATGCTCAAAATTTGAAGGGCATTTGTTAGGGTATAAAGGGCATTTTTTGCAAACCGTTTTTCAATATACACCATAATACAACAGTATAAGATACTGTCAGCAAGAGAGATTAAGTATTGCCAGTGGCAGCCATTCTAATGTCTTGAGCCATTAATTGCAAATACTGTATAGTTATAAAATCTGCTTGTAAGTATGTGAGATAGTTAGAAATATGCTGATTATGAATGCAATGCATCTTTTGCTAAAAAATAAAATTGATGTTGATTTACAAATACTGCTGCTTTAAGTGAACAACCCCCTAACATAATTTCATGGAAAAAATATGCAGAAATGAGAAGTACCAGATTTTGAAAGTGTGAAATTATTACCATTCATGTGTTATTCAGACTTTATAACATAAGAAGCATTGCTCCACTGAGAACTGGGTGGTGCATCTCAACTGGACAATCTATCTGTCTGTACACACACACACATACACACACACACGTTTAGCAAATATGAGCTATGCTTTGAACATTTACTCTGAGCTGTGAAATGGTCATCGTGCTCCTAGTCCAGTAACACATAAAGACTTAGTGAACATTAATACAGAAGGCTATCCTAAATCTTACCAGCAGTCACGCAACATGACATTGCTGGAGGGGCATGTTTACATCATTGTACTACTTTTGTTATAACAAATGTGACTTCTTTTAGATTCAGACAGAAAGAAAAAATTACTCACCTTAGTAATGTTGTTTCTTCTAATGGAGACTTGCTGTATTCTGACTATTGCAGTGATCTGCAACCCTTGAACTGCCCTGGAGAACAAAGAGTTAACTTTCCATGCAAGGCATGGAACGCTGAGCTCGAGCTCATTTGAAGCCTCTGTCTGCTGTTGTTTGAATCCCAACCGTCAGATCTTTATGAGCTATACTCACTGGGAGTTCTGTGTGGAAACTGTAAACTCACACTAGCCAACTGGCAACTAACTTTGATAAAAGGGGTTTTTTTGGTTTCAAAGCAAAGACTCAAGTCAGGAAACCCAAAAAACAAAACACAACACACACCCAAAATAAAGGAGGGTGAGAAAAAGGGGGCACCTCTAGGTGCCAACACTGCTCCTGCCCACCCATATCCCAAAAACAGGTTCTGAGGGAGGAGGGAGAATACAGCAAGACTCCATTAGAAGAAACAACATTACTAAGGTGAGTAATTTTTTCTTCAAACAACATGAAGTCTTGCTGTATTCTGACTATTGCAGATTACCAAGCAGCACCTCCATTGAGGAGGGACAGAACCTACTTTGGGAATAATAGGCTCTGAAGTACTTTGTACAAACCAGCATCACTCCTAGCCTGGATATCCAGAAAGTAATGCTTGGTGAAAGTATGGACTGTTTTCCAGGTGGCTGCTTGACAAATCTCTAAGATAGGAATATCCCTGGCAGCAGCCAGGGAAGCAGCTGTACCTCTAATAGAGTGAGCCCTCAGGCCTGAAGGTGGGATTCTACCCAATTTTTTGTAGCAGAATTATATACAAGAGACAATCCACCTGGCAATAGATCTTTTGGTGGCAGGTTTTCCCTTACCGACCTCCCAATAAGTGAGGAACAATTGGAGGGAGTCAAACCTGTGACCCTTGGTACGCTCTATGTAGTAGCTAAGGGCCCTTTTTTCATCCAGGCTGTGCAGCCTCCTCTCTCCAGAGGAGGAATGGTCAGTGAAGAAAACAGGAAGAGACATAGACTGATTAAGGTGGAAATCTGAAACCAACTTAGGCAGAAACTTCCTGTTAGTTCTTAGGACCACTTTATCTCTATGGAAAGAGATGAAATCAGGTTCCACTGACGGGGCTTGCAATTCACTGATGCGCCTGGAAAAGGTAATGGCTACCAAAAACACAGTTTTCCAAGTTATGTACTTAAGCTCTGCAGAGGACAAAAGCTCAAAAGGGGTTGCATAAGCTAAGCAATGCAAACATTAAGGTCCCAAGCAGGAGCAGGGTCCCTGAAGGGAGGATTAGTGTGGAACAGTCCCTTGAAGAATTTGCAAAATACAGGATGGGCTGAAAGAGAAGAGGGCTTGCCTACTGACAAAAAAGCAGAAACAGCTGCCAAATGTACTTTGAGTGTAGCTGGTCTGAGTCCCAAGCCATTGAGATGAACCATATAGTCCAGGACTGTAGGCAACCCAGCAGATTCTGGAGAAATATGGTTACCAGAACACCAAATAGTGAATCTTTTCCATTTGGAGTTGTAAGTCTTTCTGGTGGAAGGCTTTCGAGAAGCCTTTAGAATATCCAGGACACCTTGAGAGAGGTGCAGATCAGCAAACTCTAACTCTTCAAGAGCCAGACCTTGAGATTGAGGGATTTGAGATTCGGATACCAAACCCTCCCCTGAGAGGATGTCAACAAGTTGTAATTCCTGGAAAGGGGAAAGTGGACTACCAAGGACAGCAACAGTGGGTAGCAGGGCTGTCTGGCCCAGTCTGGAGTGATCAGAATCACTTTGCAGGGTTGAGACCTGATCTTGACTGGTACTTTGAACAGTAGAGGGAAGGGGGGGGAAGCATAGAGGAACTTCCCTTCCCAACTGAGTACCAGAGCATCCAGGGGGACTGAACCCAACACTGGGGGTCTGCAGCAAAAGAGAGGAAGTTGGTGATTGTCTGGGGCTGCAAAAAGATCTATCTGTGGAGTGCCCCATCTTGAGAAAATCACCTTCAAAACTAGGGGATCCAGGGACCATTCATGGTGGCCCTGAGATATCCTGCTGAGAGCATCTGCCAGGATATTGTCCTTCCCTGGCAGGTGAACTGCTGTGAGAGAAGTTTGCAGGGAATAGGCCAGAGACCACAACTTCATTGCTTCTGTGCACAAGGCCATAGACCGAGTGCCCCCTTGCTTGTTGATGTTCCACATTGTGGTGGTATTGTCTATTCTGATCTGGACTACTTTGTTCTGAACAGACTTGGAAAAAGCTTGTCGTGCCAGAAACACTGCTCTGAGTTCCAAGAGATTGATGTGTGTAACCCCTTGTTACCCGGGGTTACTAGAATCCCAGTAAGACCTAGTGGTAGGCAGGGAAGGCAGCTTGTGAAACTCCAGTTAAATGGGTTTCACACTGTCTCACTCTGTTCTCAGTCTCAGCTGAGACTGAGGGATGACATCACCAATAGAACTTTCACAGCTGCATAAGCCACATTGGAATCTGCAGCAGAGGGAGTTAGATAGAACGTTGGGAGTTTTCAAAGGGAAGAGTCAGTTCCAGTTTGCCTTCAGTAAGGAGTCAGTGTCCAGTTTGCCTTGAGTAAGTGAAGGTGTGCTCAAGTGGTGGAGACCGCTGTTCGGGTCTCAGTGCCCCTCCCTCCGGGGGGGGGGGATGTAAAGATCCCTTTGTAGATTCCTGGGGCAATCCCCTTAATTCTGCCAAGAAGAAGGAAAGCTGCCTGCTCAGTTCAGACTTTGTTTTGGAAAGTTGGAAGATTTGTGATTCGCCTGTGGGGTACCTGCAACTAAAGGGTGAGTGTCTGCTCTGACAAAAAGGGCAAAATGTTTTCTTCACCCTGGGACATGTGTGGGAATCTAGGAATTGAGCTACATTTTGGGAAGCCTATAGGACTAGGCCAAACAAGTGGAGTAGTGTCAAACGCTAGAGTGCTGTGTGATTCAAGTAATATGTAGAGGAGATGCGCCAGATCATCTACCCTTTAATCTACATTCAGAAGTTTCAGTTTTCCCAGGGAAATGGCCGGGTATGGGCTGTGGGAGCTGGAGGTGGGCAAACCTCCCATGTTTAGTAACCAGGTCCACCTCTACGGATTTCTGCTGTGGTTGCTACTTTGCCTCATGCACTTGGCCAGTGATGAGGGAAGTACCCAGATGTGGGGTTGCAAAAGGGAAATCTCTCTAGGAGTCGCAGACTCTAAGTGGTGTGGGGAGCCACGACAGGATAATTGGTTCATTCTTCCAGTGGACCGTGAATCAAGTGGGCGCCGGGGCAGCTGGGCCAGTCGGACTGTGTACCCAAAGCACGTGCAAGTCCAGGCTGTGTGCCTGGTGGGTCCAGAGCCTGAAAACAGTATAATTGGTTAATTCTTCCAGTGGACCGCGTTGTAGTCTCTAATCTGCATTACCAGGTAATGTAGCCCCATGGAGGTCCATCTATGCTTTGTTTTGTTCAGCTAGTTTGTGAATAAAAGCCACACTGAAGAATCCCATTCCTAGTTCTGGACATTACAGTTATTGCTTCCTGTGTTTGGATTTACTTGGGTGCCCCTGTGCAGAGTAGCCAAACCTAGGTCCCCCTGTGCCGAGTGTAGAAGAGACATTTTTGTAACCCCTCACCCCTGCCTTTTTGCCAAAACATCAGGTGGCATGCTGTTGAAGCTGACAGCAGTACCTGGTGGGGGACCTGGGTTTGGGGAGGATGAGGTTACTCAGCACAGGGGGACCTAGGTTTGGCTACACTACTCGCCCTTGACCAGGAAAATGACTGTCCGCAGTCATTATTTACCCAGCCTTAGGCCATCCCACCCTATGTGCTACCTGCGGAGGGGGGTGATCAGACCCCCTCCTACCATGTGCAAGCACAGGCAGGTAACACTAAGGGCCTAGAGGCCTGTAGCTGACATGTCAGCCTCTACACTATCCACTTACTATGGACACCTAGTGGCTGTGGTAGAACTATCCAGAGCATAGCCCTGATAGATCAGCACTGTGGTCCCCATGGCCACTCAGGACCACAGCCTGTCTATCCCACCAACCCTCAAGGGAAAACCTATCTGCCTCTACAATAATATTCCAAAACAAAAACAAACCCAGGGATTTCCCCGACCTTGGGCAACCTGCAACCACAACATTAAAATACCACATTACTGCCTCCTCCCTACCACCACAACCACACCTGTGGAAGGAAAGGGTTAATAGAGCAATAACAACGGTAACAATAACACCACAGTACTTTAAATTTGTAAACAATAAAGCACTGACGAGGAACTCCGATGAGCCCCTCCTCCTCTTCTTGTCTTCTCTTCTGTCTTCCCAGGAACACCTGTAAGAAAAAGAAAGACAAAACACACTCCTAATCTGCATACACAGTCTACCTAAACCCCTACCATCAAAACACTGCAGAATTCCAAAAAGATTTTTTTTTTTAGAAAAAAAGGTAGAAAAACAGTATTTACATTAGAAAACAATGACATCATTTACAATACACATTTGGGGGGACGGAGTGCCCTAAAAGTCTCAACTAGTGACCACAAGGCCCAAAGGCTAGTCCAACAAACTAGCTGAACAAAACAAAGCATAGACGGACCCCCATGGGGCTACATTTCCTGGTAATGCAGATTAGAGACTACAACGCGGTCCACTGGAAGAATGAACCAATTATACTGTTTTCAGGCTCTGGACCCACTAGGCACACAGCCCGGACTTGCACGCACTTTGGGTATACAGCCCGACTGGCCCAGCTGCCCCGCCGGCCACTTGATTCACGGTCCACTGGAAGAATGAACCAATTATCCTGTCGTGGCTCCCCACACCACTTAGAGTCCACGACTCCTAGAGAGATTTCTTCCTTACTTCTTATGACTCCCCATCTCACAAAGAGAATTCTTCTTTACACTTGTTGTGGCTCCCCACACCACTTAGAGTCTGCGACTCCTAGAGAGATTTCCCTTTTGCAACCCCACATCTGGGTACTTCCCTCATCACTGGCCAAGTGCATGAGGCAAAAGTAGCAACCACAGCAGAACCGTAGAGGTGGACCTGGTTACTAAACATGGGGTTTGCCCACCTCCAGCTCCCACAGCCCATACCCGGCCATTTCCCTGGGAAAACTGAAACTTCTGAATGTAGATTAAAGGGTAGATGATCTGTCGCATCTCCTCTACATATTACTTGAATCACACAGCACTCTAGCATTTGACACTGCTCCACTTGTTTGGCCAAGTCCTATAGGCTTCCCAAAATGTAGCTCAATTCCTAGATTCCCACACATGTCCCAGGGTAAAGAAAACATTTTGCCCTTTTTGTCAGAGCAGACACTCACCCTTTAGTTGCAGGTGCCCCACAGGCGAATCACAAATCTTCCAACTTTCCAAAACAAAGTCTGAACTGAGCAGGCAGCTTTCCTTCCTCTTGGCAGAATTAAGGGGATTGCCCCACGAATCTGCAAGGGGATCCTTACATCCCCCCCAGAGGAAGGGGCACTGAGACCCGAACAGCGGTCTCCACCACTTGAGCACACCTTCACTTACTCAAGGCAAACTGGACACTGACTCCTTCTTACTGAAGGCAAACTGGAACTGACTCTTCCCTTCAAAACTCCCAACGTCTATCTAATCCCTCTGCTGCAGATTCCAATGTGGCTTATGCAGCTGTGAAAGTTCTATTGGTGATGTCATCCTCAGTCTCAGCTGAGACTGAGAACAGAGTGAGACAGTGTGAAACCCATTTAACTGGAGTTTCATGAAGCTGCCTTACCTGCCTACCACTAGGTCTTACTGGGATTCTAGTAACCCCGGGTAACAAGGGGTTGCATGTGAAGCAGAGATTCTTGAGGTGACCACAGCCCTTGGGTGGTAAGATCCCCCAAGTGGGCTCCCCAGTCCAAGAGGGAGGCATCTGTGGTGAGGATTAGAGAAGGAGACTGAGTGACAAAAGGAACTCCTTGCCTCAAATTGTCCTGATCCTGCCACCATTGCAAAGCCTGGATCAGGGTCCGAGTCACTGGGACTCGTTTAGTCAGGGAATCCTTTCTCTGGGACCAGAAGGTTCTCAAGTGGAACTGAATGTCCCTCATCTGAAATCTTGCACCCTGGACCACTGCTATAGAGGCTGCCATGTGGCCCAGGAGCTGCAAGAAGTGCCTTGCTGGTCAAGACACCTGAAGGGCGAAAGAAGAGGCCAGCTCTATTAGTGTCCTTGCCCTGTCCAGGGGGAGGAAGGCCTTTGCTCTTATTGTATCCAGCTTTGCCCCTATAAAGATGAGGAGCTGCACTGGCTCTAGAACTGACTTTAGAAGGTTTAGGAGGAACCCTAAGGAAGTGAGCAGTTGCTGAGTTATCTGAAGATGTGACTTGACTTGGTCTGGAGACTGACCTACTATGAGCCAGTCATCCAGGTATGGAAAGATGGAGATCTTTTTTCTCCTTAGAAAAGCAACCACTACTGCCAGGCACTTTGTGAACACCTTGGGGCTGATGTTAGACCAAAGGGCATTGCTCTGAATTGATAGTGGCCTGAGGGCAACTCGAACCTGAGGTACTTTCTGTGGGAGCACCTGATGGGAATGTGAAAATAGGCATCCTTGAGGTCCAGGGAGGCTAGCCATTCTCTGGCCTTAGAGAGGGCAGAATTATTCCCAGAGTCACCATTTTGAATTTTGGCTTTAAAAGGTGCTTGTTTAGGTATCTGAGATCCAGGATGGGACACCATTCTCCTGTCTTTTGGGGTTAGGGAAGGCCTGGAGTACAATCCTTGCCCCTGTGTAGGGTAGAACCTTTCTATGGCTCTGAGAGCCAAGAGGAAGAAACCTCTGCCTCTAGGGCAAGGGCCTCTGAAGGATTTGCAGGTGGAAAGGATCTGGATCTCATCTTGGGAAATTTTTGAAGCTGAGAACCAGTCCCTGGCTTACTACTTCCAGGACCCACTTGTCTGATGTTAAAGACTCCCAGTCCTGGACAAAGTAAGCCAGCCTGCCCCCTACAGGTAGTGGAGAATCGGCCCGGGCAGACCCATCAGGGTGTCTGCTTGGCAGGGGCTTTAGGCTGAGGGGTGGAAGCAGGCCTGCTCATACCCTGTCTGCCTCTTCCTCTAAAGAACCCCCTCTGAGCAAAAGCAGAAGAGGAGGCCTGGGTTTGGTAAAAAGGCCTGTGAAAAGGCCTGCCCCTGCCCCTGGAATGCTGCCTCTGAGGAGTAGCTTGCCTTTCTTTGGCCTGAGCACTCCTGTAGGTGGTCCTGTACTCATCCATCTTCTTCATGTAATTTTCTGTCTGCTCCCCAAACAGAGAATTACCAATGACAGGAAAATCCATGGCCTTAGTCTGGGTGTCCTGTGACAGGCTAGTACACCTGAGCCAAGCCATCCTGCAAAGGGCCACAGATGTAGCCATGACTCTAGATGAAACATCATTGGAGTTCACAGCAGCATGAAATTGCACCTTGGATGCCTCAATCCCATCCACAGCCACCCGCTCCAGCTTCTTGGCCAGCTGATCAGGGGCCTGTTTAGCTAGAGCCATAACAGTCTCCCACCTGGACTTTTGGTATCTAGCTGTGTAGGCCATATAATTAGCCTGCCTGAGTCCCAAAGATGCTGTCATGTACTGTTTCTTTGCCATGGCATCAATCCTCCTGGAGTCCTTGTCTTGGGGGGGGTGTGAAGCCAAGGGAATATTTGCCTTATCACAGGCAGCAGCCTGCGCTACCCCAACATGGCTGCATTGCTGGGAAAGGAACTCTGTGTCTGAGCCTGAAAGAGTATACCTCTTGTCCATTCTTCTGTCCACAGGAGGTATGGAATTAGGAGTTTTTAAAATTTTAAATGTTCGTTTCCCAAAAGATTTATGGAGGGGAATAGACAGTCTCCTGGACTCTGGGATGTCCATCATCTCAACAAAATCAGGCTCCTCCTGATCCTCTACTGCTTCTTCCACAGGAAGCTGGAGGGTTTCAACTACCTTTTTTGTAAAACATAAAGTGGGAAGGGGACTCAGAAAGCCTAGAAGGAGAAACACCTGAAGGTCTATCTGGGGAGATGTCTGGATCAATAGGCACATCCAGACTTTCATAATCACCATCATCATCATTATCTTCATATTCACCCTCCTCCTCCTCCAGTTCATAAAATTCTTCTAAAGTGTAATCTGGAACCGGGGGGAACCGACCGAACCGAGCCCCTAACCGATGGTGCCGGTTCGGCCGGAACCGAAGTTAGTGCTTGAACTATCCTTATCTCTTTGGCTATCTCATCAGTGGTCGGAGAAAGAACTTGTGAATCCGAACTGGATGATTTATCCCTTCTTTTTCTTTTAACCGGAACCGACTCCTTAGAATCGGTTCTCCTTTTGCCCGAAAAAGTTTCGCCCTGGTCAGAGGGCACTCCTCAGGTTCGGTTGTAACTGAACCGGGCTGGCCATTCAGGTCAGAGGACTTCTCGGCCTCCCTTTCCCTCAGTCTGCCTACTCTCTTATCCAGGGTAGCTTTGGGAAAACTTCTACAAATTTGGCAGTCTGCATTGAGGTGGTCAAACCCCAGACAATAAACACAGGTGGTGTGGGGGTCAGTCTTAGCAAAGGCTTCCCCACTCACACTACAGTGTTGAAACCCAGTGGGCCCATTTTTTTTCTTGGGTTTCTCAGACATGGCCAATCCTAACCAAAACTTACCCTTTTTTCGGCAATCCGCCAGGCAAGACACCTCTATCGGTTCCTGACCGTGTTACGGGTCTTGGAAAAAACTGTAATAAAATCCGTTTTTTTTAGAACCGATATGGACCGGTTACCACACTCTAATAAGATAAAAGTTTTTTGACACAAACCTGATCGATTCAAACCGAACCGATCCAATGTTTACAAGTTCCACACAGAAAACTAATATAAAAAACCTATCTAGTACTCATGGTACCACAGACAGAGACTTAAAGCGACAGGTTAGATGCAGAAATTTGGTTGAAACCAAGTGAAAAAATGACACTTTAACCGACGTTTTTGAACCGAGCGAAGGAGAAATCTCTGAAGCGACTGTTCAGTGGGGCGGAGTAAATAATCTGATGGTTGGGGTTCAAACAACAGCAGACAGAGGCTTCAACCGAGCTCGAGCTCAGTGTTCCATGCCTTGCATGGAAAGTTAACTCTTTGTTCTCCGGGGAAGTTCAAGGGTTGGACATCACTGCAATAGTCAGAATACAGCAAGACTTCATGTTGTTTGAATACTGTATTTTTCTTACTAGGATGTAGTATAGCGTGGTGGCTAAGAGCACTGATCTACAAAGCTAGAGACCTGGGTTTGAATCCCATCAACTCCCACTTGCATACTGTGTAACCCTGAGCAAGTCGTGTAACTTCTTTGTGCTCCCAGGTCACACCTGGAAACAAGTTCTGGATTAGTGTGCCTTTCCTAGTTAAACAAGTTCCTCTCCCCACCCCCTTTACTGTATATTGGCTTCCTAAATGAAGTTTGGCTATAAATAAGAGCTCTTGCTTGGACATTCAGGACTTAATGTAGTGTAGTACTGTATTGAAAAAAAAAAAATTTGCAAGAGAAATGATGCATGTAGTAGATACATGTTTGAACCAAAACAGAAAATGTATATTATCTATACAAGTAGGCAGTATAGTATTGTGGTTAAGAGCACCAAGCTGCAAACCTGAAGAGTTGGGTTTCAATCTCATCAGCCTTCACTTGCATACTGTGTGACTCTGAGCAAGTCACCTAACTTCCCTGTGCTCCTAGGTCACACCTGGAAACAAACTCTGGCTTAGTGTGCCTTTCCTGGTTAAACAATTTCCCCTTTTCCTTTCTGTATATCTGTCGGGGTTATATCAGGAAGCTGGTATGCATAAGAAAGGTGGCAAATAAAGTGATATTGGAGGCAGCCACATTTGAATGAAAATAAGTGCATCAGATTGTGAATAACAAGTGCTGCAAATATAGTTCTGTGTGTCATTCATGCTAAAAAATATTAAAGTGATTACAAAGTCTTATAAAGGTGACGATTTCCCTGTTTCACAAAAGCATTTTTTATATCTATATCAAAATTAAACCGTCACTAGATCTCATTTTCAGTACCAACCATATGGCTTTTTAATACAGCAAAACTCATGGTAGAGGAGTCAGAAAAACACCCTATTAATAAGTGTATTTATTTATTAATGCACCATTCATGGTTGCAGTTGTTGGGTTTTGATTCATTTAACTTTAGAAAAACATATTGCAAGGGAAATCTTTATTTAAAAAGAAACACAGGCAGTTGAGAAAGTAATTGAAAATTTATTTATTTATTTATTAGCTTTTGGTAACCGGGTAATTGCGCTAGGCAACAGACCTGCCTATTTTCAGGCACGACCCGGGAGAGCACAGGACATTGGTTACAATATGCAGAAATGCACAGACATAATATAAGTGTACAGGAGCAAAACAAGATATACATTGGGTAGCACAGTAATAGTTACATAAGGGTACATTTTAGGCGAGATCATAATAAGGATGTAAAATAAAGCAATTAGGGTAACCATAAGACAGCTGAGGACAGTAAAGACATCAAGGTTCATAGCCACCTAGACAAGCATATTGCATGGGAGAACATTAGTGTAGTACTCAGGGTCAGACCGACAGCCTGCAGTGGGACAAAGCAAATTAAGAGCATTTGCATTGGCCAGAGGCTAGAAGGTGGGTGAACAGCGAGTTTTGAATTCTCGATGGGAGGCTGAAGTTTTCACCATAAGGGGAGTGAGTTCCAGAATTTGGGAGCAAATGGGCAAATGCCTGTTCACCCATTTTTGTCATGCAAGGTCTAGTGGAGAGCATGGGGACAGAGGAAGACCTGAGGGTTTGGGGTGTATGAGGCAGGAGTCAGGAGGTTGGCAAGATAGACAGGGCAGGAGGTCTAGACAGGGAGTCGATAAAGCAGCCCAGGGAGTAGGCTCGAATATCCTTAGGTGACAGCCAATTTAAGCCAGCGTAAAGGAGACAATGATGGGTAAGACGTGGGGCAGTTAAGGCGAATCTACAGATGTTGTTGTAGACAGTGTCCCATTTGTGGAGTGTAGCAGAGTTTGCAGCAAAGAGGAGGGACAGAGCATATTGGGGTAAGAGAATACCTCTCGCAACAGCAAGTCTAGTGGAAGGAGTGAGGGAGTGGCACACGTGATAAGCTCCGCCAATTTTAGCATTGACGGCACGGCACACCATATTGACATGTTGAGACAGGTCAAGTGTGGGATCCAAAGTGACCCCAAGGTACTTGAAGGACTCAGTGTTTAAGATGAGGGAGCCATCAAGGCATTGAACCTGGAGCCTGTTCACAGGGGCAGACAGTTTCTTAGAGGATCCGAATAGCATAGCACAGGTTTTTTCTAGGTTCAGGACTTGGTGTTGCTAGAGAGCCAGGTCTGCAGGAATTGGAAGTCATTAGTGAGAGTGGAGTTGATGGCAGCAACCGATTTTGACCCAGAGTAGAGAACAAGGTCATCTGCATACATAAGAGTGCAGCTATGCCGGGACATGGTGGGAATATCATTTAGGAAGTGGGAGAAGAGTAGAGGTCCAAGAGTGGATCCCTGGGGAACTCCACGGGAGATGTTTAGGGGGGAGAAAAGGGCCTTGTGAAATGCTACTGCCTGAGTCGGTTTGTCAAGATAGCTATGGAACCAGGAGAGGGCTTGGTCAGATGCTCCAATGGATTGGAGTTTCTTTAGCATGAGAGGATGGTGTACCATGTCGAAGGCTTTAGACAGGTCGATAAAGACGGCCCAGTGAGTAGGCCACTGTCCATATTATTTCTGATGTCATTTGTAAGTTGTGTAAGTGCAGAGGTGGTACTGTGACTGGGCCGGAAACCATGTTGGCACGGGGTTTGAAGATTAAACATGCCAAGGTGAGCAGCAAGCTGGCAGTGGACTATTTTTTCAAGCAGCTTACTGAGAGTGGGCAGAAGAGATATAGGGCGGTAGTTGGACATGAGTTGAAGTTGGAAATGAAGACAGTCACCTGTTAATGTGCTGTTCTCAAAGTGTTAAGTCAACCCAAAGTCTTTTTTCCTTGTGGTCCTGTGAGATTGTCTTTGTTTAGCTAACCTCTTCCACCAACATGTTAAGCTTGCTTAAAGAAGTGAATGGGGGGCAATTTGCATTTATGTGTACATCTTGAATACAGTCTTTTTCTTTGCCTTTTTTTGTTTAAAAACAATATTTTGTTTCAGATTAGTCCACCAACATTTTAAGCTTGCTTAGAGAAGTGAGGGGGGGGGGGCAATTTGCATTTATGTGTACATCTTTTATACAGTCTTTTTCTTGCCTTTTTGTGTTTAAAAACAATATTTTGTTTCAAATTAGTGGTCAAGATTAGTAATATAAGTTCAATTTTACCAATGTTGCTTCATAAAAGAACAGTGTTTCCTTTTAACCCCTCCCTGGACTGCTTTGAAGTCTACTAAGAAGAACTAGCAACTGACTAATTACATTCATAAAACTCTCCTCCAGCCAGCCAACTTCAAAACACTCAGGATCTGCCATTAAATTAGGCATGACAAGATATAAACCATATGTTGGTCTCAGAGTAGTAATTTCACAAAGGAGGCTATCTGAAATGCAAAAGTAGTTTAGCAGAAAGAAGGGAGTATTTCTTTAACTGCCATAGAGATTTGCAGAATAGAAGGATACACTGAAAAATCCTAAAATGTGTGTTCCTGCCAACTTCAAATGTATAACTCAGGATCTGCTGTTAAATTAGGCATGACAAGATATAAACTATATGTTGATCTCAGAGTAGTAATTCCACAAAGCAGGCTGTCTGAAATGCTATAGTAGTTTAGCAGAAAGAAGGGAGTATTTCTTTAACTGCCGTAGAGATTTGCAGAATGGAAGGATACACTGAAAAATCCTAAAAGATGTGTTCCATGAAAACACCTTTTTCAAACAAAAGCAGGGTGGCTGTAGGCTCTGCCCACAGCCATAATAAAAACAGCATCAAAGTTTCTTAGACAAAAATGTCCAACTATTAGACATAAAATACACAGGAAGATCAATTCCTGCATATGCAAATTGGCCAACCTTATTAAAAACAGTTTAATGGTCTAGGTACCAGGAAGCAAAAAATTTTGGGGCATGACATACCCAACCCACTATAAGCATTAGATCAGTTTGAGTAATTTAAAACTGGCTCCATTTGCCAGGAGTCGGCTGGCCTTAAAAAAAAAACTAACTTTAATTTTAGTTTTAATTTCTGCTCCAGTTATATATTTATCCAAACTGGTGGCAACTATATCAGAGAGTAGGAAAAATTCCTTGCATCAATAAAGCTAGCAAAGTTGGCAGGTAAATACTTGAGGTACCTCTAGCCTACGGAGTACCTTCCAAATAAGTTTCTTCACTTTGCCAGGGGTAAAGAAAAGTGTACCTGGAGGGGAACACTCCTTATAGCCACCAGCCACATCGATCTAAGGAGTACCTGCATACAGGGCTTTTTGCTTGTTTCTAATGCCCCGACATGGGTCCATATCAAAAAGGTCCACCTCATTGGATCTGGCTTCAAGTCAAAGACCAGCTTCCACCATAGCAAAAACAGCACCTCTATATGAGCTGGCCAAGAATTTCCACAACTTCTAGGCCCCCATCTCAGGACCGAATTAAATCCGAACCCGTCTCAGTACTGTACTGCAGACTCTACATCAAATTCAAGTTCCCTGCTTGGCTTGTCATCAACAGGGTTCTGTGGAGACACAAAGAAAATATTGCTCATCTGAGCATGGCATCTTTTATATTAAATTAAAGGGAGATATGCTGTCTTCCTCCCAGGCAACAGACACCATACCTGTAATAGACAGTTATAGTGCATATCAGCACATATTGTGCTCTCTTCAATGGGTGTTATCTTGCTTCTTCTCAGAATGGCTGGAGCTTCATTTTTTTTTCTCTCTCCCTCCAGATACTCTCTCTATCCATCCATCCATCCGTAATTCTCTGCATTTCTTGACTTCCATTTTCACTTACTGCAGGAATCTTCTCTTTGATTATATACATTTAAGCATTCCCAAGAAAGATCGAAAATGGCAGGCGGTCAAACAAAGGAATTCAAGGGGAGCCTGGCATTTGACTTGGAGAACACACATAGCTAAATGGCCAAAAAGCAAAACAGTAGCAAAAACATGTATTATCAAATGGACTGCTCTTGTAACACAGGTAAAAGGTTTGAGTAATCCTAAGACGTCACTGGCAAAGCATGGCCTCAGAAGCCAAGCAATAGTTTAAACTAACTTACAACAAGTTTGTAGCCAAGACCAACCACTACTCTTTTTCAGCACTCAGCACTTGGCAGAATAAAAATTCAGTGTGAAAGGATGCCATGAGCTAAAATAACATGAGTTTCATTCAGGAAAGATTGGATTTTACCAGATAAAAATGTACAAAACGCTCCAATAGACACTGAGCTGCGAGGAGCAAAGCAGCATTGTGGCCATCTTGCCACCCCCTCCCCCATAAAGGCATGAACCAGTGCTGGCCGATTAGCTGGTGGTATCAGGTGTTTCACCCTGGCGTTGTTCCTCGGATGGTAAAAAGAGTCTTGACTTCAGCCATCACCTGAGGTCTAGGCACCCAGCAGCTATGCCAAGCCATCCTCATCATCTTATTTGAGTGGCAGGGGGTGTTCAAATCAAAATTTTTAGAGCTTGCCCAGCCATGACTGTAGCTGAATTTTCACTTGCCCCTATTCATTACAGTGAAAATAGCTCTCTTTTTGTACTTGCCCTTAAGGAAATTTACTTGCCCCAGACCTGGAGCAATAGGATTCGCACAACCCTGCTGAGTGGATGTCAATGCCTGTTGATGTTGTCTGAACTTCAGCAGGGCTTTTGATACTGTGGCATATGACAAGCTTCAGGTCAATGTATATCAGTATGTTGTATATGAGACACACTCATGGTGGATTGCTGACTGTGTCGGGAAGTACAGGGTGAAGGTGGGTAAGGAATACAAGTGGAGTCATGTACTCTGTGGCACCCCTTAGGGATTGGTGCTGCGGTCACTACTCTTCAGCATCTTCTTCAGTAATCTTTAAGATGGCAGAAGCGGCAGGCAGGCTGCTTAAGTTCTTAGATGATACTAAGCTAACCAGTGTGGTGGACTCCCCCTTAAGGACAGGGACACTCTTCACAAGTACCTGAACAAGCCAGATGATTGGTCTGACTCCTGGTGGCTCTGATTCTATGTAGCCAAATGCAAGATGCTATACATGAGGAGGAAAAGCAGAGGTAGGATCTATAAACTGTTGGACTCCTCTTGTTGCAGTTAAGGAGAAAAAGCACCTGGGGGGTCATACTAGACTGGGGGCTGTAGCATGTCAGCAGTATTCAGCTGCTGTGAAGAGGACAAGCAGGTTGCTGGGGTGCATCAAAAAGGCTGGGGTAGGTGACCAGCAGAGCAGAGGTAGTCATACTTCCACTGTACAGGGTCCTGATCAGGCCACACCTGGGTCACCAATCTGCTCAGGGTAAAAGGGTCAATACCTATGAGGAGAAGCTTAACATGTTCATACTAGAGAAAAGGAGGATGAGAGAAGATATGATCTCCGTCTTCTGCATACTCAAAGGGTGATGAACCTGTAAAACTTGAAGACAGTGCAGACCTTCAGCATGAGCCTGGAGAAATGTCTGCTTAGGGAATAAACTAGGACCCTGCATGGTACAATAGGCTGGGAATCCATATAAATAAGTACAGAATATCATTGCACAGTGTACATTTTGTTTCCATCCCTGTTTATGAAGCAGTGTGTGTGGGAGGGGGGCTATGAAGAAACCTAGTGCCCCTTCCAACATTAAGTTACTGCATTATGAGTATAAAATAGGTGCTTCAAACTAGGAATACCATGAATGTGGTTGACCAAATCCCTATAACTATTTATTGTTTTCAGTAAGAAAAGCACCACATCTTATATAACGGAGATCAGAATAAAACAAAATCATCATAAACATTTACATTAAATAAGTATTGCAGAATTTTTTTTTTTATTTAAACCAACTATCATGTATTGGTGTGTATGACAGAGAGAGGAAAACTAAAACTCAGGAAGGAATTTTCTAGACAGACCCCACAGAAGATAATTTGCTTGAATTCACACCGTTTAGCAGTTCCTGTCTCCCTGGAGCACCTCTGACCATGGGGTGGTTGTGCAGAAGAAAAGCAGCAAAGCCTAGAGGCCCCTGTAAAGCACGTGTTCTCATGTTAAAAATACAACCACTGCTGCTTACTTGGTGCGACCTTGAACAAGTCATCTGACCTCCAAGTGCTGCAGTCCATCTACTAGTAAAATTGGGTAAAAGCAGGAGCCCACAGAAAACAAGATGCCTTTCAGCTGCACCATCTTGAGTAGATAAATATGGGAGAAGAAACTTTACTCAGTTGAGGTGTTTGCACAACTAAAAATGTGTTCCACAAACATTCTTTGGAACTGGATTTTACAATACAGGGTTATGCTGTTAAGCATCATAGAAGAGTCACACATTTAGCAAAATAATGAATTAGAATGGAAAGAGTCATTATGGTATGCTAATTTGAAGGTGCAAAGATCAGGGGCCAATAGGTAAAGGTGATCGGGCAAGGAGATATTGTTCAATATGCCAGTTCTTCTTAAAGAAGACAGGAAATTATTTCTAATTGATAGCTGTTTATAATGTTTCCATTTACAGAAATTATATTCATAAATCTAAATAATACATATGAAACTGTACCTGAATAAAAAGTGATGTGAAAAACTGTATTTTGCATTGTTTTGTTTTTTATAGGCAGCATTCTGTTACAGTTCTGCACAAGGAATCAGTGATCTAGATTTTCATCTATATCACGGTTTGTGCACCGAACTATAAGCATAGATCTTTCTTCGAGGGGGCTCTTGCAGTGGTTAACACCTTTAGGACTGAAGCCAGCAGGCGCCAGGACCACATGGAAAACTTCTAGCTAGCAGTCAATAGTGGGGGCCACCCTCTGACATCGGCCCACCCCTGACATCACGTATGGTATAAAAGGGGTGGTCCCCCAGTCCAACCTCAGTCTTTTCCCGCCGTCGACCCACGTACATCGGCTCCACAGAAGCTTTCTGCTCTAAATCAACCGCCATTTTCACTATCACTCGCGCTTTATTATTTTTGCAAAAAGTCTTTTTTCCTACAGGATCTTGTGCATGTCTTCTCCATTCTCATCCATTGAGTGGTGGCGATCAAAGTGTGCCTGCGGCAAGCAGATCCCTCACAAGGATGGCCATTCAGCTTGCCTGTTCTGCCTAGGCTCAGACCATGACACAGAGGCCTGCCAGCATTGCCTAGATTTCAACCAGCACACTCGACTTCACTGCCAGAAGACTGTCGAATCCTTCCTGCTTTCCACAAAGCTAGCCGAGATAGAGAAGGAGCTTCAGTGGAAAAGTTCATCATCTTCTCCGGCCTCCGGGACGTCAACTTCTTCTTCCTCCTGTAAGAAGAAGTCATCAAGTAGGAAGCATAAGCACTGGGAGAAGCATAGGGAGAAACCCCGGTCAGCTTCCTGCTCCAGGTCCCTGACCAAGTTGACGACTGCTTCTGGGTCTTCCCCCTGCAGGAGATTTACTCCTTCCACCACAACAGCACTCTCCTCCTCTGGGCTACCGGTGACCAAACCTCCCTCCCTTCTTACTGTTTTGGTAGGGAGTTCTTCAGGGCTTGACACTTCATCCCCTGCCTCTCAGTCCCTGAAGCTTAAGCCTTTAGTTCCTGTGGGCCCTAAGCTGGGTGACTAAGTCAGTGGTTCTTTGGGTGGCAGATCTTTCTCTGTCACTCTCCCAGCCAGTGTGTCTGCCGAGTCCTCCCTAACATCAGGGGCCAACTCCACCAGGTGATGCCTGGGACAGGCACTCTCTTCCCCAATGAGAGTGGCACCTTTGTTCCACTTGGGAGCCAGCTACCCTGCTCTGGCGACTCCTCCTAGGTGGACGCTGGCTGAGTCCCCAGTCCGACACCCGCCTATGCCTGTGCCTTTAACCCCGGCTTCTCTGATGTCTTTTCTGGTGACCCTGTCACCACCTCATCCTCCTAGGTTGCCAGTCGGGCCCAACACTCACCCTCAGCTGATGCCCCAGAACCCGACACCTAACGGCCTGATGCCTGGTCCAGCCTGTCTGACGCTGGATGGCTCTGTCCCCTAGGGACCAACACTGGGTAACTTGGATTGACCAACACCGATACCTGGGTTACTTCAGCCTGATTACCAGATGCCAGGACCCTCTAAGCCAAACACCCCTGACACCAGACACACTAGCCAAGCTGCTGAATCCTCCACAGGCTTTAAATGAGCTTTTTGCAGCCTGGTGGGCTTAATTTAAGGACACCCCTAAGGAGCCCTCCAAACCTACTCCTCAGGGTCTACCACCTAACAAGTCTCTGGTTCACCCACCTACCCCCTCAACCTAGAGGAACTACTCTGACACTGGGTAGTGCTGGTACCCCCCAACCAAAAGGAAGTCCATGCAAGCAACCTTGCTTGCTGTTGCCCTCTCCAGATTCTGGGGATTCAGATGGGTCCTCATCCTCCTCCTCCTCTTCTCTGGCTGTGATGACTCTGACCTTCCATTGGAGCCAGAGGGGACTACAGACACTTCTCATTTCCCTCCCTCCACCATTGATCCAACTTTCATGGATGTCATGAGGCACATCCAGCAGCTGAATGGCTGGGATATGGAGGAGCTGGATCTGGAGCAAGGTTGGCTAGCCTCCTTTCTTATAAAGAAGGAAACCATGCCCATGGCTGTTCCTCCACTTATTTACTCCTATAAGGATGTCAGTAGGGCAGCCTGGAAGCCCCCCTTTTCAATGCATGTGGTCTGCAAAATGTCAGACTGACTGTATTGTGCTCCCAGGGATGACTCTTTTTATGGGGAGCACCTGGAGGCAGTCTTTGTCATTATTAATGCTGCCCATGATCGTTCAATGAACCCTAGGGACCTGAACTCTCAGCCTCCACATAAAGACTCCAGACAAATTGACCAGTTGTCCAGAAAGGTTTATTCCTCAGCCACATGTGCTATACAGTCTCAGAACTTCCTCATCCACATGGTCCAGTACCAGAATGCCCTGTGGGATAAGGCTGTGGAGATGGCCCAGGCCATGCCTGACTGCCCCAGTAGGGCAGAGCTGATGGCCATCCTAAAGTCAGGCTCGGACATTGGCAGCCACATTCTCCAAGCCTCTTATGATATGGTAGACTCTGCAGGAAGGGCTGTGGCCTCAGCAATCTGTATTCGTCGATACTTATGGCTGAGAGTGTCCGGTTTTGCACCAGTTGTACAATCCGAAATAATAGATGCCTCTTTCTGGGGTCCTGTCCTGTTTGGTGAGGACTCACAGAATATTATTACCCATTTGCAGGAATCAGAAAAGGAGATCAGATCCGTACATGCCATGTACAAATATCAGCATAAACAATATCCCAAGTATTCCTTTTGTAGGAATGCCAAACAGCAACCTAGAGGACAGCAGCATAGAGCAAGATTCAAACATAAAGCTTCCACCCCTGCTTCCAGAGGTTCCACCACTCGGGCTCCTAGGACCTCCCAGGCCACAGTGCCCCTCCCCAGTTTCTCAGCCTGACTCATTGCCTGACCCCCCCTTCCCTTGGTCAAAGCCTTGGGGGAGGCGGTGGGGGGTTGATTCTCCATCTACATGGAAGGCTGTCTTTGGATAACATCAGACCAGTGGGTTCTTCAGCTGTGGAAAAGGGGCACTCTCTGGAATTCACAGAACTGACCCCAGACAATCCACCTGTCCCCTCCCGTTACCCTCAGGCTCACATCGCCCTCATAGAAGAGGAAATTCGGGCCCTACTGAAGAAGCAGGCCATACAGCCAGTTCCTCTGGCACAAAGAGTGAAAGAGTTTTATTTCCACTTCTTCCTGGTGCCAAAGAAAACAGGATACCTACATCCTATCCTTGATCTCCACCACCTGAATCAGTACATAGAGTATAAATGGTTCAGGATAATCACTCTGCTCGGTCTTCTTCCTCTGCTCTGTCAAGGGATTGGTTATGCCCTCTGGACCTGCAGGATACTTACTTCCACATTCTGGTCTTCCAACCCCACAGGAGGTTCCTTCACTTCTGCTTCCAGGAAAATCACTGCTAATTTTAGGCTCTGCCTTTTGGCCTGTCCTTAGCCCCCAGAGTTTTCACCAAATGTCTTGCAGTGGTGGCTGCAGCCTTCAGGAGATAGGGCCACTATGTCTTCCCTTACCTGGACAACTGGTTGTTGTCTGCCCCTACCAGAGTCCAGCTCCTACACACCATGAAGGCCACCTTCACCCTGCTTCTGGACCTAGGGATTACCTTAAACCTACCTAAGTCCTCTCCTTGACCAAGTCAGAGGCTGCAGTATATAGGGGCGATCTTGGCCTTGGCTCAAGGAAAAACCTTTCTACCTCCAGACAGAACAGAGCAGAGCACCTTCAGATGCATGCTCAACAAGTCTCCTCCTCTCGATAGGTTCCAGCCAGGTCTGTCCTCAGACTCCTGGGACACATGGCAGTGGCCACTGCCACTGCCACAGTCCCCTTGGCTCAGCTCTACTTGAGGGATTTCCAGTGGAATCTGAGAGTCCAATGGGACCAGTATTCAGACATCCTAGAACAGTGTGTCTTGGTGTCAAACCCTGTAAGACAGGCCCTAGCATGGCGGCAAAATCCCTCCAATCTTTCGGGGGGGGGCTGCCTGCGGAAGGAATCTCCCAGCCAGATTCTGACCACAGACACATTGGGCCAAGGCTGGGGAGCCCACTTGGGAGACCATTAGACACAAGGAACCTGGTCCCAGCATGAGCTACATCTCCACACCAATGTCCTGGAGATGCAGGCGATTCTATATGCTCTTCAGGCCTTCCAGACAGTTTTGCTGCCCAGCCCCCTGTTGATCCAGATGGACCAGTGGTCTTCTATACAAACAAGCAAGAGGGAACTCATTCCTATCCCCCTCTGCAAGAAGGCCATGAGAGTCTGGTCATTGGCAGTAGATCATCACCTGGACTTGACAGCAGTCCATGTTCCACGTGTACAAAACAACCTGGCTGATAGCTTAAGCTGGTCTCATTCCAGGGCTCACAAGTGAGAACTTTTACCCTCAGTAGTCAAAGACCTCTTTGTCAGATGGAGACATCCAGAATTAAATCTCTTTGCCTCCCCATTCAATGCAAAACTGCCCAGTTTCTGCTTGCTAGATCCAGGGCTTGGTGTTTTCTGGTGTGACACATCCCTCTCCAGGATGAGGAGGTTCCTTGACGCATTCCCTCCCTTCCCTTTACTGCAGAGATTCCTTCTCAAGCAGCAATCGGAAGAAGCAGAGATGATTCTAGTGGTGCCCTTCTGGCCATGCCAGATTTGGTTTCCACTCCTTCAGCAACTTGCAGTGGAACCCCCAATCTTCCTACCCCTACACTCGGACTTGCTGTCCCAGGAGCAGGTAACCCTGGTCCATCCGGATCTCAAATCTCTGCATCTCCATGCATGGCTCCTGCAGACCTAGCTGTATCCTGTTTCAGGGTTTCCCCCAGGGTGGCAGATGTTTTGGTGGCCACTAGGAAACCCTCAACCAGGACCACCTATGCAATGAAATGGAAGCGGTTCTGCATCTAGGTCACCTCTCAGGATTTGGACCCTTTCACCTGCCCAATAAATTCAGTACTGGAGTATCTTCTATCCCTGTTGGATTCGGGTCTGAGCTACTCCTTTCTTAAGGTGCATCTATCTGCCATTTCTGCCTACCATGCACCTGTTGAGGGCAAGACTTTTGCCCAGATGGATATTCCCGTACATTCCTATGGAGCATTCTGCATTTGAAGCCTCCCATTAGGGACCCAGTCTCACCATGGGACCAGTTGTTTGTTTTGGAAAAGCTTACCTTGCCTCCCTTCAAACCTGCTGCAAGTTGTGAGCTGCTCTTTCTGTTGTGGAAAGCATTATTTTTAGTTGCCATTACTTCTGCTTGGATTTCCAAGCTTCAGGCTCTGATGTGTAAAGAGCCTTATTTGATTTTCCACAAGGACAGTGTGTCCTTGCAGACCAATTCTTTTTTTTTTTTATTTAATACACTTTAATTCCAATGTCACATTACAATGAAATTAAAACCACTGACAAGGCAATGGAAGAGCAATATACACCTCACAAGTCTGGTATCCCAGAGGCCTTCACTATAGAAATAGACATTGTATCATTGTCTTATAGATATTATCAAAATAACAACTAAACTACCTCCTAACCCTTCCCTACCCCCCATCCCAGTGTAATTCTGTATTGTAGAAAGAACCACATAACTCTTCCTGCATAATATCATAAGAATATACCAGCTTAGAGGAGACCTTTCTGCTTTAATATGCTAATTTTTCCAAATAGTTAGGACCACTTCCAGGGGGCACCATTTTACCTTGCCTAAATGTACCCTATTACTCATCTTGGCTATATGCAACTCTAATTGTAGAGCAAGCAAGGCCTCCTTATGCCATTCAATAATTGAGGGTGTTAACTCATCCATCCAGTGTCATAAGATTATCGCTTCGGCTGCAATGATAGCTATATATGCTTTCTTCTGTTTACTCATTTCCTTGGGGAAATGATTAATTAAACAGACCTCGGGTGTAAAATAAGAGTCCAAGTCAAGGAAAGAATTTAGAGACTTCTGAATTGTGCCCCATAATGGCTGAATTTTAGAACACTCCCATAACATATGGAATAAGTCCCCATTATCAACCTTACATCTATAGCATCGGGGGGATGCAAACTTACCTATTTTATGTAATTTAACAGGTGTATAATATAAATTGTGCATAATGTTAAACTGCTGCAACTTATATCGGTCCTGCTTTACATATTTATATGTATTGCTCCAGATTTGATCCCATACCCTGACATCTTCACTCAGCTCGAGTTTCTGTGTCCAGTAATAGCAAATACTAGAGGGCCACTCCGAAACAATTTTCTGGATTTCCAAATATACTTTGGAAACTGAGTGGGGTTGATCTGCTACATGTAGTAACGAAGACAATTCTGTCTTAGCTACCTCTGGGGACTTCAAATTCCAAAGGTAAGTTTTGACTGCGCCACTAACTTGCCAATACTTAAAGGTGTTCCCCTTCGCCGCAGGTATCTTTGCACTAAATTGCCCAAACGGTAGTATTTCTCCCTGAGGAGCTATATCACTAAGACTCAACCCCACTAACAGTTTCCAAAATGTAGGAGGAATCGTCCCTTTCTGAATTTGGAAATGCATATTTTGAGTTAATGGTTGATCCAGGGGAATTATGCCAGTTCACCCCTAGTAGCCTCTGTGCCTGGTGCAGGGCCCTAATTGACCAGCCAACCGGAGTATTCTTAAGTGGTTTGAGGAGAAATCTTGGGTCCATATAGATAGCTGAATTAAGAGTTAAGGATGCCTTGGCCACCAGATACCTCTCAATAGGGACCCACAGGGGTACGTAATTATTAGCATTTACAGGAGATATAGGCCGGGTCCACAAGACCACCTTACTAGCATGTGATGCTATATAATTAAAGAAAAAGGAGAGTGCAAGGCCTCCCTGCCTCCTAGACCTAGTAAGTTTTACATATGCCCCTCCTTACATTCTTCCCTTTCCATATAAAGTTATTAAGTAATTTCTGCAGGCTATCAAACCATGACTTAGGTAAATAAAACCCCAACATGTTTAAAGGATAAAATATTCTTGGTAATACATTCATCTTCACAGTTTCTATTCTAGCCCAAAGTGATAAGGGCAATATCTTCCATCTGTCTAGGTCTAGCTTTATTACCTTAATCAGATTATTGAGGTCTTCTCTAATCATTGTAAATATGCACCTGGTGACCTTGAGACCCAAATAACCCAGGGATCTAGGTTCCCAGTTAAGCCCCAATTCCGTAGCTATATGTGGCAGGCACTTACCATTTAAAGGGAAAAGCTTTGTCTTGGATAAGTTAAGTTTATAGTTCGATACTCTGGAGAACTGTTCTATTACCTGCAAAATTACTGGTATACTAACTTCTGGTTCCTCCATATGTAGAAGCAAATCATCTGCGTAAGCTGAGATTAAGTATTTATGACTACCTATTTGCATTCCCTTTATATCTTGTGATGCTAGTAGCTTACAAATTAGAGGTTCCAGGTAAAGGTTGAACAGAAGAGGGAAGGGGAGAGTGGGCAGCCCTGTCTGGTACCACAGGAAAGGGGGAATGGATCCGAAAGGATGCCATTACACCATACTCGGGCTACAGGTGAGTCATATAACAATTTAATCCATTTCAGGAATCCATTTGGTAGGCCGAATTTCTGTAATGTAGCAAATAAGAAATCCCAAGAGACCCAGTCGAACGCTTTCAGCCCAAAGCCAACAAGGCTACCAATATCTGTATGTTCTTAGCATGAATTAAGTGATGAAGTTTTCGCATGTGATCACTGGACTGTCTACCTTTCATAAATCCTACCTGCACATCACTAACCAACATGCACATTAAAGGACTGAGTCTGTTGGCTAATACCTTTGCCAATATTTTGGCATCCACATTTAAAAGTGATATCGGCCGGTAGTTACTAGGACATAAAAGATCCTTGTCCGGCTTAGGGATAAAGGTAATAAGGGCATACAGGAAACTATTTTCTGAGAGTCCCTCGAGATACCAAAAATTATATGCTTTAGTGAGAACTGGAGTAATATCCTCCACAAATGCTTCATACACATTGGTGGAGAGACCATCAGGTCCTGGGGCTTTATCAGGGGCAAGTTGGGCGATGGCCTGCTTAACCTCCACTTGTATGGGAAGTTGTAGTCACTGCCTCCATATTGGTAATCCGGGGAAGAGTAACAGATTCCAAATACCTCTGGATCTCTTCTGGCTTTACTCTATCTTTTTTTGAGATTGAGTATATAGTCTGAAAATGAGATCGGAAGACTGCCACAATTTCCCTAGGATCCTTGACTGGAGATACATCCGGGTTAATTTGTAAAGCTGTAATATGTCTATTGGATTCTAACTGGTGGAGTTTTAATGCTAATAGCTTGCCCGCCCTCTCACCAGCTTCCAGATACTTAAGTTTAGTTCTCCTAAGGGCTAGGTCTGCCTTTTGCAGCATAATTGAGGAGAACTGTGTTTGTAATTTACGCAGTTGTATCCAATCTGAATCAGGCGAGCTTTGATTAATACTTCCCTCTATAACCTGAATGGAATTGGCAATATCCCTAAGCAGGGTTTCATTCTTTTTATGTCTGGTAGAGGAAATCCGAATACACTCCCCCCTCAATGTGCATTTCAATGCCGCCCACACTATATCAATCTTGAGGACAGAGCCCAGATTATGAATCAGGAAATGAGATATGAATTGTTTCAGGTGACTTAGAGTGTATGGATCTTGCAGTAGTTGGTTATTAAATCTCCACATGAAATCCCTGCTAGACCCGGGGTCAGCTATATACTTAATTGACACTGGGGAGTGATCTGAAATAACTCTAGTGTGTATTTCTGCATCGGAAACAGACGGGAGGGAACTTGTACTAATAAGAAAGTAATCAATCCTAGAACAAGTCTTGTGTGGTAATGAAAAAAATGTGTATTGTCTAGAATCCGCATGGAAAACTCTCCATACATCAACAAGACTTGCTCCTTCCATGAGTTCTTTTAAAGCTCTCTGTGAGGGAGATAAACCCGCACGTCTGTTATCCGATCTCTCTATTCTCAATTGCAGTATAATATTCCAGTCACCCCCAATAAGATTATTCTAGTCAAATAATTACTTAACTTATCCAGCAACTGGGTAAAGAATTGTGGTGAATCATTATTTGGACCTATACTGAACCTATAAGTACTGTTGCGGCAAAAGTGCAGTAGGAAAATATCAGTGACCGTGCATATCCCAAAACTCTTTTTCTAATTGAAAGTTTACTTTTGTTAATTAGATGGCCACCCTCCCTATTTGTGGATACCCTCGTTCGAATGCCTGACCTACCCAATATTTACAAAAAAGTAGATGTCTTCCCGCTTAAGATGAGTTTCTGTAGGCAGACCATGCCACATCCAAGAGTAGATATAGGTGCTTAACATAATCTGCCTTTACATCAACTGAGCTCCTCTAATGTTCCAGGTCAAAATATTAAACAGTCCTGACTTAGTCAGTGCACCTAAAGTACCGGTCCCCTTGTAACAAATAGATCCTGTGGTTGTACACGTGTATCTGAATGTGGTTCTTTCTACTTTCTATCAGTATTGAAGAAATAATGTTTCTCCCTCCCACAATCCTCCCCATACCACCCTCCAGAACCAACCAAATTATCAATAAATCACTGCCCCCAGTTCTATCAACTGCACTCCCGTTCACAAACATCAGGTGATGCTCTTTTCCAACCCAGCAGAAACCCCCGCCCCACCCAGTATTCAGATCCTTGATACATACCCCTATGATTAGATATGTATGTGTAACAACTCTGCATACATTTATAAAAGATTAGCTAAAAGTCTTATTAAATTGAGGATTCCGTTATCTTTCCAACAGCTAACACCACCTTATTTCTCCTAGGGCGTAAGCCTCACCAGGGCACAATAGAATCTGATCTCAATAACAAGAAAGGGATAGCCTTCTATAAAAGCTAATCCGTTTATGATACTCGCTGGCCCTCTAGCGGAGAAAATAAATATGACAGCTGTCATTTTCCAGAATCATAATCAAACTAACTAAATCCTGTGCATCCCTATTGTATGATGCCTCCATAATATCATAAGTCATTGGAGAAAAAATAAACACCAAAGGTAGTAAAAAGGAAGGTGGAGAGAGATCACACCAGAATATTACTTCTGTCTAAATCTCCCTACAAAAACGGCCCCGGATAAACATGAAAAACAGTCATTTCGATTGGAATTCAAACTAGAAACAATGAACCAGTTTCCAAGTTTGTGTAAACTTATTTGAATCTCCTCTTCGGGCTGTCCTTTAACTACCCATATTGGTTTTATTACTCTCCCCCCGACCTGAGCACCCAGTTAGAAGAGGCTCAACAAGTAGCTAACAACGCCCTCCCTATCCTACGTACTACTGTCCTCAACTTGTAGTGCCCATCTTGACGCAGATGTATTCGCAGAAATCAGAGACACAGCTTCACATGCTAGAATCACCAAAAGTGAATGACAACTTAGACATTGTAAAAATAAAAGAAATCTAATGAACCATTTAGTCTTGAGTGTGTTATAATGGACATCATTTGGATGGATCCTTTTCCACTCAAATTATAGTCCTTTAGCCGCAGTCCAAGAAGAAGTTTCTCTGTGTTTAATCTTGAGCAGTAAATGTTGCATGCTAGCTTAAGCAACACTTCGGGAAGCCACAAAACTGTTAACTTTGCTTCTAGTGGAGTTACTGAGGTCGGGAGTAATACTGTTGAGAATTCAGCCAGCCACCCCTCACTCATGTCCATGAATGGGGATTATTCCAATTCGAGTCTTCTAATACAGGCTCACAGACTCCATCCCTCATATTCTGCTTCAAAGAAGATATCACAGCCAATTGTTACCCGGCAAAGCGGCGTGCTTATTAACAGGAATGTCGGCTCCTCGAGTACACAGGGGCAACTATGTATAGCAATATATCATGGTCCCCCTGACAACTCCACACAATCAGACTACCATAAACAAAAGATGTAATGTACTGAGCAGCTTGTTATGTTCATTTATCCATATAACACATATTGCCTGATTCATTTGAATAGATCAGGGAAAAAACTTTTGGAGCTCTTGCTGTGTTGTTTCAGGATTCTCGAACGAATGCCATTGGTCTTTAATTTTAACTTGCAGTATAACTGGGTATTTAACCTGAAATTGTATGCCTGCTGCTATCAGCTTTGATATTAATGGGTGCAATGCCTGTCACTTAATTCTCACAGAGTGTGGCAGGTCATATGTCACTCTAATCCGTTTACCTTCCCATAAGACTTCCTGCAATGATTTAACTTTTGTCAGGATGTGTTGCTTATCCAGGTAATTTAGTAACTTGCACATGATTGGTCTAGGCTGAGCACCCAGTGGAGGGGGGGGGAAACGGAGGGATCGATGAGCTCTCTCCACAACGTAGTTTGCGCTATTGGGAGACGGGCCAGAAATGTTCTCAAACAACTTTAGTGCAAATGTAATTGGAGATGTGCCCTCCTCTCTCTCCGGGATCCCTATTATGATAATATTGCTTCTTCTGCTCCTGCCTTCCAAATCCTCCAGTTTTTCTTCTATTTTTTTGACCCTCCTACTCATAACAGTCCGATCCAACTCCGATTTATACATCCTTCCCTCTACTGATTTAATTCAAGCTTCACTGTCCCCGACTCGAATACTCAAGGAGTCCAAAGAAGCCTTAAAGCCGCATACCTCTGTAGAAATCTCTTCTATAGCACTTTGTAGTGGCATAATTATTTCGAGGAATCATTCTTCCATTAGGGCTGTGGATCCTGGAGTTTGCTTACTAGGCTCTTGCCGAGGTCGCTTTGAGGCCTGCTCCTTTTCCGGGGATGGCGGTGGAGTATGCTTCGGAGGCTGCTTTTTAACGTATGCTTCCATTTTAAAATGATCCGAACTATCCGCACTGTTCCTTAATTCAAATACCGATGTATACCAAACTTTGCGCTTTGTAGATTAACTGTTATTAATAATTTGAACTGGGTAGAGAGCGGAGCTGAGCAATAACGCTGCCTTTCTCTAGGCTGCCATCACGTGACCTTGCAGACTAATTCTAAGCTTCTTCCCAAAGTTGTGTCAGAGTTTACTTTGAATCAGGACATCCACCTTCCTGTCTACTACCCAGAGTACTCCAACTGAGGTGAGGCACTACTTTTATACTCTGGATGTTTATAGGGTGCTTCATTATTGCTTGGAGTGGACCCGAGCTACTAGAAAGTCTGATCAGTTGTTCATGTCTTTCGCCCCCAGAATGAAAGGCGCTCCTGTTTCTAAGCAATGTTTATCCAAATGGTTGGTTAACTGCATTGTTTTCTGCTCCAACAAGTATGATAAGCCTTTACCAGGCTCGGTTAAAGGCCACTCTGCCAGGGGCATGGCTGCCACTTTTGCCTCTTTGAGGAATGTATCAGCTGCTGACATTTATGCAGCCACTGCTTGGAGTTCTGTCCACACCTTTGTCAAGCACTACTGTTTGTTCATCGCATCTAGATGCAGAGCAGGCTTCAGACTGGCAGTCCTGCAAGGGTTCCTCTTTTAAACCTCTTTGGGAGACTTCTACCTCCACCCTACTGAACGGGGTCTCTCCCTTACTGCTTGGGACTTGGTCCTAAAGGTGTTACCTGCTGCAAGATCCCCCTTGAAGAAAGATAGTACTGTTACATAAGAACTTACCGAAAAAGTAGATCTTGGAGAGGAGCTCTTGCAGCAGGTACTATTCTCCTTCCTGCCTTTCCCCTGGTAGCTGCTTCTCTTTCATGGCTATCTTTGTCTTTCCTTATTTTTGAGGAACCTCTTCGGTTCTCTAATCTTACTCCCTCTGCCAGGATCTCCAGTGAGAGAACTGAGGTTGGGCTGGGGGACTGCCCCTTTTATACCATACATGACATCGAGGGCAGGATGACGTCAGGGGGCAATCCCCCACTATGGACTGCTAGCTAGAAGTTTTCTTTGGGGACCTAGTGCCTGCTGGCTTCAGTCCTTAAGGTGTTACCTGCTGCAAGAGCTCCTCTTGAAGATCTACTGTTACGGGAAGTTCTTATGTAACTGTACTTTCTTATAGGATGTTAGCTCATGTTTAGCATTTTGTACACAAACCGTAACATAGTAAAAACTCAAAATTATTAGTTCCATGAAGAGAACTGTCCAGAATGTTGTCCAAAAAAAAAATGTTAAGTTTTTCACTTCAGTGTTTAATAAGGTACAGTTAAATATGACTCATTTAGAGGCAAGTCTTTAATTTCTCTTACTAGGAACATTATTAGTGGCTGTCAATTAGCACACATTTCCTGCTGCTTTTAAAGTAGGAAATTTCCTCAAGTTGTAGTCCCATGTATTCTCGTTTTTAATATGTCTTTCATAACAATGCAAAGATGCCATTTATTTTTCATAAAAACAATTACCTCCAGTATGAATGAATGTTTTACAGTACCAATAGTACTTTGTGCATGGCACAGCTGGTAGCACATCAGTTTCTGGGCCAGAAGGTTGTGTTTTCTTTGTCACACACTGGGACTAGTGCTTATACTCCAAAATGCAGACCCTGCAGTTTAGTACTGGAAAGGAGTGCTGTACTGTCAAGACATACCATCTACATGAGACATTACTAAAACCAAGGCCTCTACTGCCCCTTTCTGGTACTATCCTGGTCGGGGTCTATGTGGAAATAAGAGCCAGGACAGTTCTAGAGTAGGGAATCTTCCCCTGTGGAGCTTGGCCAGCATTTCTGTTCCTAGTAAAACTAGTTCACATTAATTTATGTGTGACTTAGTGTGAGTGTTGCGTGGGATGGCTTCCACTACAAGTTTACAGTCACTACACTACCTCCAGTCTCCCTTATTACTCATAAAATGCTTTGAAATACAGCATGTGTGGGGGCAATATATAAATGCAGTTTCTTCTTGTACTGTATCTTGTTTTGAAATTATAACTGAAGCAGACAAGAATAAACTGTACTCTTGCAGCATTATACATCTTTTAAGGTACAAAATTACTCCACTTAGATTAGCGGTTTCGTGTGGTGCACTGCTCATCCAAGAAATAAAATGTATAGCAATTGGAAATGAGAGATTAACAAAATTAGACACACTGACACAGTCTGAATTGAAATAACATAAGAATCAGTGTTCATGTGAGTTATTGTTACAGACCCATGAAATTCTTATTTTATATATATATATATATATATATATAATTTTTCTTTTAATTTTTCTGGAATCTCACATTATTGCTTTTTATTCATTGAAAATGTAGTTTTATTTCATGTTGTCACATTTACATTCATAAAATACCTTACAATGACCTTATACACACTAGAAATTACATTACTAGTATACTACATTGTATTAAGCAGTATTATGCTATGGTCTTGAAAGGTTTTGTGAATCAGACAATTATGCAGCCACTCCCTTGTGGACCATCTCTGTGGTAACAACAGTGTCTAAACAACAACTGCTACAAGCATTTATTTAGTTTTTGCCAAAAAAAACAAGAAATGTTTAAACTTTTTTCATGTGTATGTTTTAGTTTTATTTCTTTTTATACCTTGAATTTCTTGTTATTTCTTATTTAAGAAAAACACGAGTCTCTAGTTATTGTGTCCTGAGGTTCTTCCTTGTTTGCAGTTTTTTTTCCTCTTTCATGTCTTATTAGGCCCCCATCACCTGCTCCAGGAAGTGGAATCCCAACACTCCCATCATTGTCGCATCTACTTCCACTTCCACTTCTCTTCTGATGCTTTTGCAAGCAAAACCTATGACAGAAAAGGATGAGTTAGGGTTACTGGACAGAAAATGGAAATTTTAATGTAATGTGACAAGACCACTTTGGAGTCTCATTTTCATATCAAAAATCATTTCAGGGATAATAATTCTGCTTGTATACATAGAAACATTGAAACATAGAATGTTACAGCAGATAAGGGCTGCTGGCCCCACTCAGTCCCCCCTTTTTTACATTCATTTTCTGCTGCAGACCCTGGTTGATCTATGGAGCACTCCCCCAACCCCCTTCCTTACACCTGTGATTCCCTTGTGACTGTCCCATGCATTTTTGAACCCCACCACTGTTTTTGCTCTCACTACCTACACTGGAAGGCTGTTGCAGGTATCCACCACCATCTGTTTGAAGACGTACTTCCTCACATCTCCCTTGAATTTACCTCCCTTCAGTTTCATAGCATGACCCTTGTTCTAGAGCACCTTTTTTCTCTGAAAAATACTTCCCTCCTGTACCTTATTTACCCCCATGAGATATTTAAAGGTCTCCATCATATCCCTCTCTCTCTCTCTTCCAGGGTGTACATATTTAGCTCCTTTAGCCTCTCCTCATAGGGATTTTGAAACAGACCCTGCACCATTTTGGTAGCCCTCATCTGGACTGCCTCCACTCTGTCCTTCCTGAGATGTGGTTTTCAGAGCAGGACACAGTACTCAAGGTGGGGTCTTACCAGTGATCTATATAGGGGCAGCACTACCCCTCTCTTCCTGCTGGTGATACCCCTTCCTATGCACCCCAGTCTCCCACTATCCCTTCCAACTGCCTTGTTGCATTGCCTGGCCACTTTCAGGTCATCCAATATGATTACCCCTAGGTCTTTTTCCCTCCTAGGTCTTTGTCATTATCTCTCTGCCTATCTGGGTTTCTATGGCCCACATGCATTAGTTTGCACTTTTTTGCATAAAACCCAGCTGTCATATCCTTGACCACTCTTACTGTCTTTTCATTTTTTATCATGTAAAATTTTATTGAGTTTTCAATTTTTGGCAAACTGCTTGTAAGATGCATAATATCAAACCTGCCATTAGTTTCCATCACAGGCGTACAGAAGTAATAACAATTTATAAGACATCCAATTATGAAGGACAAGGCTTACTATAGAAATAATCTAATTCAGAACATTTAAGAAACTCAGCTAGCCTCCAGAGAGGTGTACCTTATGTACTAACTAGTTTTATCAAACTTTATGCAACCACATAAATTTATTAGGGTAAACCTCCAAAAAGCAGATCAGTGCAGGCCCATCAGTACAGCTATATGTTAGGGAATATCTATCGGGTTCTCTTAGATAGTGTATGCCAGGTGCCTGTTGTACAGGTATCTAAATTGCTAGGGGACCAGAACAGAAGAAACGGTGAAAGTAGAAAATATAGACAAGGGTGGTGGGGAACAAACCAGAAGCTAAAAGGGGAGATGTCATCTTTGCTATTTCAAGCTCAGGTCAAGATAGTGGGGGTTTTGCAATGGGGGGAGGTGCCACCATGCAAATGTGGGAGTGCAGGTAGGCTTCCCATTTCAGGTAGTAGCCGGCAAGTTTACCTTTAGCTACTGCTGTAAGTCACTCAAAACCGGCCAATCTGGCCATAGCTGCCTGCCACTGTGAAAGTGTGGGGGGGGAGTGTAGACTTCCTCCATTTCACCGCGATAGCCCTTTTTGCTTTCATAACTGCCACAAGGACCCATGCCTTGCTAGGGAAGGGGAGTGGATTTAACGTGGAGGTGTCCCCCAGCATGAGACGGTGATGCTGAAGGGATATTGGCTTGCCTGCTATAGTAGAGCAGTCATTCAGAACTTGGGCCCAAAAAGTATGTATGGTTGGGCATGTCCACAAGATGCAGAGTAATTGGGCAGGGGAGGAGTGACATCTCCAGCAGCTGTCTTGTGGTATTATCTTAAGGCTGTAAAGAACTGTGGGAGTCCTATACCATCTAAGGAGGATTTTAAGTTGGATTAACTGGCTCTTTGAGTCCTCATATGCCGTATGGGCCATTCTGAGGCACTCTGACCATCGCTGTTGGGATAGGGGATGGGGGAGGTCTCATTCCCATGTGGTTCTGCAAGATACAGTGGCATCCGGTTGGGCATCCCTGGGGGTTTTATAGAGGACAACTACAATGCCCCTACGTTTATTGGGTTGATGGAGGTTTCCCAGGCAGCTCCACGTGGACCAGGATGGCCAAGTCTTAAGGAGAGGGGTTAAAGCACTCCTTAGCTGGAGAAATTTCCAGAAGTCCTGTGAAGGCAGCCTGTATTTATCTCTGATCTCTTGAAGGACATTAATGTTCGGATGTTCGGGAGGAGAAGCTCTCCTACTGTTTGGATATGACTGGAGGCCCATATGATCCATTTAAGTGGTTTGTGACCACGTTGATAAGAGGATTGTTCCAGATCAGAGCATAACAGAGAGGAGGGAGGTAATCCGCGCTTGGGACCCCTGTTATTGCCATCACCCGGCACCAGGATCTACATGTTTCTTTCATGAGAGAATGAGAGACATAAGTTGAAGTCCAGAGGGTTTTCTGCTAGATAGCAGGGAGAAGAGAGGGATGTCTGCCGATAGGGAAGTTTCTAACATTACCCACTGGGGAGGAGGAGTAGAACGGAGGGCAAACCTGGCTATGACTTGGGCCATTCTGAAGGCAAGCTGGTAGCCCATGAACCAGGGGAGGCCGAGTTCTCCTCTAGTCCATTGGGCTCACAACTTCGCTTGCCCACATCTAGGAGCTCCACCCTCCAATAGAAAAAGTGCAACTAGCCTGTCTAGGGCCTGGAATGGCTTTTGAGAGAGAGGGATTGGCAGGTTATTAAGCAGGTATGAGACCCTGGAGAAAATAAACATTCTTACAGCTTCTACCTTTCCTTTCAAGGTTAGGTGCAACTTTCTCCATCATTGGATATCGGCTGTAAGGGATGCCAGGAGAGGGGAGAAATTAGCAGCTTCAAGATTTTTCCAAGCTGTCGTAATAGTGATGCCCAGATATGGGAAGCCTTGCGGGGCCCAGGCAATATCACTTCCAGTGAGACAGTGCTTACTACATTGCTATTTAGGGGGGAAAGCGTGGTTTTCTTTTGGTTCACTGTTAGCCCAGACAGCAAGGTGAATTCTTGTAGGATTGATAAGATAGTAGGGAGGAAAGACTGTGGACTGGAGAGAGTAAGCAGTGTCACAAACCCACTCAGTAGGTCAGGCCCTCTACTCCCTAAGTGGCAACTCCGAGCGCAGTCTTGTGAACAGTTTAACAGAACAAGGTAACCCTCTTGTCTGTTTCGTGAGTTCAGATCAACCTTTGGTCTCAAGTCTTGGAGAGATTCAAACTGTGAACCCCTTGCTAGCGTACTCAATGCACAGGCTCAGATATATCTGTCTTCAGGGGGCCAGATATCTTTGCCTACGGGCACCTAACCAGGTATACAGAGATGAACCCTTAAAAACTTTAATAAAGACCTCGGATTTAAAATGCTTCTCTTTCCAGTTTGGTACCACCATTCAAGCTTATGCTCGTGTCTACTATAACCATATATACTCTTCTTACAAGTGAAGGAAAAACAAAGGCAGACCAAGTAAGCTCTAAAAAGAGTTTTTACTAAAAATAGATAAAAATATGTCAAACACAAAATATAGAACTGTTATATTACAAGACATACAAATCTTTTAAAAGAACAAGTTTTAAACAGTACAGTTCCTACTACAGTACTTAGTCTCTAAATACCTGCTTAAAGTGCTCACAGATGTGTCCTTGTCAGAGTCTAGATAAAAGTGTCAGTGAAGTAAAACAGAATATTCCTTAAGCAAACTGTATTTGCCCACCCCTTTTTTGGGTGAGGTCATCTAGCTCCTCCTCTGTCAGAATACATAAAAAACATACATCTATAAAAATAGGATGTCTTTTCCCAGTATTAAATTCTGCAACCTCATCATGATTCATGCTCTGCAAATGACATTTCTTTGATCTTAATAATAAGCTTCCCCCTTCCAGGACATGAAAGCATCTTTATGATTTTCGCACTAATACATCACAACCTGCTTTTCTTCCTCTGGAACCATCATAAAATGGATATGATCTTCCATCTTAGCAACTACAGCTGCAATTAACTGAGAAAAACAGGAGCTCCTTGATTAAGGCCTTCCATGTAACACATTGTCTCTAAAACCTGTGTATGTGATCTCACATGCTGTTTTAGCATTTTCTCATGACTTTCATCTTTCAGCTGAAACCTGGGGCCGGGGAGTGAGGTCATTTCAAGAGTACCAGATTTCTCAGCAGAGACAGTCAGTAATACATTTTATACTAAAAAAAAATGATACGGCACTCAGAACTGGCTGTCCACGTCACAATTCCTCCCCACCTAGACTGAATTTGGGGGTTCTATCCCTTGCATCGGATGAGCTTCCCAAATCCATTCACTCCTCATAGACCCTAAACAGCCCATCTGAGTTCTGGTTTTTCACACCAGCCCTATGTACGATTTTGCCAAAACTTTGGCCAGTATCTTGGTGTCTACCAGGAGAAGTGATATGGGCCTGTAATTTACACACATCAGGCTGTCCAAGGATTTTTAAGGGAATAGTGTGACGAGGGCCTCACGCATAGTGGGGGGGGGAGTGTACTATCTCTCTGTGCTTCCTGGAGAGCATGCAGAAGAGGAGTGGTAATCTCGTCTTGTAGTAGTAGGTATAACTCAACTGACATCCTGTCTGGCCCCGGGGCCTTTCCTTTAGTTATTTGGGACAGGGCTAAACGAAGTTCGTCTTGAGTGATTGGGGTATCCAGGGTATGGGCTTGCTCTTCAGAGAGCCGAGGCAGTTGCACTCCTTGAGAAAAAGCTTGCAGCCGACAGGCAAGCTCGTCATCTGACAGAACGTTCTGGGACTGGTAGAGTTTCTGATAGAAATTTTTCATAGAATCATTGATGGTCTTAAGTGCTGTTGCTACCTTACCCTGTTTATTTTTGAGGGCAAGAATTTTGGAGGAGGCTTGCTGCTTCTGCAGATAATATTCTAACAGTTTCCTTCCCTTCTCCCCTCCCTCCCAGGACCTATGTTTAGCCCGAGTCAACTGCCACTCCACTCCACTTTTCTGTTCAACAGCACGTTCATTCTATATTTTAAGCCTGTGATGTCAGCCAGAAGAGGAGAGTTAAATGGGTGAGCAGAGGATAGCTTAAACTGCTTTTCCAGGCAGGTAAGCTCATCCTGCAGCTCTCTTATTTGTCTCATCCTTTCCTTATTTTTCGCTGCTGAGAAGGAGATAATTCTCCCTCTGAGAACAGCCTTGAAAGCTTCCTAGACTGTGGTCGCATGAGTTTCCCCTGGGGTGTTGATAGAGAAATAGGAGAGGGCCTTCTTCTTTATGTAGTCTCAAAATGTTGTGTCCTGCAGCAGTAGTGGATTGCATCTCCACCTTGTGGAGGGCGAGCTTTGCCCCGGAGGAAGGAATGTGATCATTACCGGAGCATGGTCCAATATAAGTATGCTACCGATGGTGGAGGTTCCTACCCCAGGCATAGCAGCATAATTAGCCAGCCAAAAATTGAGTCTACTGTGAGTCCTGTGGACACTTGAGAAGAAGGTATAGTCCCACCCATTCAGATGGGTGATTCTCCAAGGGTCCCCTAACCCCCATTCCGACATCAAAGTGTTTAATGTGTCTAAGACCTTCAGATGGGATTGAGGTGTAGGGAGAGATTTATCCAGGAAGATATCCCTCACCAAGTTGTGATCCCCTCCAAGCAAAATTGGGATATTGAGTTCTTCAAAGGAGAGCTCAGCGAAGGCCTGGCTCAGATCTGAATAGACCTCTCCTGCATCAATATTATAGCCATAGACATTGGCTATTATGACTTTTCCCCCAGGGTATGATAGCTTAACCACTATCCATCTCCCTTGCGAATCCTGACATTGAGCCTCAACTGTCCAGGGTCCTGACCTCCGTAGCAGTATGGCCACACCCCTGGATTTTGTGGAAGCACAACTGACCAACACTGTCCCCACCCAGAGCTTTTTTAACCACTGCACCGTACGGTTGGTAAGGTGCATCTCCTGGAGTAGGGCTATGTCTGCACTCAGAGAGTTCAGAAATTGCAGGACTTTAGTGCATTTTGCTGGGTGGTTCAGCCCCCGCACATTCCAGGAGACACATTCCTAACTGTGCAGTGCAGCTGAAGTCAAAACCATTGCTGCCCACCACCGGACACTTAGTAGAGAAGAAGGTACTCACCCAGTCGGCAGTAGTACAGGAGGCAGAAAAAAGGGAGAGAGGGTACCCGGCTAGAGGCTTGTACTAGATTATATGCAGTAGATAACCTCAGAGGATAGGTGCTGAGAAAGAGGAAAGATGACGGTGGCAAGTGATCTTGTCTTTAGCTGAGAAAGAGCCTGGACAAACCAAAGAAAACATGGACATAAGCATGGAACGGACACTGCGCTAACTAAATTCTCAGCTGAAGTACTGCGCAGTAATGACGGAGGGGTCAGCACAGGGGCGGTCTTCATTGACCTATCTAAAGCTTTCGACCTGGTAAACCACAACCTCCTTCTACAAAAAATGCGCCCTCTTGGCCTTGATACTCACTCACTGGGATGGTTCAAGAGTTATCTCTCCGAACGCACCCAGAGGGTTAAGTGAGGATAAAGTCTCTAAGCTAGTTCCACTCAAAGAAGGGGTACCCAAGGGTCAATCCTCGCCGCCCCTTCTCTTACACTGTTAATTAATGATCTGCACAAACACTGCGGGAGTAGCAGCGCCATTCAGTACAGGATGATGCAGTCATTTATAAAGCCTCCCTAATTTACCTGAGTTGCAGACAGCCCTTCAAGAGGACATCCACCTGATGGAGGACTGGCTCTCTGAACAAAATGGTTCTAAACACTAGCAAAATGAAGGTAATGCTCTTTGCCCTAGATCCCTGGGAACAGAGAGGTCACATCACCTACAACTCCAGTCCAGGGGGTGTAAACTTGAGGTGGTCACTCTCCACCAAATACCTTTTGGCCTTACCCTGACCAAGGTTCACACTAAAGAATCATGTAGCTCAAATCACCAAAGCCATCCATGGAAACTAGGCATCCTTTATAGACTAAAGGACCAGATCATCCCGAAGGTAGGGTAGCCATTGCCACAAGTGTGCTCCTCCCAAAGCTCACACGGGCCCCATCCTCCAGGGCATGGCCGCAATGGAATTAGGAAGGCTGCAGACCCTGTACAATAAGATAGTCCACTTTGCCACCCTGTCTCACCTGAGGACTCACCACTGTGAGGCCCAATCCAGTCTCAGGTGGCCGTCTCTTGATGCTCGCCTCGCCTACCCAACCCTATGCCACAGTACCTGACCACGTTCAGCCTCCTGGGCAGCTCATTTGACCTCCCAACCTCTACCCAGGCAGTATAACGGTCCTCCTCTTACAGACGGGGTGCACTTATGTCCCTAATTTATCCCCCGTCCAATCCTGCAGACACAGCAGCTAACCCTAGGACTATAGGTGCTGCTCGCTATTCCAGAGCACTTTGTATCTAATCAACAACTAGTGATGCTTAATGTTTAATGTACTCATTATTTGTAACCTCTATGTCTTCCACTACCTGGTGCCTGTAAACATATGTACTCATACTGTTAAAAACTATCCATTCTCCAGACTGTACTGATCTGTTACCTGTATGTTGTTGTTTCACCCGGGTCGCCCCTGAAAAAGGGACCTCTTAGGGCCCAGTGGGCCTACCCGGTCATCAAAATTCAATAAATAAATAAATAAATAAAACACACAAGTTATGTATCTTCAGGAACTATAACCTTAACAATAAGTAGTTATGCAATAACAAATTAGCTTCAATGCAATATAAGTCTTTAAGCAAAACAACAACTCAGTTATTGGTGCTGGGTTGTACGTGTGAGAAGGGACAAACAAGCCCTTAAGCCACACTGCTTCAGACACCAAAAATGTTAAGGGAGAGAGGTTACACCAAACAAGTGTGATCTGTCCCAGCCCGACTCCATAGACCTGGACATGAGGCCTACACTGAAGAGTTGGGATCTGTCTGGTGACCATGACCACCCTAGACTGGAAGGGAGGAACACGGCCAAATAGCGGGAAGCCAGCTGGGTTCACCTGCTTGGGAAGGGGGGATCTGTCAACCACTCATAACATATACAAACATGAGCAGCAGATAGGAGCAGTAACTTATCAGGGATTTAGGAAGTTGTTAGGGGTAGCCAGCTGTAGCCTGCAGAACATAGCGCCCATTAAGGGGGCTCAATCAACAACGCAACGATGCCATGGTCACTGCTGATCATGGGCACCTATTAGACACAGGAGCTCCTTCCTTGGGTTATGGCTACATGATTGTGGCACGCAACTGGTGGGTGAAAACATGTACATTACTGACCTTTGCAGTGGAAGGGGATGGGGAGAGGAAACACTAGGTATGGGGGGGGTTACCAGGTGAGTCACAGTGGTTCACTCATCTACCCGGGAGGATGACTAGTGATCTGCAAACAACGGGGAAATAAGTCAGAGGAGTGATTTGAATGCCTATAATTCATAGGCAGTGCCCTGTCAGGGCCAGAGTGCTGAGCAGGGGGGACAGGGGGGCCTGCTTTCCCTTCCCGTTGGCCTAAAGGAGACATAGAGGCCTGAGCTAACTGTATGTTAGAATAGTATATGTGTTAAACAGTTTGTTTAACATGCTCCTTCAGAGCTTCCCCATTTTCACATATTGAGTCCATCCTAGCTGGGTAACAAGGCGTTGCAAAGGCAAAAGTTTTCAGTCCAGGTTTCAGCAAGCCATCATTTGCAGCAGCTTCGCCCTCGCTCACTTCCATCGCCGTTGCCCAGTCCAAGGAAACCGGGTCATCCATGGGGACCGCAGTTAAGTCCTCAGCACAGTCCAACTGTTTTTCCTTTTCCAGCACCGTCAGGTCGACCTTGAGAAACTTTGCAGGCGGAGACGCGGTGAAGTTTCCCTGCACTGAGGAGCAAGGGCTTTTGGAGCGCTGACGCTGCCTCGCTGGGAGTGGGGAGTCGGTTGGTTCAACAGCTATTTTTTTTTTTTTTTGCAAATAACTTTATTTTATTATAGTAATAAGAAACAAGATACAGCATAAACAAAATAAGACAATAAACATATAATAAAGGACCAAAATAAAATAGTCCCAAGCCCCCCATCCACCACCCCTCCGGCAGCTATCCAATACCTAATAAAACAAAGCTATAGCCACATTACATCAAATACAATTATAATTATGACATTAACTGGTGTCTTAAGGTATATGGGAGAAGAGAAATTCTGGGATCTTTATGTCGCTAAGATAAACTAGAGAAGAAAAGGAGATAAAGATACTAAACAATAAGTTAAAGGATGAAAGAATAAAAAGATGTGGAAAAAAAATGAGAAGAAGAGAAAAGTAAAAAGGATAGAGGAAGGTGGGTGTTAGTAAGGGGGATAGAAAGAAGAATGCAAAGAGGGGTAGTACCTTAACTAATAACCATACCTGTCCTTCAAGGTCTGGAAAAAACTACCCCAGCACTTTTGAAATTTATCTGATGCCTTAAGGAAAGTTAACACTGACCTCTCTGCATTTAATGCTTTCAAAAATTCATCCCACCATTCTTTAAACGATGGAAACCAATCATCCCTCCAATGACGAAGAATTAATAGCTTAGTAACTGAGGCTACCATAGCCATTTGACATTTTTGATTTCTAGAAACAATTTGGGCGTACATCCCAAATATACAGACATCTACGTTGAAAAAGGCCGATAGATCACAGTATTGGTCTAGCCAACGTTTGACCGACTGCCATAACTTAGCTATTTTAGGGCAGGACCAAATTTTATGAAGTGTAGTAGCTAAGGGGTCACCACAGTCCTTACAAACTGGGGAGTACATCTTATTTAGCCGGGAGAGTTTTGCAGGAGAGAAGTAAAGATTATGCAATAAATTAAACTGAATATCTCTCAGTCTGTCCTGTTTAATACATGAATAGATGTCTACCCAAACCCTCTCCCAGATCGGCTCTGGCCACCTTTAAGACAAATTAGTTTCCCAGTAAGGGGAACGGATATCTTGAGTTCCAATCTTGATAAAATACACTTATATATTTTAGAGATCATGCTTCCAGATATTGCGAACTCGCTCAGTTTCCTCAATAAGTTCTCGCCTGCCGGAGACTTTACCCTTCCAAGAAAAACCGGATGCTCCTTCGTATTTGAAAAGTCGAAAAGGTTTCGAGGTTCCACCTCAAATTTTTAATCAGAGCAGGGAATTAGGAAATTGTGTTATCCGAGATGAAGTCTGAAATACGAGGTTTGAGGGGAAGTCACCAAACCTTTATGGGCTGTTGCCAACTAGGAGGTTAGGATTTCAGAAGGGGTTGAGATGGGTCTTTAAGTAGAAATATTTAATCTTAAATAAAGTTGGAGCAAAGCCTTAATATCCCAACCTAATGGGGTATTTCTAACAAGGGAGGACCTTGACCACGGAATATATAAGAAAGATTCCAAATCAAAGTTTGCCCTTGAGAAATCGTGATGGTCAATGGCAAGTCCGGGAGGGAACTTCTATTTCTCGGATCCATAAAACTGACCTCGCTGCATGAATAGCTAAATAATAGGTATAAAAACTGAATCTGAGGCCCCTAGTTTCCATTGGAAAATTAATTTAGAATAAGCCCTACGAGGGGGTTTACCTTTCCACAAAAAATCTGTACAATATTTATAAAGCAGGCCAAAGAAAGACCTGGAGAGGTACACATTTAGATTAAAGAGAGGGTAGAAAATCTTGGGTAAAACCATCATTTTAATTGTGTTGACCCTACCTGAGAAGGTCAAGGGAAGCTTTGACCACCTCTCCAAGTCTTCCTTAATAGATTTAAATAAAGGCTTAAAATTTAGGTTAGCCATACTCTCAAGATCTTTCGAGATCTGGATACCCAAATAGGCTAAAGATTTTGTCTGCCGCTGCAAACCTAAAGAAAGACACCAACTTTTCTGAAGGTAAGGGGATAATGAATAAACCATTGTTTTACTCTTATTTAGTTTATACCTGGAGAATTCACTAAAACACGAAATTAAATTAAGTAAATGGGGGGAGCGATATTGTAGTATTTCGAACATGCAACAATAAATCATCAGCAAATGCTGATAACTTTAACTCTAAATCCCCTATAGGGATCCCTTGAATTAGGTGATTCATTTTAATGGCCCTAATTAAAGGTTCGATGTACAAATTGAATAGATATGGTGACAGGGGGCAGCCCTGACGCGTACCCTGCAGTAAGGGAAAAGCAGCTGAGATTAAATTGTTGCATTGAATTCTAGCGATCGGGACAAGTACAGATCCGAATATAGTGAATAAATTTCTCCGAATACCAAATTTAGCCAGTATTGCAAACATAAAGGCCCATTCCACTTATCGAATGTTTTTTCAAGGCCTAGCGAAACCAGGGATGCTTCCATATCCGGGTTCGCAGACGCAGAAATTAAATAAAATAATTTCCTGAAGTGGTCAGCCGAAGAACGGCCTGCTACAAATCCAGCCTGTTCGGGACTTAGCAACCCGATCCACGAGGATTTTAGCCTGTTAGCTAGGATTTTGGCATAAATCTTTACGTCTATATTTAATAAAGAAATTGGCCTGTAATTGCCTACCAAATCTGGAGCTTTTCCAGGTTTAGGTAGCAAAATTATCCTAGCTTCAAAAGAGTCCTATCTCTTACTCCTTGCTCATGCCAAATGCGTAAGCTGACACAAAAGTGGTATCAAACTCTCTTAAACGCTTTTAAAGAAAAGGGGAGTGAATCCATCTGGGCCGGTGCCTTCTCAACTTTAGTGAGTCGATAGCTTTTGCTATCTCCTCATTAGAAATAGGGGCTACTAGCATCTGTTTAAATTCCTCGACATCTGAGGAAGGAGATTTTAGTTAAAATTCGCATTTTAGTTTCACACTGTAAAGAAAGCGGTTGACTCGAATATAAATTTTTGTAAAGTTGGAAAAAATACCCAGTATGTTCTCTGAGTCCGTAATCAACTTGTCCGTGTCTGGATGTCTTAAGTCTGCAACCCATTTGGCCGCAGCTCTTTGTTTTAGCTGCCACACCAATAAATTACTAGCTTTGCTACCTTGGCCTAAATAAGCAGCTTTTAGCTTGGAAGCCGAAGTCTCTACTCTTTCACTTAAAGTGTCCACATACCATACCCTTAAACTAGTCAGCTCCTCCTCTTGTTCCTCCGATCTAGAATTCTTCCAATAGTTTCTAAAGCACTAATTTTCTTTAAACAATTAGTTAATAATTGTTTGTTTTTCGCACGACTGATGCAATCGTCATCAGTTCTCTCTCCAAATAGTTTTTAGGGCAGCCCAGGCTTGGTCTAATGCATTGATAGACCCCCAGTTAATTGTAATTGAATTGGTCATAAACCCTTGAAAACGAGCTAGTATCTGGGTGTCTTTTAATAAAGTGTTATTTAAAGACCATGAATAGGACCTAGGTGGGGTAAATAAGGGTGAACATCGGAGTTTAATGGGAGAATGATCCGAAATTACCCGGGGTCAGAATTAAGACCTCCTCAACAAAGGACAAACATTGCTGGCTAACCAAAAAATTGTCAATCCGTGAATAGGACTTGTGGACCGGGGAAAAAAAGGTATAATCCCTAATGGTGGGATTATGCAGTCTCCAAGGATCTGTTAGGCCCAGTGATGATGTGAACTCTAGTAAGGCCCTCTGAGCTGGGGAGGGATGTAATGTTCTATGCCAAGAGCGATCCTGGCAATTAGATTGAACCAGATTCCAGTCCCCCCCCCAGAATGACAGGAATATCTTTAAAGAGGGCTAGAATCATGGCCAATTGCGTAAAAAAGAAAGGAGTTTCCACTTTGGGGCCATAAACTGATCCTAACACTAAACTAGCCCCCCTCCTAATTTACCTAGAACTATAATGTATCTGCCCTTCGGGTCGGAGATTATCTCCGACGAGATAAAGGGAACCCCTCGCGCCACCAGAATGGCTACCCCTCGACTGCACGAAGAAAATCCAGCACCAAATACCTGACTCACCCATTTTTTCCTGAAGTGGTGGAGTCGATCTGAAGTACATGGGTTTCTTGAAGAAATACTATAGATGGATCAAATTGAGCCAAATGGTTTAAAATAATATATTTTTTCCGGTTATCTCTTCCCCCTTTGATGTTCCAAGAGAAAATATTTAGATTATTGGCCAGACGGAATCTTTAACCTAACTGTAAAAGGGGTATGGATAGCTGCCCCCCCTCCCAACAATAAACTACTAAAGCAATTAACCCAACACCCTAATCCCCCCTCCCCCATAAAGGTTTTACCCCCTCTAAAACCCCTTAAAGATGGCCCTGGCCCGAAGCCAACTCCAACTACTATGGTCCATGGTATCGATAGAGGTGGGCGCCCAAAACTAAATGCCACCAAACTGTGGGTACTAACCTGCAAGTTCTTTCAACCCTCTAGGGGAACCCTCTAACCATATAGAACACTATGTCTATTTCTATGTAACCCTTTACTAAAAGGGAAGAACTCTAACACCTAATTAAAGCTTAAAAAATCAAATGTCTAGTATAGGATTAGCCCTATATTTAAATATTGCCCCATGATAAACCTAAACTAATAAGTAAGAGGAACAAGGAGGCAAAATCATAAAAAGGCTGCACGCATATCGCTATCTACATTGTATCCTCTTCTGTCCCTTGTAACATCGAGGGCCGGATAACATGAAAAAAATAAATTAAAATAAGGCTGGTCCTAAAACCAAAAAGAAGTTCAGCTGTTAGCAGTCCAAGGATGATAATCAAAGACTGAATACAGAAAGTGACCTTGCCCTATAATCACTTATTAATATACCCAGCCTATTAAGTTTCTGGGATGACCTAAATACTTCCTTTTCACCTAACCTGAAACGTGAACAAAATCATACTGGCGCTGAAAATCTTGTTAAGCTAAATTCTGTGCACTATTAGCATAACTTGCCTTTCAGACAATACAGAATTCGAAAAGTCATAGCTCAGATAAATACTCTAGAAGCTATTAACAAAGAACTTAATGAAATAAAATGGACGAAGAGCTCCCTCTTGTGGCTGGTATTGATACACTTCTCAGTAATAAGAACTTTTAAAGGCTCTGAAAATGAACTACAATAAATTAAAAATCGTTCCTTTGCATCCCCCGAGCTGTCAAATATAACTGTTAAAATAACAGGAGAGGGAAAGAAAAAATTAGAACTTAAGGGGGAATACACTTTAGAAGGTCATAAGTGTAACTATTATATGTCTTTATGTGATAAGCTACATAAATTTGTCAGTCTGCTCTTAGGACTCGAGTAGAAAATGGGGTCAGGAGTTTCATCCTTTAGGAACAGATCTGGCAGAGAGATCGAAGTGCTTTTAAGGTCTCCTCAGCGGAATCAAAACGCTTAATCCTGCCTTTCAGGGTAATCTCCAGTTTGGCTGGATAAAGCATACGATGCCAATTCCCGCAGCCCAGAGCTTTGATGTGATGGGTCTAAAACTTGTTCGGCTCATGAATTTTCTCCAGGTCAGGTCAGGGACCAGCCGCCTTTTCCTTCCCACAGAATGCTTGAAAGTTTTCTTGCCTCTTTTAAAATAAACTCACGATCCAAGTAATTTAACAGTTTGAAGATCACAGGTCTTGGAGGATCCGGCCAGGTGGTTTGGCCTGAGAGCTCGATGGCCCCTCTCAAATATATTCAGGTCCGCTGGCGAAGGCCCCATTGACTTCTTTAAGAATTTCTGTAAGAAAAGAATAGTGTTGGGGCCCTCTCACTCGGGAGCTCTCCAGCAGGACCAAGTCATAACGTTTTCTTCCTCAAGGTCGCTCCAGACGATCTTCAAACTTGGCTAACATCCTTTTGCAGTCGATAATGGCAGGGCCAGTTTTATCCTGCTTTCTCTAAAGAAGAGATTCTAGCTTCAGCGTCCAGTCACCCGACGGGCTAACTGAGTCAGCGCCGGTTTAATTTCTGCCACCTGGGTATTAATTTGAACAACGCCTCCTTTATAGTCGATAGGTCGTTGTAGATTTGGGCCGGAGTTATTTCTTCTAGATTAGTTGTCGGCGATGAGCTCCGGCGAGGCCGCTTGGCTTCTCGCTCTTTAGCGGAGCCTTCCATCTTGCGTCGGAAGCTGGGAACTGAAATAAACTAATGGCTGCAGTCTCAGTTCTTTCAGCAAGGGCACTAGCTAAATGAAACTTTAAAAGTTTTAATTTGCTTGCAGATTTTCTTACGGGGAGACCCAAAAATCGACTGCTACTCCTCCTGGTGCATCACGTGACCAGTCAACAGCTTGGGCTTTTGACTGGCATAAGTTACATCAAGAGTTGAGTGAAGTACAGTGGGGACCGAAGGTTGCTTAGCCCCTACAGGAGATGGAGCCCAGATCTACCTGTACGTGAGGGAATCCTTATTGGATGGGCCAGTCTGGCTACGGTTGTTGTCCCCTGGGGCAGCATTTCCTTTCCTGATAGTTCCTTGCTCTATTCAGCCCCGTTGCTCACAGAGGCATCTGGGAGATGTAATTCCTGGCAACAGATTAGGCCAGTGACTCCGAATCCAGGCCTCAGCATCTCGGGGAGATTCTGCAAGGAAGGACTGGGCATTTTTGGACAGGTACAGTGCAGAAAGGCCCTTGAAATAATACTGGATTGAGTTTGCATTCAGGATCTTTTTCAGAAGGTTATGGGCCTTATGTTTGGCCGCAACCTCCTGTGTAAAGTCCCTGTAAAAAGAGATGGTGTTTCCTCTCCTAGTTATGTCCCCCATGTCCCTCGTAGCCCTAAGTAGCCGTTCTTTAACTGAGAGGCGTAACAGATAAGCGATTATAGTCCGAGGGCCTTTGGTGTTATTTGGGTTGCCAGAGACTCGATGAGCACATTCAACCCCCATTGGCTCTTTCCAGCATTCACCTAATAACTGGGGAATCCATTCATTTAGGAACCTCTCCATGTTTGGGCCCTCCATCCCCTCTGGCACTCCAAGGATCCGAATGTTGTTTCTCCTGCTTCGGTTTTTGTGATCCTCCACTCTGTGCCATAGTTGGGCCAGCTTATCTTCCTGCTCCCTATGTTTATGCAGCACATTTAAATGTTGGTCTTCCAGCTCTTCCACTCGCTGCTCAAGAACATTATGTTGGTCCTCAAGTCTGCGGACATCCTCAACGTAGCCTGCTAAGGAGGCGCCAATTGTGTCACCTCTGGATAACAATGCTTTGAGCATTTTGGTAATATTTGCAAGAGCTTCCCCCATCTGCGCTTGGTCCAGAGATCCGATGGGTGCCCAGGTGGTGACTCCCTCATTACTACTGCTTAGTGGACCCATCTCGTTGAAAGAACCAGCGATTTGCAGATAGGCAGTGTATTAATGAACTGCCATCAAGGGCTGCTTAGGTTCCACTAGGCCGCTAACTGCTCTCAATCGCAGCCCAGTAGTGAGTGAAGGGGGGGAGAAAAGGCGCAATACTTTGACTGGGAAAAGTACTGTGTGCCTTGGAAACCGCGCTCGGGCCTTTGCAGCCTATCGAGAAAGAGTAGGACCGATATCTGCGCGGTACATCGAGTGCTGCAGGAGCATGGCTATCCCCGAGAACATTCCCGAAGTGGTGACAGAGGTGGGGAGAGATAAGGTCAGGCAGAAAAATGAGCCTTCAGTCCAGCATTATGATGATTAGTGTACAGTTCCTCACCGGGCTGGGGCACAGTGAGAGGTTCAAGCTGCCATCTTCTCCAGGTCCAAGCCACGTCCCCCCTCTTCCTGTCTTTTCAGATTCCTTCCTAGCCCTCTCTGTTGCAGATCTTAGTGTCATCTGCAAAGAGGCAAACCTTCCTTTCCAGTTCCTTCTCTATGTCATGAAGACTGGTCCCAGTACTGATCCCTGAGGTACCCCCACTGGTCACCCTCCCTTCCTTGGAGTGAACTCTGTTTACCACCGCCCTCTGTGTCTTATCCTCTAACCAGTTTCTTACCCAGGTTACCACCTTGTTACCCACCCCCCAATTACCCAACTTGCTTACCAGTCTCCTATGTAGAATGGTGTCAAAGGCCTTGCTAAAATCCAGGTAGGCCATGTCCACCACCCCTCCCTGATCCAACTCCTTGGTCACCCAGAGAAATCTATTAGATTTGTTTTGTGTGTGGCCATCCCCCTGTGAAACCATGCAGCCTTGAATTATGTAATCCGTTGGTTACCAGTATTTCATATAGGCAGACAAAGTAGGAAGTGATAAACATGGACTGGCTAGGTGGTAGCATATTGATGTGATTTCATTGTGACCATTCTTTTTGGGTGAGAGAGACTATGGACATTAGTTTTTTATATTTCAAGACATTAACACACATGTACATGAGACAGTACGGTTGCAGTTAAGATGTGTATTTTTTGTGCACTTTCATTGTTCTCCTCTACCAGCCAGGGAATATACCCCATCAAACCCCATTTGGAAGCACCCCAACCTCGTCACCCCACCTCCCCAGGGACTTACCACTACTCTAAGTAGACCATTACAGATGCTTCCATGGGATCAGCTATCCCACATATGATCAAGCTTTATGCTGCTCTGTTGTTCTATATAACTTTCCCTTCCTATAATCATACTGATGGCTGCTTTATCTCATGTATCAGTGTGTAAAATTAATTTAAATAATTTAGAGATCTTGTGACTAGATAAGGTAGAGGATCTGGGGATCTATGGGGATATATGTTCAAAGTTGCCAAAAACTCCAATATTTATTTTATTTAAAAAATGGTGAATGGGAGAGACACACAAAACCAAGGTTCACTTGCACATACAACTTGGGGGGTTTATATGGAGGAGGGGGAGTTCAAGTACAGCAAATATCAAACCAGTTGAGTAGCATGAGGCATTAGTACAGTATCCATCACAAAAAAATAAATCTCAAATTTAAACAAGCAGCAGTGCTGGAATAAACAGTGTACTGTGTGAGTGGTTGAGTAAGCAGCTGGCAAAAACAAGCATACATTAAATATAACAAGTTCTAGCCAGCATCAATACAGCTGTGGTGAGCTGCCAAATGACCAAAGTTACACATGTAGGTAGAACATTTTAAATGACCTGGTGTAACTCGGCCATTTTTTGGAGTTGTTTCTCCAAATTTTCAACATGGCCTTTCCGGGATCCCACATCATGAGGAGTGCCACTGTCATTTCGTTCACTTGTCCCGAAAGGTGATTTCACAGAGCAGCTACGCCACTGAGTGCCACAGGTGTGAAAGCACATTTTGGGCAGGATGTGAAAAATGACAGCTGTACTGTTATTGAGGAGGTATGCAAAAATGGCAATGTTGAAAATCTGGAGTGAAAATATTAAAAACTGATGAAGTCAGGAGTGTGCGTAGAGTAGACATTGCACAACACACGGTCATAACACAGTCATTTTTTGGAATTTTTTTCACCAAATTTGCAATGTGGGCTTTTTGAGACCCCGCCCAATGAACAGTGGCACTGTCATTTCATTAAACAGTCCCATGCAGCGACCGTGAAATCACTTTTCGGGACCGAGTAACGAAATGACAGTGTTCATGAGGTGGTGTCCCAAGAATCCCATGTTGAAAATTTGGGGCCAAAATTTCTAAAAATGGCTGCTATATCAACATAAGTTGAAAACCCCATTGACTGCCAATATACCATGCTTACCTCTGATTTTTCAGTTTGCGGTTTGGCTTTGAAGAGTGCAGACATTTCTCGGTCCAGAGAAGATGACAGCGCCGACCTACGAGAGGTATGTATGGGGTAAGGGGGTGCAGGGAGGTGGGTGCTCAGTGGGAGGTGGGGATGGGGGAGGAGGGACTGGGGCTATGACGAGGGACCGTTTTCTTTTTTAAAGGTGAAAAAAACAAGACGTCGGTGGATGGTTTTCTTTATTTACAGGAAAAGAAACATACAGTTGGGCACACTGGGGTGGGCTCCCAGTGTGCAACATGAGTTGGGGTGGCATGATGCTGACATGGGGATTGGGCACTGTGATGTTGGCAGGGGGGAAGACAAATAAATTTGGGCACACTGAGGTGGGCTACCAGTGTGCCACATGAATTGGGGGGTACATGATGCTGACACAGGGACTGGGCACCCCGATGTCAGTGGGGAGAGAAAAATAACATAGACTTGGGCACACTGGGGTGGGCTCCCAGTGTGCCACATGAGTTGGAGGGGGTTACATGATGCCAACACAGGGATTGGGCACCCCAATGTCAGTGTGGGGATGGGAAATGGAGGGAGTGGGGAGGACAGGAGAAGTGGGAGAGTGTGGGAGGAGTGCCATCCACAAGATGGTGGTGGCGATACAACTGCGCATGTGTGGCATGCACACATGCATAGTTGCGGTAAATGGCATTGTGCCATTCATAAGATGGCAGTACCAGCAGAACTGTGCATGCACGCGAGGTGTGCATGCGCAGTTCTTGTCCCAAAATTCGGAAGTAACACCCAAAATAGTACAGCTCTTACTCCATAGCAGCCGATCTTGGTGGAGTGTTACAAGCACCATTGGACTTTAAGAAGGATACTTCCAAAAATCCAACAAAAGGTGCCATGATTGACCATTTTAAAGGAAAAGATCAATCCCAAAAATGGCTGTAGGCTCCACCCACAGCCGTAAAAAGAAGAACACATTTAAATTTATGAATAAAAGAGTGCAGCTAATGGGTAAGAAGCAAGAGTAAAGAGAGAATTATAAGCAGTGGCAGGAGGGGGAAAATGAGATCTGAGAAGCTATTTGAAAGTGTGATAAGATGAAGTGTGGTGAAGGAGAGGAGGGAGGCAGTTCTAGAGGGAGGGCAGGTACATGGAAAAAGCAGTGTGATCAGCAGAGGTGTGACAGTGGGGAATACTGGAGGAGTGACAGTCAAGGGAACAGAGTGCATATATGAAGGGAACAGCTGTTACAATTACTATAGATCAGAGAAGGAGGAAGTGAGACAAGCCAGAATATTGAGAGGAAAGCAACACAGTGGGAGAGGTATCAAGGTTCAAGAGACAGAAACAAGAGGCTTTGGTAGAGAGAAAAGTGGTAAGTGAAGGAAGGGATTTTGTTTATAAAGGATTTTAGCCCACATTATCTACCCCATGCTCTTTGTTTTACTGCTACCGCCCTGAGAAACTACTAAGCCCTTGACTATTTCCAAGTCATGCTTGAAACCATTATTAGTTCTGGTGCCCACCACATCAGCTAGCAGACTATTTCATGGCCCCCCTGCCAGTTTCCACTCATGCCCTCATATTCTTGATCTGCTATTTCTGCTGAATAGTTCCTTTCATTTCACCTTGTTCATTCCTTTCAGGAACTTGATCTCCCCTTGCTTGTCTGGCCTACAGCAAGTACATGTTCAGTGCCTTAAGCATGTCCTTGTAAGATCTGCCTTGCTGGCCCTGAATTATTTTGATTGCATTGCATTGGACTGCCTCCAGCCTGTCCTTATCTTGTCCTTACTTTCCTCAAGTAAAGGCTCCAAAACTGGGCATAGTACTCCAAGTGCTGCCTCATCAGTGATTTATAAAAAGCTATTAATACCTCCTTTTTCTGCTTACATTATGCCTCCTGATGCATCCCATAATCTTGTGTGCCTCACTGTAGTCCTTGTTACATTGGCTAGATTGTTTAAGGGAGTTGCTTATGATGACTCCATGGTCTCTTTCATAAGAAGTAGTGCCTAGCTTAACCCCTCCAACCCAGTACTCCAAGGTTCTTGTTCCCTATGTGCATCGCTTTACGCTTTTTTTAATTGAATTTCAACTGCCAAACCTTGGACCACCTCTCTAACCTTTGTAGGTTCCTCTGCATCTCCCTAATTGCCTCCTTGCTGTCTGTCCTACCACAGAGCTTGTTGTCACCTATGAAGAGACCTAACCTGCCCTTAATTCCTTGTCTGATCTCACTGATAAACATACTTAAAAGGACTGGACCCAGGACCGATCCCTGTGGCACTCCACTGTTGACCTCCCTGTCTTCTGATTTGACTCTGTTTACAACAACTGTCTGTCATCTTCCTTCCATCTAATTTCTCACCCATCTGTGTTGTTTGCTGCACCCAGATCCTCAAGCTTCTTTATCAAGGTTCTATGAGGCACAAAATCAAAAGCCTTTCTGATATCAAAGTAGAGTACATTCACAGCATGACCCTTCTCCACTACACTTGTTACCCAGTCAAAGAACACTATCAGGTTCGTCTGACAAGACCTCCCTGCCACAGACCCATGCAGTTTACTATACTGGTGTACATTTCTCTCCATGCAGTCTACTAGGTCCTCTTTGACTAGTGTCTCCATCAGTTCACCCACAATGAAAGCAAGATTGATAGGTCTGTAGTTACCCACTGGCTCTTTGTCCCATCCTTTTTGTGGAGCGGAACTATGTGTCCTACCCTGTAGTCTTTCAGAACTACTCCTGTCTGAAATTATCTATTGACTGTCCCTACCAGTGATTCAGCTAGATCTTCTCCAAGGATATCTCCATTAGGCCACAGCATTGGAACTACAGCCATCAGTGCTAGGATCACATGGAAACTTTTGCTAGCTGGGGGCTGCTCATGATAATGTGCCCCATCTGCTTATATATCAGCATGGGTGGCCCCATCATGCCTCAGTTTTTTTTCCTGCCTTTGATCATGGTCTTTGGACCTGCTGAAGGAAATGCCATCAACCTAGCCATTGATGTTTAGTCTGTATTTTTACTAAAGTGTTTATTTTGTCATCTCTGCTTACCACCAAAGTTGAAAGAGACTTTATTTTGATATTGCAAGTGTGGAGATAACATTTACAAAGGAAACACACACTCAGTCTGTGTGTGCTATCTGAGCTTGTCTCACAACATGAGGACTTGTGAGATTTGCCAAAGCTTTAGCCAGGCTACAAGACGCCACTGCAAGAAAGCTCTAGAAAATTTCCTTTTTCTGAAAACTTTAAAAGTCATGGAGAAAGAACAGGACTCAAAGTCTGTGTCTCCCTCACTGTCAGTCATGAAGCAGTCATCAAAGTAGAAGGATCGGGACAAGGAATGGTCAATGTCACAGCCTTTCGCATCAAGCCACAAGCACAAACATAGAGAAAAAGAAAGATCCGCTTCACTGGAGAGGTTCCAGTTACCATTGAGACAAGGCAAATCTGCATCATCCCCCATTTCAGCTGTGTTTCCTACAGAACCCCTGGCCATCAATGAGACACCAAGGTCAGGGCAAGGCTTAGGCACTGCCATACCTACTATTGACAGTAGGATGCAATCGTCATTCGGCCAAGGCCAGTTGACACAAGTGGTCTCAGCCCCTTTACAGGGCACTGTCAACTCTCAGGGTCTACTGGTATCATTCTTAGAAATGATTGGACACCTTATGTATGGACTACAAATACAGGCAGTTATTCTGCTGATGGGGCTCCTGATACTCAGCCCTCATTGATGGTTCCTCTAGCACACTGCAGATTCCTCCCTCTGGGGTGTCACCATTGCACTGTGCAGCTCCCATCATCAACAGAGTTGTTGATGACAAAGTAGAATATAATCCTGACCTCATGGATTCAGAGAAGGATTTAGAGGAGGAATATGAGGGAGAACAATATTTAGCTCCTCGTTCTAGTTCTACCCTCTCATCCTGCAGTGAAGCCTCAGTAGTCTATACCTCAAGATCTCGTCCTAACAATCCTACTTAACAAGCCATGATGCAGCAAATGCAGTCTGCCATGGGCTTTGCTGTGGAAGAGGAAGATTCTACAAAAAGAAATCTAATGGAATTTTTGGAGGTGCCTTGCACATCCTCCATTATAATTCTACCCATATATCCTGCATTAGAGGATGCTATCGTGCTGCATGGTACAGATCAAACTCACTGCCTGCAGTTTCTAGAAATGCTGATAAGCAGTATCCTGCACCATCTGCTAAGCCTTATTATGCTAATCAGCCAGCAACTGACTGTAATCGTCATGGTTGCTCATGATAGGTCTGCAGCACCTAAACACATGAGCACTTTACCTCCTGATAAAGATTCTAGGAGCTGGATGTGATGGGCAAGCATACTTATAGCTCTGCCTCATTGGGCCTTATGACTGCAAATTACCAGGCCCACATGATAAAATACCAGAACAGCCTGTGAAAAGCTGTTCATACTGCAGCCCAGGCTTTGGCTGATGGCTCTGCCAAGAACGAGTTACTTAAAACATTAACTTCTGGTGCTGAGGTTGGCAAACATTTGCAATGCTCAGCTTATGATGTCTTTGACGCTTCTGCCAGAGTGGCTGTTTCTGGTATTTGCATGAAGAGATATTCTTGGCTTAGAGTTGCTGACTTTGCCAATGATGTACAACAAGCAGTTCTGCATGCCCCTTTTACTGGAACAAAACTGTTTAACTATCATGATGAGAAGGCTCTATGTGGCCTTCAGACCTCAAAAATGACTGTAAGGTCTGTGATGTCCCTGTGCCCCACTCTTGCTACTGGTCATGGGAGGAACTCCTTTTATCAGCCTGCTGCCAGAGGTAGCCATGCCTACTGTCAGCAAGGCCATGGTAAGGGAAGTAGCCCCCTGCTGGGTCCTCTCCCCCAGGTGCCCATACAAAAGCACCCAAAGCAGTTCGTACCAGTGGCACTGCCCCCACCGGTTCTGCATGACTGTCTTCTGGATACACCCCCACCTCCACTGTTACCTTCAGGGGTGGTTATGGAGGGCAGACTCTCCCTGCATCTGAAACATTGGAGGGAGATCACTACGTATGAGTGGGTTCTGGGGATAATTGCAAAAGGCATGCTGTGGAGCTGTTAGAAATCCTTCGGGATCATCCTCTGCCTCCTTCTGTTATCCTCCAGGCCACTTGTCCCTTCTGAAGAAAGAAGTTCAGCCATTATTCCAAAACACTTGCTATACAATAGGTTTGTCCTCAAGAGAGAAACAACGGGTTCTATTCCAGATACTTCTTGGTTCCAAAATGGACAGGGATCTGCATCCTGTGTTAGATCTCAGGGATCTCAACCCATACATCGAATACCAAAAGTTTGTAATGGTATTCCTAAAAGCTCTGGTCCTCCCTTCAGCAAACAGGGGACTAGCATTGTTCTCTGGACATAAAGGATGCATGCCTTCATGTCAAGCTCAGGAAATCCCACAGGCAATGCAGTACCTCTGCTTTGTGCAGAAGGGAGAACACTACCAGTTCAGAGTACTGCCCTGTGGTTTGTCTTTTGCACCATGGGTCTTTAGCAAATGTTTGTCAATAGTGGCAGCAGCCCTTCACAAAGAAGGTCTGTATGTGTTCCCCCTGTCTGGATGACTGGCTTCTGAAGGCCAGCTCCAGGGAAGGTCTGCTATATACTCTGTCTCAGACATGGCTGTTCGAAGACTTGGGGGTCACAGTGAATGTGCCAGTGTATCTTTCTATTATGTTATATGTTTTTGTAATTTTTGCATTTCTTGTTATAACTGATGTATCAAATTTTAGCCGACCCACCTCGGTGGAGATTTGGCAGTAATATGGTAAATAAACAAAAACAAACAAAACAGACTTTCTGTGTCGACTCTCTGCCAAAGACTGCAGTACACAGGAGCAGTCTTGGACACAGAGAATGTACTGAGCTTTCTTGCCACAGAACAGACAATCTGATTGCCCAAGCACAGTGGGTATACAGGAGTCATTATTTCTTTGCATGGACAATATTACATCTCCTAGGTCTCATGGTTTTGACCATAGTGACTGTGCCACTGGCATGACTTCATATGAGAATCCCTCAATGGATGCTCAGGGTCCATTGGGATCTGATGACAGATGAGCTGGACCAAATGTTTCTTGTCACATCTCTGCTTCACAGAACATTGCTATGGTGACTGAATCATGAAATCCTATTAAAGGTAGTTCCATTCCTTTTAGCAGTTAATGTGCAGATCCTCACCACGGATGCTTCGGAAGGCTGGGGTGCTCATCTTGGCACTTACCAGGCACAGGGGTTATGGACCAAGGTGGAGGCCAAGCTGCATATAAATGACCTGGAAATGAGGGCTGTCTTGTACAGCCTCCAGGCATTACAGATGCATCATTGACCCAGTCTGCTGTTAATCCAGACAGACAATCCCAGTGTAATGATTATGCCAGCAAGCAAGGGGCACTCACTCCTATCCCTTACGCTGGGAAGCAGTGAAAGTATGGTACTGAGCAATGTCCCATGGCCTACAAGTATTGGCCTTTCTTCTCCCATGTCTCCAAAATGTCTTGCCAGATAGGCTAAGCAGGTCACAGCCCAGAATTTATGAATGGAAACTGCTGATCTCTGTGGTAAACAACCTCTTCACAAGATGGGGTCATCCAGAGTTGGACCTTTTTGCATTCCCACACAATGGAAAACTGTCACATTTCTGCTCACTCGCTTCAGGTCCTGGAGTTTTTTGACAAGATGCATTCCCCTCTCTTAGACAGGGAAATTCCAATTTATATGCAGTTCCTCTAGTTCCTCTAATACAGAGGGTTCTGTTCAGGCTGTGGATGGAGAGTGCCACTGTCACCCTTATTGCTTTATTATGGCCTCAGCAAATAGGGTTTCCACTTTTGCAACAGATGATAGTGACGCCTCCAGTCCCTCTACCTTTGTGTCGGGGTCTATTGACACTGGACAGGGAGTCCCTAGTTCATCCGGATCTGAAGCAGCTACATCGGCATGCATGACTCCTGAGATATAGCCATTGCACAGTTTGGGGTATCCCCTAAGGTGCTGATGTACTGATTGTGGCTAGAAAGCCTTCTACCAGACATACTTATTCTTTGAAATGGAAGTGGTTCACATTATGGCTGCTTCCAGGAATGTGGAACCATTTACATGTTCTGTAAATGCTGTGTTGGAATACTTACTCCCCTTATCTGCTCTGTTCTACTGTATTTCTCACTTAAGGTGCATTTGGCCACTATATAAGCTTTCCATGCCCCTATTGATGGTCTTACAGTTGCCCAGTTAGAGGTGTCCTGTAAGTTTGTGAGAAATATTCTCCAGGAAGTGGCAGTGAAGGTTCAAGAGAAAAAGAAAGCATTCAAGAAGTACAAGGAATCACAGAAGGAGCAGGACAGAGAACTGTATCAGTTAAAGCAAAAGGAAGCTGGGAAGGCAGTCAGAACAGCAAAGGCCCAAACCGAGGAAAAGATAGCCAACTCAGTTAAGAAGGGGGATAAAACCTTTTATAGGTACATCAGGGAGCGAAGGAAGACCAAGGAGGGTTAGTGAGGCTTAATAAAGAGGAGGGAGGGAGGGAGGGTGGGCAGAGGGTGACTGTGAAAAGGCAGAGATACTAAACAAATATTTTGCTCAGTATTTACAAAGAAAGTGGGAGGTACCTAAAACAAACAGTAGAAACACTCTGGATACAGAAGTTGATACCAGCCCATTTACAGAAGAAAGGGTTCTGAAAGAACTCTTAAAACTGAAGGTGGACAAAGCAATGGGGCCTGATGGGATTCATCCCAGAATTCTAAAGAACTAAGGGTAGAACTAGTGACACCACTGACTACCCTCTTTAACAAATCATGGGAGGATGGGGTGGTACCGAGGACTGGAGAAGGGCAGATGTGATTCCCTTCACAAAAGTGGGAGCAAGCAGAAGCAGGAAACTACAGACCTGTTAGTTTAACCTCAGTGGTAGGGAAAATGATGGAATCACTTGAAGGAAAGAATTGTTGAGTATCTGAGGCCAGAGGGGCACAGGACCCACGCAGCATGGATTATTACAGCGTGGAAGGTCATGCCAGACAAATCTGATAGATTTCTTTGACTGGGTGACCAAAGTAGTAGATCAAGGAGGGGCTGTGGACATGGCCTACCTAGACTTTAGCAAGGCATTTGACACAGTCACACACAAAAGATTAATATACAAGTTAGCCAGCCTGGGAGTGGGTCCCAAGATGACAGCCTGGGTAAAGAATTGGTTGGAGAATAGGACACAGAGAGTAATAGTAAATGGAGTCCACTCTGAAGAAAGGGAGGTTACTAGTGGGGTACCGCAGGGTTCAGTATTAGGACCGGTCCTCTTCAATGTCTTTATAAGCAACATTGCAGTGGGACTGGAAGGAAAAGTATGTCTCTTTGCAGATGACACAAAGATCTGTAACAGAGTTGATGCACAAAGTGCGGTGGAAAGGATGAGAATGGACTTGGCAAGGTTAGAGGAATGGTCAAATGTATGGCAGCTTAGATTCAATGCTAAGAAGTGCAAGGTAATGCACCTGGGAAACAAAAACCCAGGGGAAGAGTACACAATGGGGGGTGAGATACTAACAACAACAAAATGGAAAGGGACCTGGGGTACTCATATCAGATGACCTAAAGGTGGGCAAGCAATGTGAGAGGGCAGCAAGGAGGGTGGGGGATACTGGGATGCATAGAGAGGCATCACCAGTAGAAAACAGGAAGTTATTATCCTCTGTACAGACAGTTGGTGAGACCCCATCTGGAGTACTGCATGAAGTTCTGGAGACCCAATCTCCGCAAAGACATAGACAGGATGGAAGCTGTCCAGAGGAGGGCAACTAAAATGGTGCAGGGTCTGCACCGGAAGACATATGAAGAGAGACTTAAGGAGGTAAATATGTATAGCCTCAAGGAAAGAAGGGAGAGGGGGGACATAATAGAAACTTTCAAGTACCTCAAGGGAATCAACAAAGTCCAAGAGGGTAGCATCTTTCAAAAAAAGAGGCGTGCAAGAACAAGGGGGCACAATTTGAAGATAGAAGGGAGGCGACTCAGAGGTAATTTAAGGAAGTATTTTTTCACAGAGAGGGTTGTGGATGCATGGAACAGCCTTCCAGAGGAGGTTGTGGAGTCAAAAACAGTGGTGGAATTTAAGCATGCATGGGACAGTCATAAGGCAATTCTAGGGGGTGGGGGTAGGAAGAAGTAGGCTGCTGGTTAGCTAGGATCTGCAGCTTATCCATTAGGTAGGGAAATGGGCAGACTGGGTGGGCCAAGCGGTCCTTATCTGCTGTCAAAATCTATGTTTCTATGTTTCCATAAGAAACCTCCTATCTGTAATCCAGTCCCACATTGGAACTTGAATTTTGTGCCTGAGATACTGATGCAGGCCTCCTTTGAGCTGGCTGCAAGTTGTGGCCTACATTTTGTATAACGGAAATTTTTTTTAGTTGCAATGACTTCTGCTGAAAGGATTTCCAAGCTTCAGGCTCTAATGTGTGAGCCTTTTTTTTGATTTTCCACAAAGAAAAAATCACTTTGCATATGAATCCTATGTTTCTGCTGAAGGTGGTCTCTAAATTTACACTGAAGAAAACAATACACCTTCCTGTTTATTACTCTGAGCGTGTCAGTCAGAGTGAGGTACTGCTCCATACTCTGTATGTATGTAGAATACTCAGATATTAGTACTCGCATCAAGGACTGCAGGAAATTCTCTCAGCTTTTTGTTTTGTTCACCCCTTGGAAAGAGGTCTAAGCAGTGCCTAATATTGCGTTCTGTTATAGAAAGTATGGTAAAGGACTTTCTGGTGTTTGGTGCCATTCCACAAGGGGTATGGCCACGTCTGTTGTTGTTTTCAGAAATGTTCCTGCTGCTGACATACGTGCTGCAGCCACATGGAGCACTGTTCACACCTTAACTAAACATTACAGACTGGACATTGTCTTTGGTAGAGGTGCTGATTTGAGGCTTGCTGTGCTGCAAAGCCTTCTTTCCTAATTATATACCAGACTGTACCATCCTTCCAGGGTTATTTGGTGCTGCTTTGAAATTGTTCCAAAGGTGTGGCTTAATGGAGGAGATATCCTCAAACTAGAACAGTTACATAAGAACTTATTGTAACAGCAGAGCTTCAAGAGCATTTATTTATTTATTTCATGTTTAGGATTCAGTACCTTTGAGCTAGAAGCTCATTTACAAAGGTTCTGAGTCAGACAAGTGACAAAAACACATCAGTGGCAATACACAGCAGGAGATAACTGATGACTGTCACAAACCCACTCAGCAGGTCAGCCCTCTACTCCCAAAGTGCCAACCTCTGAGTGTAGAATTGTGAACAGTTAACAGAACAAGGTAACCCTCTTGTCTGTTTTGTGAGTTCGAGTCACCTTTGTCCCAAGTTCTGGAGGGATTCAAACTGATAACCTCGTGTTAGCGTACCCAGTTGTCAGGCTCAGATAATTCTGTCTTCGGGGGGAAATATATCTTTGCCTATGAGCACCTAACCAGGTATAACAAAATGAACCCTTAGAACTCTATGCAAGACCTAGAGAACTCTTAGCTGTTTCCCAGTTTGGTATCACAATAAGCACATGCACAGTGTCAACTATAACCATCTAAGCTTCACTTATAGAAAAAGAAGTTTTAAGACACACCAGGCAGCTTCTGTTTTTAAAATATATATATTTACTTTAAAATAGGTAAAATAGGAAAACAGTAAAATACAGAACAAAATATCCCAACACATACAGCCTTAAAAACAAAACAGGTTTAAAAGTGCAAATTCCTACAATACATACACTCAGATTGGTCTTATCTAAGGTCTCCTTACTTCTTAATCTTTCAGTGCTTTGTTGTTCCTTTTTTCTCAGTCAGAAAATAATTTCCCTGAGTAAGGTCTGTTCAGTATATTTAAAAGCAGTCTTGAGCCGGCCTTCTCTCTGAGGTCACCTAACTCAGCCTTGGTGTATTAAAATCTATATTTTATAACACAGGATGTCCTACTAAGATATTTAAAGAAATAATAGGTGACATAAATGTGACTTGCCAAAACTGGTCTGTGTTCTGCTTCACATAGACTTCAACGCCTCTGTGATGTAATTCTGGCTTCCTTAGACAACACCCCCCAACACCTGCATATTGCACTTCTTGAACCAGTCTGTGATCTGTTTCACCCAGACATCAAAAGTTTCTTTGATGTAATTCTTGGCTTC